>NJPS01000067.1:0-600000 GCA_002946415.1 Rutstroemia sp. NJR-2017a BVV2
CCTAACCCTAACCCTAACCCTAACCCTAACCCTAACCCTAACCCTAACCCTAACCCTAACCCTAACCCTAACCCTAACCCTAACCCTAACCCTAACCCTAACCCTAACCCTAACCCTAACCCTAACCCTAACCCTAACCCTAACCCTAACCCTAACCCTGACCCTAACCCTGACCCTGATACCTATTTCTATATACCAATTAATCTCGATATCCCTCGGTCCTGGCTAACCCTAATTATTCCCTAACTCTAATCCCAATATCGATACTAACCCTAACCCCAACTTGGAGTAATAGGGACCTTAACTTAATTATATACTCTCTAAATATTATGGGATCTTCGTCTGATATCTTCTAATCTTTGTTTAATTTTCTTTCTATTTTCTTGCTATTTTCTTACTATTTTCTTGCTATTTTCTTACTATTTTCTTTCTATTTTCTTTCTCTTTTCTTACTATTTTCTTTCCATTTCCTTCCTATTTCCTTCCTATATCCTTTCTATATCCTTCCTATATCCTTCTCTTTTGCTTGAAATCCTAATTGATAAATATAAATAAAATTAAATTATTTATCTATAGCTTCCTCCCAATCGTCTATCGGGGCAGTCTATATTATATAATAAATAAACCTCTCGAAATATCTACTATATTTGTTAATAGTTTTTTAAGTATTCTAAGGTAATTCAAATAGATATTAACTAGCTGCTTCATTCTATAATAATATCTACTATTTCAATATATCGCAATAATCAATCTTATCCAATATATCCAAATATCGATTTAAAATCCCTTTCTATATCTATAATAATCGGGTCAATTGAGGCTTACCGGGATCCGGTATCTAGATGAAATGAAATATATCTACCAAATTATACTGCGATTGATTCAATATAGTATTCTACTAGATATATTTTAATTATAGATCAATCTCGGATATAGAGGCCTTGGCTAATAATTCCAATTGTTGTTCTTGGGTATCGGTTTTCTACTATTCAATCTCCTATATAATCTTATTGTTATCTATCTTATCTATCGCATTATTGTGAATATCGTTGTCGTCAATAGTATCCTGGAGATAAAGATTATCGTTTTTGCTATCGGGAATCTCTTCTCCTATATCCTGGATCTGTTTGTAATAGGCTTGATATACTTATTACTACCCTTTAGCTTTATCTACTACCTAATATCGGGCTTTCTTCTTATTAAACTATAATTGTAATTTGACTATACAAAATAATTCTTGATCGACTATTTGTTTCTTCTTATACTCCTTATTTCTATATACTTTTATAATTTTACAATTCTGACTCTTGAATATATATTTATAATATTGGAATCTGTCTACTATCGGAATAATAAGTTATAAAGCTGAATTCTCTTAGAATAATTCAATAGATAGATAATTATATACAAATAGAAACCTAGTAATATATTTTTCTATCTACTTATATTTTTCGCATTCGGCTTGATATTGATCCTGCAAATGTCGAACAATAGTATTCGGGGTAATAGCGAATTGATATAGGATATAAATAATTATACTGAATATAGAATTCATAGTAATCAAATAGCTTAATACTTGGGAAATAGGTTGGACTATAGTAATAATAGATTGATAAATAATAGGTAATAAGTAATAGATAATAGATAATCTTGAAATATATAATATTGAAATAGATTGAATAATAATGAAAATATAGTGATGATAATAGTAGGGGTTAATTTGGTAGAGGAACTTACTTTTATATAGAGGAATCTGGTATATATAGTCTATATCAACGATATTTCATATTTTGGTATAGAACCCTATCAAAATTTATCAACCTTCAATTCTGGGTTAAACTCTATATAATCTATATCATGATATTTACCTTGGTTTGGGGATTCGGAATATATCAATTATATAACTATCTAATTTATAGTATATAGAGAAAAATCTAACTCTAAAACAGTATTATAGTATAATACTATTTGCACCTCCAGACAGATTATACCTTAATTTTCCTATACAAAAAAAACAGTATTACGATATAATACTAAAGGAATAGTATTAAGATAGCTATTAGTTTTCCGAATTATCGTTATATTGAATACTTTTGATAAAGTAAGATTTGTGATTTCGTCTCTCGAAATCGGATATCGGAATTATCTAATTAGGATTCTATAGATTCCTAATAAGAACAATTGATATAGAAGAAAAAGAAGATAATAATTAAAATTCTTCAATTATAATAATAGTAGCGTTTTTTGGATAAATACAAAAAGAAAATGATTTAAGTAGATCTAAACTTATTAGATAAGTTGGATAAATTAGAAGAGAGGAAGAGGCTAGAAAAGAAATAAACTAAATAAACTAAATAAGCTTTTTAGATATCTAATTCTTCTAAAATCAATTCTTCGATCTTCGAGCTTCTTCTGATAAATGATTTTGAGCTAACTACTTAGTTGGAAACCGAGAATTCCTTAAATAGAATTTCTCTAAATCTTATAAATAGTTTAGATTCTTAACTAATTCCTATATATTTTCTAAATATAAGTATCTTTCCTATTTGATTAAGTAATAAAGTTTTTTTCTAATATATTTTTGATTTAATATCTCTTCAACTTTGTATTCGATATTTGAGTTAACTAGTTCAATTTCGATATAAGATATATTTGGTATTCCTAATAATACTAATTCTAAAAATGAAATATAAAATACTAGATATATATTTATTGTTTTCGATAATTCGAAGTAATAATTAACTAGTCTAACTACTTTAACAATTTTAAAAGATCCTAGTTTCTTATAATCTAGTTTATTATTTAATCTTTTTATATTAATATTTCGTTTAAAGAAATAAACTTTATCCTCTTTTTTAAGTATTGGTTTTATACTATATTTTGTATTATAGTAATATATTGTTCGTTATATTATAAACTTGATATCAAGTAATAATTATTTATATAGATTCCTAAGATCTTCTACTTTCGTTATTACTATATCTGATTTTGTTATATCTAGTAATTATATATTATATATTTTAGATTCGAAGCCAAAATTGGTATATACTAATATTATATTTATAATAGCTATCTCTATAATATTATAAATAAACTATATAAGTAATAATAATTCTATCTAATTATCTTATCTATAATTAATATAATATCTTAAATATTATTCTATAATCTAGTTCAACTATTCTATCTAATTATCTATTTATAGGTAGAATATTATCGAGAGCTTTCTTTTAATTCCTAGTAAAACTATAAATATTTATTAGAATTTCGAAGTAAAAAGCTTATCTTAATCTAAAATGATTTCGGTAGATATCCTATATATACTAGCTACTATTCTTAGAAATATATAGACTAAATCCTTAGTTATACTACTTTCTTTATATAGAATTATATATCTAAATTTTATTAATCAATCTACTATAACTAAAATAGAGTTATATATTATTTCTATTATTGAATCTTTTAAGGATAGTAGTTTAACTACAAAGTTCTATATAATAGACTTTTATAGCTAAGTAGATATATCTGGAGTTTTAAGCTAGTTATATAAAGTATATTATAAAGTTTTATTCTATATATAGATATTGTAATTTCTGATAACTTCTTTAATTATCTTCTTTATTTGCAGGAAATATAAGTTTGCTTTAATCTTTATAAATATTTTAGTGATTTCTTGATATTTGTAAACTAGAAATTTATATTGTTTTTAAATAAATTATTTTACCAAAGTTGAAAGAATATATATCTTCTTATAGAAATATATAATTTTGTTCTTGATTATAAATTCTTTACCTAGTTGTTTTAGTATTTGTTTTATAGTAGAATTATTTTTATAGTACTTTTATATTTATTTCTCTAAGTAGTTATTATAAAGTAATATTATTGTAGCTAATTAGGCTAAGTTGAATACTAATAAATCTCCGTTCTGGCGAAATATAGTATACGATTTATATATCTTATTTTCTAGATATTCTGGTTTTTTACTAAGTATATTGGTTTTAATATTTTCGTTTCTTTTAATATATAGTATCTTGAAATTATATATAGCTAGTATTTCTATCTATTATATTTATTATTTATTTAGAACTTTGGTTATTATAAAGTATACCAAATTCTTATAATCTAAATAAATCTAGATTATATATTTAGATTCTTTAAGATAAACTTTCTATTCTTTGAAAGTATTGATAATTGTTAGAAGCTTTTTATTGTAAATTTCGTAGTTTAGCTTAGTTAGTTAAAGTTTTCTTGAATAATATATTATCGATTATAGCTTCTTATCCTTACTTAGTTAGCTAAGAACTATATCTAATATATAATCCAATATATCTATCTCAATAATAATCAGTAGTTCTAGATCGAAGATAATAAAAACTGGTATTTATATAAAGATTTATTTAAGGATCTCAAATACTTTTTATATTATACTACTTTATTTATATTTATAATCCTTCTTAATTAGCTTTATAAATAGTATTATGATTTTCGAATAATCCTTAATAAATCATTTGTAGAAATTTATAAATCCCAAGAATAATTATATTTCTTTGATTATAATAAACTATATCTATTTCAAAATTTCTTTTACTTTTCCTAGATTTATTTCGAGTTTGTAAGTCTTAATAATATATTCTAAGAACTCGGTTTTAGTAATATAGAATTTATATTTCGAAGATTTAAATAAAATATCTATATCTATTAGAACTTATAGTATTTCCTATATAATCTTGATATATTTTTTAAAGATCTTGATGAAAATTAAGATATTATCCAAATATACTATATAATAGTTATTGAAGTACTTTCTTAATAAATTATTAACTAAATATATATATATTATAGATATATTGGTAAGCTCGAAAGATATAATTTGGTATTTGTAGTATCTATATTATATACAAAATATTATTTTCTATTTATTTCCTTTCTTGATTCGGATTAAGTTGAATTTTATATATTAATCCAATTTGGTAAAATATTTAGTTTTTCTAATTCAATTTTATAGTTTACTAGCTAATAACAATATATATCGATTCTTAATAGTAATAGTATTTAGTTTTCGGTAATCGATAACTAGTCTTAATTTTATATTATAAGGTTTAGATATAAAGAAGATTGGTATATCTATAAATAAATAGGATTTCCTAATAAATCCTTTTACTAAATTTTCTATAATATATTCTTGAAGTATTCTAAGTTTCTCTTTTGATAATAATATAATTAGTAAAAATAGTAGTTTCTTTTCTTCTTCCAATTTTATTTTATAATCCCAAAGTTAGTACTTTGGTAAGATATCTTTATAAAATCTTTCTTTAAAGATCTTAATATATTTCTGATACTATATTAGTATATTCTTTAGTAGAGAATCCTGAATTAAGATATCTGATCTTGATAAATATATTGTTTTCAGCTTCTAATTAGATATTAGTTTTGCGAGATCCTATATAAACTTCGTTTTGTATTTATACTTATTATACTATATAGTTATTGCGATCTAGTTAATATATAAGTTATAGCTCTTTAACTATAATATTTCCAAAATTAGTTGGTATCCTCTTAATAAGACCAAATCTATTTTTATCTACTTAGAATACTATCTTAGTTATATCTCAAATTCTTATATTTCGTATTAAACCAATCTATCTTTTTTAGCTAATTATCTATTAGTAAAGTGAAGTCTATATAGAACTAGTTTCTCGAGAATTTGTAATTTTGCTAATACTATAGTTTCTGGTATTATAAAATTCTCTATTGCTCTCAAATCTATTATTACTTGAAATAAGTATCTATTTATATATATTTTATAAAAGATTTATCCTAATTCTAAAGTGGTTTTAAGCTCTTTAACTAGCTTTCTATTTATATCTTTAGTAAATTATTTCTAATTAATTCTTTTCTAATTTCGGTTTATAACTTTAAACTTACTATTTTTTATAAAACTAAAGAACCTTTTCTAGATATCGATTATATTTTCTTAGACTATATTTAGATTCGTTCTGGTTTTTATTCTAAGGATTTATCTAATAGGAATATCGATATATTTGATAGATACTTTATATCTGAAGACTTATAATACTATTCTTTATAATTAAGTTAATTCCTATAATAGTATATTTTACTAGTTTTTATAACTATATTAGTAAATAATCTCCCAAACCTTTTTATTGTTTAATAGATTATATTGCTGAAACTCTCTAAACCTCTAATAAGTTCGAGTTTCTCTCTATACCTTAGTAGAACTAATCTCAAGTTCTAGTTTGTAATAATAACTTATAATTGGTTAATCTCAGATATTCCGAGAATTGTTCTAGAGTCTATTATTATCTAATAAATTTATAAATTCCTTTTATCTCTAAAATCTAGTTTTATAGTAACTGATTTTTTTTAGAAACTATATTTTTCTTTGTTTTGAAGATTTATCTTAAGTAATAGTTTTCTTATTATTAGGCTTTTTTGGATACTAGTCTACTTTTTTTTTATCTACTTTATAAATTAGATAAGAATTCTTATAGTAGATAATCTATATTAATTATATATAATCTGTTTCTTAAATAATCCAATAACTATTTATTATACTTAATTAGTATCTAGATATAATCTAGCTACTATCTTATTTTATTATAGATTTGAGTTGTTTTTTTCTTTTCTAGTTAGTTTACTTAGATTTTATCCTTTATAACTTCTTTTAGTAGTTCTTTGTTTGGTATTCTAAGAATCTATACTCGAAGTAAAGTTTCTATTTTTATTGATAGTTTTATTTATTCTAGGAAAGGTTATTTCTTAAACTTATTATATCTAGTTATATAGAGTTATTATAAATCTCTTCTTTAGTATATTATTTCTTGGAAAACCTTGGTCTTTTCTTGTTTTGTCGATATTATTAAAGGTATTAATCTATATTACTAAAGTATATTTCTCTTTGAAATTCGTAATTTCTATTATTAATATAAATAGTTTCTTCGATCAGATTATTTATATTATCAATCAGATCTTTCTAGAATAGTTCAAGTTTGATATTTCTTTTTAGTTCTTTTATATAATAACTAAGTAATACTATTATTCCTTAATTAGTTTGATTTCTATATTTTCGGAATTCTATTATATAATTGATTATAGATCCGGTTTATTATAAACTAAAGAGTTATTATTCTATAGTTCTTATAATATCGATATCTCCAAATATTTATTTGATTTCTTTACAAAATCCTTTATAGTTTACAAATATAACTATAGTAGTTACTATTATTATAACTGAATTATAGCTATTCTCGAAATAGTTAGATAGAAAAAGTTTAATTTATTTAGCTATTTCATCTCTTAAGTAAGAGATAACTTAGAGATTCTTAGTATCTTGGATATCGAATTTGTTAATATTGAATCTGAAATATATTTCTAATTATAAAAGAAAGGTTTCCAATTTCCTTTTATTACTACTATATTTATCTAATAGTACGATTTTCAAGATTTCTTAAAGTCTAAACTCCTTTAGTTTATTATTATTACTATCATTTTCCTTATTATTGGTATTATTATAAGTTATAGCAATATTACTATTATAATCTAGTAGAGATATAATTATATTTACAATAGGTAACGAAGCTAGTAATTGATTTATAAGCTCAGTTATTGTAGTATTATTTGGAGTTATATCGATTCGGTATATAAAGTAATAAAGATATTTAAAGTATTATAAATATTTATCTTTTGAGTTATATAGAAGTGGTTAGGATCTCGAATACTAAAGGTTACGATAATTAATAGTACTATTATAGATTTATTATTAATAATAGTTATATAGAGAATCAATTATAATTGTAATAATAAATAAATAAATAGTAATTGTTATTGAATATAAAGCTCTATATATTAAAGAAAACTACCTAATTATATAGATCTTTGTATTCTATAAAGTAATTTGGTAAACTTTCTATTAGGTTACTTCTAGAGAGATTAAGAATTAATCTTTCTTTCTATATTCCTATTTGAAGTTCTACTAAAGATATTTATAATTCTCTAGATATTATCTCTCTAATAGATATTTTTCTTCTTAGAATACTATATCTATTATAGATATAATAATAATTATAAATATCTTTCTTATCTTTATATTAGAAATAAGGATATCTAGACTTTACTTTATTATATAATCTTTATATAATAGTCTTCTTCTACTAAATAGAGATAGTTACTTTTTGAGTCTAAGGTTCTCAGATATTTATATAATCTAAATTATAATACTAAGATTCGGAGTTATTATTATTTCCAATATAAGATTTATCTTTATAAGTCTTTATATCTAATACTTCAGGAAATTACTTATAGATATTTAATCTATTGATCAGATAAAGATAAGAAAATAAGATTAATTTATATTTATAATCTACTAAGTTAGCTAATTTATTGATTAGATTAAGAAAAAATACTATATTACTTTCTACTTGATAATAGAATATCTTTATAATAGTAAAAGTAATATTATTGAGGATACTAAGATAGAGAAGTATAAAGTTGATAGAATAAATACTGAGAATTGAAGAAGAAGTTATATAATAATTATTTATCTTCAAAAGATATTATTAGAAATAATAGATAAACTTATTCTACTTACTTATAAATACTAATTGTTTTGTAGGTTTTTTACTTAGTTAGTAGCTAGTTTTGTTTTTAAATAATTGGAACTGATACTCTAATATATAACTTAATAAAATACTATAGATATCCTCTATTATCTTTATATCTTAGTAATAAGTAAATTACTTAACTTCTTCAATCTTACTCTAGATATCTTATAGATTAAATAATATTTTGAAATATTCGAAGTTTTGTCTAGTAAGGTTCTTAATTAATCTATTTACTAGTATATTATTAATAAAGAAATAAGTAATATCAAAGCTTTTCTTTTTATACTTCTATCTTAACTATATATTTTGGATATCAATATACCAGAACTTTATTAAGATTCGTTTATTTGTCTTTATAATCAACCAGATTACTTATATATTATTATAATAGATTATAATAGAATTCTCGATTTATAAGTTGATTTCTTTAAACAATTTTATTATTACTATAGTTTCTTTAATAGTATATTCTATATCAAGTAATTTTGCTTCGATTATAGATATAATAATAGTATCTTATCGAATAGCTTTCTATAAAATTAATCTACTAAATAAGTTTATAATATATCCTTAAAATAAATATCTAGTTATTTGATTATCTGCAAATAATATATCTAATATAACTAAGAGTTAAGCTATATAATCTATATTATATTTGATTACTAAGAATTATATTCCTTATAGATAATAGATATAATAATCAATAACCTTAATATAGATTTGGTTTAGATTGATTAGATAATAATTAAGTTATAATATTACAAATACTATATCTGTTTATAGAGTGATTACTATATATAGAATTAAATTAACTTTTTCTTGAAATTCTTTGATTTTGGATAAATAAACTATTTCGGTATTCTTTCTGAACTCAATAGCTAGAAGTAGTATTAAGATTAGTTTTTTATCAATTTGGTCGAATTTATATATAATCTTCTTAATATAAATATTATAAACTAGTTATAACTTCTTTTATTATCGATCTCTAAAAATCTATATACTTAGAAACCAAACTATATCTCCAAGTTCTCGAAACTTATATACTACTTTAATTCTCTTAATAAGTATTTTAATAACTTATTTATCTCTTTTGTAATAAAGTATTTAGAAATTATTAATAAAGAAGAGAATAAGAATCTTTCCATTATAGTATAGATAGATATATAGTTCTTTTTTACAAAGGATTATTCCTAGAGATATTAGTATAATAGTAAAATCTTTAAACTAAATAGTAGATAAATTCTATAGTCTATAGAGAATATAATCAATAATAATATTGTAAAGGAGTATAGATATATAGTTGATATATATAGTAAACAATACTATAGATATTACTATTCAGTAATAAGAATAAGTAAAAGAGAAGAGAATATTGATTATAAGTATCTATATTAGTACTAGATATAAGAGATGGAATCTTGGAATAGAAAAATATTTAATCTAGCTACTAAATATATATTATAACTTCAACTTTGTTATATAGGTTCTTCTCCGAAAATAATCGTTCTTTAACTACTCTAAATTACTTTTTCTCTATAAATAATAATCTCTCTTTATTAGACTCTATTATTACTTTCTTGTTCAAAATATTAGTATCTAGTTTAACTCTAGGTATAGATATACTACTAGTATAAGAAAGCTCTAGATAATAATAAAATAACTTCTCTCCGAAAATATATTTTTCCTCTTCTATTATTTACTAATATAATTCTAGAACTATAGATATTGCTTTCTTATATTATTGTATTATAAATTTGTAAATAGCTTTCCGATCTTTTCTCAATAATATATCTCTTTCTCTTATTACTATAAGAGAGCTCTACTACTTTCAGTATATCAGTATATCTGAAATTGCTTTTAGACTAATTAGTTCTATCTTTATAAGAAATCGATATAATATAGTACTATACTAGTTCGGAAGTTCCGAAGAAGTGGTTTTGGGCAAGACTTGATTATAATATATTTCCGATAGTATACTTTATATCTCTTCTTCTTATATTTCCAAAGTCTTATTATCTTCTTATACTATAATAAACCAAAGTAATATTGTATATCTGATCTTTATTATAAATCTGATAGCTCTATATAGTATTAATAGAAGTATAATCCTAATATCCTCAAGTTTATATAATACAAGTTTCCAATCTAGACCAAGTATATATAAGTTCTTTTTTATAAAGATCTAGTTATTAATCCGATAAATGAAACTATTAGTTTACTACTTTCTTACTTTTATTTTATCCTATTACTATTCCAACTTATACTATATCCTAGATATAAAGAAGATATAGTTCTTGTTATCCTTTTTATCTATTAATACTATTCCTTGGATTATCGATATTCCTTAATTATTTACTAGTAACTCAGATATATTCAGATCGATATAGTAGAAATAAGTTTTATTATTAAGAAGACTATATTTAGTATAGTAAGGATAACTAATTAGTTTCTATACTGAATTAGATCTCAAAACTATATATAATATATAGTAGATCAGATCTTATTATATTAATTACTATATAATCGAATAGAATATATTTCTTAGTTAGTTAATATTTTTGTATTTATTAATCTTGCGAAGATATTAGAGATAGAGATCAAATTTGTTATTTAGATATTATTTAAACTCCAAATTTTCAAACTACCAAATAAATAAGGAAATTATTATACTTCTTTTATCTTCTTATTATATAGTAATTATCTTGTCCTATATTGCGAGAATAGCTTCCTAATCAAAAGAGAAAGTAGTACTAATTTGATTATATATAAATTTATATAGTTCTAGACTATCTAATAGTCTAGCAAAGTAGTTGGTAATATAAAACTATTTATATATATCTTTAGTAATCCTCAATTTTCCAATATTCAATTAGTAGTCCCAAATATATTTCAGTTTCTTATCTAACTATTTATAATCCAAGTATTTAGTATATAATCTAAAATAACCTATTATAAACTATCTATATAAGAAATAGACTTTCTTAAATATATATATCTTTTCCAAGATTTTTATATCTATTATAGTTTCTAACGATTTTCTTTTATTAATTACTATTTTCTACTCAAATATTATATCTTCTGAATACTGATAATTCTTTATTTAGCTAATTTCTCTTTCTTTATCTCTTCTTTATTATCTTTGTTATTACTATCTCTAATCAGTTTATTCTCTACTTTATTTATTTTCTCTTTATCTAGATTATCTTCATTATTAGAAACTATTCCGAACTTCTCTATCTCTTATTATAGTATCCGAAGTACTTTTGATCTAAGGCTTCTACTTCTATTTTGGTTTATATTATCTATTTCCACCAAATTTTGCTTTACTGAATAGAGTGAAACTTCTTTATTACTACTTTCTTCATCTTTATCCTTATCCAAATTTATTATTTCTTTTTTGATTATATCTTCTCTAATTTCTTCCAAAAATCTATATATCTCAAACTTTATTTCTAGTTCTTATACTTATTATATTGATATCTCTTATATATCCTTTTTTCTATTTTTATATACTTTATCGAAATTATCTAAGTTAATAATCTTGATATCTTTAATCTACTTTTTCCTATTTATAAGTCTTTTAATAGTTACTATATTTACCAATTATATAGCTTCTTTTAGTTCTATAAACTCTATAAGCTTTCGAATAGAATAAAGAAAATTTATTAAGTAGTCTTTATTATCTAATTATCTAACTATCTTACTATCATTTTTCTAGTATTTTGTAATAATCTTTTTTGTTTCTACTATTTTATTCTTTTTGATTTTATTACTTTCTATAATACTGAAGATTTCGGATTATTAATTAACGAATTTATCTTCTGAGATATATACTTTAAATACCTTACTATATTAGATAAACAAAAATATCTTTTCTATTATATCTGAAGTTTTGTTATAAAATTAAAATATATTTTGTAAAATCTCCTTTTCTATCTTATATCTTCTTTTTATTAGTATTTATAATAGAAACTTCTTTATTTCTTATATACTTCTAAATTATTCTTCAATCTTAAAACCACTATTATATACTTTAGAAGAGAATATTATTATTATATTATCTTTTGATGAAGTTATTTTGTAGATATAGAAATTTTTTGTATTTATAGTAGAGAGAGAAAAAAGTTTGAAAGATTGAATATTCCAAAATCGAAAAAGAAAGAAGAAGATATCTATTTAAGTTAACTCTATTATAGTTATCTATTATTCCTACTAGTGAAAATTCACCTTTTTTGGCCAAAATTTACTACTTTCTAGCTTATTTAAACAAATTTTTTAAGTATAAAGTTGGTTTCCACTTTCTAAAATCTTCTTTTTTCTTTCTTACTTTTCCAACCTCTTCTTATAAATAGGTTAGTATCCTATCTTCTTCTTTACTTACTATATACTTTTCCTAATATTATAGCTTTCTCTATATATAGCTATTATATATATTTACTATAAGCTCTCCTAATGATTCTACTATATCTTCTATATTATAGTATAAATATAAATACTCTGATAAAGAGCTATTTGGTATTATATTACCTCTATTAAGAGTAAATAAAGGAAATACTATCGATAATAGTAATAGTCTATCTAATATATAAATACTATCTATTACTAGTATTTGATCTTTCTTTCTATTATTTTTCATACTAATATTATTAGATATTTCTTATATATATAAAGCTTTTATTAGTATACTTTTACCAAAATTCATTATTAAGTATATTCACAAAACTAAGCTATACAATCTAGATCTAGTAGATCTTACTCTAACCAACTTCCAGATTATTAATATAGAATATCTGGTATTTTCGGATTACTGTTTTGAGATATTATAATTTGTAAATACTATTTATCAGATAATACAAATAACAGTTTACAAGTTTAAAATTATCTTTATACTATATCTAGTTATTTATCTAACTAGATAGTATTATAGTTACTCTCTTATTAGTCTTGATAGATTAGTTATGAAAATCTGTAACTAATACTATAATAGAGATCGAAATAACTAAATATTCTTATTCTTCTCTAATCTGGATAAGAATACTATCTTAAGCTATCCTGATTATAAAGAATAGATCTAGGTTTTTCTTAATAATAGTAATAAAGTGGATATTTAAGAATACTATATTTATATTATATCTTCTTATTTAGGATATAGTTGTTTTTTTCAAATCTCTTTTTCTCTTCAAATATATACTTTAGTCAAAATAACTAGATAAGAATTACTAGTATTTAGAACTAGAATACTATTAATAGATCAGATAATAGTAATATATAATCACGATAAGGTAGAGATTTTGGGTAGATATAAGTCGAAATAGTTTACTAAGACTAAGATAGATAATACTACTAAGAATATTATATATTCTACTAAGAAGTTTTATATTTATAAAAGATCTAAGAAAATTAAATTGAATCTACTTCTATTTTCCAAATATATCTAGGATAGTAATAATATTCTTTTATCTCTTACTACTATAAATACCTTCTTTTCTAAACTATCTAAGATCAAATTTAACTTTATATTATCTATTAGTAATACCAAATCAATACTATTTTATTTCTTATCCGAAAACAAGTATAAGAGATATATATCTATTAAGAAGTTTTCTACTACTATAGTATCTTATAGAGTTATTTATTCAGCTAAGAAAATTACTTAAGTTTCTTCTATAAGCAAATATCAACTAGGATCTAATACTACTAATAAAGATATTATCAGAATACTATAAACTGAGATAGATAGAATATAGTAGATAAATCTTTTTTTTTTCTTTTTTTTTTTTCTTTTTTATATTTCTTCTCTTTCTATAATCGCTATAATCTTAAATTATAACTAGAATTCTATATATTAAAAACACTTTTTATATCCTACTGATATCTAATATTAGATTAGTAGAAGGAAAGAGAATATAATAAAATAATTTCAATAAAAACTTAACTTGTATCTATCTATGAATTCTTAATTATAAAAAATTAATAATAAAATCTTCCTTATTTTTCACTTTATTCAAAATATTATATACAATTTGATCTATCAGATAAGGTAAATTCATTATTAGTAGCTTTATACTCTTTTTTCCTTCTTTATTTAGTTAACTATTACTATCTTCTTTCCAAGATTATACCGAATATCTACTTCTATAATATAGCTATTTATCGAGTATCTTATTTTTTTATCTCTTTATTTCTTTTCTCTCTTCTTTATATTAATATACTATATTTAATAATTTCTTTATCCTTTTCCTCTAGTAGTATCTCTATCGACTCCTTTTCTTACTAATCCAGTTTAGATTCTATATTCTTTATATCTTATTTCTCCTTATTTATATCTCCTTCTATTACTACTAGATCCCAAATTTTATATCTTTTATAGAATATCTTTATTTTGTTTCTAACAAAGATTTCTTGTAATTTAGTTTTATCTATTTTCTCTAATAAGAATATTCCTTTCTCAGATATAACTTTACTAACTCGAAATAGCTTGAGCTATCTATATCCAAGTTTTAGTCTTGATAATATATCAACTTCCTATAATATATTATATATAGTACTACTTTGTTTTTCTATATATCCTGTAAATATATTTATTTAATATTATCAAACTAGTTTTTGTTTGTAATCCTTATTTTTTTCTATTTTGTAATAGTTTCTTTCAAGTTTTCATTCTTAAACTGGATCTATCTTGTTTGTAATATTAGAAGCTTTACTTTACTAATAATATTTTCCTAGTTTATAATCTGTTATATAAATATATATATCTTAATTGATAATATAACTTCCGATCTATAGTTAAGATAAAATAACGAGAATCCAGTTATTGATTTTACTATAATCTTATCTACTAGCAGAATAGTATATAGATTATCGATCTATTTTCCTCTTCTACTATTAGTTATTTTAGTTAGAATCTCTATTATAGATCTATAGTTTCTTTTAACTATTCTATTTATAAAAATATAGTAAAATGATATCGTTATTTATATTATACTATATTTCTTAGCTAGTATCTTAACCTAATCTTTATTTTCTGGTTTACTATTTATAACTAACTTTCTAAAGATACTATATCTATAGATAATATCTTCCTATATAAATACTATAATCAATTCCAAATCTACTAATTTTAGAATTTATCTCTCTAACTAGTTACTAAGGTTATATCTTGTTATAACTAGATACTTTTTCTTTCTATACTTAGATATATAAATTATATCTAGCTCTATCTTACTCTATAGTATACTAATCTATATTAGATAAAGAACCTCTTCTTAGTAGAAATTACTTCGAAATTAGTATCTATTATATTATTATATAAAAGTTTTTATATTCTTATAATACTTATCCCAGAAATATCTTTTAGTTATCTTCTAATATATATTTTCCTTATCTTTATATCTAGTTTCGTTATAGAGAATATAAAAGATTATTAATCTTTTTTCTTTTAAATCAATTACCCTTTTCTTAAATAGATCTTTGTTAGATCTTCGAAAAAATATACTATCCTAGATTCTATAATTCAATATCCTAGTCTTGAATAAATAGAAGTCTAATTTAGTAACTTAAGTTAGTTTCTTCAATATTATAAGGAACTCTATTATTAATCTCAAGTCCAAACTCTATTCTCTTTTTATTAAGAAAATTTATATAGATATAATCCCGACTTCTCGATAAAGAATTACTTAGTAGAAGTCTATATATATATCTATAAAATCATCGATTTCTTTTTCTTAAGTTTCGAACTATAGTTTTTTATTTGTTGCTAGCCTTCTAGATAGTTTATCTATAACTATATATTTGTTTCTAGGAATATACTTAACCTCGAAGTTAAATAGTCAAATCTATATTATCTATCTAGTTATAAATATATTAGGCAAATCTATAATAACTAAGTTGAGTTATACTACTAGTATAGCTATATCGGTTTCTAGTAGAAAATATATTTTATATAAGTAGCTCTAAACCTTTTTGAGGGTTTTCAGTATTCCTTTATACTTTCTTTTTATAATATTATAATTCTGCTTAGCTAATATCTATTAGTTATTATTATAGTATATAGGATATCTCTTCTTTTTTTTATTCTATTATATTAATACTATTCTCTATCTACTTAGGCTTATATCAATAACAAGGATTATAAAACTAGTATCTTATACTATATCTAGCTTGATAAGAACTAGTATTGTAGTTAGTACTAGTTTTAAACTATCTATTACTAGATTATATTTTATTATTTATATAAAGTTGATATCTTTCTTTAATAGTTGATATAATAGTATAGTTCTTATAATAAATAAATCGATCCAAATTCGATAGTAGATATAGATTCTAATAAATACTTTTATTTCTATTTGAGATCTATATAGTATCTAGTCAAGTATCTTAAAGATCTTTTTACTATTTAGTAAATATCTTTCTATATAGTAAATATAACTAATTAACTTAATTTTATCTATCTCGAATTGAGATTTGGGACTTATTATTATATTAATCTTTTCTATATCTGCTAGAACTTGATTCAGATTATATAAGTACTTTAGTACAAACCTCCAAATATCTGGTATAACCTCTATATTGCTATATCTTGTTTATAGATTCAAAATAGATATATTATTAATAAAGATTTTATAGTATTTAGAGATATAATCTTTCAATATTATCTTTTCTATTTTTACAAACTAAGTAACAGAATTCATAGTGCTCTAAACAAGAGTAGTATATCGAACTAGTTTTTTAGAAGTTATAAATATAGTTATATCTCGGTTATTTGGATAAAGCGAAATTTGATTATAGCCAAAATAGAAATCAATTAATAAGATAATCTAATATCTAGCGAATTCTTCCGAAATTTTATCTATATCTAGTAGTAGATTTATATCTCGAATCGTAATAGTATTATATTTTATAACTATATTTATAAATCTATATTTTCTGTTCTTTTTCTTGATTACAAACTATTGATTTCTATATAGTCTATAGTAATATTCAAGTATTTCTATCTCTAGATACTTATCAATTATAATATTAATTTCGGTAACTAGATATTTAGAGATTACAAATCTAAGACTCTACTAAGTTTTATATAGAATTGTCTATATTTCTTAAAGAGATATAATATTGTTATCTACTTTTCTATACTTCGAAAACTCGAATATTATCTTCTTCTCTTTCCGGAATAGTAATTCTAATAATATCTCTCTTTTCTAAGATATTAACCTTTTTCTGAAAATTAATTCCTTAATCCTTTCTATTATTAATCTATTTCTCTACCTAATATTCGAAAACTTCGGAATCAGCTATTTATTCTATTTATTTACTAGTTCAATTTTATCTTTTCGTTATTCTTTTTCAATCTATTTCTATTTCTATTCTGGATTTTCTCCAAATACTAATCTATTAGAGATTCTTTCTTTAATAAATATAATCTTATTAGTCTTTCTTTTATATATATCAAAAATACTAATAATAGGAAAGAAATACTTTACTTAAAATACTATAATTAAATCTATTCTTCTTTAATTAGTAATATCCTTGCTAATACTTTATATATTTATACTAAAAATATTTAGTTTACCTTTCCCTACTCTGAAAATATCCAATCTATTAGGTAGAGTAAAATTTCGCTGATGTTTTTCCGCTCTACTATTTTCGGTATTTTTATTGTTAGACAAATATATTATTTCTAGCTTAGTTATAAGTTTCCTTAAAGAGTATTCTTCTCCTACCAAGAATCAGCTATATTTACAATATAAATTATAACTTACTTTGTTCTTTTATCGTTGATTATTATTATATACTGATATCTATTCTAGTAAGAAAAGATAAGCAAACTAGTTATAATGAAGAATTAGCTCAATATAATATTATTTTGTAGATTATCTATTATAAAGAAATTAGTAGTTATACCGATATTCCTAATCTTAATTATAATATTCTTATATATCTTATCAAACTTCTTTCTTTTATTACTATATCTTACTATTCTGTACTAAGAATTAAGTTATATTTCTAGATTGATATATTCAGTAATCCTACTCAATATCAAGTCTACCTTAGTACTACTATCGATTAATACTAATACTTCTAGATTTCCAATTATTATTCTAACTTTTGGACTAGTTATAATAAATAATATCTTAACTTCCTTGAATAATACCGATTATATTTATATTATTTCTCTATTAGACTTTGATCTTATATCGGAAGATATAATAATAGCTATATTTTTAAATAATATCTTTTGGAATATATCTAAATAAGCTATAATCTCCTTTCTAGTAACCTTTTATAGTTCGTTATTAAGAATTTTGTTTATTAGTTTTATTAGATTAACTATATATCTGATTATATCTATATACTTCTCAATATAATAGATTACTTTTAAATCTATTTTCCTTAGTATTTCTATTTGTTTTTTATTAATATCAATCTCTTCTATATTTATTCCTTTATCTGATTTATCAGTTATCTCTATCAATAATCTCTTCTAATTACTAGTATAAAGGATCTTCGAAATAGTTATTTTCTTTTCTTTTTGAATCCTTTCTTTAAGAATATATTGTAGATTTTTCTATTACTTCTTAGTAGCTAACTTCTTACTATTATAAAGGATAGTTATATATATATCGATTTTATTTTCTAACTCTTTATTATCAGATTTTTCTATCTATATTATCTCCTCTGATATTCCTCTAATAGATATAATATCTATAAAACAACCTAGTATTATTTGTATTTCTATCTGGTTTATAGTAATAGCTTCTACTTACTAATAAGCTATTATTTATCAATATTTATAAATAATATCTTTTTCTCTTACTTTTTTAGAAACCCAAATTACTTTATCTTCTTCCTTTATCTTTCTATAATATATTCTCTTTTTTAATATTTTATATATCAGTTCTTATTCCTGATTAATAACGAAATCGGGATAATTCCTCTGAAAATACTTCTCTTCTTAGTAATAGAAACAAATTATAGTTCGAGAATAATAAAGTTCTTTTATATAAATACTAGTTTCTATAATCGGTTTATAAAGTAGATATAATAAATCAACCTTCTCTATAATATTGATTAGGTATATATCTCGATTTACTTTACTAAATAGGTTAAACCTGATCTATTGATTATTTGGAATTATATTTGCTATTATCCTTATTAATATAACTAATAATTCGAAAGCTCTTATTAGATCCTTAATTGTTCTATAGAAGATTTCGTGAGATTACTAATTGATAATAGATATAGTAAATTATTTCTCTTTAGATATCTATATTATATTCCCAAACTAGTCTACTAGCTAATTTAATACTTCTTATTTCCGGATATCTAAATCAAACTTTTATACTATTTTATTATTCTCAAGGATCCCAATAACAGACTTAGTTATTTTATTATATATTATAGTAACTAGCTTTTCGATATTGATCTTAAATTTCTATATAACTTTGTTTCGGATTTTTTAAAAAAGATTATTTAAGAATCAGATTCCTCTTATATAATCTTCAATTTAATTCTTTTTGAGAAGAACTATAGATATAGTTGAGAATTAGTAGATATATATTTAAATATCTATTTCAGTATCTCTTTTCTTATCTTTCAGTATTTCTAAAAAGATATAAGAATTTATTTATTAGATCGAATTGTGATCTTTATACTTAGATACAAAAGTAGTATATAACTTAATCTAGTTTTGATTTATCTATTTTGGTAAAATCTTAATATATTATTTTATTACTAGATTATAATATCTTGGTAGTTATTTTACTTTTACTTTATTCTCCTACTTTGTATTTTCTATCTAATTTTCAAACTTCTTCAAGAACTTTATAATATTATATCTTTTAAAGTATAGAATTCCAAAACTCTATAATAGAGAAACTAAAGATATTATCTTAATAGATATTATAAATACAAATTAGTAATTAATTTCTTATATAACTTTTGGACTTATAGAAGAAGAAAAGAGAGATATAAATACTTCTAAAAAATCTTTGAATAGTATAAAGTTCTATAGTTTAATTAATAATAAATTCGAAAACCGATAACCGATTTATATTACTAAGAGAAATATTATTATTATATCTTTTATAATAGTTTATCTTACTTTCAACAAATCAGAGTTTTCTTTTATAATATATTCCTTTATTATTATATATCTTATATTCTCTCTCGATTTTCTCTTTACTTATTTCTACTTTATATTTATCTTTTTAGCAATTATTTTTATATCTATTTTTATAACCTATTTTTATATAAGATCTTATCTACTTTTATGAAAACCTCTAACCAATATCTCAGAATCTCTATTTAAAGTAAGAATTTTTTTATCTAATAAATCCTCTTTATTCAGAAATTTAATCTTATTCTCTTTTCCCCAAAAGTCTCTATTTGCAAATACTGAACTTTTAGCAAATAGTATATTTGATATTAATGAAACTGATTTCTTATCTCAAACTTATATTTCTAGATAGTAGTATAATATATATTATTTTTAACTATTGCTCTTTATATAGGTTATCAATATAAAGAAGTACAGATATATAGTCGATATATATAGTAAATAATATTATAGATATTACTATTCAGTAATAAAAGTAAGTAAGGAAGAAAAGGATATTGATTATAAATATCTATATTAGTACTAGATATAAGAAGTGGAATTTCGGAATAGAAAAATATTTAATCTAGCTATTAGATATATACTATAGTTTTAACTTCGTTATAATATATATTTCTGGAGTTTAGTATCTATCTAGTAATCTATAGTATACTAGTTTATTACTTGGATTATATAGTATATTTACAAATATATTGATTATATCAAATTATTTATTCTCGAGATCAAGTTTAGTTATAATTATTATAATAATTCTGAAAGAATATAATATAAAGATAGTTATATAAGTAAATTTAATTATATTCTTTATTTGAAGATTATCTTTAACTACTAGTTAGAATCGGTATTATATTATATAACTTTTCTAATCTATTTTGTAGTTGAATATTTATTTTAGTAGAATAAGTTTGGTTATTATTAAGTCGAATAAAATTTCTTATTAAGTATTATATAATATAAATATTTTAATCTCTTAATCGTAGTCCTTCTTGAACTAATATCTAAAAAGATAATCTTATAATTAATAGTAGTACTTAGATAATTTAGCAATATTGCTTATATAGATTTAAGATAATAATCGAGGTTATAATTTGACAATCTTGGGTTTTTAGATAATAATTATTATAATAATATTATATAAAGTTATATATTAACTTTACTCTTTATTCTTGTTTATTCTAAGCTAATCAGGTTATAAAGTAGAGTGAAAGTTATTAAATAGATTAATACCTTAATCCCCTAAATACTAAGTAATCAAGATACTAATAAAAATATAGATATATTATCCTTTATATTTGGATTTGAGATATTGAACTTATCTACTTTTCTATTAGCTAGATATTTGGATCTTAGTAAACTAAATAGGATCTTAGTTTAAAGTGATTTTTCGATAGAATATAATAATCTTTAGCCAAGATTGTTTTGATATTTGTTCTAGTAAATAATTAGAAGAAGGATTTAGAATTCTTTTAATTAGATTTAAGAGTATATCGATTTTTATAGAAATAATTCTTTCCTTAATTTGCAATTAAATAACCTTATAAAAATAAATATATTCTAGAAATAGTAATCTATTTTCTATATTATCGTTGTTACAATTAGATTATATAAATACTTATATTAGTAGTAAATACTTTGCTTAATTTGGGTTAATAGATTTATTATCTAAACTGTTTTTATATACTTTATAGAATATATCTATAATATTGATAAACTCAAAATCTATAATAGTATTAGATTTATTTAAGTCGATATTATCTTTATTTTAGTATTTATAACTATTCCTATTTCTAAATATTAGTATTATATATATTATAATATTTATTATATTATCATTCCTTGAATTATTAAATCTTTACTAAGTAAATATATAACTTTTAATTCCTTTTCTTATAATAGAAAGAAATAAACTTTCTTTTAGTAGTTATATATAAATTTGGTTTTTAATTCTTTTATCTATAATAGAAAGATATAAATCGATCTTTAGTAATTCTTTATTTTAAGTAGATAAATATAGTTCTTTTATATTTAATTCTTTATCTAATATAGATAAATTTAGTTCTCTTATTTATAATTCTTTACTATTATCTAAATAATCTAGTATACTATTTAGTTTAAAACTATTATTCGATCTCTTATTATTATCTTCATTAATAATATTTATCTCCGAGATCGAAAAGTAGTTTAATATAGTATTTTGATTTCCTAATAAAATAGAGAATTATAAGATTCCTATTATAATATCTATTTGGTAAACTATATTATTACTTTTTAGGATAGATCTATCTAGTTAAAAATCTACTTTTTCGTTAAACTTATAAGTAAGTTCTATAATTTGATTAATTGGTAATATCAAATAAGATTTGTTTTTGTAGAAATATATTAATTCCTTATTGAATATAATATTTCTTATAATAATAACCTATTTAAGTTATAATATTTATATTCTGTAGATTAATATTCCCAAAATATAACCTACTAGATAACTAGTATATATTCTAGAATTTAATTTATATTATTTTTTCTTTTTGTTTACTTCTTTATCTTTATCTAAAGAGTAGATTTAATATTTATAATAGTAAATTCTACTTCAATTAGATCGAAGATCTGAAGTAATCTAGATAACTAATATAGAATTATATTAGCGAAAATATAATCGGAACTATAATTCGAATACTTTATTTAGGGTCTTGAAATCTTATTCTTGAAATAAGCTAATATTATAAAGATAAATTATAGCTTAAATAATTTCGACTCAAAGGTTTTCTAATAAGTTTATATTTATATATATTTTGATTATTTTTGTAATTACTTCTTAACTAGTTTGTTTTGCAACTTTGTTCGACTTATAGATATTGGATAGAGATAATTCAATTTCGATATCTTATTTTATAGCTTATCTCTAATATAGAATTATATCTATAATTGAAATAATAGAAATATCGTTATTCTACTTAATTATATAGATTACTAATCTATATTAGTATTGTATCTAGATCTCGAATATAGTTATTATATTAAATACTTTAAAGTATAATTTCTGGTATAATAGGAATCTGAAGAGTTTTCTACTAAATATTTCTTTGATCAATAATAATTATAATATTCCATTATATAAGTTTAGGAAATCGAATAGATCTTATATAATTTTATAAAATAATTATAAAAAAGGTTGGTTACTTAAATTATATTTGATAATCTACTTAGTATATATTTATATATAATCTTTATAGTTAATATATTTTAAATCTTTGATTCGAATATATTTTATAAAATATATAAGTTTTTCGAATATCTTTTATCTTAGATAACCTATTTAGTTATATTATTGGTTTATACTATCTTCTCTTAGTAGTAAAGAGTTCTTTGATTTGTAATATAAATAGTAGATTTTATAATTTAATATTGGATATATTATTATAGAGTTACTTATTAGTATACTTGATAAGATAATTAGATAGAAAATAGAAGGTTTCTTGAATTTAAGAAATACTAGATTGAATTTATATTCCAAATTAGTAACAATAGTATTTGATTCTAATATTCTGATTTTCAAAATACTATCTAGTTTATAAATCTATAAATCCGAATTACGAAATCAAATCTCTGAAATAATATTAATATGAAAACCAGATACCAAAACTATATTTGTAAAAACCAGATTCTCAGTATTGAATTTATATATATTATAGAGATAATTTTTGATTATATATATTCTATAATCTATAATATCGAGAGAGAAGATTCTATATTCTATAATATTATTTAAGATCGTTCGATTATATTTATTACTATCTAGAAAATTGATATTATTAACCAAATATATAATTCTATAGTTATCTAAGAAGATATTATCTATTAAGTAGTAATAGTTAGTAATAATCGATATAATATAGATTTCTATATTATTGGTTTTCTTAATTAGTTATAGATTAATAATTATATTAATAATCTTCTTAGAGAATAATAATAGAATTATATTATTAGTTTAATTATTGATCTTATATTCTTTACTAATAAGTATAGTATATAAGAAGTTCCAGTATAAAAAGTTAAGATATTCCAAGATTGTTTTAATATTTTATTTAGTTAGAATATTATTTTTTCTTATAAAGGTTTTTTTCTAGATTGCTAAAAAAAGATATTTGTAATTTTTAGATATTTATCTATATTTACTAGTTTCTGATTCTTCTATCTACTATATATAAAGTCGATATAGATATTTAACTTAAATAAAGTTACCAATCTTTTAATATCTATAAAATTATCTTTTTGGATTTGATTCTTTATCTTTATTATCTAGATTATTATTGATATAATTATCCTTTTAAGAACTATTATTTAAATTATTTACTAAGTTGATAAATATAAAGATTATTTTACTTTTTAGATCCTTTATATAAATAGTAGCTAGGCTTCCGAAGATAAAACTATATTATTTCAAAGTTATAATAAGTTTTCTTAATTAAGTATTTGTAATTATCTTATTAAACTAGTTTTTAGTTTATAGAAGAATTATCTTTTTATATATTATTTTGAGGAAAATTATAATACTAAAAGTTCCTTCGATATCAAAGATCTTATAAATAGAGATTTATATAAATACTTTATTCTATTTTAGATACTATTAGTTGAGATCGATTATATTATATTTTACTTAGTTGAATATATCGAGATATTCGAATTATACTTTATTTAGAATAGCTATATCTATTAGAGTAAGATATTTTTTAAGAGAAGTAATTATCTCTTTAAGAATAATTTCAGAAAAGTTACTTTCTTCAAAGGAAATATCTAATATATATATATTATCTATTATATTAATAATCTATTAATATATTTTCTTAAATATTTAATAGTAAATATTATAATTGGTTTTGAATCTATAATATTCCTTTTCGAAAATCAAATAAAGATCTTTGATATTATCAAAAGTAGTTAATTATAGTTATATTAATAGTACTAACTAGTTAGCTTTTTTATCCGATTCTGAAATACTGGAAATACTATCTTCAATATTAATTATAATAATATCTTTAATAGCTTCAATATATTCTGAGAGTATTTATATTACAAATATTTGTCTTCTGAATTATATAGAAGTAGTTAAGGTCTCAAATACTAAAGATCGCAATAACTAATAGTACTATTATAGGTTTATTATTGAAAATAGTTATATAAGGAATCGATTGTAATTGTAATAGTAGGTAAACAAATAGTAATTGTTATTGAATACAAAGCTCTATATACTAAAGAAATACTATCTAGTTATATAGATTTTCGTTCTCTATTATCCTATTAGTTCTATTAATTCCTATAGTTAGGACTGCCAGGATCTAGTAGGATATTATATAGTTTCTATTTGAGGTTCTACTAAAGGTATCTTTGATATTTCGGATACTATTCTTTCGATAGATATTTCTCTATATAAAATACTATTTCTACTAGAAGTATACTGATAAATATTAGTATCTTTCCTGTTTCTATACCAGAGATATAAATACCTTAACTTCTCTTTATTATATAATCTTTGTATAAAGATTTACCTTACTGATTCTGGAAAGCTACTCTTTGAGTCTAAGATCCTCAAATCACTATATAATCTGTAGTTATAATATTATCCTTCTTCTATTTTAGTATTATCTCGATACTTACTATAATAATATAGATACTTATTTGGGTTTTCTTAATAAATATTTTGCTTCTTCCTTCCTTTATTATATCTAAGGAGATATCTAAGTCTATAAAAAGTTGTCAAACTATTTATTTTCGTTCTAAGGAAAAGGGAAAAATAATACTAGTAAAGTATTCTTACTATTCGGAGAAAAACCTCGAATATTATATACTTCCTAGAGCCGATCGTTATAGGGAATATACTAAGAGTATTGGTTGAGATTGCTATAATGTTTTTGGAATCTTTACTTCTTCTTAGGTAGTAATATAGTATAAAGAGGTTTATTTAAAGGCTAAGAAGAAAGAGACTATAGTGAAAATTCTTTGTTTAAGAAAATAGTAGTAGAAGTTAAAAGAAAAGGCTAAGAAAATATTATAATATGATCTATATATAATAGATATATTAGAGGAGTTTGAAGAAAAGGAAAGATTAGAGAAGGAATAGACTAAGTAATCTAGATAAACTACTTCTATAACTAATTCTTCTATAATCGATTCTTTGCTCTTCGAGCTTCCTCCGATAAGTGATTCTAAACTAGCTACCTAGTTAGCAAACAAGGATTTCTCTAATAGAACTCTTCTAAATCCTTTAGGTAGTTCAAATTCTTAATTGGTTTCTATATATTTTCTGAGTCTAGATAATCTTCTTATTTGATCAAATAATAAAGTATTTCTTTAATATATTTATAATCCAATATTCTTTCGACTTTATATATAGTATCTAGATTTAGAAGTTTAATTTCGGTATAAGGTATATTCGGTATTCCTAGTAGTACTAGTTCGAGAAGTGAAATATAGAATACTAAGTATATATTTATTATTCTTAGTAGTTCTAAACAATAATTAACTAATCCAACTACTTTCTTGATTTTGAAAGATCCTAGTTTCTTATAGTCCAGTTTATTGTTTGATCTTTTTGTATTGATATTTCATCTAAGAAAGTAAACTTTATCTCTCTTCTTAAGTATTGGTTCTATACTATATTTCTGGTTATAGTATTATATTATTCGTTGTATAATAAACTTAATATCAAATGAAAGTTGTTTATATAGATTCCTTAAATCTTCTACTTTCGTTATTTCGATATCTGAGTTTGCTATATCTGGAAGTTGAATATTATATACTTTTGGCTCGAAGCCAAAATTGGTATATATCGGTGATATACTTGTTATCGCAGCTTCTAAGATATTATATATAAACTATATAAGTAATAGTAGTTCTATCTAATTATCCTATCGATAATTTATATAACAATATAAATACTATTCTATAATCTAGTTTAATTGTTCTATCTGACCATCAGTTTACAGATAGAATATTATTAAGAGCTTCTTTTTGATTCCTAATAGTACTATAAATATCTACTAGAACTTTGATATAAAGAGCTTATCTCGATTAAAGATGATTTTATCTAGTATACTATATATACTAACTATCATCTATAGAAATATATAGACTAAATCTTTAACTATACTGCTTTCCTTATAAGAAATCATATATCCAAATTTGGTTAATCGATCTACTATAACTAGGATAGAGTTATATATTACTTCTATTATTGGATCCTTTAAAGATAATAGTTTAACTACAAAGTCCTATATAATAGACTTCTATAGTTGAGTAGATATATCCGGAGTTTTGAGCTAGCTATATAGAGTATATTATAAAGTCTTGTTCTATATATAGATATTATAGTTTCCGATAACTTCCTTAACTATTTTCTTTATTTATAGGAAATATAAGTTTATCTTAATCCTTGTAAATATCTTGGTAATTCCTTAATATCTATAAACTAGAAATTTATATTGTTCTTAAGTAAATTGTTTTGCTAAGGTCGAAGGAATATATATTTTCTTATAGAAGTATATAATTTTGTCCTTAATTATAAATCCTTTATCTAGTTGTTCTAGTACTTGTTTTGTAGTAGAATTATTTTTATAATACCCTTATACTTGTTTCTCCAAGTAGTTATTATGAAATAATATTATTATAGCTAATTAGGCTAAGTTGAATACTAACGAATCTCTGTCTTGACGAAATATAATATATAATTTATATATCTTATTCTCTAGATATTCAGGTTTCCTACTAAGTATATTGGCTTTAGTATTTTCGTTTCTCTTGATATATAGTATCTTGAAATTATATATAGCTAGTATTTTCGCTTATTATATCTATTATCTATTTAGAACTTTGGTTATTATAAAGTATATCAAATTCTTATAATCTAAATAGATTTGGATTATATACTTAGATCCTTCGAAGTAAATTCTTTATTCTTTGAAAGTATCAATGATTACTAGAAGCTTTTTATTATAAATTTCGTAATTCAACTTAGTTAGCTAAAGCTTTCTTGAATAATATATTATTGGTTATAACTTCTTATCTTTATCTAGCTGGCTTAGGATTATATCTAATATATAATCTAATATATCTATCTCAATAATAATTAGTTGTTCGGGATCGAAGGTAATAAGAACTGATATCTATATAAAGACTTGTTTGAGAGTTTCGAATATCTATTATATTATATTATTCTATTTGTACTCAATATCCTTCTTGGTTAACTCTATAAAAGATACTATGATTTTTAAATAATCTTTGATAAATCGCTTATAGAAGTTCGTAAATCCTAAAAATAATTATATTTCTTTTATAGTAATAGATTACTTCTATTCTAGAACTTCTTTTATTTTATTTGGACTTATCTTAAATCCTATTGTATTAATAATATATCTTAGAAACTCGGTTTTGGTAATATAGAATTTGTATTTCGAAGGCTTCAGTAGAATACCTATATCCGTTAATATCTGAAGTATTTCCTATATAATCTTGATATATTCTTCGAGGGTTTCGGTAAAGATCAAGATATCGTCTAAGTATACTATATAGTAGTTATCAAGATATTTTCTTAATAAGTTATTAACTAGATATATATATATTACTGGTATATTGGTAAGCCCAAAAGGTATAACTTAGTATTTGTAGTATCTATATTATATACGAAATACTGTTTTTTATTTATCTTCTTCCTTGATTCGGATTAGGTTGAATTTTGTATACTGATCTAATTTTGTGAAATATTTAGCTTTCCCGATTCGATCTTATAGTTTACTAGTTAGTAGCAATAGATATCAATCCTTAATAGTAATAGTATTGAGTTTTTAGTAATCAATAACTAATCTACCTTTCTTATCTCTTTTCTTAGATACAAAGAAGATTAGTACTCCTATAGGTAAAGAGGATTTCCTTATAAATCTTTTCGCTAAATTTTTGTCGAGGTATTCGCGAAGTAATTTGAGTTTCTTCTCTGATAATAGTATAATTAGCAAAAATAGTAATTCCTTTTCTTCCTCCAAATTTATCTTATAATCCTAAAGCTAGTACTTTGATAAGGTATCTTCTTAAGGTCTTTCCTTGAAGATCTCAGTATATTTCTAGTATTGTACTAGTATATCCTTCAGTAAAGGATCTTGGGCTAAGATATCCAACCTCGGTAAATATATTACTTTCAGCTCTTAACTGGGTATTAGTCTTGTAAGATCCTATATAAACTCTTTCTTATATTTATATTTATCGTATTATATAGTCTTTACGATTTAGTCGATATATAGATTATAGTTCTTTAGTTATAGTATTCCCAAAATTAGTTGGTATTCTCCTAATAAGACTAAATCTATTTTTATCTACTTAGAATACTATTCTAGCTATATTTCGAATTTTTGTATTTTGTATTAAACCAATTTATCTCTTTTAGCTAATTGTTTATCAGCAAGATAAAGCTAGTATAGAACTGGTTTCTTAAAAATTTACAATTTCGCTAAGACTATAATCTTTGGTATTATAAAATTTTCTATTGCTCTCGAATCTATTATTGTTCGGAGCAAGTACCTATTTATATATATAGTATAAAGGATCTATTCTGATCCTAAAATAGCCTTTAGTTTTCTAGCTAGTCTTTTATTTATACCTTCGGTAAGTTATTCCTAATTAATTCTCTTCTGGTTTCGGTCTATAACCTTAAGTTTATTATCTTTTATAAAACCAAAGAACCTCTTCTAAGTATCGATTATATCTTCCTAAACTGTATTTAGATTTATTTCGATCTTTATTCTAAGGATTCGGCTAATAGGAATATCGATATACTTGGTAGATACTTTGTATCTAAAGACTTATAATATTATCTATTATAGTTGATTCAGTTCTTGTAATAGTATATTTCGTTGGTCTCTATAATTATATTGGTGAATGATTTCCTAAGTCTCTCTATTATTTGGTAGATTATATTACTGAAACTTCCTGAATCCTCAATAGATTCGAGTTTCCTATTATACTCTGATAGAGCTAATCTCAAATTCCAATTTGTAGTAGTGATCTGTAATTAGTTGACCTCGGATATCTTAAGTATTGTTTCAGAATCTGTTATTGTTTGGTAAACTAGTAAATTCCTTTTTTCTCCAAAACCTGGTTCTGTAGTAACTGATTCTTTCTAGAAACTATATCTCTCCTTACTTTGGAGGTTTATCTTAAGTAGTAGTTTTCTTATTACTAGGCTTCCTTAGGTACTAGCCTGCCCCCTTCTTATCTGTTTTATAAACTAAACAAAAATCTCTATAGTAGGTAGTCTACGATAATTGTATATAATCTGTTTCTTGAGTAGTACGATAACTACTTGTTATACTTAATTGGTATCTAGATATAACTTAGCTATTATCTTATTCTACTATAGATTTAAACTATTTCTTTTCTTTCTAGTTAGTTTATTTAGGCTTCGTCCTTTAAAGCTTTTTTCGGCAATCTTGTACTTAGTAGTCTGGAAAACTATATTCAAAACAAAGCTTCTTTTCTTATTTATAATTCTTTTCTTTCTAGGAAAGATTGTTCTTTGAACTTATTATATCTAGTTCTATAGAGTTATTATAAATCCCTTCTCTAGTATATCATTGTCTGGAATATTGTAGCTTGCCTTTGTTAGGTCTAACCCGACTTCTGGTTTTATAGGACTGTTTTTCTTAGAGGTATTTATAATACTGGTTGTTAATCTAAATAGAGTTTTCAATTTATTTATCTAGATTATCATTATCTTCCTATATTTGCCTTGCTAATTCTAGTTTGATAAAGTCTTTTAGTCTATACTTATAGTAGCTGATCAAGGTAGTAATTCTCTATTTGGTCTGATTGGACTATTTCCTGAATTTGGTAATATAGTTGATAGCTAACCTTATTTGTCTAAGTCTAAATAAACAATACTCTACTATCTTAATAGAGTCGATATCTCCAAAGACTCTTCGGATTTCTATACGAAATCCTTCTTATAAGTCGAAGATCTTGGTGATTATAACTATATAGTTCTGTAGCTGGATACTATTCTCGAAGTAGTCTAAAAGAAAGGATTCGATCTATTTCAATACTTTGCCTCTAAAGTAGGAAACAATATAAATACTCTTTATATCTCTGGTATCGAATTTATCAGGGTTAAATCGGAAGTATATTCCGAGCTACAAGAGGAATATCTCAAGTTCTTATCGATCTCTATAGAACTTATCTAGATTAGTAACTTTAAAGATTTCTTGTAACTTGAGGTTTATAGAAGGTCTATCTTCTATAAGGATATCGTTATTATAGTCTCTAGTATCTATAGTCCGAATAACAGATAGATTTTGTAGAGCTATATCGATTCGGTATATAAAGCAATAATAGTATTTAAAGTATTACAAATACTTATCTTTTGAGTTATATAGAAGTAATCAGAATCTCGAGTACTAAAGGTCGTGATAACTAATAGTACTATTATAGGTTTATTGTTGAAAACAGTTATATAGAAAATCGATTATAATTGTAATAATAGATAAATAAGTAATAATTGTTATTAAGTATAAAGTTCTATATACTAAGGAAATACTATCTAGTTATATAGATCTTCGTTCTCTATTATTCTATCAGTCCTATCAATTCCTATAGCTGAGACTATCGGGATCTGGTAGGATATTATATAGTTTCTATTTAAGGTTCTACTAAAAGTACCTTTAATATTTCGGATACTATCCTTTCGATAGGTACCTCTCTATATAGAATACCGTTTCTACTAGAAGTATACTAATAAATATTAGTACCTTTCCTATTTCTGTACCAGGAATATAAATACCTTGACTTCTCTTTATTGTATAATCTTTATACGAAGATTTACCTTACTGATTCCAGGAAGCTACTCTTTGAGCCTAAGGTCTTTAGGCCGCTATATAATCTATAGTTATAACAATTTGTTTATACTAAATATAATATTTATAGTCTTCTCTAGATATAAGTTAAACTAGAATTGGTATAGTAAATAGAATAATAGTAAACTAATTGATTTGTTTTTCGGATTTGGTAAAGTTAACTAAATCCTAGATATTATTGATTTAGCAAATTCGTCGAAGTTGGAAATATTATATTAGTTAGTCTAATTTAGTAACTAGCTTAGTTTTATCGATATTTTTGAATATAATAATCTTAGATAGATAAAGTAATAGAATTAGTTTGATATAATAATTATATAAGAAGTAAATAAAGTAAATAAAAATATTTATAAGTAGTAGCAATTATATATAATGAAAAAATTTCGTTAAACTAAATTTATAATTATTATATTACAAATACCTTATAGTTAAATTATAGAAAGAGAAATTGAAATAGTAGAATCAATTAATTATTTTCTATCTAATAATCTTTTCGCAAATATTTATATCTAATCAATAATTACTATATTCTCCGAATTTGGAGAAGAAGAGAAAACTTTTATCTTGAAATAATCTATCGAGTTAGTATTTCTAAGTTATAGTTTATAATTTCTGTAATTCGGAAAATATAATTATTTAGATCAGATTATTAACTAGCTTGATTAGTTAATCCGATCTATTTATACTTGGTTTTACCAACTTCGCTATCTATTTCTGTAACAAATATCTATATTTTCTTCAAATATATCTAGATTCCAGATTTATTTATTTACTAGTATTTTACTATATTCTACTATAATATCTTCTTCTATATTATCTTATAATCGATTATCTATTTTAATAACTATTATTTTCTATTTATCTATTATATTACTATAGTATTTAATAGCTTCTCGATAAATAAATATTATTACTTCTTTTTATATTATATATCTATTATATTCTCCAAATCAAAATTTAATTTTATATTCTCGATCTAGATTCAAAACTCTTTACTACTTAGTCTAGATTATAACTTTAATAACTTATTAGTAACTAATATCTTATAATCTATAATCAAGCTTTATATTATATCTTATAATTTAGATAACTTTATTTATATATCCTTTTCTACTATTTCCTTCTTTATCTATATTAGTTTTGTTTTGGTTTTCTTCTTTATCTTGATTATATATATATAATTTATCTAATTTATAAACTTCTTTATTAGCTATTCTTATATCTTCTCTATATCTATATTTAGTAATATATTATAAATCAAAATCTTATTCTACTTCTTTATAAAAAATATTAGTAACTCTATAATATTATCTACTATTCTTAGATCTATTATTCTTTATATATATTACTTTTACTTTATCTATATAACTATTTTCTTATACTTCAACTAATTATTATATAATATTATATACTTCTCTAAACTAATAAAGTTTGTAAATACTATTATATATATCTCTACTAGTTTCTATTATAATTGATCTAGCTTCAATATTATATATATAATTTTATATATAAATATATAGTTACTTTCTTCACTTTTCAATTACAAATCTAATAATATTATATATAATTCTAATAATCTCTTTTTCAATTACTTTTCTTTCTTTTTTCTAATCTCTTTTATAATTCTTCTTTCTTTTCTCTTTTCAATTATAATTTATAATTCCTATAATTGATTATATTTAGTAACTATTATCTTCTTTCCAAACTCTCTATACTTTGTATCTTATATCTATAATATATTCTATTAATAAAACTTTAATATTTTTATTCAATTCGCTATATATTATTTTAGTATCTCTATTATATATCTAATATATATTAATCTTCTATTATATTTACTTTTGAATATCTTCTATTAATTTATCAATTTTAAATATATCTTATTAATCTTATTACTTTATATAACCTTTATTATATCTATTACTAATCTCTATAATATTAAATAACTCAATTTCAAATATTCTTTATTATAGTTTTCTATTTCCTCTTTTTCTCTATTTTCTTTCTTTATATCTTTTTTACTCTCTTTATTCTCTTTATTCTCTTTATTCTCTTTACTTTTATTATTCTTTCTACTATTCTCTTCTATATTCTTCTTTTTTATTAATAATATAATTAAATCCTCTTTTACTTCTATAACTAATATCTTCTACTAATCTATTATTTTCAAAAAATTATTTATATCTACTTATGATTTTTCTATTTCCAATTTTCTTATATATATAAATTTTATTTTCTTCTTCTCTCTAATATCTTATTTTTATAATAACTATATCTTCAAATATCTCAACCTATTATCGTTATAATAACTAATAAGAATAGTTATATTAGTAATACTTTTCTTTATTATAAATAAGTAATTCTACTTTTTCTTCTCGAATAATTTCATTATTAGTAATCTTTATTTAAATTACTAGTTTTCGATTTTTTATTACTTTATCTAAGTTTCTATATTCTTATTATTCTCTATCTACTTTATTTTCTATCTATATATTATTTGCAAATATTATTTCATTATAATCTTATTCTTTATTATAAACTTATATAACTTTTAGAGATTCTCTTTCTTCTCTTTATATACTCTCTCGACTATCTATATATAATAATATCTATTATTCTTAATTAGAATTAATCTCTTTATTTTCTTCTATTTTGTTTTATTTATTTGGAGATTATCTATTATCCTTACTAGTTCGGCTAAACTAGTTATTTATATTATAAATTTCTTTCGATATCTGATATTTAAGAATATATATTTCTTATACAAATATATATCTATCAACCTGATATTTATATAATATCGATATTCTTTATATAATACTATCTCTAATATCTTCCAGAACTATAAATATCTTATATATTTATTTTCCTTTTTCTCTTTGATTTCCTTTTCTTCTTTTTAATCTAATTTAGTTTTTCGATTTATATCGATTTTCGTAATTCTATAAACTTCAGTTAGTTAGTATATTTATCTAAATATATAATATTAATTAGTGATTTATAAATTAGTGGAATTATATCGAAAAGAGATTAAATCCGGTATTTATATTATACTATTTCTATAGATACTAATTTATATATAATATAATTCTATCTTTGATCTCAGTTCTAATTCTCTTTTCCTTTCTTCTTTTTTTCTTCTTTTTTCTTATCTAGTAGATAGATATAATATATATATAGTCGAGTAATAAGTAGTATATCTCTTTCCTAAATAAGAAATAAAGTTATACTAAATAGAAAGGTATTGTAGTATATATACTAATATATATATCTATACTCTGGATGATAAATATATATAGGCTATCTATACCCTCTCAAATCGAGGAATAGTAGTGATATTAGACTTCTTCTTATAACCCAATATTGCCCTCGTTATCCGACTACTGCTAGCAGATAAAAGATATAGCCGGAAAGCAGAGATACAGAGGGATCAGTATATATATAATATATCGTCTTCTACCTTCGCGATATAGCACAGGACCGCTATAGAGGCTGGAACGAATAGAGGCTATAGCTGGAATGAATGGCGGCCAATTTTCGCCCTACTTGGGGGATTCGACTATTCCGCGCGCCGGATCTCGACCGAATGGCGGCCATTCGTTGCGGAATAATAGGGCAAGCTGTAAGGACCGGAAGGACCAGTATCGGGTAGGTGGGAAGAGTCTTTGTAGGATGACGGTCTGCGACCGGTTATAACCAGGATGATACAGAGCAAAGGGCGGAGGGTTGCAATGATTGATTGATTTATTCAATTTAACGCCTGTTCCAGTAGCCTTAAAGCTACTATGCAGGCTTACATGAGGCTGGATCTTCGCCATCACGTGCTTCTACCTCTCTGGAATCGAATTGAGGCCTGAAGGGTTTCAATTGCACCACTGAGTTCATTTAGCTAGCCCCTCCTTGTGGAAGTGTCATTAGTTTACTTGTGTTCCCTTGATGTCCAATAATCCGCTTGTAACAATATTCCTATACTTATCGCTTCTTCCCATTATTTTTGGGGAGGTGGGGGAGGTGAGATGGAGGCGGCCAAACACAAATGAATCCCCCGATTAATGAGCGATTACATGCTGTGGCCATGGCTCCGGCTCCCAGGTGGTGCAATCCTGTGGTAGGAGCGTTCCCTGATGCAACATGAGGTCATAGATGCTTGAGTGGTGGCGCGACCATCTTATTTTTGGGATTTCAACTATTTCAATTTTGAATATTATCCTCATTTTGACATAACAAGCTTATATCATTTCCAACCACGCTTACCATGGCTTCTCAGAGACTCAGGTCTATGTTGGATGTAGGTGACACTCCGACTACCTCAAACTCACACCAAGACTACGCATACCAGCAGCAGCCTCAACCTCACCAAAGCATTCCCATTTCCAACGAAAATCCTTCCCCTCGGCCTCCGACGAATGAGGTACCTGAGTCTGGCTTGAGTGCTAGCACCTACACTCTGTTTCGACCACAAACTCTTGCGCAGACCGAAACAAGCTATACGCAAGATGTGACGGATCAAAACTCTACAGCACAAGTATACGCTGATCAGATGCCTACGCAACATTCCGAGACTCATGTCGGCGAGAAGGTAGCTCAGCAGTATTCCGAGAATCATGTTACGCGGAATGAGAGTACAGCATTACCAGGCCATGTCCACGGCGTCAATACCAAGGTTGCTCTTGCGCCAATGGCAGGTGGGCTTACACACGATAATGCTGCTGCTTCTGGTCCTACACTCAAAGACAGGACAGATGTAATGGTAGCTAGTGCGACAGAGACGGTAAATATGATAGCTTTGAACGCTGCAGCGCAGGCACAATCCGTTGCACTCAAAGCAGCAGCAAACACAAAGCTGAAAGTGATGACAAACCCAACTGTCCAACATATCACTGAGAAAGTGCGGGAGAACTTTTCAACAGACAGTCATGGGATAGCACACAAGGACTATGGTATTCGGGGTGCTGTACAACAGAATCAAGGTGTTCCCATCAATAGCGTTAGGGATATCGGATGGCACCGACCTCCTATTGAGATTCCGGATCCATTGATCGGAGGTCTACCAAATGGAAGACTATTTTCGATGATAAGACGCTTCAATAAGGTAAGAAGAAAACCAGCATATGGATCATATTCTAATTCGATTAGGATGTATTCGATGTTCGTGCAGTCGATCTCGAAGCTTCTCGTGGACTTGACCTAAATGATGCCTGGTCGGACGAACACGCTGCAGACAAGATCACATTGCATCTCCAGCGAATGTACTTGTCGATAATACTTGGATTCGCTAGCCTTAGTAAACACGTTGCTAGACTTCGGTCATGGAAGGAAACTCGCCGAACAGGCGCTTTCTGTGCGGTATGTTTTATCCTAGTGTCTTTATGGGTAACTACTCACATGATACAAGGCATACTTTACAGCATGGGCTTCTAATATGTTGATGCCCTTAGTGCTCGGCAGTCTGATTGTGCTAGTCTCCTCAAAAAAGGCTCGCGACATTCTATTTCCTCCAGCTCCCCTAGCTCTAGTAAACATGAGAACTGGCGGGATCCAGAAACCGCAAGCTGGCCAACTGGGAACAAACAACACTCTCACCGGTGCACCAGAAAAGCAAGAAGGTGAAGCTGTTGAAGAAGAAGCTGCCAATTTTGTAGATAACATCCGTCACATGGTTGGAAGAGCAATCGGAATGCACGAGAAGGAACAGAATGATGGGGATCCCTTAGAACGCAAGATTCCAAAGCCTATTAGAAATGCTGCGAGAGCTGTTAAGTCGGCTGGATCTGCTCCTGGGCATACTGGGAACGAGAAAGACCAGACTCAAAAACCTATGGAGGAAATTCTTTGGGAGAAGGCTAACCCAAAGCAAATCGAACCAATCATCAATACCGTACCTCACATCATAGGTGAGATTGTCGACAATTGGGAGCGCTTTGCTAAGTAAGTGACGTTGTGATTTTGTTTTGTGGCTTTGGCTGACCGTTGAAGTGCGATCTCACCAACTCCACCATTCCAAAAGATGACCTTTCTTCGGATTAACACTCTCTTAGCACCCGCGTTTTTGATGTCGCTATCTGTCAACTACTACACCGTCTACAAAGGAATTGGTTTTGCCATTGGCTTTGGTATCTTCGGTGACCCAATATTGACGCCCAGTGTTCAGTGGCTGAACCGGAATTATCCCAATTGGATGGAGCTTTTGGAGCCCAAGAAGTAGGTTACTCCTGATCCGTGTATAGAAGGCGAAACTAACATTATAAAGCAACATTCTTCGCGGAGTTCCCACAAATAACCAGCTTACACTCACACTCCTCCGTATTGGAGAGGCCAATCATACGCCCCTCCCCCCAGTACCAACCTCCCACCCCGACGATCCCAATGAGCAGCAAGTCATTGATCCGGATAATATTCCACTTGACGCCGCCGATGCCGAAATTCAGCACGCTGTCCATCCATCTGGAAATATGGAGAAGTCTCATCCACAGCCAGAAGAGGAGAACGAAGGCCCGAAGCATAAAAAGCTGTCCAAGTTCATCCGCCTCCTCAAGGGCAACACTAAAGCATCTGTAGAGACGAAAGTGGCTGTAGACCATATCCGTGCTCAGTTCGGCAACGAGAAAGCCAAAGGACACCTAGGCGTTCTTCCAAAGAAGAAGAATCTCATCTACGCCGGCCCTAGCGAGTATAAGGCTCGATATGATGGCAAGAAGGGCTGGCTCTATATCACGGACAACTCTATAATATTCAGCCACAAGGAGCAGGGTGATAGATCATCTCCAGTTGTTGAGATATTCTTTGCGGATATCAAGCAATTGAAGCGAGCAACAGCATTCTCGGTCAAGGCTGCGGAGGTAGCAGCTGATTGGGGAACTGACAGAGAACTATTGGGGAGTGTGGAGATTAATGGGTTGAATGATAAGACGTGGAGGTTTACTGCGCTGCCAGAAAGGGATGAGCTGTTCAATCGCTTGGTCGCTATTGGTGAGCACCGATGGGAGAATTTGTGAAGTGGATGGTTATGCACGATAGGACGCAGGTAGCACAGTGGCAACAGCATTAATCTTGAGTTAACCGCTTCTAGAAACAATACATAACAGGGTATTATCTCCGATGTGTTCTGTGAGTCTCCGAGTCCAGCAAGCTGTCGTTTATCCTCTAGAGCTCGTTCGTCAGGCTTTCAGCTAGCCTTCCAAGAGCTGAAAGCCATGTAGATTAAGGTAGGGTTAATGTTCGTTCAACTCCTATAGCCATATTAGAATGCGCTGATAGGGGACTCGTTTCTTGCTGCAAGAATCAAGAGTACACGGCAGCTCTACAGTCCTCCTTGCTAGTTGAATATGGCGAAAACTACCTACCAGCTCCTTGATTCCATCTGAAGAACACGTCTGTTAATCTCAAACACAAATCTATTATGATCGAAGACTATGAATCCGATAAAGAATGCATTTCCCAATGGGTGGCTACTCCTCAAAGCTCAAACATTCACTCTGCGTCGTCCAGCCTGACGGGCGGTATATGTGGTGTCTGAGCTTTTAATGAAACCTATGAGTTAGCCCATATGTTTATTTGTCGTGGACTGTGCGATCATTATCGGCGTGGGTTTTCTTTCAAGAATGAATAGAGCTCGTAAGTCAATACTGTATAGAGAGTAGACGTCTACCCTGTCCGAAAGTTCCCCATCGTCTTGCCTTTCAAAAGGGGTCTGATTCCCAGAGTTGGTCCGGACTGCAAAGAGCTAGGGATAAAAGATCGAAAAGCCAGCGGGCGAGCAGTTGCGCATATCTCACATTGAAATTGGATATCTTATCGGATTACTGATATATACGGCGTAACGGGAGTTCCTCCGCATCTTGGCCTTGTACTTGAGAAGAGAAAAGAACAAGCGGTATGAGCTTCTGATACCCTGCCTTAGGTTGAGTCATGAAAACATTCACTTAAAACTTACTGCGATGTATCAATCGCGGACCAAAACACATAGTTCCGATGTTTGGGTGCAGTGCCCTGAATCTACTAAAGGTCAGGAATAGGATTGTGCAATCGTACAGGTTGTTGCCAGGTGGATAATCCTTATATAGAATCAAGACCAGCCCCACCGCGACAATTCTTTCCCTAGAGATCAGCATTGATGAATATGGAAAAGGTGAGGTCGTTGAGCTGAGTCGGCACGGCCCGAGCTCTCTCGTTTTGTGGTAGTAGTGTCGCTTTTTGGAGCCTCTCGCAGTCTCTTTTCGGTGTCTCCTTTAAGTTAGTTTTGGAGCTCTCCACCGCTACTCTGATCCCCAGATTATTCCAGAATGTTCTAGCGGTCTTGGCACAATCTCTGCTGCTGTACATCAGTAAGGCTTAGCTGAACGTTGTTTACCTACGGTTGCTAGGCCAACTGTAAATTTCTCCTGTGTCATGTCAATCTCATTTGGAAAGTTGTTGGAATCCTACGAAAAGTGAGTCTGTATGAGTTACTGTTTCACCTCAACTAGAAGGCTGGTCCAATCCTCAGCACGAATAGAAAAGCCACATCTCGGTTTATAGTATCTTGTAATGGGATACTCATTGATAGCAAAGGTTTGAATAGGACAAAATTACGGAGAAGCTTTTACAACGAAAACATGAAACGTTAGATCATGGTTTGCTAGAGGACTTGAGAGCGAGTTTGCGAGATACCAGATAATGGAGTTGAATACACATACAAAAGCTTGCAACGAACAAGCAGACTATAATACAATAGATCTTCATAAAGAGCCAGAATCCATCCAATAAGCCGTCCCGCAATCGTAACCTGGGTGTTTACCATCACCAATATATCCTATATATCCAAACGTCAACTTTAATCGTACTACAGCGCCCCCTTCCAACCCAAAAACATATTGTATGGAAAAACAATAACAATGAAAAGTACTGTAGTGGTCGTAGTATACGCCTGATGTAAGTGGAATATTGCAGATATCCCGTGTACTTCCGAGCCGGTAGCTCTTTGTAGTCTCGGTTTGTCATTTGCAGATCACAGCTCTTTCTTAGGGTGTCCTCCATATAGCAGGATTTGCAATCCGTCGGGGATATCAGAAGTTGTATCTCCTCTATCACAATTCCATCATTGATATAAGGAATAGTTGTATAGAAATTTTGGAAGAGTATAAGAGGTATTTCATAGGTGTCGAGTCTCTCTCCATTTATGATTCTCAGGTCCGAAAGTTTTAGCTTATCATTCAGGAAGTCTCGTTCTCCGATCAACCAGAAATACCTCATATTGTCCCACGAATTTGGACCGGTCTGAGGGACAACAGGTGCTGACAGAGTTCCCGAGAAAAGTCTAATGAAAGCTACCATTGTTATAGGGGGCGAACCAACATAGGAATCTTGACTTAGATCCTCCTCCGTGTAAGGCACGAAGATGAGAAACAATCCTATGAGTTTTGGCCGGATACAAATCGTGAACCGGGAATCTCCGGGCAGATATCGCAGTTCATATGCTATCAGCGAGCATAATTTGCATTGATGCGGGATCGACTTCAATAATGATCTAATTGGGATATCTCGATGACTAGGCAGAACTATATACTGTGGACGGGGCGGGCGGGATGCGCTCGACGGAGATTCGAACTGTTTGTCTTGAAATGATTCCCATTCTGTTGGTTAAACGAGATTAAATGGGGCGTAGACTACGGAAGGGCATTACAAGGGCTAATTGAATGTACGGCATAGGGCTGAAATGAGGGCATTCGTAGAATTATCTAGATCCGTAGTTGCACGGAAGAGCTGGGTATTTAACACCCAGCTTGTTCCCATCTTTTAGAAGAATCAGACTTTTATCAACCACAGCATCAGATCACTACTTGAGGTGATCTTATGCCACGGTTGAGTAGTCAACCTACACATTCTGATATGGCACTATCCGTCATTAACTTACATTTGGGACATAGCGCAGAGTCGATCTCCCATAGAGATCTGTCGGATAGATCAAAAGGCTGAAGAAACGATGGCTCCATTATTATCACTGATGTTATTGAAAAGAGCCGACTAGAATCCTAGAGGATACGTTTGTCGGTAAGTCGGTGCTTCAGCCATGCAATGGCCGCACGGGCTATCATGCCTCAGGCATGTAGCGTACCCCATCACTTAATGCTGCATGCATTTACGGTCGTTGTATGCCCGTACATACCTCCGTACATGCCGAAACTGGAGTATCGGAATATATTAAAAGGAGCTTCGGAATGCTCGCATTTGTACTATAAATAAGCCGCTGTACAGCTAGTTAGTTATTGAGAATTACGACGATTTTACCTATTGAATATAAGCTGGCCATTTTGCGCCCAGTCTAGTGTTCCGGGTGACCGTCGGACCGTGTCACGTGACCCTCCTGGATCTCCCCCTTTTTAGTCATCACTTTTGCCTGGAGGTCCAACCAACAAAGCTCGATATAATACTATCTTCAGTTGATTGATCTCGTTATTTTCAAATCTAGAATTATATTTTGAAATATTCACCGAACAGCTTTCTACAATCCTCCAAAATAACTTCCGGACATTCTAGCGAAGCAAAATGACCTCCTATACCGCATTCTATAGATAATATTAGCGCTGCTCATAATATCATACAGCTCATACTATATTCACTTCGGTTGGGTTGAGGAGCAAAACTCACCATTGTAGAAAACTAAATCTCCGGTTCTCTCCACGCCCCTCTTCGTTCCAGGTTCAGTATCCCAGAAGAAGCTTGTATAGCCTAATGGCACCGTAATTTTGTTTTCTTCCGCCACCTGGAATCGTCCAAACTCCGCATGTGTCAAGTTTTCGTAGTACGGCAGCATAGACGTCATGATGCACCCGCTAAGATAATACAAACTTGCTTGCGTAAGTATGATTTGATCCCAACTTGGATCGTTATTGTATTTGGCCGGATTCGAGGCTTCAATATATTTCTCGCCGACCCAGATCAAGATACCCACAGGGTTGTCTTGAAGTGCAACTCCAATCGTATGAGGTCGAGTACGCATACACATCGCATACCCCATATGATTATCGTACCAGTCTTGACAGCGAGCCTCAACTTTCTTTTCTCGAGGAGTTTGAGTTTCCTGCGCTCCTTCGGATAGCGGGACAGGTGCAAAATGCAGATGCACAGCTTTGCATGCAGGATACCGAGAGGTTCCAAGTTCGCGCGCTACGAAATGTCCCCAGTCCCCACCTTGGACTACATAGTTGGTGTACCCCAGCAACCGCATAAGGGAATCAAAAATGCGGGCGGTGTCTTGAAGGGTCCAGCTACGTCTGGGAGGAGGTGAGGACCAGCAGAATCCGGGGAGACTGGGGACGATGACGTGGAAAGAGGGCGTAGTGAGCGTGGTGGGCGAGGATGGAGATGAGGAAGGATTGGCGAAGGAGTCGACTACGCGGTCGAATTCGTAAAATGTCCCGGGCCATCCATGGACTAGAAGGAGGGGAATAGCATTGCGGTTGGGGGAACGAGTATGTGTGAAATGGATGGAATGAGTGTGGTTGTTGTCGGGAATTGATGCTATGAAGTGAGAATGACGATTCAGATGGTTTTGAACGGTTGGCCAATTAAAGTCTGTTAGCCAAGTATTGTAAAGTCTATGAATCCATTCCATGCTGATGCCTAGAAAGTTGTTAGAGGATAACTCTGATGAAGGCGGTGAGACATACCATAGTCAGATCCTGCATCGGGTACAATTGGATTTTGAGGCAGGCGAGTATCTCTTAGTTTCGCAAGCATACGATCAACCTCTGATTGAGGGATCTCTATCTTGAATGTTTTGATAGTAGCCATTCTATTAGGTTGTAGTAAAGAAATACTGGAAAAGAGTAGTGATGCTTGAAAAGCGTTGAAAAGGATACACCAAGATGAAAAGAAATTTCTCAATCTCTGAGCAACATTTAATTTACTACGATCAATAATTTATATACAAACGTCTTACATCGCATTTGTCAATCTTATTGACTCTGAGCAGTACTTGCATCAGCATTTCCTAGTATCACTGACGTATGGGATTGTTTAATCAACCAATCAGATGTACCCGCTGGGTAAGGCTTGATTCTTACCTTCGGATTCTGATTGGAGTGCAAAAAGACAATCCACCAGATACTCTCTTTCTAATTCTACTTGGTGCGATATCAGAACTAAGGAGGTGGGCATTGTCGGCTTCGTCGTATGAGTGTGCGAAACGTGAGAATCTCAGGACTGTCTCGATATAAATTCTGCACATACCCATTCAGGAAATTCGATAAGTATTGTGGGTGAGATGTTCCCTAGTCTTTGTCTGTGAGAAATCTACATTATCTAAGCCTTCCTGTTCATATAATTCTCTCTCCAAACTCGATCAATCAAAGTGAGACAAGGCTGTATAATAGTAGAACCCTTTAACTGTGAGTTCTACATGCCGTCTATTCCTTGGCAATTCCCTGCCTTTCGTTCCAATCTCGGTCGAATACCGTGAGAGACCGCTGTGGTGAACGGGTCGTTCGAGTTAGCTGATGACTGATTGTTTTGAGAGATGCATTTAGCTCACCACTGGGAACCACATCCAGAGCTTCGATCGATACATTCAATGGCTGTTCCAACATGTAGACTGCCCCTCCGGCTATATCCGTGGGGTCTAGTGGAGTAAATCCTTCAAAGAACTTATTGTACTTTTCCTTATCATGATCCACTCGCAAGCTGTGGAAGTTGGTAGCAACACAGCCTGGTCTCAAAACAAGGACTCGAATGTTTGTTCCGCAAAGTTCGTTTCTCAAAGCGTTACTGAAAGCTTCTTGGGCAGCTTTATTGGTATGATAGACAGATTCTCCTGGGAATGGAGGGACTTCAAGACCGGTGACTGAGGTAATATTAAGAATCGTACCCGCCTTTTTCTTTATGAATGAAGCATTAAGCGCAGAGTATATTGTGAACATAAGACCGTTAATGTTGGGACGAGTGGCAAAGCGCATTCACTTGTACTGGAGGTAATCTCCACCACTTTTAAGTAAATGGAATTTGTAATTAGTCTATAGCATTATATCATTTCTGATATATATAATAAGGGTTATAATGCCCACCCAGAATGAGAAGAAATATATATTATCAATAGTTATTTCGGCCACTTCCTAATAGTAGATAAGGTGATAACTAACCTGATATATACTAATACTGATTAGTATGAATTTATAGATCAGATACTATATCTTATTCAACTTATAAAGTATAGAATCCGATAAAGTACTGGATTTGCTAGATCAATTACTCTATATAGAGAACCTATTATAATATTGATTAGGAAATCAGAAGAGACTTAACTTATAGTAAATCCGAGGTACTAGAACCTAGTAGTTACAAATTATAGATATTAAGGATTTTCGAACTAAGTATAAGATTTAGAAAGAGATCAAGAATCTTGATTATTATAAAAGTAGTTAGTTTCTGTATTATTTTATATACTTACTCTAGTTTAGCAAAACTATTATTATATTATATTCTATATTATACTATTTATAATAAATCTTCAATAATAGAATAGATTTAGCTTTAGAATTAACAACTAAAGAACTAAGAAAACTCTAAAGCTCGAAGAGTTTAAATATAGGAAGTTGATTATATATAGAATATATAGTATACTAATACTATAATAGCTTAAACAAGAAGTTTGACTAAATAAGTTTTAGATAGAGAATTAGTTCTAAACTGTTTTCATAAAGTTCGTTATACTATCTCTCTTTCTAAATAAGTTTATTCTTAAGTACTATTATCTTAGCTAAGAACTAATAATTAGTATTAGTTAAATAAATATAGAGTAAAAAATATATTAAAGAAATAAATTAAAGAATATATATCTTTGAATTAGTATTATTAGATAATTACTATTTATATAGTTATAATCCTCTTCTTTATCCTAGAATAGTTATAGCTATTCAGATAGGAGAGTAAATAGATTAAGAAATATTGAATTTTCTAAGTAGAAGTTATATAGTTTATATAGTACTGTTTTCAAATTAGAAGCTTTATACTAAATTAGATTAATATTATAATTGAGCTAGGAAATATAGTATTCTAGGGATCTATAATATTTTCTACAAATAAATACTTTATCAACTTTGTATTTATTAGTACTTATAATATTGAGTAGTGGTGAGAGTTTATTATACTAGCTAGATAATAGGTTATCAGTAGTTTTATATAATTTATCTATTGGGAATATATTATAGATATATATTATATTAGGTAGCTCTAAATAGAATAAATAGTTTATTTTCTCAAATACCTTAAAGTATCTATTTATAGGGTAATCAAGCTTTTTTGATGATTACTATATTAGAAGATATTATATATCTAGCTATATATAGTTGTTTATATCGAAATCAATAAGTCTTTAATATATATTAGCTATTTTAGATATATAGTCTTGTATTCTCTATATAGTAGAATATATATATTTAAGTACTTTATAATTATAGTAAGTATAGATATAGATATTATCTATATTAAGATTATCAATTATAGAATAATCTATTTACTAGCTTTATAAAACTTTAGAAGTATATCTATAAAATACTTCAAAAAGTAAGAGATCTCTAAGCAATGAATATAGAAATATTAACTAGATATAATCTATTATAGAAAGATATTTCAACTAATTATCTTGGTAATAGCTGATAAAGGATCTTAAGTATTTTTATAGATATTAATTATAAATCTCCATCTAATTATCTATTTATAGATAGTCTATAATAGAAAGTTTAATATCTATATCTAGGATACTATTGAATTCTTTCTAGAAAAAGGAGATGAACTAAGAACTATAGTTTGATAATATAGTGGTTGGTAGATTATAGTATCGATAAATATATATCAAATATAGTTTAGCTTATTTATATATATCGATAGTCTTATAATAGAGGATAATAATAATCTACTTACTTAAATAATTGATGATAACTAATATATTATCGAATCTATATTTATCTTTATTGAAACTATAGTAATCTATAATAATATATTCCTAAATATATATAGAGATTAGTAGAGGATATAGTAAATTAGATATTTTATCTCTTGGTACTAAGCTATAATAGTAGGTATAATAGTTATATATATAAGTAGTAATATTGCTTTAAAGACTATATCAATAGTACTAGTAGATAAGTAGTAATATAGTCTTCCGAATATCAGAATATATAGTTGTTATAGAGTTGTGGACTTTACAGATTAAAAGGATATACAAATTAGTTATATTAAGAACAATTAAATAATCTTTGTAAAGTAAAAGATTATTTTATATAGAAAACTTGATTTAGTTAGTAATCGATATAATTCTTAGAGATTATAAGCTTTTCGCTTTTTAATTTATTTATAAAATATATATAACAAAAGTTAACTAATTTGGTATACTATATAGCTCAGATAACTAAGAATCGGTTTTGCAGAAGTAGATATATATTTAAATAGTAATTATCTAAGAATCTAATTACTTTTCTTTTAGTAGTTATTATATTCTTTTCTCTTTCTTAGTTTTATTCTAGAAGTCTAATTTATCTATTTTGCAAGTTAAAATATTAGCTAGAGAGTTCTACTTTTCGAGATAGTATATAATCAAGAAGTGATAGTTAGTAAGTAATTCAGTTTAGTATACTTAGCAAATATTAAAAGATTTAGTTAATATAAAGTATTCTAGTATTTTGTAGTTAGTATAGATATATATCTAGTAAAGAGTACTAATCAATTTGGTATACTAGTTTGTAAACAATTTAATAATAACTAGTATTTCCTTATTATATATTTTATAGTTGAGCTTTATAATTTGTATAATCTTTGAGAAATAAGTAATAAATAGATAGTTATTTTTATACTTCTAGGAAAATATATTAATTACTACTTTATCTAATATATCGGTTTCAAATATATAGAGAAATATATAATTATAATATTTAAGTAAAGGGATAGAGATTAATATCTTTTTTAGTATATTAAATACTTATTAATAGTTTTTGTTGAAGTCGAAGTAAGTTTCGATCTTTATTAGGTTAATTAAAAGTTTTGCAATTAGATTAAAATTATAGATAAACCAATAATAGAAATTATAGAAACTTAAGAAAGATTGAATACTTTTTATAATATTAGAATATTATTATTTTTATATAATAGTAACCTTTTCTAAATCTATTTCAATATTTTCAGTAAAGATAATAAATCTTAAATATTTTATCTATTTAATATCGAATTTGTACTTTTTTATATCAGCTTAGAAACTAGTATCTTGGAGATATTATAGAACTAGCTTTATATATATTATATAGTCTAGTTTGTTCTTAGAGTAAATCAAGATATTATCTAAATAAGTAATATAGAATATATCCAAATAATCGAAAAATATATTATTTATATAATATTGATAGATTATAGAACTATTTATTAGTCCGAAAGATATAACTTTATATTTATATATTCTATAATATATTCGAAAGATAATATATTCTTCCGAAGTAGGATCTATTTGAATATAATAGAAGATTTAGTAGATATCTAACTTAGTAAAAATCTTTATATTTATAATACTAGTAAATATTTTATTAATTAGAGATAATAGATATTAATCTTTATAGATAAAGATATTAAATATTCGAAAATCGATATAAAAATATAATCTATTTATTAGTTTCTTAACGAAGAAAACAGAGATTATAAATAGTATTTAGCTAGATTCAATAAAATCTTTTAATAGATTTTCTATAAAGTACTTTTTAACTATTTCAAGTTCTTCAAGTAATATCTTATAAAGTAGATTATATTTTAATACTTTCTTATTATTATCTTCTAAATAGATCTTATAGTTATAGAAATAATAGAATAATAAGATATCTAATTCGGTTTTAAAGAAGATATAAATATAATTAGTATATTTATCGGAAATTGGAAGTTTGGTAAATTCTATTTATAAAAGAGAATATATAGTTACTTATCAAGATTAAAGAGAAAGAAGTTAGATTATAAAGATTACTTTTTATTATTCTTTATTCTAGATATCTCGATATTAGTTGATTAGGTTATTTAGTTTTTACAAAGTTATAATAAATAATTTATAGTTATTATATCTTTTATAGATAGTATTTAGAATAGTATCTAAGATAATATAAATTTCAATAATAAGGAATTTATATATAGTAGAAGGTATTTAAAGAGATTTTAGAGAATATTTAGAAATTAAAAAAGATAGTATTTTCACTATTTTTAATTTCTTTTCTATTTTATTAATATTCAGCTTTACTAACTTCTTATATAACAACTTAGTATTAATTGGGACTACTTTAACTATATTAGAATTCAATCTATTAAGTAGAATAAAATCGGGGAAGATAGAATCTGATTTTAGTTTAGACAAATACTTTTCGATTAGTTTATAAAATAGAATGATTATATTGATTATTTTAGTTTGAATTAGAGAATATTTCTTTCTCTAGAATATATCTAGTTATCTATCTCTCTAATCGGTATTAGTTTAGTAGAAATAATTAATTATAAGTTTATTATTATCTAATTATACTTCGAAGTTGATAGAATAATTAAAGATATAAAGTAGATTAGCTAGTTATTTAAGTTGATAATATATATAATCTAAAAATATATAATATTTAGTAAATTATTATTATCCTAGAATAATATACTAAGATCTAAAGTAGATAATTAAAAAGAAAGTAAATAATTATATATAGTTATCGATTATAAAGTTAATTAAAATATAATATATAATCTTCTAGCTTTTAGTATTATTATAGTTCTTAATCTATAAAAGGGATTTTAAATACTTAAGAATAGATTTTAGAATAGAAGAAAGATATTTAAAGAAAGATATATCGATAAATACAAAACTATTTATTCCTAAATCAATAAAAGTTTTGGATTAAAAGAAAAAATTATTCTTTATTAAAATATATAGAAATATTATATATTCTCCTTCTATTAAAGTAGTAAGATCCAAATATCTTATATTTCTTAGTTTACTTAGAAAGAAGTTTTTTACTAAATAGTATTTTTTATCTAATTTATCTTTTTATAAACTATATAAGTAATTACCTTTACTTCAATTATAGTAAAATTCTTCTAAATATTTATAAAGATTTCTTGATCTTTATCTATCTCCGAATATTTAATTATATCTATAATATAGAGAATATAAAATCTAACTTAATCTCTACTATAGTTATCTAAAGAAGTAAAATAATATTATATATTACTTTGTTGAAAAATAGAGATATTATAATAAAAGGTAAAGTATTATAAAGTATTAATAGATATAGGAATATTAAGATATAGATTTGTAGATATATATATATATAGAATATTAAATTGCTTTATTTAAGTAATTAACTTATTTTTATTTATAATATAGAATCTACTTTATAATCTGTAAATAGGGTTACTAGTAGAAATACTAGAATATATAGTATTTATAATTTTGATTTCTATTTTATTTACTTCAAACTATTAGTAGATCTATATATTATTTTCAAAGAATTAGTTAGTTATATATCCTATATCTATAGTATATTAGTAGAATTTAGTAACTTTAATAATTAGATTCTGACAAATAATATATTTATCTATAATATCTATAATAGTAGTAAGTAGTATAAGTTACTAATAAAACTTAATAAAGCTTAAGTTATCTATATAAAATATATAGTATTTATCAATTATATATTATACTTCTACTAGATTAGTTAAGAAAATTATTACTGATTTGACAAATTATATAATTATCAAAGAAAGGAATTATTATAGATATAATTCTTCGAGATATATTAATACTATATTTTATATCTACTTTAAAATATATTATTGTCGAAAGTTCTTGGTTAGTAATATATATTGGTAAATCTCGAGTTGTTTTAATATAAGTATTTTCTATAAACTTAATCTAATATTGGTATTATTATTTAGTTTATTATATAGATTTGTTATCTTAGGATAATAAGAAGCTAAGTTGATTAATATAGATAAATTATAGATTTGTATATAGAATTGCTATTATATCTTCTATATATTTGCTATATATAAAGTATCTTAGAAGAAATATATATATTCTCTTATTAAAGATACTAATATAGATTGCTTAATTAATAATTGAATATTTCTTAATCTATCGACTTCTCTAAAGAATTCTTATAACTACTTTATAAAGAAGATATTTTGTTTTTCTAATATTAATATATTTGTATTTACTTAATTATTAATATTCTCGTTAATAACTCGGAGGATAGTAATACTAGATACTAAACTTTATATTTCTTATTAAGAGAGAATTCTACTTTGATCTCTATTATTATTATTATTATCTATATTAGTTTCTTCTTAGATATCGATATACTATCCAGAAGATAGGATATTACTAATAGTAGAATAGATATTAATTGAATACTTAGAAAGTATTTTACTTATTATTATTATTATTACTAAATAGAAGGTAAATTATAAGAATTATTAGTAATTACTATATATCGAGGATTTCTCAGAATAGATCTATTCTTACTATTTAGTAATCAAGATAATCAGAGATAAAAAAGAATAGATAACTAATATTATTTAGATAATTATTAGTTAACTAATAAGATTATAAATTATTAATAATATAATAAATCTTCAATAATAAAGTAGATTTAGTTTTAGAATTAATAACTAAAAAACTAAAAAAGTTTTGGAGTTTGAAGAATTTAAATATAGAAGGTTGATTATATATAGAATATATAATATATTAATACTATAATAGTTTAGATAAGGAATTTAACTAAGTAAATTTTAAATAAAGAATTAGTTCTAGATTATTTTTATAAAGTTTGTTATATTATTAAATCTCTTTCGAAGATAAAAAGGAATTATATAAAAACTTCAATTTCTAATAAAAGCAATAAAACTATTTAGAATTATCTCAATCTACTATATTATTAGATTAATAAATAGATTAGAAAGAATTCTTCGATATTAATCAACTTAATTATATTAAAATTAGAAACTATATTATATTCAAAATATAAGAATATAATATAATAGAGATATATAACTACAAATTATATAAAATCTATAAATATAACTTTAGTTTATTTATATTTGAATACTTTGATTTTATCGATTATCTCAACTTAATATATCTCTATAAGGTTCTAAGAAACTATAGTATTTAGATTGGAAAAAATCAAATAAAATTATTTATTTTATAAATCTAGATTACTACTTAGATATTCTATAAATAGTCTTTAAAGGATATCTAAGAAATTATAAAAGATAAATCCTTTAAGTTCAAATTAGAGAATATTATTAAAAGAATATAGAATAATAATAAATTAATAAGATAGATCTATATTCTATAAACCTAAGTTTTAAAAGAAACTTAAATATAATTATTATTTATTTTATATAACTCTTTTATTATTATTTTATAACTTATACTAAAGCAAAAAAGGAAGTAACTAATAAAACTATAATAATAATCAAAATATTTTTATATTAGTAAATAAGTTAGTAAAGAATAAATAAATCCTATTTCTCTATTCTTAATAAGATTAATATCTATATTATCTACTTCTTTATCTAAACTATATATAGATCTATTTTCTCTATCTTTAAATAGACTATAATATATATAACTACCAAATAGAAATTTACTAATTATATTAATATATATAACTATAAATAACAAGAAGAGATTATCTAAATAAAAGTATATTATAGATAAATCCAGATATTTCCTATTAATAGATATATCGATAAATATATTAATAGATATAGAATATAATAATAGAAATAATCGATCAACTAGTATAAGAAAAGAATTTGATTATTATAATATATTTAGAATAAGAGTTTGAAGATTTTAGATTTAGAAGGTAATTAACTATTATTTGGTAAAGTCGAACTATTATATAAAGATTATATAATAAAGTAGAGTCTAGATATCTATATTTATAATATAGAGATAGAAAAAAGATATTTATAATTATCGATATATCTTTGTAAGAAATAGTATTATAGAAATAAAATATCTAGAAATAGATAAATACTAAAGTAATTAATAATATCTTTAGTAGAATTTTAAGTTAGAATTATATAATATTCTAGTAATTCCTAGTAATCCCAATAGTAGAAACTAATAAAACTAATAAGATAATAGAAAACGAAAATCTATATAACTAGATAGTTTTTCTTAATATATAGAGCTTTATACTTAATAATAATTATTACTTATTTATTTATTATTATAATTATAATCGATTCTTTATATAACTATTATCAATAATAAATCTATAATAGTATTATTAATTATTGCGATCTCTAATATTTGAGATCCTAATTATTTCTATATAATTTAGAAGATAAATATTTGTAATATATTTATAATAAGGTATTCTCTATATCAAGTTATTTCTAGTTCAAAACTCCTTTTTATAATTACTTTAGTTTTGTTTCTTATAATAACTATATATATTTATCTGTTTTTGGAATCTTAGATACTTCTCTTTACTATTCTAAATATAAGTAATTTCAAGAATCTTCTTCGATTTATTCTTTATTTTATAAGAAATTTATTATTCTTTTCTTTTCTTTTCTTTCTAATTCTTCTTTTACTTCTTACTAATCAGATATTAGTTTATCTTATTATTCTATTATCCAATCCTTATATAGATTAACTAGTTTTTATATATCTTCTGGTAGTACTACTGAGATTTTGATTTAATTTATTTAGTAATTCCAGAATCAGAATAAAGATTATAATAAAGTTTTCTATTTAGTAATATATTATTTAGATAATAGATTGAAATATAGAGAGATTAACTAAGAATAGTATATAGATCTTTTATAAATAGTTTTTATAGATAGCTTTGGTTTTTGTCGAGTAATTGAAATAGATATATTAAGTTTAAATTATCATTGCTTTTGTAAAATAATTATGAAAAAGTATATAAAAATATTATAAAAATAAAGTAAATAAATAAGATAAATAACTAATCTCAATATTACTAAAAAGATATTTATGAATTCGATTAGTTAATTATTATAATCAATCTATATCAAGTTATCTTTCTAAATATTACTTTTATATTCTATTTATCTTTATATCAAAAATAATATTGGTAATATAGTTAATAAAATAATATTGATAATCTCAAAGACTTTATTAATATCAATAATAGAATATAATAAATGAAAATATATTTTATAAGATTTTGATTACTTTTATAATCTTCTTAATCTTATCTCTTATATTCTATAGATTTAGATAAATATAGAAGTATTCGAACTACTAATATATAAGGTTCTTGGTAAATCCATCTATAGATATATCTTATATAAGGAGATATATAATATTAAATAAATTTTTCGTATACTTCTATCGAAGCTATATATTCTAAATATCAATATAATATAGTTTAGTAGAAATTTACTTATTTTTGTTAACTATTAGCTAGATTATCTAGATATTATTATAGTAGATTATTATAGATTCTAAAATAACTAGTTCGAGTTCTTTAAATAGTTTTTTTATTATTATTATTTTTTTCGCTATATATTCTATATTTAGAAACTCTATTTTAGTAGTGAAAATAGTAACTATATCTTATTTAGATACTTTCTAGATAATTAGTCTACTATATAAAGATATAATATATCTTTGGAATAATTATCTCGTTTTATTATTATCTATAAAGGAAATATCTAAAATAATAAATAGTTATATTAATAAATCTATACTATATTTAATAACAAAATACTTTGTATCTTATAGATACTAGATATAATAATTAGTAACTATAATATATTTCTTTAAAGAATTGGTTAGAAAGTAATTTAACTAAGAGATAGTGAAAGTAATATTTATATATAAAGTTATTATAATATATAAAATCGATCTAATCTTCTTCTAATATTTCTTAACTTTAGATCTAATTATTATACTATTATTTTTTTTGAATTCTATAATAAGAAATAAAGTATTTATTATTTTATTACTAATAAGATCAAATTTCCAAACGATTTTCTCAATATAGATATTATATATAAATTATAGCTTTTTTTGAATACGATCTCTGATAATATATATATCTAAGAATTATTCTATATTATTTATCTTATATAATTTATATATAGATCGGATTCTATTAATAATCTTCTTAGCTTTAGTAATATAGGATTTATTATAAATAATCTGAATATTATCGATAAAAAATAATACTAAAATCTTATAGTTATTACTAATAAAGATATAGGATTTATTAGAATATAGTTTTATTCCAAGTCCTTTTAATATATTAGTAAAATCTTTGAACTAGATTACTAGAGAATCTTAGAGATTATAGAATATATAATCGATAATTATAATTTTATCTTCTATCTTATATCTATTAGGAAGATAATATATAATTGGTTTATTATTTAGATCTCTCAATATATTTATAAAAGTATTTACTATATTATATTATTTAGTTTCTAGATCGAGCTTAGTAATAATAGTTATAATAATTCGAAAAAAATAGAAAGTGAGTATTGTTATATAGATTAATTTAATTATATTCTTAGTCTAAAGATTATCTCTAATTATAAAATATAATCTATAATATATTATATATCTATCTTGATCTGTTTTGTAGATAAATATCTACTTGAGAAAGATCGATTTAGTATTAATTATATTGGTCGATATCTCTTTTTATATATTTTATATTTTTAGATTATTAATTTCTTAGTTATAATCTACTTTGAAAATAACTTCTAGAAGATAGTTATCAAAGTTATAATAGTATTTTAGAAATTTTTAAGTTTGACTAATATAGATTTTGGGTAACTATATTATATCTAATATAGATTTCTTTTATTTGTTTGCAATTATAATAGTTATTATATTATAGAATATTACAAAATTTCTACTTTTTTTATTTCTATCTATATTCGGCTGATTAGATTAGAATATATTATGAAATTTATTAAGTTTCTCAATATCTCTCTTAGATAGTTAAATAATAATTATCTTAATAAATATATTAATAATCTTCTTATTATATTTCTAATAATAGTACTTTTGCTTATATATTTCGAACTTAGAAATAAATCTATCTATTTTATAAATAAATAGTCCGACTTTCAAAAAAGCTTTTTTAGATATATCTGATTTTCTTATAAGGATTTCAATAACGAATCTTAATTTCTTAAATAGTTAACTTTTTTCATCCAATAGTAGAAAGTTATTAAATTAAACTATCTTAATCTCTTTTTATTTATATAAACTATTACTATTATATATAATATATATAGGATTATATAAAGTATCTTCAATTATAAGATATACTAATTAGGAAGATTTATTATTTGAACTATCTTTATATTCTTTATATAGAATATCGATAATATTATAATATTTGAAGTTTATCTTATCTCCGAATTTAGTTGATATTCTAATTTCCGATTTATCAATTGATATAGAATTATCTAGTATTTAGTTATCTATCTTAATTACTAATAGAATATTGTAAAGATTAATTAATTCTTCACTAGTATTAGATTAAGTTATAATATTACTAATTATCTAATCTAAAGACTGATTTTCAAGTTAATATTTATCTAAACTTTCATTACTTTTTTTGAGATATAAACTATTATCTTCAGATTATAGATTATTAAGAAGACTTTTATTATTATCTTCATCAGAATTATTATTTACTTCTAAGTCCTATTTATAAGTTTCTTACTAATTAGTAAATTGCAAAATAATTTTCCTAATAATAACTATAAAATCAATTATATTATTATTCTTGAGAATTGATCTATCAGAGTTTTCGATTATATAAATATCTAATAACCGAGATATTTCTTTTAGATACTTCTTAGAAATAACTTCTTTAGATTTAACTTCTTTAGAATATAGGATATTTTTGTTAAATCTAATATTTCGAGTAATAATAATCTATTTAAATATAGGAATCTAGATTCTATAGATTAATATACTAAATATATAATTTATTAGATATTCTAGATAAGCTCGAGAATTCACTTTATATAATTTTTTATTTATATTCAACTTTCTATTTTTATCAAGAGAATAAATATAGTATCTAAATCGATATATTCTATTCTAATCCGATTATAGATCTATATAGATTTTAGTAATTAGTACTAGATTATATTATCTAAAGTATTACTAAAACTATAAATCGAGAATCTTATTTGAAGTTCTAAAATCTCTTATTTTCAATAAGCTAATATTATAGAGATATATTACTATAACTATAATCTCAAACTAAAGATTAGAAAGGAAGTTTATTTAGATTTATATCTTAATTAATTTGGTAATGATTTTTTGCTTTACTCTTTTTATAATACTATTTAATTGATAGATATTTATTAATGATAATTCTATCTTAATTCTTTCTTATTTAGTCTAGATCTCAAAATCAGTATAGTTTTTGATTTCAATTATTAAAGTATTATTATCTTGCTTGATAATATATATAAATAAGTTATATTGATATTTTATCTATACCTTAAAGATAATAATAATATAGAATATTTCTAAATAAGTTTTCTAGATTAATGGAAATTCAAAGATTTTTCTACTATATACCTTCTTAATTACTAAGAGTTATATATAATTATTAAATATTTTCGGAAAGTCGAAAAGATCTTATATAATCTTATAAAAGGATTATCTAGATTACCAATCTCTAAGCTAATAGTTAATAACCTATTTGGTATATACTAAAGAATAATCTTTATAATTAATTCGAGGAATTCTTTTAATTTTTACTTCTTTTACTTTATCTATTAATTTCTCTAAAGCAATTTTACCAAGATATCTTATATAGTTATATTATATTTAAACTAAATCCGACTATATTGGTATAGGATCTCGAGATCGGTTATAGTATTTTCTAATTTTATAATTTATAATTAGATATATTATTATAATATAATTTATAAAGATAAAGTATATAATAGTTGAATAAGAAGAAACTTTCTTGAATTCCAAGAAAATTAGATTATATATATAAAGAAAAGTAATAACGATTATACTTTTCTTTATTAGATTATATCTTAATATATTATCAAAACTATATATCTACAAATCTGATTTCTACAAATATAATTCAGAGATAATATTTATATAAAATCTAGAAATAACTACTATATTAGTTAGTATAAAATCTTTAATTTTTGGACTATTTACTTTATTAAGAATTTTCTTAATTATATAGATACTATATTTAATGATTTGGAGCAACGAAGTACTATATTCGATAATATTATTATTATTAGTATTTATGATTTTATTATTATTAAAAAATGAAATATTATTAACTAAATATATTATATTATAATTATCGAGAAGTATTAAGTTTATTAAATAATACTTTTCGATAATAACTAGAATAGAGAATATATTAGGATTACTAATCTATATAAGAATAGATGAAATAATTATATTAACGATTTTGTTAAGAAAAGATAATTAAGTATTTATAAAAATTTTCTTATTTAGTAATTTAATCTCTTTATTAGTAAATAGTTTCTTTAGATTCTTCTATCTTAGATTATTGATTTATTCTTTTATCTACTTGATCTCGATATTTATAAAGATATTCTTTAGAAATTTATTTTATAGTAGATATCATATATCGTGATAGCTAAGCAAAAAGGAATTGAGTAAAAATAATATTAAATAATTGTATTATAAAATGATTATTCTTCTACTTTCTTAAGTTGATCTTCTTAATTTCTTTTATAAATTGATAATCTTCGTAAGAGAGATCTAAAATACGAAGTAATATCTAAGTAATAATATTCTGAGGTTACTAATACCGAAAGTTTATATAAAGAGATTATTGATCCCCAAAGTTTAATTCTGTAAATTACTTATTAAGTAAAACTACAATAGTAGAGAAACTCTAATATAGATTAGTAACCTTTATAATTTAGAATAGTTGATTAGTTTTTGTAATATATTCTCTAGTTCAAATATTGAATTATAAAACAAAGGAAATATTTGTGAAGCTATACTAGGAATATCCTGGTATATATATAACAAACGAAATAAAGATTGAATTCATCTAATTATTTCAGACTAAGTATAGGAAAGTAGATCAGAGTATTATTTCTATATAAGGTATATTAGTTTAATAGAAATATATATTATAATATTTATATTGTTAATATCTGTTCTACAGATATTTGTTTATAAGATCAGTATTCTCCTTAACTGTTATCTTGTAATCAGATAGAATTTGTTTTTCTTATAAACTTTTCTTGACTTCTACTAATAGGGTTACCTAGTAGTATACTTTCTAGTATAGTATCTGTTTGATATCAAGTGATAATAGTAGTATATTTCTATATATCAGCAAATGATATCTGATTTTCATAAAGAAGATATTAGGAAAAAGTATCAAAAACTTTACGATTTCAGCTAAAAATATACAATCGATCTAATAAATATAAATCGATAAGAATTAAAATTGTAAATTGTAGTACTAGTATCTTATTATTGCTTGAATATATATTAGTATATAGTGATTCGTTTCTATAGTAATAGATATAAAGTAATCTTTATAATCGTATATATAATTCTTACTTATATATTACTATAACTACAATATAACCAATATATTCTGCTTCTTTTCTACTTGTTTTACTTGAAATCTACTATTTTCTATAATTTAACTTATTTATTTTCAAGTCTTTACTATATCTGATAGTTAATCTAGTAAATATAATTATTAACCTTCTAAAGAGTATTCTATATAAAACTCTTCCAAACTTCCTTTTGTAAAGTATCTTGAGAATTTTCATGCTCAATATATACTTTGTAAGCAAGGTGATAAAAAATATATTATTGATATAATTCTTCTTGTTAATCCTTCACTTTTTCGAGAATCCAAACCTCGATCTTCCTATATTGGATATCAAGCTTCTACTAATCAAGAATCTCCTCTTACTGGTTAACCTGGAGTTGGTTCTGTTATCGATAATCATATTACTATTGATATAATCATTTCTAGTCTGAGTAAGGTAAGTTTTCTTTTCAATTTTATCTTTGATCTTATTGTTTACTCTTTAGATACTAACTATACTTTTATATCTGTTTTTAGTTATAATCTCTATAAAATAGTATCGAGTCCAATCTTATAAGTAATTTGCTATAGTTAATACCTTTTATAGTTACCTCTTTGTAAGTAGCATTTTCGAATTTCATATTAGTTAATCAATAATAAAAGTACTTACTAAATATACTATCTATTACAATATAAGGTTCTCCTTATAATATATCTATATTATCTTTTATAAGGTCGCCGTCAAGTTTTCTATAGTCGAGTAACTATTGTGAGAACTTTAGCCAATAGTACTATCAATAACTTATAGATTTTCTACCTAGGTATAATAAGAGTTAGATACTTGGTATAGCAAGTTCTCTACAAGATTCTTACTTTAGTTAAGGTAGCTATTCTAGCTTTGGTAGTTATAATATATTTTCGGTTACTTATCCTGTTACTTAGTTCAATTCTCCGATCTTATATTATAAAAATCGCTAGTTATTATTCTAATCAATAGCTTTATAACAAGCTTCTATTTTGTTCTTTTAAAAGTTTAAGCTTAAAGATAATACTCTACTAATCACTGAATATAAAGTGAAGACTATAGTAGGTAGTTCGGAATCTACTAACTTAGTTATTTGTTAGTAGAAATATAATGATATTAATAACTGTAGAAAGTATTGTATAATTCTATATACTACTTATATTCTTACTACTTCGAAATATACTAGGAAGGGTTTTTATTATAACAAAAAAGATAATAGTAAAGGAAAACATTATTAGGGTTATATTATAAAGAAGTATAGACCGATTCCAAAATCTAATCAACTTCTTAAAGCTACTATTTTCCTTACTACTAAGTCTGAGAATAGAGTTAAGAGTAGTTCAATTATAAGTTAATCTACCTTTTTTAAGTATATTATTGCTAATACTTAAATAAGAGTTTGGTACTATTTATAAGTTTTGGAAAACTAAGTTTGAAATAACTGGTCTATTTGAGTATATCAAGAACTTACTAGTTTATTAGTTGAAATAGATTATAGTTGATTTGGATATAACTATAGCTAAGTTAGATAGTAGTAAGGTTTATAATGATAATAACGAGGATAATAATATCTTTATTGTTAGAGATTCTATCAAGACTTATTCTCAAAGCTTTCGCTACTTTACTTATAGTAAGATACTCCCTTTATCGAGTTATCTCTAACTCAAAACTTCTTCTTATAACTACTTTAGTCCTACTTCTTATAGTAGCTATATATATTTACCTGTTTCTGAAACCTTAGGTACTTCTCTTTACTATTTCGAATATAAGCAACTTCAAGAATCTTCTTCAGCTTGTTTTTCATTCTATAAGAAATCTATTACTTTTTCTTTTTCTTTTCTTTCTAGTTCTCTTTCTATTTCTCACTAATCAGATATTAGTTTATCTTACTATTCTATTATCCAATCCTTATATAAATCAACTAGTTCTTATATATCTTCTGATAGTACTACTAAGACTTTGACTTAGTTTATTCAGCAATTCCAGAATCAAGGCAAGAATTATAATAAAGCTTTCTATTTGGTAATATATTATTTAGATAATAGATTGAAATATAGAGAGATTAACTAAGAATAGTATAAAGATCTTTTGTAAATAGTTTTTGTAGATAGCTTCGGTTTTGCTAAATAGTTGAAATAGATATATTGAGCTTAAATTATTATTACTTTCGTGAAATAATCGTGAAAAAGTATATAAAAGTATTATAAAAGTAAAGTAAATAAATAAGATAAATAACTAATTTCAATATTATCAAAAAGGTATTTATAGAGATCAACTATCTATATAAAAGTATCGATATATTTAGCAAATTATATATTGTTATTAATATATCTATATAGTTATAGTTATAAGGATTATTTATCTTATATCAATTAGATTGCTATCTAACTGATAACTATAGTATTAAGTATCAGTCTCGAGGTTATCTAAGAATCTATCTTAAAGATTAATTTAGTATTAGTTATTTATCTTAAAGATATCTCTATTAATATCAGTTATTCATTTCTCTATCCTAGTTGCAAATCTTAGTAATATTTATCGGTCTTAGGTGAATTCGGTTAGTCGATTATTATAGTTAACTTATATTAAGTTATCTTTTTAAATATTACTTCTATATTCTATTTGTCTTTATACCAAAAACAATATTGGTAATATAGTTAGTAAGATGATATTGATAATCTCAGGGACCTTATTAGTATCAATAATAGAATATAATAAATGAAAATATATTTTATAAGGTTTTGATTACTTTAGTGATCTTCTCAATTTTATCCCTTATATCCTATAGATTTAGATAAGTGCGGAAATATTTGAACTACTGGTATATAAGATTCTTGGTAAGTTCATCTATAGATATATTCTATATAGAAAGATATATAATATCAAACAATCCTTTTATATACTTCTATCGAAGCTATATATTCTGGATATCAATATAATATAGTTTGGTAGAAATTCGCTTATTCTTACCAACTACTAATCAGATTATCTGGATATTATTATAGTAGATCGTTATAGGTTCTAGGATAACTAATTTAAGTTCTTTAAGTAATCTTTTTGTTATTATTATTTCTTTTACTATATATTCTATATTTAGAAGCTCTACCTCAGTAATGGAAATAATAACTATATTTTATTTGGATACTTTCTAGATAATTAGTTTATTATACAAAGATATAATATATCTTTGGGATAATTATCTTATTTTATTATTGTCTATAAAGGAAGTATCTGAAATAACAAATAGTTATACTAATAAATTTGTATTATATTCGATAATAAGATACTTTATATCTTATAAATACCGGATATAATAGTTAGTAGCTATAATATACTTTTCTAAGGAATTGGTTAGGAAATAATTTAGTTGAGAGATAACGAAAGCAATATCTATATATAAGGTTATTATAGTATATAAAATCGATCCGATCTTCTTCTAGTATTCCTTAACTTTAGACTTAACTACTATATTATTATTTTTCTTGAACTTTATAATAAGAAATAAAGTATTTACTACTTTGTTACTAGTAAAGTCAAATTTTCGAGCGATCTTCTCAATATAGGTATTATATATAAACTATAACTTCTTTTGGATATAATCTCTGATAATATATATATCTAAGAACTATTTTATATTACCTATTTTATATAGTTTATATATAGATCAGATTCTATCAATGATTTTCTCGGCTTTAGCTATATAGAACTTGTTATAAATAACCTAAATATTATCGATAAAAAATAATACTAAAATCTTATAATTATCGCTAATAAGGATATAAAGTTTGTTAGAATATAATTTTATTCCAAGTCCTCTGAATATATTGGTAAAATCTTTGAACTAGATTGCTAAGGAATCTCGGAGATTATAGAATATATAATCGATAAATATAATCTTATCTTCTATTTTGTATCTATCAGGAAAATAATATATAACTGGTTTACTACTTGGATCTCTTAGTATATTTACAAAAGCATTTACTATATTATATTGCTTTATCTCTAGATCAAACTTAGCAACAATAACTATAATAATTCGAAAAGAATAGAAAGTAAGTATTATTATATAGATTGATTTAATTATATTTTTGGCCTGAAGGTTACTTCTAATTATAAAATACGATTTATAATATATTATATATCTATCCTGATCTGTTTTGTAGATAAATACCTATTCGAGAGAGATCAGTTTAGTATTAGCTATACTAGTTAGTATCTCTCTTTATATATTTTGTATCTTCAGATTACTAATCTCCCAATTATAGTCTATTTTGAAAATAACTTCTAGAGGATAGTTATCAAGGTTATAATAGTATTTCGGAAATTTTTGAATTTAGCTAATATAGATTTTGAATAACTATATTATATCTGATATAGATTTCTTTTATTTATTTATAATTATAATAGCTACTATATTATAGAGTATTACAAAATTTCTGTTTTCTTTATCTCTATCTATATTCGGCTAATCAAGCCAAAATATATTATAAAACTTATTAAGCTTCTCAATACCTCTTTTAGATAGTTAAGTAATAATTATCTTAATAAATATATTAATGATTTTTCTATTATATCTTTAACAGTAGTACCTTTACTTATATATTTCGAACTTAGAAATAAATCTATCTGCTCTATAAACAAATAGTCCGATCTCCAGAGAACCTTTCTTAGATATATTCGATTTTCTTATAGGAATTTCAATAGCGAATCTTAATCTCTTAAGTAATTGATCTTTTTTGTCTAATAGTAAAGGGTTATTAGATTGAGTTATCTTAATCTCTTTCTATTTATACAAACTATTATTATTATATATAGTATATATAGGATTATATAGAGTATCTTCAATTATAAGGTATTCTAGCTAAAAGGATTTATTATCTAAACTATCTTTGTATTCTCTATATAGAATATCGATAATATTATAATATTTGAAGTTTATCTTACCCCCGAACTTAGTTGGTATTCTAATTTCCGATTTATCGGTTGATATAGAATTATCTAGTATCTAGTTATCTATTATAATCGCTAATAGAATATTATAAAGATTAGTTAACTTTTCACTAGTATTAGATTAAGTTATAATATTATTGACTATCTGATTTAAGGATTGATCTTCAGATTGGTACTTATCTAAACTCTTATTATTTCCTTTAAGATATAGATTGTTATTTTTAGATTATAGATTACTAGGAGGACTCTTACTATTATCTTTATTAGGATTATTATTCATTTCCGAATCCTATTTATAAGCTTCCTATCGGTTAGTAAATTACAAAGTAATCTTCCTAGTAATAACTATAAAATCAGTTATATTATTACTCTCGAGAATTGATCTATTAGGGTTTTCGATTATATAAATATCTAATAACCGAGATATTTCTTTTAAGTACTTTTTAGAAATAACTTCTTTAGATTTAGCTTCTTTAGAATAGAGAATATTCTTGTTGAACCTAATATTTCGAATAATAACAATCTATTTGAGTATAGGAATCTAGATTTTATAGATTAGTATACCAGATATATAACCTATTAGATATCCTAGATAAATTTAAGAATTTATTTTATATAATTTCTTATTTATATCCAACTTCCTATCCTTATCAAGAAGGTAAGTATAGTATCCGAATCGGTATATTCTACTTCAATTTGGTTATAGGTTTATATAGATTTTAGTAATTAGTATAGGATTATATTATCTAAAGTATTACTGGAACTACAAATCGAGAACCTTATTTAGAGTCCTGAAGTCTCTTATTTCCAATAGGCTGATATTGTAAAGGTATATTACTATAGCTATAATCTTAAGCTAAAGATCAAGAAGAAAGTTTGCTTGAGTTTATATCTTAATTGATTTAGTAATGATCTCTTATTTTGCTCTTTCTATAATACTATTTAATTGATAGATATTTACTAGTAATAGCTCTATCTTAATCCTTTCTTATTTAGTCCAGATCTCAAAACTGATATAGTCTTTGATTCCAATTACTGAAATATTATTATTTTGTTTGATAATATATATAGATAAGTTGTATTAATATTTTACCTATATCTCAAAGATAGTAATAGTATAAAATATTTCCAAGTAAGTTTTCTAGATTAGTGGAAATCTAAAGATTTTCCTATTATATATCTCCTTGATCACTAAGAGTTATATACAATTATTAAATATTTTTGGAAAATCGAAAAGATCTTATACGATTTTATAAAAAAGTTATCTAGGTTACCAATCTCTAAGCTAATAGTTAATAACCTATTTGGTATATACCAGAGAGTAATCTTTATAATCAATTCGAGAAATCCTCTTAATTTTTATTCCTTTTATTCTATCTACTAATTTTTCTAAAGTGATCTTACTAAGATATCCTATATAGTTATATTATATTTGAGCTGAATTCGACTATACTGATATAGGATCTCGGAATCGGTTATAATATTTTCTGATTTTATAACTTATAATTGGGTATATTATTATAGTATAACTTATAGGGATAGAGTATATAATAGTTGGATAAGAAGAAATTTTCTTGAATTCCAAGAAGATTAGATTGTATATATAAAGAAGAATAGTAACGATTATACTTTTCTCTATTAGACTATATCTTAATATACTATCAAAACTATATATCTACAAATCTGATCTTTGCAAATATGATTTAGAGATAATATTTATATAAAATCCAGAAACAACTACTATATCAGTTAGTATAAAGTCTTCAGTTTTTGAACTATTTTCTTTATTGAGAATTTTCTTAATTATACAGATACTATATCCAATGATTTTGAGCAACGAAGTATTATATTCGATAATATTATTATTATCAGTATTTATGATTTTGCTATTGTTAAAGAGTGAAATATCGTTGACTAAGTATATTGTATTATAATTATCGAGAAATGTTGAGTTCGCTAGATAATATTTTTCAGTAATAACTAGGATAGAGAATATATTAGGATTATTGATCTATATAAGAGTAGGTAAAATAATTGTATTAATAACTTTGCTAAGGAAGAATGATTAAATACTTATAGGAGTTTTCTTATTTGGTAATTTGATTCCCTTATTAGTAAGTAGTTTCTTTAGATTCTTCTATCTTGGATTATTAATCTACTCTTTTATTTATTTGATCTCGATATTTATAAAAGTATCTTTTAGAGGTTTATCTTATAGTAGATTATTCAGATTGATATAGTTTTCTAGTTTCTAGTTATATCGATTTTTAGTTTCTTCGAACCAAATAGTAGAATAATAAAGACAAAATAGTTTAGTTTTGTTATTTTTGTTTTGTTAGCCTTAGCTACCTTCGATAGATAGTTCTGATAGTTGCTAACTATTAGGTATTACTTCTATAGGTATATTATTATCTATAGATATACTAGTTATATATATATCTTTATTTTTGGTATCGCAAGATCTCATTTCAATAAGTCTACCAATAATATTAGTATAGTTATTAAGAATCTTATATAGTAAACCAAGTTATTAGTTTGTTTCTATTTCAATTAATTGGTTTTCAGTCTAAATAGAATAGATCTTTTCCTTGATTACTTTGAGGAAAATGATAACTATAAGGATTCCCTAAGTCTCGAGAAATTTATAACTTTTAGTCTTGATATAGATAATAATCTATTTCTTGAACTAGGTTAAAGATATAATATAATCTTATTATATTTATTGAAGTATATCTCTATACTTGTATTAAAGGCTAAGTATAACAGATAAATCAATAGATACAAGATATTACTTAAAAGAAAGAATTATATTATATAAGATAATTTTGTTGGTTATTGATACTTATTGAGAGATATTAATAAAGTAAGTTATATCGACTATTGATAAGATCTATATATAGATCTCTTTATATACCTTATATATTATTTCTTATTCAGATTTGCAACTTCTATATTCTCTTTCGAGAAACTTGAAGATATCTTTGATATTATCAATAATTGATAGTACTAGGTATTTTGGTTTCTAAGTAGGTAAAACTGTTTATAAAGATTACTAATTACTTAGGTTGGAAAAACCAAAAATATTATTTCCATCTATATCCTCGGTACCAGTTATCTGAATATCAGATATTGTTATAGATTTGAAGTTATCGAGATTGATATAGTATTTCTTATAGAATTTATTATTATATTATACTTTGAGTTTGTCGAAGGTAGATAGAGATAATATAGAAGTAGCAAGCTAGTTAAGAATATTATTTTGATTTATATCAATTGCTTTGAGATATACGAAATCAGAAATAAGATCAGGATTGATAAGATACTAGATATCCTTAACTAGATATTATTGCTTAAGTTCTAAGTACTATATCGGTTACTAAGTATAGATAGTAAGTTTAATACTGCTAATTATATTGAGGTTCGATATACTTATAAAGGTCAATAATAATAGTAAGAATAATATAAAGTATAGAGTAATTATAAATAAATAAAAATAGCTATCAAATAAACTAATAGATAGTTATATAGAAGAATTGTATATTATATCGGGTTTATAATTATTATATATTGTAATAGCTAGATAAAAAGGAATTAAGTAAGAATAATATTAGGTAATTGTATTATAAAGTAATTATTCTTCTACTTTCTTAAGCCGATCTTCTCAACCTCTTTTATAAGTTGATAATCTTTATAAGAGAAGTCTAAAATACAAAGTAATATCTAAGTAATAATATTCTAGGATTACTAATACTGAAGGTTTATATAAGGAAATTATTAATCTCCAAAGTCCAATCCTATAAGTTGCTTACCAAGTAAAACTATAGTAGTAGAGAAACTCTAATATAGATTAGTAATCTTTATAACCTAAAATAGCTAATCAGTTCCTATAATAGTAGATTATTTAGATTAATATAGTTTTCTAGTTTCCAATTATATTGATTTTTAATTTCTTCGAACTAAGTAATAGGATAATAAAAACAAAATAGTTTAGTTTTATTATTCTTATTTTATTAGCTTTAGCTATTTTCGATAAATAGTTTTGATAGTTATTAATTATTAGATATTATTTCTATAGATATATTATTATTTATAAATATACTAATTATATATATACCTTTGTTTTTAGTATCGCGAGATCTCATTTTAATAAATCTATTAATAATATTAGTATAATTATTAAAAGTCTTATATAGTAAACTAAGTTATTAATTTATTTCTACCTCAATTAATTAGTTTTCAATCTAAATAAAATAGATCTTTTTCTTAATTATTTCGAAGAAAATAATAACTATAAGGATTCTCTAAGTTTTAAGAAACTTATAACTTTTAGTTTTAATATAGATAATAATTCAATTTTTGAATTAAATTGCAAATATAATATAACTCTATTATATTTATTAAAGTATATCTCTATATTTGTATTAAAGGCTAAATATAATAGATAAATCGGTAAATATAAAATATTATTTAAGAAAGAGAATTATATTATATAAAGTAATTTTACTGGTTATTAATATTTGTTGAGAGATATCAATAAAATAAGTTATATCAACTATTAATAAAATCTATATATAAACCTCTTTATATATCTTATATATTATTTCTTATTTAGCTTTACAATCTCTATATTCTCTTTCGAGAAGTTTGAAGATATCTTTGATATTATCAATAATTGATAGTATTAGGTATTTTGGTTCTTAAATAGATAAAGTTATTTATAAAGATTATTAATTATTTAGATTAGAAGAATCAGAGATATTATTTCTATCTATATTCTTGGTATTAGTTATCTAAGTATTAGATACTATTATAGATTTGAAGTTATTAAAGTTAATATAATATTTTTTACAAAGTTTAGTATTATATTATATTTTAAGTTTATCAAAGATAGATAGAGATAATATAAAAGTAGTAAGCTAGTTAAAAATATTATTTTGATCTATACTAATTACTTTGAGATATACGAAATCAGAAATAAGATTAGAATTAACAAAATACTAAATATCCTTAACTAGATATTATTATTTGAGTTCCAAATACTATATAGATTACTAAATATAGATAATAAACTTGATACTACCGATTATATTGAGGTTCGATATATTTGCAAAGGTTAATAATAATAGTAAAAATAATATAATAGATAAAGTAATAAATGAATAAAAGTAACTATCAAATAAACTAATAGATAGTTATATAGAAGAATTATATATTATACCAAGTTTATAACTATTATATATTGTGATAGCTAGGCAAAAAGGAATTAAATGAAAATAATATTAGATAATTATATTATAAAGTGATAATTATCTAATTTTCTCAAACTGATCTTTTTAATCTCTTTTATAAATTAATGATTTTTATAAAAGAGATCTAAAATACAAAGTAATATCTAAGTAATAATATTCTAAAGTTACTAATATCGAAGGTTTATATAAAGAGATTATTGATTTCCAAAGTTCAACTTTATAAGTTACTTACTAAATAAATCTATAATTATAGAGAAATTTTAATCTAGATTAGTAATCTTTATAGCTTATATTAGTTAATCAGTTTTTATAATAATAATATATTTGTCGGTATCAATAATATTAATTAGTAATAGAGATTTATTATATTATATAGATAAAGAGTTATTAGTTACTTTATATAACTTCTTAATAAGAAATATATTATAGATTTATATAATATTAGAGAACTCTAATTAATAAGAATAACTAATTTTCTCAAATACTTTAAAATAACTATTTATAAGATAATTAAGTTTCTTAGATAAATATTAAATTAGTAAATATTATATATCTAATTAGATATAGTTATCTATATCGAAATCTATAAATCTCTTATATTTATTTATAGACTCTATTATATATATTTGAGTTTTTTGAATTGATTTATAGATATATTCTAATACTTTATAATTCCTATAAATATAAGTATATATTTCTTATAGATTAAAGTTGTTTATAATAGGCTATAATTTAGTTTTCCAATTCTATAAAGTTTTTAAAATATATCTATAAAGTACCTCGAAAGATAGTAAGTTTCCAAATAATATATATAATAATATTAGTTAAATATAATCTATTATAAATAAGAACTTGGATTAGTTATCTTGATAGTAGCTAATAAAGAATCTTAATTTCTATTATAGATACTGATTATAAATCTCGGTTTAACTATTAATTTATAAATAATCTATAATCGAGAACTTAACTTTAGTATTTAAAATATTATTAAACTTCTATTAGAAATAGAAAATAAATTATAATTCTTTATTCGAAAATATAGTAGTTAGGGTATTATAATATTAATAAATATATATTAGATAGAGCTTTACTTATTTTTATATTATAATCGATTTATAATATAGAATTATAATAACTTGTTTACTTAGTTGATCGATAATTACTAGAATATTATTATATTTATATTTATCTTTATTGAAGTTATAGTAATCTATTATAATATATTTCTATATATATATCGGAATAGATAATAAATATAATAAATTAGAGATCTTATCTCTTAGAATAAAGTTATAATAATAGATATAATAATTATATATATAGTTAGTAATATCTATAGAGATACTATATTAGTAGTATTAATTCGAGAATAATAAGAAGGTTTTCTTAATATCTAAGTAAATTATCGATATTATATTATATATTTTTCAAATAAGTAATATATAAAGGTTATCTATATCAAATATAATTAGTTATCTATAATAGAGTAGTAATCTATTTCTTAGTTTCAAAATCGAATTACTTTTGAGTACTTAGAAATATAGTAATTATAAACTCTTTTAATTATGATTTGTTTATAGAATATATATAATTAAGTTCCAGGAGTTTGCTATAATATTTAAATTAAGTAAACTAATATCTTTATCATTAGTTTGATCGAAATAAGCTCGAATATATAATACTAGGATTTCAAAAACAATCTATATATCTTTAAGTAATTATTGATTATAATATTCCTTCTTTATCTTATTCTAAAAATCTAGTTTATCAACTTTATATATTAGTATATCTATTAGAGGATTTTCTTTACTAGATCGATATATAATTAAGAAGTAGTAATCTACTAATAGTTTAGCTTATCGAGATTATCTTATATTAAGAATCTTAGTTATTATAAAGTATTTTAATACTTTATAATCTATAAATACTCGGATCTGATATAAGATACTAATAAACTTAATATATTAATATATAAATAATTTAATAATTGCAAATATTTCTTTATTATATATCTTATAATTAAGTTCTATAATTTATATAATCTTGGAATAGAAAATAATAAATAACTAATTATTTCTATATTTTTGCAAGAATATATTTGCTACTATATTATCTAATATATCGATCTCAAATATATAAAGGAAATTGTGATTATAATACTATAGTAGAGATATAGTTATTAAGATCTTCTTAAATATATCGAATATTTATTAATAAATAATATCGAAGTCAAAGTATATTCTAGTTTTAGTTAGATTAATCAGGAGTTTAGTAATTACTCCAAAGTTATAAATAAAGTATTTATAGAAGTTATAGAAATCTAAAAAGAATTGAATATCTTTAACTATAGAAAGATATTATTATTATTATATAATAGATATTTTTCTAGAGTTAACCTCGATACTATTAGTCGATATAATAAAGTCTAAGTATTTAGTATATTTGATATCGAATTTGTATTTCTTAAGATCAATTTGAAAGTTAGTATCTTGAAATTATTAAAATACTAAGTATATTTATATAATATATTCGAGTTTATCTTTAGAGTAAATAAGAATATTATTTAAATAAACTATATAGAATATATCTAAGTAGTTAAATAGAATATTATTTATATAATACTAATATATTATAGAACTATTAGTTAGTTCAAAAGATATAACTTTATATTTATAAGTTCTATACTATATTCGAAAAGTAATATACTCTTTAGAGATAGGATCTATATAAATATAATAAAAGATTTATCAGATATCGAGTTTAGTAAATATTTTAGTTTTAGTTAGTTATATAAAGGTTTTATTAATCAAAGATAAAAAGTAGTAATCTTTATAAATAAGAATATTAAGGATACGAAAATCGATATAAAAATATAAATTACTATTAGGTTTCTTTATAAATAAGATAGAGATAACAAAAGATATTTAACTAGGTTTAATAAAGTTTTTAGATAAGTTATCGATTAAATACTTTTTTACTATTTCGAGTTCTTTAATCGATATCTTGTAAAATAGACTATATTTTAATATATTTATATTATTATTCTTAAACTCAATCTTATAATTATATTATCGGTAAAAAGATAGTAAATCGGATTCTCTCTTAGAAAATATATAAGTATAGTCTATATATTTATCCAGAATCGGTAATTCGATCTTGGTATCTATTAATAGGATTAACTATATAATAGTATATCGATTTGTAGATTTAAATAATTAGATAATAAAATTATTTATTTAAAAGTATTAATCTTGATAAGTTTATTATTAGTTAATTAGAAAATCGATTTTCTAAAAGATAATTAAGAAGAGTTTATAGTTATTATATTTCTTATAGATTAGGTTTAGAGTTATATTATTAATAAACTTAATTTTAACAATAATAGATTTGTATTCTATTTAAGATTATTAGAGAGATTTGAGTAATCTCTTAGAGGTAAATAGAGATAGATTATTTTTTCTCTTTAATTCTTTTTCTATAATTTTGATCTCTTTAGCTTAGATATTCTATCAAAATAATCTATTAATAATATAGATAATATCTAGTTTGTTAATTTATATAACTAAGTTTATTATTTCATCTTTTAAGATCTTCTTTAAGATTGCGATTTTATAAACTAATATATTCGAGTTTAAAATAGAGTTTAATCTACTAAATAAAGTAAATTATATTAATATTGCTATTAGTAAAGAGTTTGAGTTATCTAATAATAAAAGATTTAGATTGATTAGTTATTTCTTCTACTAGTAGTTATTAAGTTATCGATTTTTATATTTTATATTAGTCTAATAATATTAGTTAACTATTTGATCTTCTTAGAACTAGATATAAATATTATATATATATATTATAATATAAAGGATATTCTTAAGTTAATATAGTTTTCTCTTAGTATAATCGATAAGAATATAGTTTTCTATTAGTTAATAGTAGTCTAGGATTACTATTTATATACTTAAGTAGATAATTAAAAAAAAAGTAAATAATTAGATATAGTTATCAACTATAAAATTAAGTAAAGTATAATATATAATTTTGGGATTTTTAATATTATTATAGTTCTTAACTTATAAAAGTGTTTTTAATAAATATAAAATAGGTTTAAAGAAAGAAAATAGATATTTAAAGAAAGTAATATCGACGAATATAAAGCTATTTACTTCTGAATTAATAAAGTTTTAGTTAGAAAAAAGAATCTATTCTTAACTAAGATATAGAATATTATTATATATTTTCTATTTATTAATTTTGTTAAATCCAAATATCTTATATCTCTTAGTTTATCTAGAAAGAAATCTTTTACTAGATAGTATCTTTTATTTGATCTATTTCTTTATAAATAATCTAAACTATAATCTCTATCTATATAATAAGATCTTGATCTTTAAAAGTATCTAAGAGAACTTCTTCTTTATTACTTTCTTTCTAATATTCCACTATATTGATAATATAAGAAGTTTGAGATCTAGCTTAATCTATATTTGTATAGAAGGAGTTAGTATCTTTATTAGTAGCTAGTAGCTATATATAGATAGTACAATCAAATATAAAGTGATAAAAGATTTGAAATAGTAATAAAGTATTTATATAAATATATACTAGATTAATTATAATAAGAATAGACTTTATTTATTATATAAGTTCTTATTTACTATTTAAGTAAATAGTATTTTATCTTTTTCGAGAAATATCTTTATTATAAGAATAGTAAATTATATTAATAGTCTTAATCTCTATTTCGGTTATATCGATATAGTAGTATAATCAGATATTCTCGTTTAGAGAATAATTACTTAGAATAGCTATAAAGTATATATATCTATAATATAAAATAATTTTGGTTGCTAAGTTATTTTATAGATCCTCTATATTAGTTTTTTGTATTAGTAATATAAAGAAACAAAATTCTTGATAGAATTCTTTGAATTATATCCTTTCTTATATATATAAAACTCTGAATTGATTTCTAATATATTCGCACTTTATAGAATCTATCAAAAAATCTATAATCTATATAATAATCTCTTCGATACTGAGATATAATAATTATTATAAATATAATTCTTCTATATAGTCCAAAACAGTATTTTCTAGTTAGTCTAGTATATATTAGTATTTAAGTCTCTACGAATTCAAGGTCTCTATATATATTTCTAGATAATTGGTAATAATAGCTTGTTATAAAGATATTCTAAATTATTAACTATTACTCAGTTTATTAGTTATATTGATAACTTTAAATAGATAACTCTATAATCTTGATTTTATAAATTCTATAGTCGAGAAATATTATAATAACTAACTAGCTTATTACAAATCGTTATAAATTATTTATAGGTTATTTGTAGTTATATAATCAAATTATATTTATAAAGATTATAGATATATCTATATTGTTTCCTATTTAATAGACTATTATATTTAAGTACTTTGAAACTATCTCTCAAAATTAGTAATCTATTTTCTTATTTATTTGAAAAGCTCTTGATTATCTTAAATTGAAGACTCGGAGATAAAAGGATTAATAGCCTTATTATAATCAAAGTATATTAACAATTTATCTAATACTTTTGATCTTTGGAAGATATTGGTAAAAAGAGATATTATTAATAAAATGAATTATTCTCTTTTTTAAGTTTCTAAATTATCAGATATAGAGCTATATACTCTTGATTTTTCTAGTAAGAAATCGAGAAATACTTTATCTTATTTAGCTAGATAAGGAAGAGGTATTCGATATATAATAAAATAGTAAAAAGGATTTGTAAATAATTGTAAATAATAAAGAGTACTTTATATCGAGCTTTATATTCGGAATTAGATTTTCTTTTATTATTCTAGATCGATATTCCGATAAGGAGATAAATAAGATTAATATTATTAGAAACTATTAGATATAGCTAATATAGTTAGATAAATTCTTAATAATATAACAATATATCTTGAAAGAATTAAATATATCTTAGAATTAAGAATTAAAGAACTAAGAGAACTTTAAAATTCGAGAAATCTATATATAAGAAGGGATTATATATAAATTATATATCTAGCTAACTCTATCGAGCCTAGCCTAATACAGATTAACTAATCACTTTCGTATAAGTTATTATATTTTCTATACTAACTAGAACTTTCTGATAGATATATCGAAGAATATAATAGTGAAATCGAAGAAAGTAAAAGCAAATAAGAGATATAAAGAAATAAAAATCAATAGTAGGAACCTAAATATCGATAACTATATAATATAATATCAGAAAGATTATATAAAGTATAGTTAAATTAATAGATAATTATAGATATAATCTTCTATCTCAGAAAAGATAATAATTATAATAAATTACTTATTTTTGTTCTATTAATATATATTGAATCGAGATATAAAGAGATTAATAATTTATTAGAGAAAAGAGTATTCGAGATTATCTATATTAATAATATATTATTAAGAATCTATATCTTTAACTTGAGATTCGTTAATGAAACTAGGAATAAAGAAATAAATATTATTTATAAAAAGTTATAACTAGTTATCCAAATCTATAACAACTTATTAAAGAATACTATATTAATATAATTACTTATAATTCAATATATTAGTTAAAGAATTCTACTTATTATTATAATAATTCTTTATAAAAAAGAAAATCTCAATATCTTTTTATAAGATATTATATAGATTTATATATAAATAATATTAGAACTAGTTTATATATTCTTTATTAAAGTACTAATAGAAATAAACTTATCTCCAAAGTTTATTCTATATATTATCAAATCTCTTTATAGAATACTAGAAACTAATAATTATTAGTTCAAGATCTATCTTGACTATTATATAAATAAACTTAGTATAAGTTAATCGATATATAATCTATATCTACTTTATATATAAACAAATAGAATTGGATTTGTAAGAATATAGATCGATAATATTCTAATAATTGCTAATAATAAGTTTATAAAACAAAAGGAAAAATAACTAAAAATAATAGATTTCTAAATAAAGAAACAAATTAAGTTCGAAGTTAGATAGTTTATTAAATTCAATAGAGATATAATTACTTTAAACAAAAATAGCGAAATCGAATTTAACTAGTTATAATAATATAAAAGACTTAGTTTAGTTTAACTAAAGTATAATATCGATCTTATTTCTTAAAAAGAAAAGAAATAGAAGATAGTTATTTCAAAAGATCAATATATTATATAATATACTTGTAAAGTATATATTACTATAATATATTAGTTAGAGATATCTTATAATCTCTTTTATATTATCTAATATATTAATCCTAAGTAAATAGATACCGAAGCTCTAAATAAATATATTTAATAGTAAATCAATAACTCTATTAGAAGATTTAGATTTATCTTACTTAATCTAGATATCTTGAAGTTGATTATATTTATAGATACTTTGTTTACTAATAATAGAGATCTCTTTTTATAAATCGGATATATAATTATATTTGCAGATACTACCAATAAAGTAAATATAATCTACTAGATCTTAGTTAAGTATAAGAGAGTTATAAGAAGTATTCTAATTTCAGAACTCTATAGTTTAGTACTAAGATTCGATATTGATATTATACTAAAAAGGATATTCGATAAGACTTTTGAACGAAAGAACGATTCTATTTTGATTATAGTTATTATAGATTCTTATTCGTTCTACAAATATCTAGTTAAGTTAGGAATAATTACTAAGAAGTAGTTTATAATCGATATAATAATATTACGATAGTTATATAAATAGCGAGAAATTGCAGAGATTAGATAGATCGATAGTAGCTCCAATCTAATAGATACAATAACGAAGAGAATACCTTATTTTGTTTTATAGGATCTAATTGATATAAATACAATTAAATAGAAGATTACAGAATAGATAGAGAGACTATAAAACAGGGAATAGATATAAACAGTATATAGAGAATATACTAGGAAGCGATAGTACAGATTAGTTACTAGCTATACTACCAGAAATACTTTCTTTTACTTTTTCTTTCTTTTGTAACTATTCCTATTTTTGTCCATTTTCTGAAGAGCTGCTAGTGTTGGGATGAGTGGCAAAGCGCATTCACTTGTACTGGAGGTAATCTCCACTACTTTTAAGTAAATGGAATTTGTAATTAGTCTACAGTATTGTACTATTTCTGGTATATATAATAAGGGCTGCAATGCCCACCCAGAATGAGAAGAAACATGCATCATCAACAGTTATTTCGGCCACTTCCTAGTAGTGGGTAAGGTGACAACTAACCTGATACATACTAACAGTTAATGTTGGTGTTATTCATTTGCATGATGTCTGGTATGCTGAGATCATGAAATGCGGCCGGTGCACCGAGCGCAAGACCCGCCTAGTATTGTATCTCTGAGTATAATGAAATAAGATTTGTGAAGGGCCATCTGGACTTACATTATTGATCAGAATATCGATGTCCCCCGCTTCCTTGATTGCTTTGTCCACACCTGCCTTTACAGCATCATAGTTCTGGATATCGACCGATGCATAGTGTACTTTCACCCCAGTATGCTTCTTCTGGATTTCCGAGGAAAGTTTTGCGAGTTTTGACTATCATCAGTGAGTTTGAGACATAGATGCTATTATTTAGAATGAATCGCTTACCTCTGTCCTAGCGAATAGAATCAAATTTGCACCCTTCTCTGCAAGAGCAAGAGCAATCTGATGCCCAATGCCAGTTGACGCACCGGTCTTCAATGTCAGTTGTATATAGCACCTCGAAGAGATTATTACGTACCAAGAGAACATTTTTACCTTCGATAAATGGCATTCTCGTGGTCGATGGATTCAGAACGTATGTAAAGGTTTATGATGAATATTACCAGAAAGACAACAAAAAATGTGTGACAATGGTGAGTATTTATAAGCAGAGAGGTCAGTTGGCAAGATATACTGAATAACACACTTGACTGATACGTAGATGCAATGCGTCAATCCCACCTCGCATTCCGTCCGTTCAACAAACCCAAGCTGCAGTTAATGCACGATCTGACCTTCCAAGGTTGGTAGTAAACAAAGGCACGTGAGTCAAAGTCATGTGGCACAGAGCTCGGTACTGATATTTTATGCCTCGGCGTTAAAATGAAACACTTCACACCAAAAATGTTTCCAACATTTGTCCTCCTATAGCACTCGTATCCGTATCCGTTAGTAACAATTTGTTCGTCCGTAGAACATGCTACATTTGTCTTCCTTTTGACGACGTTTTAACCATAGACCGAAATGCGCCTGGCACTGAGCGCTATCAATCGTACCTTTGTACCTTGTACAAACAAGGCTTGCTATGCGATGATTGCCAACCAGGGCGTGATCGTGCCGCCAACTGTTAGATCCATTCGAAGGACGCTATGGGTTGTCCGAAATCCCTCGTCTCTTATCTCTTGCTATACTTGGTCCCAAGGATAAATAAGTGTACCCCCAGCACTTGACTTCTAGCACTTTCTGCTCCACAAATAAGGCAATACAGAGCGTATCCTTCCAGAGCAGCAATGCTGAGACCAAAATATACGTCCTCCGAACCAACTGTTGGGGCGTCAATGTCGCACGCCATCTCGAAGGCCAGCCCGGCTACGTCATATTGAAACTGTAGGGTACTGTAACGGATGGCTGGTACCTGGGGAAGAATGATAGCCCGTATTAGGTATCCAACAGTGACGTGACGGAGTTCAACTTCTGGGCCATCGATAACAAGAGCATCAATCTACACCTCTCCTTCCGGCGCGCAGTGGTTCAGCGGCAAGTGGTACGAATCGGGCGCGATTCGGTTCCAGGACTTGCTCGGCACTAATTTTGGTTCACCTAAAGATGAAGATCTCCATATATCGTGGAATAAGAAAGTGCAAATATATAATCTCGCCACAGATCAGAGTGGATCTGGCATCCGAACATACAGCCTCTCTTGCCCACGTACTATATCAACTACAAGACACATCCCAACCGCATCTGGAAGGAGAGCTTGAACATGGAGTATAAATATGAGGCTTAGTTCTATTGCTACAAAAGTATAAGGCAGGCTGAGCGAGCATGGCTGTAGTTACTGCACGACGGCGTGAGCTGACGGATGGATATGCGAGCTAACGCTTTGGGTCGGGAATCGAGAGATCGCGCGATCCAGGGACATGAAGCATTTATATGAGCAGTACTTAAAGTAGTAGGTAGGAGCTTCGTCCTCAACTCAATACAGTATCTTTACATCCTACTAACTTGCATACCTAACCACGGCGCCTTCATATCCACCCAACCACCATCTCAGACCTCATTTGCCATTTCGAGCAATCCACATTCCATCCATTTCTCTAATACAGATCCCCCCCAACAAGGTTCGCCTCCCTCGACTCAACACGAGCGTGCAGAAACGATCAATAGATCAAAACTTCACCTCCCACCCCACCGAATCTCGTGAAGAGATTAAAAGTCTAGACTGCGCGGTGGCATGCAGGCCTGCGAACCCTCGTAGCATGCACAGACACCACTCACTACACCGATATTGCAAATGTAGGATGGGAAATCAGCTACCATTTCTCTGACGCTATTCATGCATTGACGGAAGCGAGGAATAATACAGCATCCGTCGTTGTCCCTAAAAACTTGACGAAGGCGGACGCCCGACTACTCGTCGGTATGCCGCTTCTGAACATTTTTTCCTCAGTGATCCTACATTTATCGTCGTTGTGGCATTTTGATCGACTTCTGCTGACTGCTTTTCGCCGAGCGCGAAGGTAGGCCGTTGGCTGCAATGTTTAAACTCATCGCAGCATGTCTCCTCAATAGGCTGCGGCGTGGGACCCCATGGGCCGGGTTTTCAACTTTTTGTCCTACCCAGGGACCCCATTACCCAGTGGGTTGCCAAAGACCTAACATATAATTATTATCCTTAGTTATACTTATATATAGTACCACTATATAAGTTACAGATAGGTTTTTATTATGTGTAAATCATATGTTGGGTCCTTGGTAACCCAATTGGGTTTTCACTGGGTCTATTTACTTTGAGGACCTGACCTATAGGTTGGGTACCCAGTGGGGTGGGCTATTACCCACTGGGTCCGCGCCGCGGCCTACTTCTCAAGATAGCATTTTTATTTTATTTCCCATTGTCTTTAGTTCAACCTACTTCAGCGACATTTGCTCTAAGTTTACTACAAACATCGTCTATCTCAGGGCACTCTTTGTTCCAGAGGGCAAATTCGCAATAACAGTTACGATTGTAATTGCTGTACATATTAGATAGAGGAAAACGTACTGGCGCAAATAGTGAGGGAGAGCATCTAACTGTTTTAGATCATAAATACAATGTACTAAGTCCGCGTGTGTCATAACTGGGACAGAGCTCGACTTATATAGTTTTACCTGACGTTTCGCAACACGAGGAGCACGTCTCACTTGTCATCTTACCCGTTGATGGTTCTATACGAGAGAAGAAGAAGAAGAAGCAGTCAAGGGAGATCCTCACCAAGATGCGGAGGGCACATTATCGTGCAACTACAGAGAGCACAGAAGATGGATCGAGACTAGCATATCGAGAGAAGGAAACAGCAGACACTAGATTGGTGAGCCTGGTTCAGGTTACATAGACGGAAAAAGTATAATAATGGGTAACGTAGTAGTAGCGGTGAACCCATGAGGAATGGAATTGATACACTTGATACACACTGGTTCCCTCGTTCTAGAGCTGCTTCTTATACATTGAACTGGATACCCATGCTTGAGCAAAGACAATACCACACTTCAATGCTCGCACACATGGCAGGTCGATCGAGTTTCATTTGAGACAATAGACGATACGTATGCTCCTTCTATGGTTTTACGCATATTGAAGAGGCAGATCGGAATGAAGGGGATGATATGACTATAATGCCCCCGGCTTTGATACGACAGCAGGAGAGAGGAACGGCTATCAAACTATCAAACTTATTTCCGGCTTTTTGTGTGCCGCGGGTATAATGACCCTTTGAGTTGTGTTCTGTTGCGCTATACCTAAAGAGGGACTCTCAGTGCCAAAATGAAGGTATTCATAGATTCACCTGATTAATCTTACACTTTGTGTATGAGTTGAAGTTGCATATGCTAAATCTTGCTAACTGAGAACTCTCAGTTAGACTGAGATAGTTCGCATGATCTTGAATGTTAACATTTGACACTCTTGTCCTTGGCGCTTCCTGACAACCGTCTTATCTATATGCATAACAATGTCTCTTTAAATATACTTGGCACACTAGTGAGAGGTCTTTGCAAACAACAGGCAGTTCGCCATATTATTGACGACAAAGTAAAAGCCCTTGCCGCAATGGCGAGGAAGCTCGTATCGTGAAGCGAGACGACAGGCCAACCTAATTTGGTTAGCGTAGAGTGAAGATAACAGCTAAGCCTCAAAATCTGACGTTCGATCAAGCCACATCCATGTTTAAGGCCTGCGATTTTACTAGCGCATGAGTCGTAGCTGCCTAAACTGAAAGTTCATGTGCCGTATATATGCCCGGTATGCAAGTATGTTTGCAACTGAAAATTTGCTTACAAAAGGTCTCTTTTGTCAATCGAAGAATGAAAGCCTGCAAGTTCGGATCCTGAAATGTCTACCAGCCTTCTAGCTCAACGCTCTGGACGGGTATTGGTTCAAAAGCAAGCACTTAATCAACGTCAAGCACCTCTTCTACCAAGATTTCCGCTTGAAATCACCCGCAAGATCCTCTGTTCGGTTCTTATTAGCGATGAGCGCCTATCCTTCACCCGCCTGCCGTTATCCGCAAAGGAAAGTGCGGCCAGGCCAAAGCCCAGAAATAATCGAAACTGGCAAGCTCAATTCTCCGACGTGCTCCGATTATGCCTCTGGCATAGATGTGAGAACAATGAGCCTGAAGCGCTCGCCTTGCATCACGACTTCGGCGCCTTGTGCCTGGCGTCGCAACAATTTCGTCAAGAAGCACGAGATATTTTCTTCTCGAAGAACAAATGGGTTCTTCATTGCACATCTTCATTCAATGCTATAGAATGGGTGCTGAGATACTGGGGCCCGATGGCTCTTTCTAGCATGACTGATCTCAGGATCGAGATATCGGTGATGAAATACCATTTGGTGGGATACTACCAGTGTCTTGAGAAGTTTTCCAATGCTGTCAAGGATAGGCACTCTCTGCAAAAGTTGTCTATTCAGTGGATACAAGGAGCACGGCCCCTGCAAACTGCTAGGTCTGTTAGTTGGAGTCCGCATGTGGTTTCTATCGCTAGGGAACGCGGTTTGGAGAGGAACAGCAAGGGTAAAAGAGGGCGGAAGGACTGGGAAGAATGGGAATGTAAACGTTGGAAAGGTCCGCAGTCTGAACCGAAGGGTGTAAGGACGATCTGCTTCTTCTTTCTCTGCCTATCACTCTCTCGGATGCTCTCCCCCAGACTTCTACCGCTCCAGTCCTTTTGTTGACTCACACGTCTACTTCCATACATTCACTCTTGCGAACTTCATCATTTGAGAGCTTACTGACTCCCTGATGTAATAGTGGGCTGCGACTGAGGTCGTTTTACAGCCATTGACAGTATTGCGAGGCGTCAAGGAAGTTCGCATTGAAGGAACGGTGACTAATGCCTACGCAGAGTACCTTGAAATGGCTTTGAGTGCTCTAGTGAGCGTTGAAATCCCAGACTTTGACCGACTGCAGAAGGCTAAAGAGGGACTGGAGAGGCTGAAAAAGGGAATCGAGGTGAAATATTAAGCTTTTAGTGACGATGACTAGACACAACCTGCAATAAAGATGGCCCACTGTTTCTTTTAATTCTAAATAATTCTAACTAATTATTACTAATTATCTTTACAATCGTAAGTGATTCTTATTGATTATTATCAATTATTTTTAGTTATATAATATTCTATCAAAGGTTCTATTACAACCAGCCAGTTGTTGAGTCTAAGGTCCCTTGAGTCACGAGACCACCTCGTAACACGTGTATTGATAGTTTACAGGGTGCGCACAGGCCAGGGATCACGGTTATACAGCGTGGTAGTATATTTCTCGAACTTTCCATAGGCAGGTGTACGGCAGCACGCTGATGTCCCAGGAGCGCTCTCTCTCTCCTTCCACCTACTGACCTAAAGTTACTACCTACTTAAACAACCAAATCGAATACTTAGCATTCTCGTGGACTATTTCTATTCTTAGCTCGAATAATCAATTTCTTTCGCAACGAACAATGAATGACCTTGTATCCGGTATTTGTCCTTGCTCTATCATTATAAGAACGGATCTGACAGTATGGAATTAGAGTCCATGAAACTATCATCTAGTCCATGTCCATATGCTCCTGCTTCATGCCGCTGTCCAGTTCCAAAGGACTCAAACGGTCGATCTGTTAGACCATACGTAGTATATCCAATAGATGGAAAGATTGTGGATGTCGCTACACAACAACTCGAATCATTTGGGCCTCAATCAGAGACCCAATTGGATCCCCATATATCACTCAATGGTTGGGGCGTTCTGTATTGGACAATTCATCTAACACAAGAACAAGTAACAGAACTTAGAGAAAATCCTGATGTAAGAATTTACTAGTCTGAATCACCTTATTACACACTGATTGCAACAGATTATGGGAGTAGACGCACCCCGGATGCATTACATGGATCCATCGACCTAGAACGTATGTTACGGAGGTAGTATGTGACCAAGGGACCTGAGGCTCAATGATTGGTTAATCATAGTAAAACCCTTGGAGAATCACGTGATGGATTCCATGGAATCAAGATATACTTAGTCCCAAGGATAAATAAGTGACCCCTTGATGGCTCTCAAGTTAGCTGCAGCCAGGGAGCTCAGCTTATAGAAATGTTAGAATTGCCTTATTTGTGGAGCAGAAAGTGTTAGAAGTCAAGTGCTGGGGGTACACTTTTTTATCCTTGGGACCAAGTAGGAAGTGGGATCCAAGGAAAACGAAGGTCTATATAAGCAAGATGTATTTCCTTAGTTATTATCGCCAGAATCAATTATTCAATCTCCTGCTTGCAAGTCTTCAATACACAACACCACGTCCTAGTATCGCTTCCACGTGATACTACAATTAGCTTCGGTCCCCCATATTCAAATGCCTTGGCCACTTCGGAATTTTCATGCAGAACCTGCTTTTTGCTTTGTTACAAGTCAAGGTATGATTCTCTATCAAAACGAGAAGGAGGTGAACTGATACCAGAAATTGATCATGCTGTTAGGTTCAACAGGTGTCGTATAGATTACCAACAGTTGATGGCGAAGGCTCGGGATGTAGGCATAGATTACCCCGCTCCGCTTCTCAATAGTATATCTGATATCTATCTGCCTTCTAAATCCAGTTTCCACATCAATAAATCATGCCTCTTGTAGAACTTACCCCCGGAACCAGCGATTGGCACGATGTCAAACATGCTGCCTTAATACTATGGAAAGCCTCTCAAATTTCAGACATTACTGCTCTACAGAACGATCTTCGCAGCCACTATATGAATTCCGTCTCAACGGCTATTGATATTTATACTGGCATCAATCAGAGTCGCAAAGCTATTCTCGTACACAACCACGAAATAATTGTCATTGCCTTTCAAGGGTCTGCGGATAATGAGATTCATATGAACCTATGGACCGATGGCAAGGGTGCAAATTGGTGGAATCTTCCGTATCCAGTATATGTTAGCGGGAACAGGGTCCATAGCTTCTACTTGGATATGTGGAACGGGATGAAAACCGCCGTCTTCTCCGCCCTCGGCGATGTAATCACAACAATGAGGAATCATGACATGGTGCCAAAGAAAGTAACTATTGCTGGATATTCCATGGGCGGAGGTGTGAGCACGTAAGAACTCCTTTTCTGGGTGATATCTCCAGCAGACGAGTTAATAAGCTGTATATAGTCTGGCATTAACAGATATTATTGAATATATCCGCCACACCTATGGTTCTCAAAGTTCATCTCCCCAAGACTGGGCCTCCGATCATACCCTTGGATCTCTCTTCCAACACTTCACTTTTGCGAGCATGGGAGCAGGAGATCAGGGCTATCTCACATTGCTCAATGAGCTTTATGAGCGGTATCATATCCGAGCTTGGGATTTTTTGAATCACTGGGACCAGACGCGACTTTGTCCTCCGTATCATTTTCCATGCTGGAGAGGTCATCGCTATATCTTGCCACACGAGGTTACTCATCAGTTTGGAGCTGGATTTGGTCCGCTGGGCCATGGGATTCAAGGGTATTATCAAGCTGCGGAATGGATGGCTGAGTATGTATTCGATCAAGTAAGAACGGCGTATCGAAGTGGCTATGCTTAGTTAATTACTAGTATTCTTGTACAAAATTTTAAAATAATATGACAGATATAGAGATTCTTATTATTGGTGAACGCTAGAATATTATTCATCTCCAGTCAGATCCCAAGCAAAGCTCAAATTGGGGCCCTAAGTTCGACTATGTAGATAGTGTTTGGATTGGTTGATAGCTAGGCATTTATATCTCTGTATCATCGGAATATACCGAGGTATTACTGATTTACTTCCAGTTGAGCGTATAGAAACCATTCTGATTAGTGGATGTGCAGATACTGCTTCTCTTAGCTTGCAGATAATCCGTGTACTGATCCTGCGTATAGAAAATACTATGATTGGTCGATAATCAGAAGCTGTGTATTACGTAATTCGAAAAATCAGAGTGCTTCCACTGGCCCCTGACCTGGGACGTATAGCAAGCTATGTGATTAGTTAGGGTTCTAAATATGTTCCAGATCCCAAATAAGTTCCATATACCCAACGTATAGCCGGTTTCGTGATTGGTTTCAGTCTGAAAAAGCTGACCGCACCTCGCGGATGAAGGAATATCTGACAGCTTTAGATATCGGGGGGGGGGGGGGCAGCAGGGGTTCCTCCACGAGCACATTGTGTGGAATCTGTGTAAATGGAGCATGATTCGTCCTGGATGAAGAGAATGAGTATTCCTTCGCAAAAACTTGCCGTATCTTCTCACTAGGTATTTTGAGCAAAGAAGAACTTCATCTTCCAACATTTGACTATAAATATCTGCTTCCTCGCAATTTCAATGTTCAATCATCAACTCATCTTTGTCTTACTTCGACTCCTGGGTGTCCATCACTCATACTACTCCGTCTATTCCATCCATCATGCCAATCTGGTCAAGGCCTCCACCACCCGAGTCCCTCCTCTTCCGTCATCGTCAACTTGCCCCAACCGCTAGTGTCAGAGTCTCTCCAATATGTCTTGGAACAATGAACTTTGGCGAGCATGACAAGACATATCTTGGTGAATGTAGTAAAGATACAGCATTTGAGATTCTTGACACCTTCAAATCCTTGGGTGGTAACTTCATCGACACTGCGGTTGCATATCAGGGAGGAGATTCTGAGACTTGGATTGGTGAATGGCTGAGGTCACGAAATTGTCGAGATCAAATGATCATTGCTACTAAGTACACAGGTCCTTACCAGACCAAGTATAAGGCTACCATGATCCAATCAAACTTCGGTGGAAATGGATCCAAATCTCTTCGATTGTCCGTCGAGAAATCACTCGAAAGACTGCAGACTACCTATGTCGACATTCTCTACGTTCATTGGTGGGACTTTACCGCTACAATTTCAGAAGTCATGCACTCCTTAAATGATCTTGTTGTCGCTGGTAAAGCTCTCTACCTTGGGATTTCCGACACACCAGCTTGGATAGTCGCAAAGGCCAACCAGTATGCTCGTGATCACGGGTTGCGTCAATTTGTTGTCTACCAAGGAATGTGGAATGCAGCTTGGCGGGATGTTGAGCGTGATGTTGTCCCAATGTGTAGGGATGAGGGAATGGCAATGTTAGCTTATGGATCTCTGGGACAAGGGCGTTTTCAGACAAAGGATGGTTTCAAGGAGCGCGAGGACAACAACACAGGCCGTAAGGGCATGCCATCTGAGACCGAGAAGGCAGTGTCTGCAGCTTTGCAAGGTATCGCTGAGGCGAAGAATGCTGCCATCACTAGTGTTGCCATGGCGTATATCATGCAGAAAGCACCCTATGTTTTTCCACTGATCGGCGGTCGAAAGTTGGATCATCTCAAGAGTAATTTGGATGCACTTCGAATTGTTTTAAGTCGTGAAGATGTTGCCAAGATTGAGGCGGCCATGTATTTCAATCCGGGTTTTCCTCATACTTTCCTTACAGGTACACTCTTAGGACAGCAAGACGATACGCAACATACAGTTCTAGAGGGACCTAACGATGTATGGTTGACGTACTTGCAGGGAACTTTCGATTTTGTAGAGCCTCAAAAAGCCATCAAACCTTTTGTGAAGCAAGATTAGGAGAAGAGGGGTGTGCTTACAATTGCCAATGTCGGTTCTTGGAGACTAGAGAGCTTGTACTGACAAGAGAATAAATTTGCTTTTACACTTATGACGCATGTCATCAATTTTCACGGTGCAGTTCCTGGTGAATTGACACATCAATGCCTCTACTCATCATAAATGGGATGAATATGGGGTACTGCAATGCTCAGTCTTGATAATTACTTCCCTTCTACGTTGCTCGTCGATGAATAATCGCCGATAACCGGACACGCGTCTAGTCATCCATTGCAGCTACAAAAACTCATGAAGCCATGTTCCAAGCAGCGGCAAGGAAGAAATGTAAAGAAAGTACTGGGCTTTTCAGCTGGCGACTATCGCTGGTAGGTGTTGTCATGTTGATGTGGACTATACTAATTATTAACATTATAAAACTCGAGCGGCACCCATTATTAACATCGAGGTGGTGTTTGTACCTTCCCCAGCGATCATTGTAGCTGCCTCGACGTCATCCGTTGAGTTAATGAGCTCCGAATCAATCAGTCTGGCTTCATCTAGGGCACCAGGGCCCAGGGGGTGTACTAACTACCCGACCAACTTCTGATTGTTTAAGTGATATTTGAATATTATGAACTAATATATATACTTAAGTATAAGTATATATCTGATTGTTTAAGTGAAATTTGGATATTGAGAATATCGAGGTTTTGGAATTGGTCGGATAGTTAGTATACCCTCTGGTGGGGAAGCTTGAATTGCTGTAGGGAGTCCTGGTGGTGGCTGAGTTTGCTGGTTATTGGCGCCTTCATATTTAGAAGCAAGTTGAAGTAGAATCCTAGATCCAGAGCGATTGAACATGTTGACAATGTGCGTTTAGGGGAATAGTCGATAAGACAGCAATGCAGCATTGCCTAAGACTGTTTGGAGCACTGGCGGTGTGGCACAAAGAGCTTCATTGCGATATTTGCTCGTCGTCAGCAATCCCCCCAAACATTGCTTTTGAAGTTTACCTTATCAAGGGGAGAGACGAATGAAATTAGAACTCCTACCATACGGTCTGTGAAACTGCGAAAAACGTGGTGAGCTCAAGGATTTCTCATAATTTCGATTGTAATGAAGCTAGGTGATGATCAATATTCGACTCCACTCTCCCCTCCAGCTAGAGGTCTCGACGCCGCGTCAACTCCTCTTCAAAGAACTGTGAAAATTTTCTATCTGCAACGAAATCTTCGAGCAGAACGATATCGGGCTTTTAAGATCAGAAGACTGTATCTTCCCGCGGTTATATTAACTTTAGTCAGAAGAACAGAATAGTGGGGAGAATCTGATGATCTGATAAGATCTTTTGGGAGATAAAGCCGGGCACTAGTGGCGCGGCCGTGCCAACTTGCATGCCACTTGCATGCCACTTGCTCTTACGGACCTAGTCGATTTACAACATTTCGCCATTTTTCATGGACATAGTGTGGAAAGTCATGAATAACATGACAGAGGATTCGCTTGGCAGCGCAAAAATCAAATCTGAGGAACTGTCCGTTGAGCTCAAGAAGCAAATTCTCATCCCACTTCTACGAATTAGCCCCTGTAATGATCCCTTCTTTTCCGCAGCGTAGATTAGTGCATACGGGTTATCTGAATAAGTACCATGGAGAAAATCCGTAGAGGTATCACAGCATTTTCTTCCTTCTCAATCAATCATTCCTACCCTTTCCACTTGAGAGAACTATTGAACCAGACCGTCGCCACCATGAGGTTTAGATTCAATCATTTGAAGCCCGATGAGGTACCAGTTCCACAACCTCGAATCACGACAGATTCTAGCAATGAAGAGAAACCCCGTGAGACTGTAGCAACTACAGGTCTTCCGGCAACTCAGCAAGGAAGCGATGCTGATAGCGAATTGGTGAACAAAGAGTTCCAACATGGAGTTCAGGCCGCCGAAGCCATCAACCAGGTCTGGAGTAAAAAGCATTTAATCATGGCCTATATCTTGTGAGCACGAATCGTCGAGAGTGAGATGCATTGCTAATCCTCTCTAGCATCTGGATCATCCAATTCATGCTCGCATTTGCATCTGGAGTCACTAGTACCCTCACCCCATACGTTACTAGCTCATTCTCCGCCCATTCTCTAACAGCGCTCACATCTGTCATCTCGAGTCTTATCGCCGGTCTCATCAAGCTACCATACGCGAAGCTCATCGATATTTGGGGTCGTCCTCAAGGTTTCGCATTAATGGTCTGCAGCATGACATTGGGATTTGTTATGATGGCAGGATGTAATAACGTCAAGACATACTGCACGGCGCAAGTCTTTTATTATGTCGGGTACAACGGAATCGACTTCACGGTGACCATCTTCATTGCAGATACTACACAGCTGAAGAACAGAGCTTGGTGGATTGCTTTCTCGGCATCACCATGGATAGCCACTGTATGGGCGTACGGACCAGCTGCTCAAAGTATATTGGATACCATTGGCTTCAGATGGGGCTTTGGGATCTGGGCTATCGTTTTCCCGATAATTTGCATACCATTGTATTCCATCTTCTATTTTAACCAAAAGAAAGCTGAGAAGCTCGGTTTGATTGCGAAGCCGGACAGCGGCCGTACTTTCATGGAATCCATTCGATACTACTGCAGAGAATTCGACATCATTGGCTTGCTTTTGATTGCAGGAGGATTGGGTTTATTCCTTCTCGCGTTCAATCTGTACACGTATCAGAAGAATGAATGGAGATCTCCTCTCGTCATCTGCTTCCTCATATTCGGCGGGCTTCTAATCATTGCATTCGCACTTTACGAGGCCTACGTCGCGCCAGTCACCTTTATTCCTTTCCACTTGATGAAGGATAGAACGGTCTTTTTTACATACACTATGGTAGCAAGTCTTTACTGTGCTTGGTATATATGGGATAGTTACTTCTATTCCATGCTCATTGTTGTCTTCGATCAAAGCGTCACTGATGCGACGTACATCTCCAACATTTACACCGTGGGTTCAACCTTCTGGGCTTTGGTGGTTGGGGTCGTCATTCGATACAATGGACGTCTTAAGTGGATCAGTCTTTACTTTGGTGTCCCGGTCACCATCTTGGCTGTCGGCCTCATGATTCATTTCCGCCAACCCGATACCAATATTGGGTACATCGTCATGTGCCAGATCTTCATCGCTTTTGGAGGCGGAACGCTCGTTATGTGTGAACAGATGACTGTCATGGCGGTTTCTTCTCATCAACATATTCCATCCGTCCTTGCAATGGAGGCTATGATCGCAAGCATTGGAGGTGCCATTGGTTCTACCATTGCTACAGCTTTGTGGACCGGAGTATTCCCTGTGAAGCTTCTCGAGTTCTTGCCAGATTCATCCAAGGCTGATCTTGAAGCCATTTATGGCAGTCTCACTGTTCAGTCTTCTTATCCGATAGGGAGTCCGACGAGAGATGCTATAAACCATGCTTATGGTGATGCGCAAAGATTGATGTTGATTTGTGCGACTTGCCTTTACTCAATTACACTTTTTTCGACTGCGTTGTGGAAGGATGTGAATGTGAAGGAGCTGAAGCAAATTCACGGTCGAATCTTTTGATAGAACATGACAGAACAATTTGGGATAACCTGTTGTCTGGCAGTTTCCTAGAATAAGAGACAGGAAACATGCAGTCTTTGAATAGCAAACATTTGACCCAGTACTCATACATGAACTTCCGTCGTAATCTCTGTATGCTAGACCTGCCGCGTGCAGGATGAAGGATTTGCCAGTGTACCGTGTCAACTTGACGCACATAGGACCACTGTATGCAAAAGCTAAGTTACTCCATATGTGAAATTTTCAATGCCTACAGAGATGAGCTATAGTAGTTGTGCTCCACGGTCGCCATCAACGAAGAGGACACTTCTTCGAGCAAGCAAGCCGACTCACTGTCCGCCCAAGATCTGCAGCTTCAAGTAAGCACACATTTGTGCGAAATTATTAAAACATCATGCATATCAAAAGCGAACTGATGTGAAACAGTGCAAGCAAAACTACTTTTACAGGTACTAGAAAATTGCCCCAATTGCAGACTCAAACAGCAGAGAAAAAATATCTCCAACTGCATTTGCAGTTACACTTTCTGCAATCAAAGACGCGTACTTGTATTTCTTCGATACTGGGCGGCTTTCGGACTCATATTCTTCCTCTGCATATTCTCTTTCACGTCTGTGGTCACGTCTGTGGTGTCGTCGATTCGATGCGCTTTTATAGTCTTGGCTGTCACTATTCTCAGAATCGTCGTACTCGACGCGGAAGTTGTCATGTCTGTGTCTTCTTCCCTTATGTACATGACGTAGATCTCTTGTGTATGATACTCGCTCTTGGTCGGGCTCGAATCCGCGCTCTGGGCTTGTAAAATGATTCGCGTAGGGTTTGTATGGTATATCATCGAAATCGAAGGAAGTCGAGCGAGGATAGATTGGATAGGTTTGCGAGGTGCTTAGGGATGGCCATGAATAATCGGGAATAGGTCTGTCGAACAGGATGTGAGAGATGTCGGCGCAATTCATATGGTCCTCCCAAACGTCTATCCAGTCGCTACCGTACGTCAGGGTAACTCCTGCTTCTATTGCTCGCGGCTCTACTGTCTTGCAAATTCTCTTGAATGGTTCAATGTCAGCTCCAAATATCTTCCCTTTGTATTTCATATTTCCACCGATGGGTAGTTGTCTCGGATTGCTTGGTATCGGCCATGGTGAAGCTGCGCAGGATGTATGGTAGATGTAAAGCTCATAGTTATCTGTCGCAGTCTCGTTTCCTGGTAACAATACAATCCCAGCTTGACCAATACCTGTATCTGCGATAACCATATAAAATGCCCAGACTTCGTAAATGAGAGCTGCTGAAGAGAGCGGCATCGAGGTGTGTCTGCGTGGTAGCGGAGGAGATTCGAAAGTTGCAAAGAAAAATAGGTGATTAGTGGGAGGTTCCCGCACTTGGGAGTAAACTGGTGAGAAGAATCCAGAACTTGCATAGACTAACGCGATGAAAGCGGCCTTTATTGTTCGTTTGGAAGTGAAGGAACAGACAGTCCCCGCGCTTTTGTGGTAAGATCAGGGTGCGCCCACATTATTGAAGCCGGATTGTCATGTTGGAAAGGCGACGAAAGTTCAACCAGGTGTCCCCATCTTGGCCATCAAACAACTCAGCCGCTGAGCATCCTCAAGAAATGCATCGATAAGCGCTCAGTCGTGTCCATTACACAGTATTGGGCCGGCGGACTTTCCATAGCCTGCGAGGGGCATGGTGAAATAGGTGTGTTGGTTCATACTTGTGGTGTTAATTTTGGGTTCCAGGCACTTTGTGGTGCTTACTAATCATGCATCCGTGGCGCTCCCACTTCTACCCCGACTCTCTCCCTTTCGGTTGCCGAGATCTACTTCGATTTCTGTCTACCTCCGAGGACATATAATTAAGGAGGGTCTATAATGTCATCGATAATCTGGAAATCTCGCTGGTCTTACGACATCGAGCCAAAATAACCCCCCCTCTTCCTACTCATTGGAATTATCAATCAGTTCGTAATCTCACTCCTGTACCTTCCGCGGGGTCACCGGCACCGCCCCCTCCGCATCAAATTGGAGCAATAGCTAACATACTAGGAGTGGTCAAAGTCGCAGTCGCTGGAGGAACAGGAGGAGTTGGCCTCGCTATAGTTGATGCGCTGAAGGAGCAAACACAACATGAATTCATTTTGCTAAGTCGAACGGTACTTACTTCACAATTTGTTGGTATTTACAACCTAACACACCAGATAGGAGAACTCGGAGTTTGCATCGAAGAACAATGTGAATGTCGTCCAAATTGATTACGCCGACGTTGAAGCGACCGCATCAGTGCTTGATCAGCATAAAGTGCATACGGTCATATCTGCACTATGCATCGTTATGAAAGAGCATAGTGACGCCCAGGTAAATCTGGTGCGTGCTGCAGCTACATCAAGTAGTGTCAAGCGATTTGTGCCCAGCGAGTATGGGAGTAATTACGAAGAGAAGTAAGCATATTTTTTCGGTCCTGTGCTAGGTTATGGGTCACTCGAGATCTGCTCCCCCTCGAGTTGTCAGGCCACCCGCTTGAACTTTAGAGGTTACATGGGTCTAATTTGCGCAGACACTGTTTGACTCGCCCAAGTACAGCTCTCAAAGCTATCGCCATCGCCGAACTTCAGAAGACAGACCTTGAGTTTACTTCATTCGTGAATGGTCTCTTTTTGGATTACCTCGGCATGCCTGCTGTGCCGTCTCACCTTGCTGCTGGAATCAAATTGTTTGACATTCCGAGCAAGGTCGCGGTGATGATCGGTACAGGCAACGTCCCCATCGTAATGACACATACACGAGATGTGGGTCGCTTTGTAGTTGCCAGCCTGGCACTGGAGAAATGGGAAAGGAAGAGCTATATCGTGGGTGACCGAAAGTCCTGGTGCGAGTGCGTTGAGATAGCAGGGAAAGCCGCCGGTAAGTGCTATCTAACCCAGGGTTCTACTGGACATAAGGAAGATTTAAGATCACAGTTTCTCTTTTCAAACGGAAATTACCATACTAATACTGCCCAGGTGAGCCTTTCACAATCACGCACGATCCTTCCTCTATCCTCAGCGGGCCGATCATCGAGCAGCCAGCTTACCGGCCAGCATACTCCTCCTCGGTAAAAGAGCATGGAGATTGGTTAGAAGCGGGAACATTCAGTTTCGATGGCAAAGCTCCTGACTCAATGTTCCTCAATGAATTGTTTCCAGAGATAGTGCCACTAACAGTGATGGATATGATGAAGGCACTTTGTGAATGAACTGCAAGTGACCAGACAGATAGTTTCTAGGTCTACACTTATGGGCACACTGTTCTAATAGATACGGTGCACGTATACTACATGGAATTATTGAGCGGCTGGGTTAACGGTTGGATGTCTAAATCCATATCCATGTACATTTTGTGCCTGATGTGCCATGATCTGGACAGTATCTGCGGTATGATTGGTTGTACTCTCTTCAACCGAATTTTCAAGTCCAAGAATGGAGTATCACAAGGGTAGATTCATATACGTTTTATGGAGTTGTGGTCAACTCTTTTAAGCGTTGCCTCTATCTGTCTCTGAGGAATTCGTTCGTGCCCGATGCGAGAAAGATTTGCATATCTTACAAAAGAATGTATTGAGATGCACTGCTTAAATCTAACGAAGTTATATGTCGATAGATAGGCCAATCCAAAGGCATGCTCGTACCATGATTAATCTCCCCTTTTTCGGAAGCCGCTCGGTCTCCGGTAGGCGCGCCGAAACTCTACGCACGCTACGCCCTGTCTATGAAACTATACCTAAGTGGGGTGGGGTTCCCGCCAAGATCTACCAACGTTTTTGTGAATTTATCTCATATCAAGAGAGTGATACTAGACCCAATGCTTTTTGGGATTGTGAAATTATGTAGATTTCCATTTCTACCACTGTCTGACTTAACATAAGCGTCATATCTGATTCTGCGTCATCGTGGCGATATCTTCCTCCGCCCTCTTGCTTAGATTCATTCCTCGAAGATGCAGGAGACGAGAGAAATTCCGCCTACTGCTCTGCACGCGGACGAACACCGCTTTGCCATCATCGTGGGAGCTGGTGCTGCAGGTATCGTTCAAGGCTGCACGTTTCTCCGCGAAAAGACACTGTCGCTGGAAGAATTTCAGATCTTGGATCGACAGGCAGCATATGGTGGCGTTTGGTGGAGAAACACATATCCAGGTGCTGCCTGTGATATTCCCAGTGAAGAATACTGTATTAGCTGGGCTTTAAATCCTTGTGAGTAATATGACTTGCTTTTTGGTTACATCTGCGCCTTGAATGCTTATCAACAACTTCTGTGAGGAGACTGGAGTAGAACCTACGCGACGCAGCCGGAGATTCAAAAGTACTTCGAGAATGTAGCATTGAAATACCAACTGGATAAGTCCACCACTTTCAATACTGAGGTGTTAAGGGCTGTATGGGATGACTCGCGGTTGCTATGGTTTGTTGAAACTGTGGATCTTCCAACCAAAACCAGAAGAATATGGAGCTCTCACGTCGTATGTTAACTCGACCCAGTAATTATATGATATGTACACTGACAATCAAACCAGCTGATCAGCGCTGCGGGTGCTTTCACTGTCCCCAAAAAAGCCGATATATCTGGTCTGAATGATTTCCAAGGAGAGAGTTGGCACAGTGGAGAATGGCCGAAAAATGCCGATCTGAGAGGTAAGACAGTTGCTGTGATTGGAACTGGTCCTTCAGCTGCCCAGTTTATTCCAAATATCTATCCAGATCTTGAGGCTCTCATTGTATACCAAAGAAGTCCAGGCCATGTATTGCCAAGAAATGACAAAGTCGTTGGATGGTTCACAAAGTGGATGTTTGCCAATGTCCCGTTCTGGCAAAGTAGTCTTCGATGGTTGAATTTACGGATGAACACGATACTGCGTGCGCATTTATTTGTTGTCGGCTCATTCCTTCAGCGGAAAGTTCTTGGGATGTGTAAAGATCATCTGTACAAACAGGTTAAAGATGAGACACTGCGGAAGAAACTCGAGTCGAAAGATGTCTTCGGGTGCAAGAGGCCTTTAATGCTTGATAATTATTTTCCAATTTTCACCAATCAAAATGTGCAGCTTGTGACGGATTCGGTTACGAGACTGACGCAGAATTCCGTGGTGTCTCAGAATGCCGCAACAGGTAAAGAGGAGGAGAGGCACGTTGACGTGTTGATTTGGGGAACAGGTAAGTTTCTCAGACTCGGATGGCAATACCAAGCACGTCTGGAGAGAGGTATATCGATTCATTGACGAGGCTTCCATAGGCTACAACCCAGTCGACTTCGGATTGCCACTCCCCACACACGGAAGATCCGGCCAGCTTCTATGTGACAAATACCAACCAGATTTAATGTCTTTATATGGTAATTCCACCCTCTACAGCCATAATTTTTACGTCTAACATCTTATGTTCTAGGTGTGGCAGTGGATGATTTTCCCAACTACTTCAACTTCCTAGGCCCCAACAGTTCCTCTTTCGAAACTAGCTTGATTGAGCTCTTCGAGTTGCAAGCACACTATGCTAGTTTAGCGACGAAATTTCTTTTCGAGAAGAATAAAGGTAGTTTTCGTTACGCGGTGATGCCGAAGGAAGAGCGTGTTACAGAGTGGACTTTGTCCCTACGGCCGGGGCAGAAATTGTTACCGCCGGCTCAGCCGGAGTGCAAGAGCTACTACAAGGTGTGTGTTTTGATATTGAAGTAGATTATTATGCTGATGTGGGATCGATAGTCCAAGATAGGACATGTTTACCGTTTTCCATACCCTTATTGGCAATACAAAGCGTTGATTGCCAACGTTGACTGGAAGCGCGATTGGGCTCTTCTTCAATCAAGGATTGGGTCCGGAAAAGTCAGGGTTTTGGGATTTTGAGAGAAAATAGAAGCAAGTAGGACGATTGGCTTATACGCTTCTAGTCTTCTCAGATATACTCTTCGTAGAGACAGTAGTGGAGAATGAGCTCTCATGCTTTTCGGCTATCAGATATAGTAATCAGGTACTAGTACCTGTTACTCCAACACCAACTAAGTATGAAGTATAGTTAGAACAATTTACGTTTCAGAAAAGGATCAATTCCACTTCGCAAGGCTAGTACAACAGCACTTCAGCACCGATTACTTAGATCATGAAATTGCGGGGCTCTTCCCACGAGTCACGAGATCGAGAAGGCTGCGGAGGAGTGTTGAAAGATAAACAGGTTGTTTTGGTTACGCTATACGTATTAGATACTTCTGATGCTGTATAGAAATGACTATGCTAGATAGTATTATTTATGGCTGGCCAGTAGGCTGTAGCTTTGCTACGACTGACCAACTCTTTCCCTGGTGAACGGACGGTCTCTCTTCGTCTCGCAGTATACACTAAATAACTAAGTGAAGTAATTCCGGTGCCAACCCTATAGCTACAACCCTGAGAGGTTAACCCATAGCAGGAACGGTAGTACGATATATTAGCCACTTAGCAAGGACAATCGCAGGCCCACTTACCGGTAAGATTCGCAAAGCAGCTATGACCTCGGACCTACGGACTTCTTTGACTGCTCTTGGGACCGATATCCCTTATTTAGTAGGAGAAAGCCTGCTACTCTCGGTGGTGTTACTACTATCATATATATCTGGTTATTTTATCGACAAATAATCAAACATAAACCTAACGGACCCATTCTGGTCAGGACGTATATAGTATCAACTGATATAGTAAAGATTCTATAACACTAAAATTCAAGCTTCTATCCCACCACTACCACTTCTTCCACAAAATTCCAATGCCAAACAAAAAAGAGTAGAAAGACTGAAACTAATAATAAGCACAAAAGACAAAACATATCGTGTCGAATGAAACAAGCTAAAAACGAGTGAGGGATGAGACTCATAAGAGACCTCAAGGAAACAAAAATGCAAAATATAAAGCAGACCCTGTAGCATAGAACTGTCCCAAAACCAGAACAAACAGCGCATTTGACCTATCTTCCTCCATTCGCGAGCCTAGCTATCGATAGGAACAGCGGTTTTACCGTCCTTATCTACCTTATTAGCAGCCTCCATAACCATGGTGAAGATACAATTTGTGCATAGTCCCGAGTTATCGAAGATGGCAGCGGCACCATCCAGTGCCCAATTAAATGTGCCACCGTTTACTGATGTATGTTCAGTCTTTCCTCCGGATTTTCTCGCTGCGGTACACCCAGGATCACTAATCAGATGATCAACACCTCTCTCACAGAGATCTTGGCCCAGTTTGTGGAGGTCGGGCAAGACTACTGTGTTTCCTTCAAATATCGTGCTCAGATAGAACTTCACAGTGTCGGTAACAATCGGTCCAGCACTCCCCTGGTAAAACCCGTGCTGGCCAGTCTTCGTAAATTTGCCCAGCCCACCAGCTTTCAACGCCTGATCAACGGCAAATGAGCAAGCCTCGGTTTTAAGCGATTTAACAGCCGTGTTTGTAAGCCATGCAGTGGTACCTAAGTTGTTGACGGAGTAACATTGCTCAGTACCACCAATGTTGTTAAGGCCAAGCGACGAAATAACTCCTTCAAAGATTCCATCTCTCTCAATAACAACATTTCTAGTCTCAAGATTGACAGCAGGATTTTGAGCTGCAACATAGCACTGCTTCCAATCTTTTCCTGAGTCGAGACAGTCGTGAAATGGACTAGATGATGTAGTATCACGCTTCAGCTCTTGAGCCAAATGACTAGATATCTGATAGCATGTCGCCCAGTCTTTCCCAGAATCAAGACAATCATGGAAAGGTGCATCTGTGGCGGGAGCGCTGGAATCTAAGGGAAGCGCATGGACTATACTAATGAGCATAGCACCAAACTTAAGGTAACCTAGGAAATCGTTAGCATTGAGTTTTGCGGTGAAATTTTACCACCCACTTGAACTTTGCATTGTGTAATAGTTATGCTTGTGTATGAGAACGAATCGGAGTGGAAATCTCAGAGATACGGCGGCTTTGGAAAGGCAAACGTTCGAAATTGTCGGGAAACTTTCAGAGTGATTGAGACTCGAGGGAAATGATTGGAGTAGTGAGTGTATTCTTTTGCGATGTTTTGGATAATGGAGGGAAGAAGGAGACGATTTGTCTTTATATACCCAATCTTCATATGGAGTTATTGTATCTCATTACTCCCTTATGTCAGGATCATATATAAGCCCAACAAGATATATCAACTGTTTGAATCCCTTCATCCTCTCTGTATAAGCCTCGTAAGATCTATCAACAGTTTGGACTCCTTCATCTTTTTTAGATAAGCCCAACAAGTTTCATCGACTGATTTAGCTCCTTTATAATTGTCACATGTCAGATTCCAGTAAGAAGATAAAGCCTGGAAACACCATAACCAATAACATCAAAATCAATTTTATACAAATATAGTAACTTCGATTGTATATTCCTTCATGGGATGGGATTATCACAGACGGGCTTGAGACCGTCGACCAGAAACCAACAAGAAGTTATTCTTAGATATCACCAAGTAACTATATTGCAGTCAAGCTTACAAACTTCTATATAAGTACGATTGTTCCCTAGCTTCACTACCTTTTTCAACATCATATCACTCAACCATATCACTCAAGTCTCGATAAGCTTCCCTTCGGAACCATTCACAGTTTCCTTCCTTTATTCTGCTCTATTAGTTACATTTTTCATCCGCTCTTATAGACTCCAAGCAAGCAAGCAATCCACAATATCCTCTGACACTCCATCATTTCTTCGTACCACGAAAATGACCGTGTTGTCGTGTTTCAGAACCATCCGATATCTTTCATATCTCTTTCTCGGTATATTGCTAGTTGGTCCTCTAAGCCAATGTGATGGGCTGGTGGCCAAGGGATTTCTCGATGGGGAACCAGAACCCGCTTTAGCTGCACTGGGCCAAAGAACCCCTGGGGTAGTAGTAGATTGGTTCACTGAAAGGTGGCCTGAAGTTTGGACAGGCTTTCAACAGTGTGGGACAAAAAAATCTCCTTGGGGTCTGATATGTGCACAAAACGCCTACGATTCGATCGTAGCTCAGGGTCGGAACCCTTTTAATCTTGTCGCCGCCTTCTGCGTTCCCGGTACAGGATGTCACATGGCTACAATTCCAAACCATCAGCATGCAATCGACTGGATCAAAGAAACGATGGAGTACGACGCAAGATGGCTTCAAGCACACGGAGCTGGACAGAACCAAGAATTCCACGCTGAGGACTTGGCCATTGCGTTGGCGGGTGAAAAAGGTATTGAGTACCCATTTGCGGATGATTCATTTATACATGTCTGGGGTGTATACCGAAATGACCGCCCAGGATCTAATCCACCCAGAGACAATTATGGACTGGCAGCTGGGGAAAGGCGACCGTGCCAGTCAGCAGCAGTTAACAGGAGACCCATGGGCTCCTGTACAGCGGTCTTAGCGACACTAGGCATCGGGTATAATACTGTACCCCTCGTTTCTGTCTCCTAAGACGGGATAGAGGCTGGTGCTAGGGAGAAATTGTTGCAACTGAGCCCCCAACTTGAGGAGGACTCCAGCCAATAATGCCGTCTGTTTACTTCCGATATATGATGTCTTTACACTGTCCTTACATTGTTCTTTCACTTATACTGTCCTTAAATCGTCCTTTTAGATAGTTTCAATATTTTTCCGACGTCTGTAGAGTTAGCGTATAGCAATAAGAGTTTTGCATTACTTTTACAGCAGATACATGATGGCTCATCTCGAGTTCCAAAAACAAAGTTACAAGTCACATAAATAGATTCTCTGGGTATCCCAGCAGAATTTTTGTTACATCGCAATTTTTCCGAAGATACCCAGCGCTGCATTACTTACTACAGCCTATTCACCAACAAACAGTCATGGTCACATTGCCCCACAACTTACTCCTAATTAGTCGTTTCTTACTTATATAATGCTGTTGGTCTACTTGGATTCAATTGGATAGTTTGTTGTTTCGTAAACGGCAGCCAGTTAAATGCATAAGAAACAGAGATCTTAGTAAGCGGAGTTATCGGAAGAGTGACGCTCGACTTGGTTGAGCCTCATTTGTATAAGTTATAGTTAATGTTGTTACACAAAAATAACTTTCCAGTTCCTAGTTCCAACATTTAATCTTCTACCTGCATCGCCCCATTGGCCTTGCTGGGCCGTTTGATCTCACCCAACGTCCGAGTTTGGAGTTGGAAGGAAGGTATACCTCCGCTTCCAACTTTACCAGTTCGTACCATCCCTAGCACTTTTTCACAGTTCAACTTCTTTCTCAAGCTTACCTGTATCTTGAGTGGCTTGTTTAACTTGTGTTATTGAATCGCCGGGAGTAATCCCACTTTTACAGCTATCAAATTCTCGCTCAATGCTTCGTTCGGTCTGTGTCTTAGGAGACACCCCCCCCTCAAAACGCTTGCCGCGCTTACTGGGTTTGACCCCGGACTGGAGCAACATTTGAATACCGAGAATGTTGCTGGAAATCCCTGATACAATGTCTGTTCCCTGAACAGGCCCGGGAGTAGCACCTCTAATAGGGTGATCCGGGAATGTCTCCATCACCATCGATTTGCCAACGAAATATTATTGCTTTATCTTCTCTATAAGCAACGGATTCATGAAGCAGTACTACGCTCAGCGATGGGTCATCAACCCGGGAAGGGGAATCACTCGCCGAACAAGCAAGCTGCCAGAGTGTGCAAATCGAGTGCAACAAAGCAGTGCTCAGTAAGAGCAAAGACTAAATCAACTTTGTGGCTTGCCTGCAGTCTCATAACCCTGCCAGGACTGTAGCTTGGAGTTTCAACAAGACGAGAGACGAAAAGAGTTACGGACTAGACATGGCACAATGCTACGCGGCCTTTCACAGTTTATTCTCATAAATAGAGCGCCCTATGGGATTTCTAAAGAAATGAAACAATTACACCACAGAGCACCACCAGTGAAAACTTGATATATCCTGGAAACAGGACGGTGACAGGACGGTGACAGAACGGTGCAGTTCGTACTGCAATTTTCAATCAGCAGGTAGTGTTCTTTCTTTGTTTCGGATTTGGAGAAAGGTTTCCGAACCATCGTTCCGCGGAGTAGCTTTATGTTAGACTCTCTGGTGGCGACCCTGAGACTCTTCGTATCCCCGCTACATCGTATGTAGCGTGCTCATAGCCTCACCCGATGTCGAATTTTCGACTTCAATCTCAGATATTCCGGACCCTAAAGATCAGGAAACAGTGTGGGTATTATCGCCTACGATCGAAAATAAAAAAGAATAGTACGTCTGATCTCGGCTTTTGGAGCTGGAGCTGGACTTAAACCTTGTCAGAAGCTACAGAAGGATTCGGCTGCAGATTTCGGAAACGGAGTTCGGGCTGGATTGGAAGAAAAGAAAAGACAAGCTATGTGCCGAGATCCTCTGCAAACCGTTGAACATGGCGAGGATCTGCTTCGAGTTACGGAAGGCCAAGATCAGGATCGATGTCAAGGCCGTGGAATGGTCACAATGTACCAGACCCCCAAAGCTCAAACATTTCCAGTATCAATCCCAGGAACTGGTAGTACTGGTTTCTGATCGATACTGAATGAATGAAACATGCTCGGAGAGTTATCTGATCTCGCAATCTCTTCGCTGGGTAGTAATTCACAGTTGAACGACTTCCCCAGGCCAGAGCTACTTAGGACTAGGCTGCGAAATGGGTAACAATGAGTGGGTAATTGCCCTCTTCAACCCACCAAGGGGCCCAAGTTACTATTGCTCAGGTAGCATCGGCGCATCGCACTCCGTCAAGGCAGCATTTTACGTTGCACTTTTCTCGCGAATTGCTCGTTTGTAGTGAATGAATACCTTGCTTTCAAGATCAATTGAATATCGAGATCAATGAACAAATCAATGGATTTGTTCCGAGACTATCATAAAGAATTCCATGCAAGTAGTCCTTGCTCTTCAAAAATGAGTGGAGGTGTACTTTTTTCGTTTGCAGACATAGTAGCACGAAAAACATAGTAAGGAAACCGCAGCCATCTCCATACCCTACACATTGGTCCGTAGTACTCAAGCTTTGATAACAGTGACACCAGGCTTCCATGAACCATCATCATTCTCATGTGTAACAACCTCGCCAACAGGGTTCAAGCTTCTGTAGAAGAGAGTGAGTTTGTTCCCTACGGATGTAGCACCAAGCTTCGATCCAGGGTAGAACTTGACAAGATCTTTATTGTCACTGCCATCAATTGAATGAACAATGTTACCACCCTTTCCAGCGTAGAAGACGTGCGTTTTCCCGTTTTCACTTCTAGTGGCAGCGAGGGGGGTCGCAGGTTGGACCTTGGATGCATCGATGTAGACCCCGCGATCTGAAAGGGTGATTAGCAAGAAGAAAACAAGAGATCATCGTTTCATCACTCACTATGCCAAGCACTGTTTTGATGTTCATACAAAGCAATGTTGTAATCATGATCCTGGAAAAAGACTTTGATAACCCCGTTTGAGATTGTACAAGCCAGATCCGTTCCTGGAAGGGCATCACCCCAGTTTTGGGGAAGGATCGTCTCGGTATACCAGGCACCCTTGGGCGTGCGTCGAATTTCAGTAATGGCTTGTTTGCCATCTTGGATGCTGTCATAGCTTAGACCAAATGCCGCACAGATGTTCTAATTAGTTGTCAACTCACGATGCAAAATAACCCCATTGCGACCCTGTGGCGTTCCAACCTGAGCCATTCCATGCACTACCGGTCAATCTAGAATTTGTCTCTGGGCCCTTTTTGACAGCATCTGCAAGCGGAATATCTTCCCAGATAGGTTTATCACCATTCATGCGTTTGACCTTTTCCACAAGGTTGCCAGAGGAATTAATGTACAACAGATGAATCTAGTCAGGTCTACCGTCAGCAAGTAGAGGAATTGAGGTGATTATCACTCTACTTACCGTCTGCTGGCTACCGTAGTCGGCGTCTTTATCCACAAAATATACCGTCATAGCAGATCCATTATTAGGATTCCCATCTTCTGCAATGACTTCATCTTGGGCGGTCCAAGCACTGCCGCCGTTTGGAGAGCGTACTTCATAAATCTTCGCGTCATTTTGATAGAAGAGATGCATGACATTGCCCGCAGTTGCAACAGGGAGGTCTGATGTAACAAGAGACATTTTGAGGCTTTAGATTGAGCTGGCTTGGTTATTGTACGTCGCAATGTAGATTGTTTTCTTGACTTGGGCTGTTGGTTAGGATTTGCTTGATCCTAAGACGGTAGAGAAGGTATATATAGATCTTTCTGCTCTAGCAATAGACGGGGGATTCAACTACTGATCGAGGATCTTCCCAAATTGGGTTGTGATGTTAATGCAACTACTGGAGGCCGAAGGTCCGCATCGCACGATTTGAATGCAACTACCCCTCTCCAGAAAGATCGAACTGATATGAAGCCAGCTATCGACACGCATGTGCACGTACGACGAGCATCACAATCTCCTTCCTAACTGCTGCATTCAGCTCTGATCAGGCTAGTTACACTAAGCAAACTATGCATCCTGAAATATTGATCAGAAATCATAAAGATACGTGCATTGAGATTGCTCATGTATTCAATGAAGATTTCGACGATGATGGTGTGAAGCTACAGCAAACCCCGCGTATGTGCCATTCTGATAAAGGAAGTGGAGTGACTAATTTAGTTGACGAGGGACAACGGACGCTGATCCAACAGTTGTGTGACTTGACAACAAGCTGATATTGAAAGAGTATCCCCAAGTCAGCCTCACGCACCCGTAGATGGGAAATAATATTCCATGTGAGGGCTGATGCCGAGCTTTTGCCTTTTTGCCACACAGTTGAACTCACCTGGAGACGGGAATTGACAACTTATTGATTGTAACCAAGGCGTCCGTGGCTAAGCGTCGAAAGGATCTCAAAGTCGATGCACCTGAGGGAACTTGGGCAGATGGTCTATCGTCGAGAGGCCCCACGCAGGTGCAGAGTTGAGCTACTGCGTATGTCGTGCATATAAAAATTTCAACCCAATTTCTGATTGCATGCGTGGAAAAATGTGGAAGGGCCGTGCCGCTGAGGGGAGCTGAGATGTCTTCTGTTGGCGACGACATGTGGTGCAGAGGAGATTTCGAAGCTGGCGGAACAAGAAGATTCTTCGAGACATAGCCACATAGATTAAGGTAGTCATTGATGGGTGCAGCCCGGTAGCTTCTGGCTCGCATGCATAAAACGATGAGATGTGCTTAGCTTGACGACTTCTGTGGTCGGACTGTCCAGGTTATAACGTAATGAATTGACGTATTGTATATGGCACATACATTATGCAGCCACTCGCTGGTGCTATCTCGGTGAAGCCATCTTAAACTCTGGTAGTTGCGGTTTACACAACGTTTACTGAGTACACAACTGAGTACACAACGTTGGTGGATAGAGGGGGTTGAAGGAGAAGGAAACAAAGTGATAGGGCGAAAAGTGGAGATTTAAAGCGGGGGCGGAGGCGGAGGTCTGCTCGTTGTGGGGGTCCCGTACTGGTGAAGGACTGGCACGACTGATAATGGTAATGGTAATGGTAATGGTAATGGTAATGGTAATGGTAAAAACGATGCCGCGCATGGTTACGCAGAGAACAATCTCTAAATTTTGACGTTACCCTCAGATGCCTCGGCGAACCCGATTCAATGTCTGGCTGGTACGAGCCGAGACGGCTTGCTGTCAATGACGGTCAGTCGCATGCAGTACAGAAGTGTAACCTTGGGCTGACGGCGGAGTCTTGCAATGGTGGAGTCGTACACTGCAAACTCTGGTCTCGGAAAGTCGAAGTTCATATGTCGTGGCCGTTGCGAAACCGTGTGGCCAGATTAACCCGATGCCATTTGCTTGGGTTGAGAATGTCAATGCCGTGTGTTTCATGCTGCTGAGCTAACTTGCAGGCACGGTGGGATATACTCGGACATACTCTTTCCAGGGCCAGCTTCAAACATGGAGAGTTCGGTGATGCCCCGCGATTTGACATTGTTCTGTCTCCCTTCAATGGAATCTCCCTCCAAAGGAGCCATCGGCGATACGGGCTGGGGTTGCGATGGATGTGCTCAGGCAACCCGTATCGATGAAGAGGCTCGGCCCAGCTTCTACTAAACAGTGGTAGAGAGTAGAGAGTAGAGAGTAGAGAGTAGAGAGTAGAGAGTAGAGAGTTTTACAATTCCACTGACAGTTTGAGTAACCGTTAAGGTTACGCTGTTGGTGTGTTTGGCACGTGATTTCTTGTTAATTTGGCGGTGGTCATTCTGTCGCATTCAATTCACTATTGACATCATAACTTTAACCTTACGCGTTTGATCAACCGCGTTCCTCGACTGCCCTGGATTTCCTCTGTTTATAGCATCAGCATCAACATCATACCGAGTTGGCACTTCCATTTCCCCAGTTTGCATCACATACATCAGACAATTGATTTGTAATACGCCCTCTAATCATGAGCTCTGCAAAGGGCAGAAAGCCATTGGCGGTCGCTGATAGTAATGCGGCTTCACTTGACGGAAAGGCGACGGAGCCGGCGAAGGTAATTTATCACCAGAGTCCTACTTCAATTAAATCATATACTCACCTCATGCGCATAAGAAGTCAGCTCCCAAGCGCAAAGCATCTGAGATCGATGACAGCCAAAATGAGCCCCTCCCAGAAATCGACTCTGATGATGAACGTCTTCACATGGTCGATTTGAACTGTGATCAAGTTCGACGAAAGATCCGTAGCTTCCTCGAATCGGGCGAAATGAAGGTCTCGGAATTCCAACGTGCAATTGGTGCAAGTAGTAGGAGCTATACTTCATTCATGGGTCAGAACGGTCGCGACAAGGGAAGCATGAGCGACGTTTATCCTAATGCGTTCGCATTCTTCAAAAAGAGAGAGTGAGTAGCGCCACCACATCCTCTGCTCAAGAGCATATCGGCTAATGAATAATAGGCTTCAGGGTATCAAGCCACCGAAGAAGAAGAAGGTTAGCAAGGAGGAGGAAAACAAACAATACGACGTTTCCGACATTCACCTTGACGGCGAAGCAGACGCATCGGTCCCTATTTATGATACATGCGACGAAGTTCGCAAAAAGATCAATGCCCACCTTACCCATCCCGGCGTCACCCAGGCTGGTTTCTGTCGAGAGATTGCAAAGACATACTCGGATGGAAAGAAAATCGCACCCAAAGCTCTGCACGACTTCCTTTCCAAGAAGGGCCCGACCGCCGGAAATACAAGTTCTGTCTATTACGCTTCATATGTCTTCTTCGAGAAAATGCGGATTCGAGACAAAAAGCCAAAGAGCAAACATCGTGAGGAGATGGAGAAGGTTTGGTCGGAGGAAGGAGGTGTAGGTACAAAGCGTCCATTTGACAGATACTTGGTGGGCCCCAATGAGAGACCTGTGCAAGATAAATACGGCCACGTTACGTTCGTGAAAATCCGCTGAGTTTCTACGTTGTGAAGCTTTTACTGAAGGCATCTTGGAGTTTGGGTGTTGATCTCCAGTCACTATTTATTGCGCTTCTTGTAACATCACGATCTGGCTGCTTTTCTGTAAACTGGAAACGATTTGTTTTTTAATGCGATAGTGTGCGATTCTCAAGTCAAGTTATAAGATTTTCGAGGAGTCCTAAACTTGGGGATCGACTCGATCTTCGATTGCGAGACGTCATGTTTTGGTGAGCTCCTCCTACGTGAGCAAGGTTGACTGCGGGGTAGATGCATAAACCTAGGATTGTCAAATGACTGTCATCATCCTTTCGGTCCGATTATGAGATGAGCATCTGCGACTGTCCGTCCCTCGAATACCCTATAAAGTCATCAGATGTTATAACATCGCTGTTGTACTTTGTACCGTTTTTGCTGTGCGGATTGAAGCATCTCGCCGCGAAATATGTGGTATCCGACTTGCACCATCTTGAGCTTTCTTGCCACGGCTCCACAAGTTCTTGCAGAAATATTTGACTTCGTCATCATCGGCGGTGGAACAAGTGGCCTCGTAGTTGCAAATCGTCTCTCGGAGCTCAACGTCACCGTTGCCATAATCGAAGCAGGCACATCTGTTCGAAATAATTCCAACGTCACCCGAGTGGATGGCTTTACATTGGCTTTCAATACACCGATTGATTGGCAGTATCAATCTACGAACCAATCCTATGCTGGTGGTCAGACAATTCAGTATCATTCGGGCAAAGCTCTTGGTGGTACGAGCACTTTGAATGGTATGTATCACATCCTGCGGGACTAGGACCCGACTGATTCCGGTAGGAATGACATATACCCGTGCTCCAGCAGTCCAAATAGATTCCTGGGAAAAGGTTGGAAATCCAGGCTGGAATTGGAAGAATCTCTTCCCATACTACAAGAAGAGCGAAAACTTCACTTACCCAACTCCAGCACAAGTTTCTGCAGGCGCATCGTTTGAACCGGAGTTTCATGGTGAGAATGGCCCGCTGAATGTAGGTTATGCATACGATTTGATCAATGGATCGCTTCAGGCGGAAGTTGCAGCTTCATGGAACGCGCTGGGTGTTAAGCATAACCGGGATATCAATGGCGGATTTATGAACGGGTATACGGTTGCACAGTCGACTTTAGATAGAGAGGATAATGTTAGGGAAGATGCGGCCAGGGCATACTATTATCCAGTGGAAAAGAGGAGAAATTTAAAGGTATTTTTGAGAACGAACGCTAGGAGAATTGTCTGGGCGGATTGTGATGGAGGTGCTGAGGTGACGGCGAGGGGAGTAGAGGTGCTTTTAGAGAATGGAGACCTGGAAGTTATTGAGGCGAAAAGAGAGGTGGTCGTTTCAGCGGGGACGCTGAGATCGCCGACTATCTTGGAACATTCGGGGGTTGGAAACAAGAAGTGAGTACTGGCTCGGAGACAATAAAAAATCCTAACTAATGATTACAGCATATTGTCCAACTACAACGTACACACTAAAGTCCATCTCCCTGGTGTAGGAGAAAATCTACAAGATCAACCGAACAACGTTCTCCTCTACCAAGGCAATGAAACATACAACGGCACCACTCCCTTCGTAACATATGCACCCCTCTCCTCCGTGCTCCCTAACTCGGTGCAGCTCAACCTTACTAAAACCGCAACAACCCTCTCATCCGCCCTCAACAACACTCTTCCTATCTCCTCCCTCATCCACCTACTGAACATCCAGCAAGACCTCATCACCCGCGCAGAAATCCCAAACGTCGAAATAATCCTTGGCAACACCGTCACCGTTGGCATTGGGCCAAGCAATATTCTCTCCACGGCAGTCTGGGTTCTGCTTCCATTCTCGAGAGGAACCGTGCATATAGGTTCTTCGGATCCCGGAGACTATCCCATGATTAATCCGAATTTCTTTATTGTTGATTGGGATCTCAAGGTGCAGGTTGCGATCGCGAAGTATACGAGGAGGTTTTGGGCTGCACAGCCGTTGGGGAGGTTCGTAACAGAGATGACGCCTGGTTATGGGGTACTGGGAGAGAATGCTACGGAGGAGGAGTGGGAGAACTGGGTCAAAGGGTCTTGTGAGTTGCGCATTTCGCACTTCTTTTCATTTTGTATGTATGGGTTGCTTACCGGGTCTTGCTGGAATAGTTTCATCAAATTCTCATCCCGTGGGTACATGTGCCATGATGTCAAGAGAACTTGGCGGAGTAGTAGATCCCAAGTTGAAGATCTATGGGACGAGTAATGTGAGGGTAGTTGATGCCAGTATTTGGCCGTATCAGATCAGCGGTCATTTGACGAGTACATTGTATGCGGTAGCGGAGAGAGCGGCGGATATTATTAAGGCGGAATGGGGCTTTTGAAAGTGGTGTGGCAGTTAGACTCATAAGGATGTGTGAGAGAGAATGGAGGACGTGATGATTGGGGCCCTCGGGATGCCCCTTTGGGATAGAGAACGAGGAAAATAGTTTTCAAAGAAGGATGGATATTTCATTCCCTGCTCCACTCCATTCTATGCCCACACTGGTATCAGCGCGCAGCCGGCACCCGATATCAAAGTTAATAGTTGCGCTGCGATGAATCGCTAACCACCACGGCTTGCTGCGAGTAACATCGTGAATGGTTGGCTCGAGAAAGAGCGAGTCTCCGAGGCTCGTTTCTCATTTCCCACGCGCCGTATCTCCAAGATGAACATGGTTGTTAGCTGAGACCCGGTTGCAAAGAGTCGTGCGCTGATGTACGAATTTGGTCAACAAGAACCAGCCGGGTAAAGTGCATTTACAGAGTAGGCAGTCAGTGATTCGCCAAGGAAGGATTTGAGCCTGTCAGGTAGATTGCCAATGATCGAAAAGGTAAGAGTGCCCGGCGCCATCGTACCGAATATTGCCAACTGTTGCAGCATACGCCCCAAATCATGCACATCGTGAACCTCAAATCACAAATGGTCGCAAATGGGTAGTCGGTGAGGTCTTCTACTTGATGCCTTTAGAAGCTATTGACTGCGTTTAATTTCCTAAAACATCATTGCCTCGACCGCTCAAGTTTCCAACCTTGGTAGGCACAAACGAAAGATCCCCACTTTCGGTAATTCGGGGAGAAAATCTCTTAATCCGTGCGTTTTCTCCACGCCTAAGCTTCTAATTCCCTATGAGAAATTAAAGTTGGGGTTGGAACTTGGTACAGTATTGTCGGTTAAAGGGTAAATGGGCTGAGTACTAGCATGGGATAGGGGTAGATAGGCTGAAATTTATCGACCGAAGGAATACGAGGGTTTCCACGATCTGACCTATAAGACAACCTCGTCGAAGAAGGTCTAGTCACATGAATTTGCGACATCATTACGGTTATTTGTGCTACACGATGGTTCGGTTTCGGGAAGATGCAGGTGCTTTCGAGGCTGCCGTTTGACTTCCCGGCGTTTGTCGTACGGACTGTTTCTCTGTTTCTCTGCCTTATGTACGGAAGTAGATCTTCTACCGAGCCTATATACTGTACGCCGATATCCATACTCAATGCTTTTGCTTTTGCCTCGTTCTTCGTTGCGCTGGCCCCCAAGAGGATTCATTGTCTTGCTCGCTGAGCGCTGGTCTGCTTGCTGATTATCCCTGGTATTGACATCAATTGACATCAACAATTCCTGTGCCTCATCAAAATCTAATTTCATTCTGCTTGGCATTTTTCAGGGTTTGGCGCGTAACCTTACGATAAGATTCAGGTACTCTGGCGTGGCTGGCTCGGGTGGGTTCAGGGAATCAGGGGTAAGAAGAAATTGGATTTCCCCGCATGTGCCACCTGTTTGCATGCATGCGTGCATGCAAACTGATCAATTTAAGCCTGGACTGCGAGATGGGGCCGGCCTTGCCTTCCCTTGCTTTGCCTTGTGTTGCCCCGTTGTGCTGAGATGGAAATGATTCAAAAGCTAAGTGAATTCCTTCATTCTCTGTTCCTTAAGGTTCTCTTCAGATCTCCGTCCCAAGTTCAGTCAGATCATTACCTGCATCACACTCATTACCCAGGCTCTGCCTACTTTCGGTCTTTACTAAATAACATAATTCATAATGCATTTCCTCAACCTCCTCTCAATCTCCTCCCTCATCGCCGCTACTTCGGCCTACACCGTCCTCACTCCCACCGCCAATGCCACCGTCGCAAAGGGTAAATCGACCAGTGTTACGTGGACCTCGGTCGATACCGACGCGTCGGACTTCTCCATCTACCTCGTCAACTTCCAAGACTGGCCCCCAACCGTCGTCTCCCTTGCTCAAAATGTGCCTCAAGCCGCCGGCTCAGTCGATGTCCATATTCCTTGCGACCTCTCCTCCGATTATGGCTGGCAATTGAACTTCATCAACGGAACAAACACATACGTGATCTATGGTCAGAGCTCAGCATTTTCCCTTACTGGTTCATGTCTAGACCCAACTACCTCTTCCTCCGTCTCGGTAGCCACTACTACTGCCTATGCGACAAAGAACTCGACCATCACCACAACTGCCACTGCCACGAGCACTGTTGTATCGCACGTCATCTCCACCGTTACCTTCACCAGTCCAATTGTTTGGTTCGTTCAGCCCACTACTATTGGTTCAATGTGTGCTCCTGAGAAGACGGTCACTGTGTATGCTTCTGGACCAGCTCCTTCTGGTACTGGTGTAGCTGGTGGTTCGTCTGGTTCATATGGTAATTACACCAGCCCTGCTGTTGTCAAGCCATCATCGACTGGTGCCGGTGTGCCAAAGAGTTCGTCGACTGGTACGTCTCCACCAATCACGGCCAATGGCGCTGGATCCTTGAAGACTGGAGGTATTCTCGGTGGATTGATGGTGGTTGCAGCGTTCTTGTTGTAGGTCAATGTAGGGGATACAGGTGGATGGAGAGTAGATTGGAAGAGCAGGTGTTAACGATCAATGTGAAACAACGTCACTTGTACTCGCTCGGCTCGTAGATCTTCAGACTTGAGTAATAACGACGCATTGTTTCCACCCATGCTCTACGAGTAATGACCCGTGTTTTTATTTCTCATCGCCGTGATTTTGCGCTCCCTGCTTGTGAGTGATTGATATCGATATGTGAATTAAATAATGCAATCACTCGTTACTCATTTGCTGAATCCGGGCCTGCTGTTTTTCCCTCAAGAATTCTAGGCGGCGCGGACTCGACTCCGTAAGTTGTTTTCTTAGCCGGTGGAGAATGAGCTTTTAAGAGTCGTGGGGGAAAATCGGCGTTCTGGTGCGCAAATGCCGACGTCCCTTCCCAAACAAAACAACAGACGACGGTGATCTTACTGTAGATCTACAACAGCCATCATGACCATCAAAATTCTCATCGTCGGAGCAGGTGCTGTCGGCGCATTCTACGGCTCTCGCCTGGCTCAGGTCGCCGATGTCCAAGTCTCTGTCATCTGTCGCTCGAACTACAAAGCCGTGGTGGAAAATGGATTCAATGTCACCTCGCCAAAATACGGTGACTACAATTTCATTCCGCATCGGACCTTCTCCAACCCTCAGGACGCCAGAGACGCAAAGGAAACTTGGGATTACATCGTCGTAAGCACAAAAGCCTTACCGGATGTCAGCGATGATTCCGAAATTCTTGAGAGGCTAGTGGATAAAGATCGTTCATCAATTGTTTTGATACAAAATGGACTCGGTGTCGAGGAGCCATATGTGAAAAGGTTTTCCTGCACAATCCTGAGTGCGGTCACTGTCGTGAGCGCGGAACAGACATCCCCAGGGCTTATCAAACACAATCGATGGACTCGAATCAGCGTAGGCCCATATCTACCTGGAGTGATCGACACGACTGAACTGAACGAGGTGCAAAAGACGGCCGGGCATCGAAATACGACATTCGTTCAGTTACTCCAGCAAGGAGGAATCAAAGATGCTCAGGATTATTCGCATGCGAAACTTCAAATGGTCCGATGGCACAAAATTGCCATCAACGCGAGTATGAATCCGTCTGCTGTATTGTCCTCTGGTACGACAAACAACGAAATGTCCCTCGACCCGGAACTGTACATCCATCTAAAAGGTGTCATGGATGAAGTTTTGACGACTGCTCCGAGAGTACTCGGCACGCCATTGCCAGATGACTTTGCAACTTCGGAACAGTTATTGCAAAGTACGCAGAGGAATACCAGTGGAAGCAAACCAAGTATGTTATTGGACTGGGAGCAAGGGAAGACGATGGAGCTGGAGGTCATATTGGGAAATCCGATCAGGATAGCGCGGAGTCATGGTCTGGAGATGCCACGGTTGCAGACCCTCTATGCATTGTTAAGGAAGGCTCAAGAGAATAGAAGGAAGGAGACGGCTTCAAGCAGACTATGATGACAGTGAAGGGGGTTGAGGCAAGATGCGCATGTTCAAGCCTGTTCTTTCCTCGTTCAAGAAGGGTACCTCTTCGATCCTGGTCTGGGCAGATATGGCAATGACGAACCTCAAGTACTCGAGTCAAATTCAAGGAAATAAATTTCCTTCTATACATGTCCCTTCTACAATCGGTGGAGTCGGAATTGTTGGAACGGACGGTGAGACCTTACGATTATGGATTTGATTTCAGTTAACTTGTTTTATTTCTCCCTTTTTGTTTCACGTGGTAACCTAGTTCGTCTGGCGAGCAGCGTAGATACAGACAGGAAGCGGAGCAAATCAAGTTACCATTACTAAATGAACGAAGTCACTCTTCGAGTCTTTTCATTTACTTCTCATCTTTTCTGCTGTTCAATCCCGCTCCATCAAAGCCGTCGTAGGATTGAGCGCAATGGGTTAGTCGCCCAGTGGTTTGGTCATCATACATTATTCATGACCAGTTAAAAATGGATGTGAGGGTGGAGTTTACGGATTTTACGCTCCAGTGGCTTTCGTCGCGAGTATCGACATATTCGGTTAGTTGATTTTCAAGGCGCAACCACTAATAATATGCCTGGCCCCAGTGTGATTGGAAGCTCTGGTATTTTTACTGATTGGTTCATCAGATTGATGCATCAGGTTGTCCTGTCTAGGAAATACTTTCGAGGTGTACAACTTAATTGACAGTTCCCTTTGTCACTCTGGATGATGGAGACGACAAGCTATTAAGTCCGTTCATCCGTTCTAACAATCATGAAGCCCTTCAATTCCTATATATTGCGTCTATCTTCATCGTCCAAAATGAATCATCGACACAATTCTATCTTCTCTTTCACACAGAAACCATAAAGCAAAACTTGAAATCTAAGATTATGTCTTTGTTCACGAAACCGCCCACTCCGGCTTCCTTGCAAGCAAGTATCAACAGTACCAAAGTCGAATATGTTCAGCTCGGATCTAGTGGGCTTCGTGTTTCTTCTCCAATTCTTGGTGTGATGGCCATGGGATCTAAAAAATGGAACGCCTTGGTAATGGAAGAAGAAGAAAGTTTACAAGTTCTCAAGGCGGCCTGGGAAAGAGGTACACCATTCAGTTGAACTTCTAGAACAAGTCGCTTACAGGAAATAGGACTGACAACATGGGATACTGCGAATGTTTACTCTAGTGGTGCGAGCGAAGAGATTGTGGGGGCGGCTCTGAAAAAGCTTGATATCCCAAGACACAAGATCACTATTTTCACCAAAGTTTTCGGTACCGTTCCGGAGGAACAAGGTTTCATTAACTGGCTTTTTGAGGATACGATGGCCCAGACAAGGGACTATGTTAACCAAGGAGGTATGCCATCATTTGTCTATCAAGGCAGAATTGGGAGAACTGGTACTGATATGTTCAGGTCTATCCCGTGGCGCAATTTTTCGAGCCGTTGATGCTTCCCTTAAACGCCTTGGGACTGACTACATCGATGTACTTCAAATCCACCGGTACGACCCTACTGTTTCTCCCGAAGAAACCATGAAAGCCCTTCACGATCTTGTTCAGTCTGGCAAAGTCAACTACATCGGGGCTAGCTCCATGTGGACCTATCAGTTTGCCCGTATGCAATTCATTGCCGAGAAGAACGGCTGGACCAAGTTTGTCAGCATGCAGAACTTTTATAATCTTATTTATCGCGAAGAGGAAAGGGAGATGATCAAGTTCTGTAAGGAGACTGGCGTCGCATTGATTCCTTATGGAGTGTTGGGAAACAGTCTTCTTGCAAAGCCTTTGGATGTTGAAAGTACTCGGTCTAACCTTGCGAAGATGGTTAATCGTGGGGTAACGGATGCCGATGCTACGATCATTAAGAGAATCCAGGAAGTTGCCGAGAAGAAAGATTACAAAATGAGCCAGGTGGCAGCTGCATGGGTCAAGGGGAAAGGATGTATTCCCATCATTGGATTGGGTAGCACCAGCATTGAAAGACTCGATGATGCTTGCGCATTGAAGGATATCAAACTGACCGAGGAAGAGGTCAAGTATTTGGAGGAACCATATATTCCAAAGCCAGTGAACAGACACGAGTAGGGGAGGTTTGCCAGGTTGAGCACCTAAAAGTGAGCAAATGGCTGAGGTCACGTGAGCTTTGTTTGGCTGGAGAATGAAGAGGAAATTTTGTGAGAGTCCATCGAATTGGTATCTTCGGTTTCTTTGATATCACACACTCATCTCAATCATTGAATGCTACTTACCAAATTTACTTCCCTTTCTTGCTTGCGCTCCCTCATAAAAAACATATCGGGTTTAAAAATCTCTAGTCATTATCATATCTCCGCTAACGCCGACGAAACTTACGCTATGGCAAGTGCCAAACACGCCACACCGAAAAAGAAGGGCGACGTCTTCCAACAGATAGATACTCCAATTACAAGTACGGCTTTGTTTCGCAAATACAAGTAACATGCCTTTCCCAAGTCGAGGCTGTCGTACTTGTAAGAGTCGTCGGGTTAAGGTACGCTATATGTCGGAGGATATTGCAGTGTTGATATCGGTGACACGTTCTGCGCTGCGACTGACGGTTTTTGGCTTGAACTTTAGTGTGATGAAGCTCGTCCGATCTGCAAAAGATGCAAGAAGGGGAATTTCACCTGTGAAGGATTTGAGAACACCGATGGCTTGATCTTTTTAAACGAGAACGAGTATGTAGGTGGTGCTCGAAAAAGACCCCGCGGACCCAATACATCGGATGGAAGAAGTATCTCCCGAACTCTCGCCACGTCCACAAATGAATCTCAGCCACCTACCATCTTACCTGCGACTCGAATTATAGGTACGACGCATCATGGCCAACAAGGCTTGAGACTGCCAGCACTACAACTTCCAGTTCTCACTGTTTCCTTGGAAGATCAAGCATTAGCGTACTACTCACGGAGCCAGGGAGTGGCAACCGGAACGAATCTTGATCATTCTACCGCTGACCTTGACTCTATCATGAGCTTTGCCACGGCTGCAGTAATGAGACAAGAGCCCTTGTTTCCGCTCTCGGATTGTCATAACCCAATTCTTACTCTCTCTATATTAGCTATCTCACACGCATCATTCGGACGAGCGAGAAAGGTCCAGTCAGCCTTAGCCGCTGGAGGTGCAAAGTACTGCAAGGCTCTCAAGATGATTAACGGAGCACTCAAAGACCCACTTCAAGCAACACGCGACGAGATACTCTTGTCCACCATAATTTTAAGTCATTATGAGAATTCTATCTTTCGAAAGTCTCAGATCACTGAACATGATATTAAGACCATGGCCGCGAAAACTTTTGCGCATCATGATGGGGCCATGGCCGTTTTGCATTTGCGACGTCAACGCAATCACCACCAGTCTGATCCGTTGAGTGCCAACGTGGACCGGGTTGTACGTAACCACCTCATACGTTCCTTGATTATGCGCTGTATGCAAGTACCGCTCTGGCTTAGAGATGGTGCTCAATATGGTGAAGCCGGACTCGCCTTACAACTTGATCGATTGATGGTTGAAACTGCCGATCTTCGTTATCGAGCAGCTGACTTACAATATGACTTGACTGCCATACCGAAAGCCGGTAGAGTGGCAGAGATGTTGAAGTTACACGGTGTCCTTGCCATGGCTCAAAGACTGGATGACTCTTTTGTAGCCTGGGCTCGTGATGTACCTATGGAGGATTATTGGAAAATGTTCCGGGTGGAGGATGATGGACTCATCCGAGATGAAACTAACGACGACATCTTCAATGGATGTGTTCACATATATCCGACAATGGGACATGTAGGACTGTGGAGCCGTTACCGTGCGTTTCGTCTACATGTGATAGATATCACAGTCAAGCTTCTATCTTTTGCCAAAACGATCGAAGTTGACCTGCAACCGATGGAAGAATCCGCACGGTCAAAAATTGAAAAGCTGGCATCTGATTTCTGTGCAAGCATTCCGCATGCGCTAAAGGCGGTTGACATACACCCGACCGCGGGGAACTCGGTGGTTATTAGAAGGCCCCCCACGGATCAAAAACATTTCGCTGAGGCTACGACCGCGAGGATTCTTTGTTGGCCGTTGGCGATGACGATATTGGTAGAGAGTATTCCAGAACAGTACGTGAAGTACTTGAAAAGGAGGTTACTAGATGTGAGTGAGATTGTTGATGATGGGCTTCTAGAGAGAATGGCGACAAGATAAAGGAAAAAGAGGAATTCTAGCTTTCGGAGAACCCAGGCTGCGAACCTACTCACCGGGTTGGGGCACCTATGGGTGGTTTATGATGACTAATGGGTACCCGTGGGTGGATTGAAGAGGTGCAATCGCCCACCTTTGGGTACCCATTTTGCAGCCTAGAAGAACCCTAATGGCACGCTCTGATGCTAGTTTAACATGCTTGTGGCAGTTACGTGGACTGGGTTGAGACCCTCGCGGTATTTTGCATTTCTCTGTGTTCGACCAACCGTCACCTCTTGGAAGTCTCCATATGAATTTCCGGAGTTCAGATATATTACTACGGGAATAGGTTCGAGAAAAGGAAAGAGAATATTCCATCTCTATTCGAACTCGGAATACGCACTGTTATGATAGTTTTGGTAAATAGAGCATCGCGTGAGAGAGCAACCCGAACGTTCGAACTCATACCCAGTAGTCCCGTCACAATGTGCTTCTTGGCCCAATGAATCTTGCACTGGCAAATAATCAGATCACTCATATTAATTTGTATAATATGGAAAGTCGATAACGCCTTATTTTCATGGATTAATCCCATTTCCTCGCCTCAAAATAACACACCAAGAGTTTTCGCGCCGAACGGGCGAATGGATTTCAAGTTTCAACCCAGAATCACAGTTGGGCTCAGATGTAGAAAATTTACTACATCAATTCAATCAACAATCTATGAGCAATTCTCTAGACAAGGATGCAATCCTTCAAGATGTCTTGTAAGCGCCTTCAGGCTCTAAAAAGACTAGGTTGGGAAATAGGGCAGCGTTTCTGAATTTCAACAAGTACCTAACTTAACGATAAGGTTACCAACTATCGAGTTTTTCGAGACTCAATTTCTAACCATTATATGATTCAATCCTTTGAGTAGAGAAAGATCCCTTCGTTGGATACATTCTTCTAACGCTACTCTCCGTTTTTTCGCTCTTTCTTTACTTTTTCCATACTTCTGCGTGCTCGTGATCCGTGCTTTTAGCATTTTACAGCTCAGGTTATTCGCAGAATCAAATATCCTCTCTTTCATGATACAGAATATGAATATAGTGTTTCGCGATGCCGGACGACTCAGCAAGCAGAGAGACTTTGGATATTGGGAATGATGACGCTGCAATTGCCGAACCCAATGTGTCCGAGACTGATGCATTAATTCCGCATTCAACTCTTGAGCGACAGGAGCTATCAACGCGGAAACTGGTGTTGATATTCGTGAGTGCATTGGTAAGCTTCTATGACTTCAATCTGTAACATTCACTGATCTCTGTAGTTAGCGCTGATGCTTGCTGCACTTGGTATGAACTCGTATCTCGAAGCTTGGTATATTAGGACAAATTCCTAATCGTCTTCTAGATTCAACCATGGTATCAACACTTGTCGTCCCGATATCTGGCTCATTTGGTTCTTTCAAGTCTTTGGCATGGCTAGGTACTTCTGTAGCTATACCCGCTTCCTACTCGTGGTTCATTGGAATCTTATATGGTGTTCCTGTCTAATCGGCGTATTAGTACCTAGTTGGTGTTGCGACAGCACAACCGTTAGTCGGGCGTTTAACAGAGATATACTCTCGCCGTTCAGGACTCCTAACTACGAACGCACTATTTTTGTTAGGTACAATTGGCTGTGGTGTAGCTCCATCACTTAGTTTTTTGATAGCTGCTCGAACAGTAGCTGGCATAGGAGCTGGTGGTATTTATGCCTGTACCACGGGTAAGTAAGAAGTTCATTCTTTTAATAGTATGAGACTTGCGAATGTTCTCATCCGATAGGAGTATTCGGAGACTAACCTCTGTGAAGTGATAATGTCCGATCTCCTCACCCACCGGCAGCGTGGTCTTGTAAGCGGGTGTATTAATCTCTGCTATGGGGTTTTTATGTCTCTAGGGGGTTTGTTTGGCGGATGGATCAACGATGTGTGGGGCTGGAGAACCACCTTTCTTGTTCAGATTCCAATCATTTTTATCGCAATTATGGGGGTATACTTATTCGTTGATATCCCTCGTCAACCACGCCCCGTTCCATCTTGGCGACGAATCGATTTCATGGGTGCTGCATCGCTAGTTGGCTTTCTAGCATTCATGTTAGTCGGACTCAACGTTGGTGGAAACATCCTTCCCTGGGTTTACCCATTGGTTCTGGTTACACTACCTCTTTCCGCGCTTTCTCTCGCTTTGTTCATCTTGGTGGAAAGCAATCCAAAGTTGACACCGGAACCTATTATACCTCTGCATCTTGTTCGAGAAAAAACCGTTCTGTCCGTTGGAATAACATACTTCTTCACGCATGTTTCCGCTTTTACTATCGCCTACTTCCTGCCTGTTTACTTCCAGCTTCTCGGGTACTCAACGACACAAGCAGGCTTGCGCTTCACACCTACTTCTATCTCGGATGGAGTATCTGCACTGGTCACAGGAATTTTCCTTCGGGTTACGGGGAAATTTTTGATATTGAATAGAGTGCTTCATGTTCTCAATATTGTCGGCGCTGTGCTCTTTCTTAACTTGTCACTCTACTCAAAAGCCTGGTATTACTTCCTTGCACTGGTGTGTGCCGGTGCGGGGTTTGGTGGGATCCTCAACGTCAATATAACCTCCCTCGTCGCATCCGTCAAAAGAGAGGACCAAGCACTCGCCGTATCTGCCGCCTTTGTCTTTCGCTCCGCAGGGTCAACGCTAGGTGTCAGCCTCGCATCAACCGTATTCCAAAACGTGCTGAAGAAGAATCTTGCAATACAGTTAGCAGGAAAAATTGACGCTGATACGATTATACGGATATTGAGGGAGAATTTCGAGGTTATTTGGACATTACCGGGACCCACGAGAGAGCTGGTAAGGGATTGCTACATGAGGGCTTTATGTGGAGTTTTCGTATATGTTTTGGTGGGCGACAGTGCTTGCTGCTCTGGCGAGTTTGGGGATTGAGGAGAAGGCGTTGAGCAAAACCATGGAGGAACCCGCACCCCTCCAACCCCCGGCTGCTTGACGCATCCGAAGGCAACTTGCCCTTCAATACAGTGGCCCCGTTCTTGAGGTTGCATAGTACTAGTACAGTGTAAACATTTAAATCACGCTTTCAAACAGATCGCATTACTTTTTAACATGGATCCGACCAAAAATCTTTTAATTTCCGCTGGAATCACTGCTCTTACCACTCACGCCACTCTCGGATTTAAAGTCCCCGTGACGCACGGACAACACAACAGTTGGCTGACGTGTGGTTGAGAATATATAACGTTATATTGACAGCCAGCTGCTAATTAATAACCTTACACTTACACTTCAGTTTATCTTCATTTTCAATACCAAACCAATATGGAACAAAATATCTGCAAAGCAATAGTTAAATATGTTTCCCCAGATTCTTATTGCCCTCGTCTACCTCGCAATTTTCCTCCTCTCACGTTCTTCTCTTTTCCAAGAGAGATTCGCGACAAAATCTACAATTACGCGCTTGTGTCAACGTCACATATCATAGTCTGGAAAGGCGAGCTGAAATACGAATATTTGAAATCATATAAGGGAGCACGACGGATGATGGGGGGCGAGCCGATTTCACGTCTAATCTGGCGAACTGTTAGCCACAAGGAGACATCAGCTAGTCTTTCGACTATCAATATCAACCTCTTGTTTTCCAACAAGACGGTGAGCCAGGAAGCTGCTATGGTTTTCTATAACAAAAACACCTTCGCTTTCGAGGGGGATCATAACTGGGATCCCATCGTCTGTTGGCTGAAGACCATCGGTATTGACAACCGAAACTCCCTTGCTGTTTTGGAGGTATGTGGCAAACGACCCGATCAAGTGTGGCAAAATAGTCGTGGGGAGCGACTCCCGCATCCTCAGCGATATACGATGGAAGAGATATATCCTAGAAATCCTTACCTTGGAAACCCGACAGATGGTTTCAAACATGGCTACGTCGACAATATCAATCCTGTCTTGGAAGAAGTGTTTGTACTGTTGGGACAGCGGGCTACTGAGAAGAAAACCACCATTATCATGCGAACCGATATTTACTATCCCGGCGGAGGGGCCATCGCAGTTGAACCCGATGATCAATTTCCTGACAAGGGCTGGTATAGCATGGAGTTACCAAACTTGATAGAAAAGTTTCTAGAGCTTCATTGCACCCACTCGGAGAGACGTTCAGTCGAAGTGGTTTGGAAAGGATTGACATATCAGCGAGTCCTCGCGACGGAATTTATGGAGAATCTTGGGTGGAATATTTCTACTTCACCTGCCGAAAGTGAGGAAATAGTGAGGAAGATCGGTATATATCACAACCATGACGATAGCGATTTCGCTAGGTATACACTAAGGAGAAAGAAACTGGTGGGGCCACTTATAACTCAAGATCCCTCACCATTTAGTTTACTTCCACATATAAACAGAGATGTTTACTTGTAGATACAAATTTTTCCGGGACGGTGGTATACGAATTGTCCTATACTATGTATTCTGATATTCATAAATGATTGATTTAATCATATCTAGCCAGGTGCCCCCAAGGAGCAATAGATCTCTACATGGCCCCGCTTCATCGTGAACATCAAGAGAAACCTAGCGGGCAGTGACCTCTGGCCTTGTATTGGTTCACTAAGGAGTATACCCACTATCCGACCAACTTCAAACTTCGATATTCTCAATATCATGATTCAAATTTAATTTAGACAATCAGATACATATTAGTATAATGTTCGGGTATCACTTAAATAATCAACAGTTGGTCGGGTAGTGAGTGCACCCCTGGTGATTATAGAAGAATTCCAAGTCAATATACTACCCTTATATGCCGACCATATCCAAGTGAAAGTCTCCACTTCCGGTCCTAGAATCACGATCGGCTTAGAAGGCTGTAAATTCGAATGTGTATTGATCGGCATCTTATCTTGTGATTTCCCTTTGACCAGAAGTGATTTAATCCCCAGCCACTTATCTGCATTCTTGGTTGCAGCCTTCAATGCTTCCGGTGGATCTGGGGGAGCCACTACTTCCCAAGGCTTAGGCTTACCCGCTTTCCATACCACTGCGAAATCCAGAACAGTCCCGAAATACTTGAACCAAAGTTTGGTGATATCGTAAAAATTACGAACATCGACAGACCTTCCTTCGAATTCCATTCTGATACTGGTAATTTTCGTGCCGATGGGAAAAAAGACCGATGGATCATTTGTAGGAATTTTTGTGAAGCCTCTGAATCAGTAGTTAGCAGGCATTCGTCCTCTGCGAGTATTAGATATACTTACTTGAGATATATCTTAGTAAGGCGCTGGCGTTTGGTTTCAACCATGGTCTTAAAAGCGTCCCAGTTCTCATCTGAGAGGATAAAGGTATGTTCTTGGTAGAAAGATTCGATGACTTCGTTATATAAGACAGAATCTGGGCGAAGAGCTGCAATCAACCCTGTCGAAAGTCCATCAATCCTCATCGCGCTGGAGAATATCATTTTTCGAATTTCGGCGGGGAGTTGGCGAAGATCCAAAGTGTGCTCCTGAACAGAATTTTTAATTCCTCCAGTGACCTGGCAATTGTAGAGCTTTGACTTGTAAAGGCCACAACTACTTAGTTCGCTATCAAATAGAATTGAATGAATAGCTAAACTGCTATCAATAAAGCAATTTCGAATCTGGCTGGCCCTATTCGCAGTCGAACTGAATATTTCGGTATGATGTATGCTGCCACCCTCAATCTCACAACACGAAACGAATGGTATTGTCGAGGAAGTGTCGTGTTCGCCTAGGACTTTCTTCCGAACTCTGCAGTCTATAAGCTGAGATGTCTCAATCTTCCCTCCGTAGATAGTACACTCGATGAGGATGCAGTCTCTTAGTTCAGAATTATGGATCGTCGTCCGGAAGAGGACATATCCGGACAGAGTCCCACGGAATAGAATCTCGCATACTTTAAACTCTGGAGCTTCCCGACCTGCCACTATCTCCCGCAATTTGATGTGGTGAAGAGGAGGTCCCAAACGAGTCTGGCCATAGAGTATGATTAATGGGTTCTGGAGATTTGCCGGTCGAGCCGGAACTAAAGATTCCGATTCTCTAATGAAATCATTTAGCTCAGCTTCGATATTTTCTAAGCTTTCAGCAGAAGTCATCGTAGTTGTTCTATGCTAGAGATCCAGCTTAGCTTGATGTGACTTTTGGACTGTGGATTTTACCTGCCTAGATGAGGATAAAAAGTTTGAAGGCTGATTAGAAGAGCTCATTGACCGAAAAAGCGGTGAAGCGGAGGTCGCTCACCTGGAAAGCGGGGTCAGTAATTCAGGGTAGTAATCTATACAGGCTATGAAGAGCGTTTCAAACAGTTGTGTTTGTAGGTATGCCTCGAAATCGGACTTGGGATTTCTCAACTCTTTGATGTTGAATAAACATCGACTTATTTGGTAAAACATTATTGACTATTAGGGCGTCTGCATCGCTGCCCAGTTCTATATACAGATGTGTGACATCCTTTCCCATTCCCATTCAACTGGCGAGTGCGCAAAACCGAGCACAACTCGCTGGCCCTAACGCCAATCATTGCAGTGTAAAAACCATTGATAACCCCTCGTTGCCTCAGACCATCACATTCCCATCTCCTCCTCAATTAATATCCATAATTACCAAGAATTCTCTCATCCCATATTATACCGTCCATGCACCTCCCACTGCTACCGCTGCAACCAACGCATCCAAGGCCGAACTCTGCGTCGAAGCATTCGCCGGCGCAACAAATGGTCCTGCCCAATTAACACTCAACTGGTTTGTCCCATCATCCCTATCATTCGCCCAAATACTCTGAGCATTCGCCGCAATAAACGTCAAGTACGCATCATCTGGCGACACCTGCTGCAACTTTTGTAAATTACGCATGAAAACCCCCTTAAACTGCGCTCCATCGGCTCCACAGTTTGGCTCGCAAGGATCATGAAGAATGCCGTTTGAATCCGAGAGTGCGGTGATAGCTGCTGTCGCAATATTCTTAGCAGTGTTGAGGTATGCGGGGTTGCGCGTGGCAGCGGCGAGTTCCACGAGGGCGCCGACAATGACTCCTTGATTGTAAGACCAGACTGTTTGGCCGTTGTTGACGCATTCAGTTGTAAGACCGTCGTTGACGAGGTTTTGGGAGTTGATCATGCCGGATTGTTGGAACCATGTCCATTGACTTTTGGCGGTATTGAGATAGTCTCGGTTGAAGGGAACACGGTTGGCGAGATGTGCGGCGACGGAGAGGTAGAGTTCATTGGCAATGGCGTTGACGTAAGTGTGGTCTTTATCCCACCAGATTCCACCACCGCAAGGGGTTGTGCTGCCTTTCTTCATGTCGGCGAAGATGTCTTGCGCCATGATCAGGTATGAAGGGTTGTAGGTTACGTCGTAAGCTTGGATCCAGGCCAATGCCCACCAACCCTCGTCGTCGTAGTAATCATTCAGGAAGCCTGTTGGATTGACCGTTTGAGGTAGAAGCATGCCAATTGGGAAATCCTGGTAGAATGAATGATAATTAAAATTTGGCAGGACGACCTTCTTCATCTGAAGATTGTGTTTCTGGGCTTGTGAGAATGTGTTGGCGAATACGTTGGACACAGTCCATTTCACTGAAACGTCAATAGCTGCGAGATCACCCAGAACTGTGATGCAGTTGGCGGAATTCCACCATCCTGTCGTATCCCAAAGACCACTTGTGACATTATACCAAGTCTGTAAAGTGTTCAAGGCATCTTTGGCATTCGAATCGTACTGTGAGTAATGACAATCTACCCCAGCCAAGGGGAGGACAGAACAGGCAAGGGAGCTTATACGCATGATAGCTGATAACGAGGAGAAGGAGGTGAAGGATGAGGTATCTTATGCGACTTCATTTTGTAAACAAGAGCAGTCTCCGAAGTTCTTATTCGTTTTGGAAAATGAACTGCCATTGTCCCAAATTTCAAATGAGTACAACAAACCGTGAGACGGGTCAGCGCGTCATAGTGCGTGGTCCTACCAGCTGCTGCGAACAGTGAAACATGAATCGTAAAATCCTAGCATTGTGCAAGCACTTGTAGTAACACACGGAAGTGAACGATAAGGGACATCAATGATGAAGATATCAAGAGTTTGCCGGAGATCACTTGACCTAGAAAGAGTCGGTAGTACCGGATCATATGCGAAGCTAAACTTAGAAACTTCTTAGCCTTGAGTAAATTACACGCCGATGTAAGCTACGACTCGGATATAAGGAAAGAATTCGCTCAACCATCTCACTGGAAGGATGTCTCGTGATATGAAACATCGAATTTCCCTTTCACCACTTGACCTGCCGAAACTTGCAACTTTGGAGAATACTGCTTCGGCAATTTTACCCACTCGGTTAATTTGTGCGGCTTACTTAGTAGAGGGCCCACGAGATAGTGCACCGGCAGCCTGTTCTTACCTCTTCGTGGAGACATTGAACGCAATTGACTCGTGCCAAGAACATCTGATCACAAAGTTGAAGACGATCTGCCGCTGCGAGTAACTAGGTTCCACATTTTCAACGTAGATGAACTGCAAGGTTTGATCGCGTGGGAATGGACCCCAGGAAGGCGTGAATGGGTAGACGTTACATTGTGCCGAGATCGGCCCTAAGATGACCTGTAACTGCGAGCTTGTGACAAAAATCCTGTTATGGTAGATCGGATTCCTCATCGGAACAGTAATCAATGACCGCCACGACGACAAGAAATGGCAGCTTTCATGGCATTGGTGTACATTGCCTTGGTTGTTCACGAGTACATCGCAATGCTATACACAGGTGTCTCGCAAAGTCAATGATAAGACGGGTCCCTGAATTTTGCGTGAAAGCCACTGGGCCGAGGTATGCAGCTGTTGTGTAAGGGACGGTCTACCTCGCTACCAGCAGTCTTTAGCGAAGGAAAGTATTGCAGTGGGACCAGGAGCAGAATCTCGGCTATGCAGAACATTTGGCCCGATTGACCTCACGACGGGGAGTCGGGGAGTTCGTAAGTTGCTATCCCTTAGTCAAAGCTCAGAGACACTTCATTTTCCAAGGTGGATCGAAGCTGGGAGTGCAAAATGAGTAAAAGTCCATTCATAAGAAAAACCAAGGCTTGAGACAATGGAAACCTCTCTGACATCATGCTTCAATGTGCATTGTGCACATTATGCACATGGATAATGTTTGATGATCGATGAGGATTGTTGTCAAAAGAGGGGCACATGATTGCCAATGATTTGAGCAACACCGAATCTGAAATTCGGAGAGCCATATGTGACCCATGAAAATGCTTGCCAATCCTACTGTCGTGATCTGGTAACTCAGACCGACAATTGTGAGGTGTCCGACTCAGACGACTCAACGAAATGAAAGAAACTGTGTTACAATCTGGGAAGTCGCTAAAGTTCTAAGACGGGGAAGAAAACGTATGGCCACGACCGCAAGATACAAGATCAAGAACCCGGATTTCAAGCTGAAATAGAAGCCAGGCGCTGCGGAATCTAATCCTGTATCAGCTCGAAGATTATTTGATGCAGGCTGATAGGCGGTTCGTATGTTTAGATGGTAAGTTAATCTCGAAGTGACTCGAGATTGTATCTGAAGATCATTCGTATCTGGGCAGCAAATGTATGTATTCGGTAACGTCAATCTTGAAAAATACTCCTGGAATGCCAATCCACTGCCCTTTAGATGCTAGGAATTTACATCTTTGATATTTTGGTTGCCGTTCGTCTATCCTTGGCATGTCTTGTATATTGCCAAAGTCGTAACTTCTCCTCAAGCACCTCATCTGGTCTGATCTCGATCGTCCCATCTGATGTCAAATATCTCACTTCTTCCAAAGAATGCGTACCCCAATCCACGTCCTCACCAATGATAAACGCTGCCATGGGCTTCAACCATTCTCGGATAATGTACTTTTCTGCATCGGTCAACGAATCACCATCACCAAAGAACCAAATGGATGAATCAGTGCCGTGAGTTGCTCCAAGATCTTTTGGTAGCCTCTTATCAACACTCTGAGTTCTCCAATCAATCCTGTAGCGATGTATATTGCTCAATGGGAGCTGATGAGAAATTGTTTCGATAAATCCGCGCATGGTGGCGTGGATTTGTAAATCGGCGTATAATTTTCCGAATATGTCGATCCAGTCGTTCTTTGCTTGAGGTGGTGAGTCGAGGGGTAGCATGAGATTCTGGCATACGTTGAGGGCAATATTCCGGGGATAGTCCCACGATAATCGATCAACCAATGACTCGTATGAATACGGCGGATAAGCTGCTTTGTAGAGATGGAACTCTTGAGTGAGATCACCGATCATGATCTTGATGCCGAGCTCCTTCATCCTTCTGCCAAAGGAGCCATCATGTAGACTCTGAAAGAGATCAATCGAAACGAAGTCACCATCCAAAATGGGCCGTACAAACTTTTGCTTCATGTTCTGTACCGCTGAGATAAGTTCTTGGGAGCTCTTTTCCCGAAGTCGTTCGACTTTCTCGGGGCCAGTCAACGTCTTTGGAATCCCCAGTACTGCGACCAAGTCATCAAATTGCTGCTGGGCTTCCGACAATCCCTTTGGTTCTACTCCACAGCCATTCGACCACATGATAATCCGACGAATGATTTGCCTGTTGGCATTGGGTCCGATATCGTGAGCGAGCTGATGAAACGTAGAATAGGCTCCAGCCGAAAGACCACCAACAGTAATGTTATTCTGGTTTCCACCAAAGCTTGTAATGCTATCATAAGTCCATTCGAGAGCCATGCGCTGATCCCAAAACCCTACATTCGCAGCGCGACCAGTGTCTGAAGCATGATCTAGAAGTTCGCGGGACGCCAGGAAACCAAAGACTCCCAAGCGATAATTGGGACAGACGAAAATACACTTGACGTCGGTGTCACTGATTAGGCATGACGGATCATTTGAATTATTCGATCCATATTGTAGAAAGCCACCGTCTTCCACGTATCAGCTGAAATTATCCCCTGTGATAATCGTGTTCGGTGCACTTACGGATATAGAAAAAGACTGGCCAACCATCCTTGGGTGGTTGGCCTACTGGCACATAAATATTACATTGTAAACAGTCCTCATCGCAAGATTGTGCCGCCATAGAAGGCTGAGGACATGGTGATGAAGGGGCATTGAATTTCCTTGAGGTCGATGATCCATATGAGAATGTAGGCGATAGCGGAAATGGCTTTTGCCAACGACTTCTGCCCGTCGGAGGTACCGCGTAAGGGACCCGCGAGTAGCGATAACATTTCGGTGTGCCCTTAGTAGCATCGAGAAGTACTGTCCCTACAAGTGTACCTTTGCCTTTGATAGTCACCCATGGAGCAGCTGCCATGATGGCAAGACTCCTTGATGCTATCGTTGTCTCGCGTTTCGAGAGATAGCCGGTCCTACTTGGAGATGGCGGAGAGCGGAGGGGCGCGGGCGCGGTTCCCAAGTTAATTAGACTCAGCGAAATACCAGCGGTTTCTAATCATACCAGGCAGTGGATTTGATTCTGCTTAGATCCTCTGGTGTTATATTGCCATCACCGTTACTCTAATTGAATACATTTATGAAGTCGTCGGTTGAGTGATGTTTGTGTTTATTGGAATACATTTCGCATACAGTACGAGGGTTGGTGTCGGGACTGGGAGAATTTCGGAGTCCGAGGCCTGGCACGCCAGTGGCTGCCCTTCTAATGACGCTTTGGCTTCTCCTTGCTAAACTTCAAATTTCGTAGCCGCCATAGTGAATGAAGAGATTCTTGACTTGCTGGATACTGTATCTTTGAGAATTTCTACGCCCCGTATCCAACGAGTAATTAAGACTCCCATGTTTTCTTTCCCTGACTCGGCCAAACTGACTTTGGTGGATAGACACTAGACCGTGCCCCTTCAGCGTACGCGTTTCTCCAGCGCCCAGACGACTCTCCACGGCGTCGTCATCAACTCACCTATGCTGGCTTCCTTGATCAAGGCTGGAATCCCAGGCCAAGATGTAGCGTCTATACCGCCCTAGCAAGCGATTATCAAACCCAATATTAACACATATAGAACAGAGGCGCAATCTGCCTGTACAAGAACCTATGATGTGATGGCGAACTCGAAATTCGGTGTTGGACTCATTCTCCAAAAAGAATACACCGCAATCCAATATTCGACGACGGCCGATGCTGATATACCTCTGGTTGGGCTCTCTACGTTGGCAACTCCTACTTATCTGCGGACGCGCAGTATGGCTCTGGTTCATCTACTACGTGTTACTCTTGGATCCACTATCGAGGACCATATGGCTACGGAATGTTGTTCTCCTTAATTATAACAATTTGTTATATTTGGTATCTAACGAGCTTCACGCGCTCGAATCAAGGGGTGTTGGTTGGACGTCCTTGAAGATATGGAACCTTCTCGCCATTTCGTGCACGGCATATGTATTCTGCTTCCCGCCGATGGGCAAGTGCCATTTTTCTATCCATTATTCTTGGGTGTGGAAGAAGTATCAGTCGTCGGTTGAGCGGACCACTGCGCACGAGGGCCTTGGTGTGGGACCCGGACCGAAAGCGCGTTTGTTCTAAAAGTCTCGTTTCATTCTTCATGCAGTTGACCAAGCGGCATTTGTTTTTGTAAATCCACGTTACATGTCCTAAACTTGGCTGAGGTGTAAGCACAGCACAGCCTTGAGCACATTATCGCTTTCTAGGAATGTTATGGCCGCGGTCGATAGCGGCTTGTTGGTTTGTGGGTCTTCTGCAACGGCGGGAAAGGACAGAAAGCCGCCACCGTAGCCAGACTAGGCATCCATAATTTGGCCCTTTGGCTGGGTTTTGCACATCCTTCTAAACCCCTGTCTATTCCTTGGTATTTGCACGACAATTCGGTCCGGCATTTCTTCATACATTAATCCTGAAGATTCTCGTCGCCGAATTAACCATTTCCAAAGTGTTGCTACAACAAGTTCATGCGTTTCTGTACACGAATCTCATGAAACTGCGCCTACTGGACACTACAGAATCTTGCACAATTCTGTACATTGACTTGAACACGAAGAGGGATGATTCAGTGGTGATTCCGGATGATTAGCATGTCGGTATTACCCATCCAACATCTGGGGAAAAGCTCCATGGTGTTTGTTAAAGTATTTAATCTCCACGCTCCGTCATATTAATCAGTCTGGAAAGGTGGTTGTCTACTTTGCTGGTTATGGGTTATGCTTCCCCAAAGTACACCACTACCAGAGTAGCGACAAAATGGTACGATTAAACACTATCCTCCCAATCACGCGCGACTAGAACCACAGAACTACGAATGGGGATGGTGATCTTACAGACGTAACAGTCGCTCTCCAGACTCTAGGTTCAGAACTAGAGTTGCTCTCATCATAGCAGTTAATCTAGAACCTCCCATATGTCTTTATTTACTATAGGTCTATGGGATGCATATATGCATAGGGAAGTCATATAGATATTTGGGAGTCCTTTAACTTTATTTTCATGATAGGTCTATCGGAAGTATATTGAGAGAGCTGTGTTTGAAATAAGTTATCCCAACCTAGTCTAGCTATGAAACAAAGATGTGGGAGGTTAATCTCCCATAGCTCTATAGGAGAAAGCATCTTGGCCTCACAGCAGTGGCTGAATACGAATTAGAGCACTTTGCAACCCGCGATGGCTCTAGCGTGAGGTCATAAAGTATAGTGGATTGGCCCCTCCTGAGACGTCGCTGGATGTATTGCGGGCAACTTTTCAGGATCAAAGGGCCTGAAACCTGGAACCCAACACTGTTACTGTGGCTCCTGTCCCTTGGACACTCTTGGAAAGTGAGGGAATAGATACAAGGGTATAGATACAAGGGTATAACGGGAGCGATTGATAGACCACTTAGTTCAGGTGGATCTTGATGTTCGGGGTCCAGCCCACCAATATTCTTGATTTAGGAAGGGAACAGTACCCTGTACCCCGTGCAATACCCGAGGATGAACCAAACTTCCGCTAGAATCTGGGATATAAGGTTATCCCTGCATCCTGCACGCCGAGAGATCAGATGCTGAGCGTCTGGAGCTAAATCTTCCGAAAGGTGGGGATGAGCTAATCCATTCATGGTGTCTTACTCAGCTCTATTCTGAGCCCTATTGCTAGATGCGTACCGCCATCGGACAAAGTTTCAAAGCACGGCGGCAATCTACAACCATGAACTATTTTAAATGCTTATGTTTGGAATTTTCCGAATGGCAGATATCGGTCAGGACCAGTGAAGGACGACTTAGTGGGATTTCAGTACTCAGTACTTTTTATACACCTCATTCAAGAAATATATCTTCCCTTAATGATATATTCTACTATAATAAAATTTCAGAAGCTCAGGTTTCTTCCTAGTGAGTTAATTATAGCGTGTTCCATTGAGAATTCCACTATGTCAGTACATCCTCAATATCACAGAGCATATATGCATATATAGTATAACCTCAATATCGGCCACAGTATCACCAATTGTACGCTAAGCCCTACACTAATTACGCAACTCTGGCCCAAAGTAAAGATATGTTGGAAATGCTAGCCGTTATACTTGTACCGATAAGCGCTGTACACTGTACTGGTAGCCTCAACCCCCATAGTAACCTCTAGGCTTGGTTTAAACTCCCGTAGGACTCAAGCCACTCTCTCCACCAATCAACTTACAAATTTCTGCTCCGGCCGGCGGCCTCATATCTAGACCGGTCTCAGGTTGTCTCAATAGTCCTCGAGACTTAGGACATAATCTTACCTATCTTTGATGACGTTGGCGCCTAGTACTTTCTAAGTTCTTATGGATTTTAGAGTTGCTAAGGTTAATGTGAGAACAGGGTAGATCTGATCTCAGCCGGCCTTTGTACAATAACGCCAGGAAGCTCACAGCCATGGAAGGACACAGCGTGGGAGAGAGGTAAATCTGATGTCAGCCAGCCTTCCTATAACAACGTCAAGAAGCTCACAGCCATGGAAGGACACAAGTCTTGTCGCTGGCTATTGGCATGGCTTCACTCACAATTACTGGCAACTAGCACGACCTAGTTGGCCTTCCATCCTCTTCTTGGCCAAACAAATCCTTAGGGTCGTGAGCATTCCTAAGGAGCGTGGAAAGATCATTAAGGGGACAAAAAAGATGAGCCTGGATAATATATAAAGCCTAAAGATGTGAACTGTGTAATTCTTTCTACATCATCAACTCATCCATATCTACAAGACAATCCAGACCGTCATTCATTACCTCCACAATCTAGTCACTTTAACATCAACACCAGAACGCAAAGCATCTAGAACACCAGACACCAAGCATCTTCAATCATAACAACACTCTCAAAATGAAGTTCTTCGCTGTCCAAATCATTGCCCTCCTCGCCACCGGCGCCCTCGCCTTCCCTAGCCAACTCGAAGCCGGTCAACTAGAAGTACGCGATCTTCCTGAGTGCACGAACACTGTCCCCGCCTGTTTCGGCGGTGAAAACAAGGGAGTCACCAACTGTCGTTGCAGTGGTATGCACCCAACCAACGCAGAGGCAAACACATGTGATGTCTGGGTGTGCCCGGGAACTTCTCAGAACGTTGTAAGTTTGTTGCCACTTTCACCTTTCTCACTTATATGTCCTGTTTTCCGATCCTTGCAGGTGGGTGAATACGCAATACATTTGCTAATGAAGGTTCTCTTTTTAGGCTGTTTGTGGTGCAGATGGCACTGGATGCATGTGGATCTAAGGTTTGAGCATCTGTTTGGAGCTCGCGGGTTAGAAAGACCCGTTTCCATGGGCTCTTCGGATCATGGGTTGTCAATTGTGTTTCTCGTCATGTCCTAGCGGCGATATCTGGCTTCGTTTTCTGTATTGATTTTGATGTATAATAGACCAAGAATGGGGAAAGGTTCGATTGGGAGATGAAAGTGGGTTATGTTCTGTATGCTTATTTTCGTTTCAATTGTTTGGTTCGGGTTATATACGACACAGTGGCGCTTTTCAACAAAGCATATCAAAGGAGTACATCTTAGGCAGGCCGATAGCTTGGAAATCTTTCACTGCTTGTCTTTATAAAACCTTCTTGAGATTTGAGTGATCATGTCCTCCACCTATGTAAATTTGTCCCAAGTGAATATCTCAGTTTCATCAGGGGCTATTTCAATTTTCAGGTGGTTCCAGCAAGCAGCACTGGGGTTTTCCAATAGCATAATGAAATTTGATCTGCAGCATCAATCTAACTAAAGCACTATTCGTCATCAACTGTTGGATGTTGCCAGGCTGCTAAGGGCACGTGGGGCGTAGGCTCGGTAGGATCAGATGAGGTGGGGTTGTGGCCCAAGGGAGTGGAGTAAAAGGGGAGCTATTTCCCAGGATCAATGCACATTCCGGTAGTTGACCCTCCTTCTTAATTCAGTAATCGCACTGCGTCCAATCCAGAATTTAAGTCCTCAATATTGACCACTTTGGCTAATTTGTTTGACGGTTCTACGTACGTATGTATAGAGTCTGTCCTTGACACCAGCCACCATATTACGGCCACACACCACACTCATCACTGACTAGGACGAGAAGCAGAGAAGATTCATCAAAGACCTTGGAAAGAAGAGGAGGTGGAAAAGGAGAAAGACAGCCATTAGTTCTATGTTTTGGAATGGATTCATTGTGCAGGGGAGCTTTACTCCTATGGCGGCGCCCATATGGGATGCCCCGATAAGTGACTGGAGTGAAAGAGGTCTATCAGATAGACTGATTTCCACTGAGATAGAATAATCAACCGGAATCAATCAGCATGAACTCCTCCCACTGACTGGTGATTCTGTGCTAGGAATCGATGGTACGATACCAGCACTGATCATGATTATAATTAAATATCGAAAGCAATCGCACTGTGATCCCAAGAACTACCAGATCGCAATCGGCAGTAGGCATAGGCAACTGCCGGTGCCTACGCCAATAATCAATTGTCGATCAATCTCAAGGCTAAGGAACGAGCTTTCGCCTAGAGCATATTACAAAAAGTATTAAGAAGCAGAGACGGCCGCGCAGCCAAAGAGAATTTCTAACTCCATGAACATACACCGAAAGTTCCATAGCTAATAGTCAGGCCGTTTGCCGTTGTCGCACCACACGCAGTCGAACTTTGGACGCATATATCAGACATCGCCGTTTCTAGTTGGTTCCTGGTCCAGTCCAGAATCTGCAACGAGTCGATCATACAGCTCCTTACAAACAACGGCAGGAGAAGGGTTCTTGACCACTTGATAGTTGTCTTCTTTCCCGCTGTAATATTCTCAAAAGTAAGGAAGTTGTGAACGGATGCCAAGTATAGTTTGTCTCAGTGAACTTTCATGAGGAACATGGCGCGATTATGTTGGCGTTCCGAAAGATCGGGTCAGGAAATTCCATAAGTTTATCAATTGGGGCACTTCTTGTGACTGCTGGCCACCCAGATACCAGAAATCAGGAGTTGCCTATTTGATAGTAGAGGATGAAGAGGCGCGAGGGATGCGGGATGAAAATCTCGCAACATCATTGTGCTGATCGTTGTGCGCCCTATCACGGTTGCTGTACAGTCGCAGATGAATGCGATGCCATACTCGCCGTCTGTTTTCATTCGCAAAAGAACAGATGATGCTGATCGCGAGCAACAACGAGTCAAGGCCGGTGCTTGAGACGGTGTTCGAACGAAAGAAACAAGAGTAAAATCTGCGTATAAAGGAAGCTTCGCCCCGAATCCACCTCTGCTGCTATATCTGTTGCTATATCTGTTGCTATATCAACGCCGACGGTGTGAGTAAGTTATGGTCATGGTGAGTGGATGAAATGGATGGTCTGAATGCCGTGGGAGCGGAAGGAAGGTCGTGTCCTTGAACCATGTATATAATCCGTGATGTTTCGTATAATGGAGCCGCTTCCAGCTAGAACTTTCACCCGGATTTTCCAATTCTGCCACATTTCGGGGCATTGTGGGGTTAAATCAGTACCGATGCAGGGGCTCGGGGCACCATGAAGCACCGGGAAGGGCTAAATTTTACTGAAATTTGCGTGAATGACCTGTTGAGCGCGGGCGCGGACCAGCGCGGGGTCCTCAGGAAGCTGCAATTTATCCACCAATCAAATCCTCCCGTTTCCATTCATTTCTCCCCCATCATCGTGAACTTCGGCCCAGTTGCCAGTTTCAACCCCACCATTGTCCATAGACTCCATACAAGTACATTTCTGTCTCTTATTACTCGGAGCACTCTTATAGGGCCACTGACCGTGTGCACAGTATATAAATGTAGGTGTTTCCTGCTTTGCTTCACTTTGCCTTTCCTTCTAATCCCATTCTCTCATTCCTCGTCTTCATATCCCTCTCCTTCAATTCTCCCACAACCTATCTCTAATTGGCCTTACTATCCCCCCACAACTCCTCTTTTACACATCCTTATTACACCCTCAATCACAATGGCCGAAGTCACTATCACCGGTTGGGATACTCGCGATGTTCGCTTTCCTACTTCTCTCGACAAGACTGGCTCTGATGCCATGAATGCCGCTGGAGACTACAGTGCCGCATACTGTATCCTCAAGACAGATTCCCAATTCTCCGGCCATGGAATGGTAAGAACACATTTGCTACCAACTCACTCACCTCGCGAACCACCCCACTAACATTCGTTGTGTCCGCAGACCTTCACAATTGGCCGAGGTAACGATATCGTATGCGCAGCCATCAACAACGTCGCCGATCGTATCAAGGGACGCACATTATCTTCTCTCGTCGAAAACTGGGGTCAAACTTGGAGATATCTCGTTTCGGATTCACAGCTCCGATGGATTGGTCCAGAAAAGGGTGTCATTCACCTTGCTCTTGGTGCCGTCGTTAATGCGATTTGGGATTTGTGGGCAAAGACACTGAACAAGCCGGTATGGAGAATCGTTGCGGATATGTCTCCAGAGGAATTCGTTCGCTGCATTGATTTCCGTTACATCACCGACGCGATTACACCTGAGGAAGCCATTGAGATGCTGAAGAGTGAGGAGGGTGGAAAAGCCAAGAGATTGCAAGATGCTCTGGAGAGCAAGGCCGTACCAGCATATACTACAAGTGCTGGATGGTTAGGATATGGTGAAGACAAGATGAAGAGCTTGTTGGAGGAGACCCTAAGCAAGGGATACAGACATTTCAAGCTAAAGGTCGGAACTTCCGTCGAGACTGACCGAAGACGTCTGACCATTGCGAGAAGTGTCATTGGCTATGACAAGGGTAACATTCTTATGGTTGATGCAAACCAGGTAAGACTCAGAGCACCATTTGCGCGCATCTTCAATACTGATTACTATTCAGGTCTGGTCCGTACCTGAGGCCATCGAGTACATGCAACAACTAAAGGACTTTAAGCCTTGGTTCATCGAAGAGCCTACCTCCCCAGATGACATTCTCGGTCACAAGGCCATCCGTGATGCTCTTCGACCTGATGGAATTGGTGTTGCGACCGGAGAGATGTGTCAAAACCGTGTCATCTTCAAGCAACTTCTCGCCTCCGGAGCTATCGATGTCTGCCAGATTGATGCTTGCCGTATGGGTGGTGTCAATGAGGTCTTGGCTGTTCTTCTCATGGCTAAGAAATACGGCGTGCCAATTGTTCCCCACAGTGGCGGTGTCGGACTTCCAGAGTATACTCAACATTTGAGCACCATCGACTACGTTTGCGTCAGCGGGAAATTGAGTGTCTTGGAATACGTCGACCATCTTCACGAGCACTTCGAACATCCATCTGTCATCAAGGACGGTTACTACCAAACACCAATGGAGCCCGGATACAGTGTTGAGATGAAGGCAGCAAGTATGGACAAGTTCGAGTTCCCAGGAAAGGACGGTGTTGGATGGTGGAAGAGCGAAGAGGCCAAGCCAATCTTGGAAGGTATCAAGATCTAGTTTGTTGAGACTGTTTGAGGGGTGTCGAGGATTTTCATGTTGGGTTCTCGGCAGCAGGGCAACGATGGCATCCTGTATGATAAATATTCATCCCAAAAAAGGGGTCGGGAGTTTTCATGTTGGGCTCTCTTCCGCAGGGCAACGATGGCATCCTGTATAACATTTTCGTTATCCTAAAATGTAGTAAATCTTACAATTTAATTTATAAGTTTCCTTTAGCTTAGAGTCGATATTTGTTTGTGATTTGTGACCTCTATTTCTAACACAGCTACTCAAATGACCAATGTCCTCGAAACATTTGGCCCGCGCGTTCGTCTTAAGATCTTAGCCCCAGTTGAAATTCCTGTGTCTGCTACTTGTAATGCTGGTTGAAACGCCAGAACATAGAGAACCCGATATCCCCGAACCGTATTCTGCCTCAATATAGTCGTCACGTGTTTTGTGGACATGCCCTCAGATTGTGAATTCCAGCGTTTCAGATTCGGCGCATTGGCCTCAAACATTCAATTCTCGCAACGTATCCAAAGAGAAAGCAAAGAAAACAAAGATATATCAATTGTTGTCGTCGCAGTGACTGGTTTCTTGCACGAATAATGTTGAGTTGTTGGTAATCTAATTTTTATTTTGCAATTACCGTGTTGGTTCCCTCGACCTCTGCTTCTACAGCATTTTCGCGCCGACAACATCTGGCTATGGCTCCTCCGACCACCAGATCATCAAAGGCTTCGAAAGCTACCCCGCCGCCGCCAGTAGTCAATGATCAACAATCATTCACGCAAGAAAACTTCGAAAAAGAACTGAAAGCATTGGCGTCCAAAGCAAAAGAAAATACTACCACCAAATATATGATCTCCCAATTGTCTGTCCTGGCTCAATCAGCAACTTTACTTGCCCTGGCTGCCATTTATTCCAACGTATCGCAACTCACCCTCTCTCCCGTGTATGGGACTTATGCTGCTGGAATATGGCATTCGAAGGTGTTACTGACCGCGTGTTTCTTGGCATGGTCGTCCAATCTGTTCATCAGGCGTCATTTGCCCATACGGAGACCTGTCCAACTGCTACCTGTCATTGCAGCTTATATCCCTATGGCGCAGTACTTCCTGTTCAAATTGAGCGGCTACATGGGCGCAACCTATGGACCTATCGTCACTGAAGCGTTGACGTTGTTCCCACTGCTTTTCTTCTCAGTATCTTGCACGGCAAATGTACTTGAAGGTCTGGATCTCACATCTGGTCGCTGGTCATTCGTGTCGGATGCAGCGCCGGGAATTCTATCATTTGCATTTTACAAAACCATGGAATATTTTTCTTCTACCCAGATTTCGCGATTCATAGGCCAATCATTCGTGTTCACACGTCTTGGAATGGAAATCGCACTCTCGGCCCTCTACTCGTTGTTTGCGCCTTCAAAACTCCTCCTATGGACGATTCCGGCGGTTTTACATACAGCACTCTTCAATGTACACGTGCCGACTACTTACGCTACAGCTCATCTCAACAGCACGATGAATGCGAACGGTTGGTCGCTTTTGGAACGTCAGGAATCTCTGACGGGATACGTTTCCGTAATTGAGAGCTTGAAAATGGGTCAGGGATTCCGTGCTCTGCGATGTGATCATAGCCTTCTGGGAGGAGAATGGCTGGTCGGTGGGAAGAAAGCGAAGGGGCTTGCGGAACCGATTTATGGGATATTTGTGATGTTGGAAGCTATTCGGTTGATTGAGGTGGAGAAGCCCGTTAGGGATGAAGATGCTACTGCGTTAGTCATGTGAGCATCCTCTTTATTCTCTTGTCTTGTCTGGTTATTGACGTGATGAAAAAGCGGTCTCGGGATTGGTACTACACCAGCAGCACTCATATCCCACGGCATCAAAACTACACTTGTAGAAATCGACCCAGTTGTGGTATCTTTCGCTCAAAAATACTTCTCCCTTCCTGTACCACACGAAACCATCGTCGAGGACGCCGTGTCCGTTGCTTCGAAGTTTGCCGCGCAAGGAAAGAAATTCAATTACATCGTACATGATGTTTTTACTGGAGGAGCCGAACCCGTTGATCTCTTCACTTACGAATTTCTAAGAGATTTATACGATATCCTAGAACCTGGAGGTGTTATCGCTATCGTATGTTATCACCTCCCATTTCGTTTCATCTCCCATCACTTCATCCCTCACTCATCTCCTCACATCCCCTCATCTAACTTCTGTCATTCACACCCATCCCATAACCGTTTTTACCAAAGCTGACAAAAGAAACAGAACTACGCAGGCGATTTCCTTCTGCCCCCCTTCCTCATCATTCACCGTACTATCCGCACCCTCTTCCCTACCTGCCGCATCTTTCGTGAAGCAGAAGCTCCCACGGCGGATCATCTCGAGGAAACGAAGCAGGATTTCACTAACATGGTTATTTTCTGCACTAAGCCCTTATCCTCTAGTCCTCCATCTACTATTGCTGCGTCCGAGAAGCAAATAACTTTCCGCAAGCCAGTAGAAAAGGATTTCTTGGGAAGTAATGCGCGACGAGCATTTTTGATGCCGAAGTGGGAGATTGGTGCACAGGAGCTGAAGGGGATGGGCGGTATGGGAAAGAGTGGGAAGGAGAAGGAAGAGAGAATGGAATTGGATATTTTGAGGAAAAATGATACGGATCGGTTGATGGATTGGCAGGTTAAGAGCGCGGTGGGGCATTGGTGGGTTATGAGGGGAGTGCTGCCTGGTGGGGTTTGGATCGATTGGTAGGTGGTTGATGGTGATAGATAGAGAACGGGGAGGAGGGGGGACAGAGGGAAACTAAGAGAAACCCGGCAGAAGATGGAGTAGGGAGTGTATATAGAATCTTGGATGAGGGAGGCTCGCACGAGTAATGACCAAGAGCCGGATATCACTTTATATATTGCAGTATGATCAAAAACAGTGAATCAGGCTAGATGCCAGATAGGGGGTTCGCTATTTCATTAATCGTCTAAAAGATTCAGAAATCTGATATGAGTTTATGTCTGGAGATTTTACACTGACATTGTCAGTCCATAGAAGTTCGGGTCACCAGGTATGTTTTGAATGATACTCATCTCATATTGAGGAGATGATTATTGATGCATGTAAATTCTCATAGTTAATGAATAAATCACTGGTAAGATTACGAGGGAGCATACAAATAATACGAGCAGTAATCATTAAAAGTAAATTTCTACATCAAAATAACCAAGGTATCTCTGTTTCTCTCTGTCGCTCTAATAAATCGTGGGCCAGCCAGCCAGCTATTCGCATAATATCCTACCGCCATACGCCTTGAGCTAGCCAACCAATCTCGTAAAAGGTAAAAGGTAAAATACTCCGTAGTCGAACTATAACGGCGAGTACCATCTCAGCCGAACTTCTTCCTTCCCGCTTCGTCTCCTTTCATCTCATCTGCTAAATTCACTGCAATCCTAGAAGAAAGCCATATAGACACCAATCCATCACAAGCTATAAAAATCCCGTATTCCCATACTCCATCTTTCCAATCTCAACCTCCAAAACACCTCTTCTCCTTTCTAAGCACCCCCATTCCTTCGTTCCTTTCAATCTCGCCTCCTATCTTTCCCTCTTTCCTCTCCTTTCCTTCAACCCTCAATTAATACCCACTATCCCAAACATCCTCCTCATCGCCCACCATTTCCACCACCGGCGTCTTCGGCCCCTGCATCCGCTTCATGCGCTTGCGGTCCTCCTTCGTGACCAACCGCGGCGTAATCGGCATCATCGGCGTAAACGGCTGGTATGGCGAATACGGCACCGCGCCGCCGCTAAACGGGGTTCGCAAGCCGGCTGTCTGGGGACCGTTGCGGTGGGACGGGGGCAGGCGCTCGAGGATGGTGGTTTTGGTTTGGGAGAAGGAGGGAGAGGCGAGCGGGGTGGACTGGAATTGCTGCCGGAAGGGGAGCGTGCGGGTGGTGGGGTTGGTGGTGGTGGTGTGGAGGGTAGAGGATTGCGAGATTGGGGATTGGGATTGGAGATCGAGGGGTTTGGGGTTGGGCTTCGAATGAGGGGGTTGAGATTGGGTAGCGGAGCGTGGCGAAGCGCTGTTTTTCTCAGAGCGTAGAGATATGTTTAAGTTGCGGGTGTTGAGGGCAGGGAGAGGAGATTTACTCGGCTGGGATGAGTTGGGGAGTTGAGGTGAAGTTGGAGTTACCGTGGAGAGGGTTTCAGCAATGCTGCGGGTAGGAGATTCGCCTTCGTAGGATTGGGAGTGGGCGTAGGGGCCTTGATTTTTGGGAACCGGAGGAGGTGCTCGATGTACGTAGCTGCGGGGGGTGAGGGGTTCTTCGTCGGAATGGCTGAATACACCAGTGTTTGGGGTGGCGATAGGAGAGGAGATGCGCAGACCTCTGATGCCCTTCTTGCGTGGAGATTTTGGAGATCGAGGGGATGTGAAGGAGGAAAGGATGGATGATGCTCGGGAATGAGTTTTGGTGGACTTGCTGTCATCGTTGATATTTATATCCGCGGGTTTGTGCTTGCCATTTTTGGATTGTGGTGCGGATGCCGGAGGTTGAGCATTGGGGATCTTGGGTGGTGGCATGCTTCGGACATCTACACCGGCGGCTTTGGCTTCCTCTTGCTCCATGACATGGGCGTAAATGTCTTCTAGATCTCGGGCCAACATTTCGCGATCGGCTTCTACGACCTTGGTGTCGATACTGGGATTGCTTTGATGCGAATAGACGCTATTGTGGGTGGGATACACGTAGGGTGCTGCCGCTTCAATATCCTGTCTTGGAGGAAAAACAAATGCCGCAGGATCGGGGTTGACTGCAGGCGGAAACTCGTAGGTTGCTTGTTTCCTGTCGGGCGAAGGCCAGGAATAGTTTCGAAGATTGGACGGTGATACGGGTGTTGGACCTGTAGATCCGGCGTACACGCCTTGGAATGTTGATGCGACTAGTTCGACTTCGAGAGATTTGGCCTCGAGCTCAACTTGTCTGCGCAATCTTCGTCCGAGAATGAGAACGACGGTTCCGACTATACAGAGGGATAATAGATATGCTCCAACGATGCCACCGATTTGAGCTGGGAGTAGATCTTTGTTGCGGGAAGCGTGCGCCGAGAGAGCTGGACCTTTGTCTGGTGGTGGTGCAGGTGAATAGTCTAGTCCCAATGGATTACTTCGGGGGACGTTCGAATTAGATATCGCTTTCGCTACAATTGAAGGAATGAAAGAAGAGTAAGTAATGAGGGACAGTATCAAGAAAGAAGAAGTAGCGCCCGTTTCAGTCCGAAGCATCTTGTGATTGTGATTTATATATATTCTGTCCCTTTTTGCGGCCTCTATATACCCTTATGGCCGGTCTCCTGTAACATCCCAATGAAACGGCGTATGAGAGATGAGCTACAGGAGAGGAGAAGGAAGATCGTAGCTTAGTGAAATGGATGGCATGAATGTGTTCCAGCTTTGTCCTCTATAGCACGGAGGGGGGTGAATGGGGTATATACGACAGCACGATACCCCAGAGCTTGGGGGACTCTGCATACTGATTTGGTGCGAGGTACGGGAAAAGCATGGTACGGAGGACGGATGGGAAGACATTTAGGGCACTAGATTGGCTGAGTGGAAAGGTGATGAGGACTTTGTTTGGTCGATCGGTGGAGTACGACATGCAGCTTCTCGTCCCACTGCATGCACAGGACAAAATCAATTGTATTGATAACGCCCGGGAAATAATCTGACCTATAGGAGATGCTTTTTGCGGATCACACTGAATGCACGTATACATTTTGGGAAATAATCCCAGTGAGCGCAGTGCTCATAATGAGGGGTGATGAATACTCTGATTGGGCGACAGAATAAACCTGTAAAGCGTCTCTGTGCCGGATAACAGACTTCATTGGTTGGATCTCTTGAAATCTTTGCTGCTTAAGCGCTGGGCTGGGGGCTGACAAGGGGTTTCCCATAAATTAACCGGCAGTTTAACTCACTCCGGCTGGTGCGGCGCCGAGGAAATTGTTGGTCTTTTCCCATACTTCCGTACTCGCTCCATCGTCTTATTAAAGATCATTCATGCGATGGCTGAGTACGTTGCTGTCGCATTATGGGATGTGCGAACCGGAACCTCTGCTACCAATTATGAGCACAGACTCGGCACATTATTCGTGCCTCAAACAATGCCACCCCCGAGGATTGCCTCGAGGAACTGTGGGGTCGAAAACCGGCAATGTCTTTGAGCAATCCTTCGGGACTGGGTAAACTTAGCAACGCCAGTAACTTTTACAAGTGTATCGATTTCTGAGCGTCTCGCAAAAGTACTACTTTGGGATTCCCATATTCGTATCCATGCTACTATATCGATAACCACAGACCTCTTCATCCCACAATCCTCACATCCTCCCCCAATCCGTTTCTGCAGTTGTCGCCCGAAAGACCAACTTCGACCACGATCCTTCATTAAGAAGACGGACGAGGCAGAGGAAGAACCTTGTCAGCGCTTCCGACTGGGAGCTTTGAGTCTCTTGTGCACAAAGCAGAAACGTGATAAGCAGGCTTATCGGAAATCATCTGATCCACCCCAGCAATCACAATGATTTCACGGACGACTTCCTGTGTGAGTAATGTCAGCATACCAGCCGGATGAGCAGGAAGGCCTGTGTGTTCAGTCGAGCAACGCGGATACTTCGTGGTAGCTAAGTAATTGCAGATGATGAAGGGAACAAGTGTACACGTTCATCTCGGGAGAATCATTTAACCACAGATTGTCATTTCCGGCATTTAATTTTGGGTACCATTAGATCATCCCTCAGAGCAATGCTTTTGCTATTGAAAGTAGTCCAGAAACTGTTCATTTCGCACCCAACCATTCACAATATCAACAGAACTCCTATCACCGCTCGATAACCTCTCCCCCACCAACCTAAACAGAGCCAACAGCGGAAACAATGAAGCTAGCAGCCGCCGGTGCATCATCTCCATATGTCAGATGAGTCTCGAAACCTCCAGATCCGGTGCAAATGATATCCTGAGCATGGCAAATACTATCAACTTTCGAAGTAGCGACCGTACCAACAGCTTGACCGCGATCTGGGTCACCAAAGACAACCACTGCTGCAATCTTGGCAGTGACGGCTGCTGAGAGTGTCTTGGCGGCATTGTGTACTAGCTGGGCGCCTTGGGAGTATCCACCCAGGACGAGCTTTGCACTCGGACATTTGGTACTCGCGGAGTTGATCAGACTTGCCATGGTCGATGATCCTGCTGCGTCCCCGCCGGCGAGGTAGCTATAAGTCCAAGTCAGTAGTCGTTCACCAGGACATTAAAGATAGAACTCACCCAAGAACGTTCGCACTGTAATCAACACCTTGTACAGTAACCTTCGACGTCCCAAGTTTGCTCCTTAATTGGGTAAACAAAGGTGGACCGGCTCTAACGCCGACATTTCCATCCTCATTGGTGCCGCGGGCGAAGATCACAATGACGGGTTTGCATGCGTCTGTTGTGAGGCCATTCTCAGTTGAGACGACAGCGTCGGCTTGAAGTTCGAAGAGAGTGGCTGTTGCAGCAAGATGTTCAGCGCTTCCCACTGCCAATGATGTCTCTGGCTCTGGCTCTGCTACAGGGTGACTGGTAGAGAGAGCTGAGAGGGAAAGAAGGCTGAGAGCAAGTGTCAACTTCATCTTGAATGGCGGTGGAGGTTGGTGGAGGAGATGAGGTGGAAAGAAAGACGATCGCTGAGGGATACCATTTACATCTGGGAGGACGACAAGAAGTATTTATGCTCTTTGCTACTCTCTGACCACAACATCTTCACCATCCCACCTTACTTTTTGATCTTTGAATTACCCGCGTGTCCCATCCTCTCAGCTGTCCCTCCACTTTCCACAAACTCTAACAGCAATTTGAGCTTCTACTGCAATGTTTAATCCGCCGTCACTCCCGAGTTTTACTCACAACCAAACGATCAAGTTGAACAGCACCTCAACACCTAGCCCCATCAAGGCAACCACATCGGCCATTACTCTCCATCTAGGAAAGCACCGTTCCTCTCCCTCCATTCCCAAGCCCGTCCAAGACCTATTCCCGTGCGACGAAACCGGACGTGCGTCTCGTTTGAGGAAGGCATAACGACATGATTATAACATCTCTGCAGGCTAAATACTTCCACAGTGACCTACCTTCCTCTCTTAGATCGACAAGATCGTGATACCGCACACGTTCACAGATACATGGAGCTCCTCAAACTATATTTTCTGGGGCCGAGCCGTCCGTGTGACTGTACCTGATTCTTCCATGCCTTGAATCGAAGATTTCCCACCCCACTGTAGCAGCACTAGCCAGCACGGCAACTGTGCCGACGGTACCTTTTTCTGATCTGGCAGTTCGTTATTTGTCAAATACGACAGGAGCGGATACCATCCATACTACTGCTTACCTAGAAGGCTATACCGACAGTACATATACATCGCAGTGCTACCTTGTAGAGAATAGCCGCCAAGAATCCGGTACCCCGCATTCCCCTCATTTGCCGAAGTTATGCTTAACTGCATGGAGCAGGAAACATGAATATCAGCATCTGTGCTCCGGTTTCTTGGACCAATCTGCGCGTTGGTTTGGACATCGTGAAGGCTTGGAACCGAGGCATCGATTATGATAGCTGAGATTTTTGGGCGTGGGAAAACTTGATGCTTTCGTTCGCGTTACAAAATTAGATTGAACGGATGCTATTCGCTCTAAGCATTTGATCATGTGCATTTATGATCCTTCGTAGGGTTGATGACTGGTGAATACATGGCGACTATTGCGGGAAAGCCTGATTTCATATTTGTTTGGTTGTGTTTGTATGTATGTACTTTTACTACTAAATTCGTGATTGCAAGTGGTGACTTATTGCCCCAGTGTACTCCAACCAATGACACCTACCAGATCTCTACACCTTATTCACCAACATCATCTATCTTACAGCTTTCTTCCTAGCACAATTCCGCCCTCCCACACCCCTTCATCCCATATCAATATCCCCTCGCCTAAATCGTAGCATAAACCGTTCCCGCACTCGAAAGCCCATTTCCCGCACTATTGATCAAAAACCCGGGAAACACTCCAAAATACGCATACCTCTGCACCCAGCTTTGCGCATCCAACCACGGCAGCACCGTCTTCAAAAACTGCGCCTGCTGGTCGTCCGACCCGTAGCACTGAAACTCGGTGATCCAGATCGGCATCTTGAAGAACTCATACGCGTTCGTCACATTACTGATAAACCAATCACTGCCTAGCTGGCCGTTCGCAGGAAAGCAATCCGAGTAGTAATGGATAGCAGCGAAGTCGAAGTGGCAGGATGTGCAGTTCCCGAGGAAGTAAGACGCCCATTGCCGGGAGGAGTAGGGGCCGCCGGAGGAGTAGCTGTCGTAGTTGTTCCAGAGAACGTTGGGGGTGGATATTAGGTGAGTGGAGGCGAATGGTTGCATACCGGTGAGCCAACCGGCAGCGGCGACGGCTGGGAGGAGGTTTGCGGAGCCGGAGTACGTTAGGTCTGGCTCGTTGAACCCGAGGATGTGTTTTGTGGAGGCGGTTTGTACCGCGGTGGTCCAGGCGGGGATTTGGTCGGCACCTGGATTGCCCCAGAGCATAGGGACGCTGTGTTGGATTGTCAGTTTGGAGAATTTTCATCGAGAATGAAAAGGAGAAATTAGGGAGAAGAGCAAAAGATAGACGGTAAGTCATGGTCACATACAACTCGAAGCTGGAATCCAACCCGTAACTCGGGTACCCCCAATCATAACCCCAAGACACCTTAGAATTGCCTTTGAGCATGTTTGCATACACTGCATTGCCAGACGGGTTATTGTTGTTATACCCTAGACCACGCTTCCCAGTCCCAGCCGGCGGCGAGGTAGTCGAGCCTCCGTATGAGAACGCCGTGAGACGATTCGGTCCACCGCATGTTTCGGCGCTGTTACCTTTACACGCCATGTTGCAGCCAGCGTTGCCATCCGAGGCGGGTCCGCCACCGTTAGTGAACGTGTTGCCGCACCCTGTTTGTGGGTTAGTTGACGATCAACATTATGAGATGGGAGAGAATGAAGTTTGATAAGATGGGAGAAACGTACAGCATTCTCCTGCGTACTCTGTTCCAGCGAGAGTAAAGCCTGCGGCTTGACACGCAGCTTGGCACAACTCGTTAGTCATGGCATTTGTGCCGCCCAGTACAGCCGCCGTGTTAGGCAATGTACGGCCGCCCACGTTGTCGGCGTAGCAGCCGACGGAAGTCCAGGTAGCTCTCTTCGTAAGAGCTGCCTCATCTTGGAGATTGATAGCGAGGCACGTCACTCGAACAGTGAGAGCGGAAAGGAAGAACAGGCTAGTCTGCCAGAAATGCATGGTGAGCGCTCTGCGATGTGTTCTGGGGTTGGTTCAAGACAGGTAGAAAGACTGCATGCTCTTCTGTTTTTGTGCTAACAGGAATGGAGTTTTGAAAAGTCTCAGGTTGAAGTGGAGGTTGTACTCACATTTATGTTCCTCTCGCCCTGCCGGTTAGTTACAGGAATATCAAGCCGATTTCAAATAGTGAATTGTCGGCTGCAATTCACTCCAATCAACGAAACATAATCGGCGTGGGATTGTCAGGCAGTCGGAGCTATTCTTCCAGTATAGTGAACCGAATCTATCACGAGCCCCAGCCAGATTCACTACGAGTCGGCAGCTCGATTCCTCAGACGCCAGTTTCTAGACGAGATCGGAAGTGGGCTCCCCTGCGCTTTGGTAAGGACACATCGTGAGAAAGGTGCTTTCACCGTCGTGAACGCGAATGTGGTCAGACGAACACAATATTCCCATGCTGACGAGTGCAAAAGTAGCATTTTGGAATCGCTCAATGCAAGTTCAGCAGTAGTGCGGTAAGAAATTGCAATTTGTGTTGCGGTCTCGCATCGGCTGGACCACAATTCATGAAATCTCACTCACGCCGTGAGCAGCCTGAATAAGTTCCCGAAGCCAAACCTCTACTAACAGACAAGTACCGTCGCCAACTAGCTGTGACTGGTCATCTTCCCCATGAGAGGATTAAGGTTAAACGGATTCCCACCATTCATATCGAGGAACTAACATGTGTACCGATGAAGATCTCCGAGCTACCGAGACCACATGAATACAAGATGAAATGTTGTCAAATCTGCACCCCGCAATTCCGACAAAAGAATATCACCTGCACAACTTGTGCGGCCGACATACGGCCGGGAAAAGGCCGTACCAAGAACCAAGAACTAACGGGAGCCAACAAGTAACAATAATGTGAATTTTGGTGTGTTGCTACACGGACGAGAGAACAAGAAGCCAGACGGGGTACAGCCAATAGCCCCTAGTTTCAGACGAAATTGATTGAATACCGAATTGCATTACCCCAGATTTTGTGACGTTGAACAGCATGTCCTGACAATCTCTGTATCCCCCACGGTCTTTTGACCACGTGGAGCCATGCATTGCATACCACAAATGACGCTCGAGACCATAGGAGATGCTCAGTGGCACACACTCCCATAGTTTTAAATATATGATGTTCCACACTTTTCGAAAGTGACGGCCATCTACGCCTCGTCGACTTTCCAAACCACCTAGAGTAGGACCGACTAACGTCATCGAAGCAGTAGCTATGATGGCGTGGCATAGTTCAAGGTGTATATTTGTGCATGAGACATTGGTATCGGGTAGCCATACTGTGGGAGTTACAAGGGGTCGACTCGGGACAAGTTAAGCAAATTTTGCACACTGGTGGTTGTAACGTGAGATTATCAAGTTTTGGAAAAAAAAGAAAAAAGAAAAAAAAGAGAATAGAAGAGGCTCGTTTTCGAGTTATGATATGCAAATTCAGCTGTCGTATGCACTCTTTCAAAGCGACAACATGAGGCTGATGAGCTGCGTTCATTGGTCTCATCAATATGTTAGTTTTCGACATCAGTAGTACGCAGTGGAATCAATGTTGCCAATAGTAGCATCCAAGAGTGTTGGAAGGATGGATTAGATGATACAGAATAAGAATAAAACTTCAAGGGGGAGGGAGGTTGAGAGAGGGTGAGGGGGGTTGAGGTGAACCTAGTGGTCATCCCAGAATTGATAGTATCAATTCAAAAAAAAACATGCCTAAAGAAGATATCAGGATCCAAAATCCAAATGTCCAAACGCCCGACCCATCAGATAGTTCGGGAATCACAATACTCTACTTTTCAGTACCATGACCAACCGAAACAGGTGCTGCCAAAATGAGCACATCTGCATCGGAAAGTCTCTAGAGAGAATTGCGGGCAGTTACAGAAGGCCGCGAAAGTCACCAATACAACTCGTACCACGTAGATCTACAGGCAAAAACCCTGGACCTAATATTACACATGGAGATCGACCTCGACTTTGTGATACAACCATACAGCATTGAAAGGAAGACGCCACCAGGCTACGGCAGAACTGGCGGTAAAGACAACAAGGCTGCAATGACTTCGTGTAGAATATCGAACACAGTGCATAGTAGAGAATACAGGCGTGCAAAAGTGGCCAGCGCTCGGTGAAACAGAATTAAACATAACTCAAAATTCCCCAAGAAGGGAATAGACAGGAATAGACCGAGAAGGATACAAGAGAAGGATACAAGAGAAGGATACAAGAGAAGGATACAAGAGAAGGATACAAGAGAAGGATACAAGAGAAGGATACAAGAGAAGGATACAAGAGAAGGATACAAGAGAAGGATACAAGAGAAGGATACAAGAGAAGGATACAAGAGAAGGATACAAGAGAAGGATACAAGAGAAGGATACAAGAAAAGGAAGATGAATGAGTCGAAAACAAGTGGAATATATGTTCGGCCAATCAATCAAGCATACAGAGGGCATTGTGATCTCGGAAAGACCACTCAGTGGTCTGAAAGAATGTGCGAGTAGAGCCCTGCCATGAGGTCATCCTAATCCAAACAGCAAGGGACTTCAGCAACTTCTTCCCAACAGCCATTTTTGTGGATGACTTGCTCCAACACCATCAGTAGTAGTCGTAAATATCATGTAGCTGATGAAAGAAAACATCGTGCCAAGCACTCACCTATAGTCCCAATCAATGCCAGCCAGGTCTATTACTCAATTAGGCTTTCAACCCCGGACATGCTCCCATCGTTCCATCATACCTTGATGCTATTCAAATGTGGCAATCGGGAGCAGATCAGCCAACCAAAAATAGGTCTGAGGCTCAACTGGACGTCCGCCGTAATCATCCAACATCCACCCCCAAACAACCGCCCACCACGCTGCAACCAACAGTTAACCTTAAACAATCAAGCAAAAACTCAAAAAACAAACAAGCAGCCAAACCACATAGAACCCATACACCCTACCACTACAGTCATCATCGCGGTTGCGGTTGCGGCTGCGGCTGCGCCAGGTAAAGGAGCAAAATAACATCAGGCTGCCATAATCGGCGTCTCCACCACTCACTCTCGTCCTTGGCCGAGAGTTAAAAAAAGGTTTTGGGGTTGGAGTTGGATGGATTCGGTCGCGCGGTTCTTTAAGGTTACAGCGGGGCGGAAGGAATGGACTTTGCGAATTCTGTAGCCTTGCGGTTGGCCTTGGGAAGGTTGGTTCGCTGCGCGGTCGCTTGCTTGTATAGGTAAGTATACTTCGTTCTGGAAAGGTGGCTGTCGGTACCATGCGCGTGGTATTGTTGTATGTGCTGTGTGCTGTGTGCTGTGTGCTGTGTGCTGTGTGCTGTGTGCTGTGTGCTGTGTGCTGTGTGCTGTATGATGTGATATGCTGTGTGTTTGTGTGGAGTTGCCTTTGTAGGCATCTGTATTCCTGAAACTCGGAGAATTTCGTACAAGTACAGTGGGCGCACAGGTACCTCGTCCTGGGTAAAGCTAACCTTGCATTAGGCGGCCTCGAAAAGGCCGCGAGATGTAAAAATACATTGGATGGACTTAGATGACTAGAGGCTACACGACGGTTGTCGCTGTCAGTCTTACGATTAAACACGCGTCGTATGTATACAGTAATAGAAACCGAATGCGATGACATTGTGTGAGTCGGTGTGAGTTGTGACCTTACTGTATCCAACCACATCATTTACATACTTCGTACAAACGCGAATATCGGTTTCGGTGCAGTGTGCGGCATGCAGACAGTTCCAGTCCCCGAAATAGCGGCAGTTGTTTACCCTTCAACCTCGTCGAATAGTGCCTATTTAAGCCAACACCTTATCCTCACTGAGGTTGCGTCTCATCGAGCCCTTCGGTCCATCCTCCTCCGTTCTCCACAATGTCTATCCATAATCCATACGGTGACCACATGCAAAATCACCAAGAGCAAGTCGTGGGGTGAAGGAGGAACTGCCGTATGTGGGTGGCACTTTGCTCTCGCTCCGTTCAGAATTAACCGCGCGCTCTCGCGTTGTCTTTCTCATTGGGTATGCGTGTCGTGTGTTAAGCATCTTTAAGTTGTATCGCGTAAGAATGTTAATTTATTCCGTCGGGATTGATGCTTAAAAAATCTGAATGAATAGCTTACTGCCTAAATCCTATTCGCTCCTTCCATGGTCTGTTTTTCGTACAGTACATTAAGCATAGAAATTAGTAAGTAAGATCTTACACTGCTTACAGGGAATGCAAGCCTTGACTGATAAGGTTCGATTGTGAAGACCTTGGTTGGGTCTTGACTGCTTTCTGTCCAGTTGCGTGTATGTATTGGTGTACATATATATATATGATGCGGGGTAGTTCTCGAAGTCATATATGCGTATAAGGTCAAACGAGCAGTTTAGTATTTCTCCATCGTTTTTTCATATCTCTATCGGTGTTTAATCGTACAGAAAGTCAACAGCAAAATGGCAGCCGAGAGATTAGTTCATGTCTTTGAGATTTGGACTGGATATGGTGATACAGGGGTTATTCAGGAGGGAGTTCTCGCCGTACCTTTACCTCGACAGTCATCACGGGCATCGTCATTAGACACAGCATCTTCCTCGTTAGAAACAGTATCTTCCTCGTTAGCAACAACTCCCATAGAAGAACTTCTCCCATCTATCCACTACTTCCACACAACCTACACCACCTCCATCCAGCAATCCACCTCTAGCACACAACCAAAAACATCCAAAATCGACGGCCGCTCCGTATGGCAAGGCACCATCCTCGCCTCATCTCTCCCCCAATACCTCCAGATATGCTCTACAGTCAAAGCACGCCACAACAGCGAGGAAGAAAAGAAATCACTAAAGAAGTCAGCTGAATGGACGAAGATGTGTTTTCTTGATATAGCAAAATCCGGTTTGTGGGTTGACTCGGTAGTATCGCGAATGCGGGAAAACAGAGAGGAGGAAAGACAGGTCAGACGGGTAAATCGTGTGTTAGGGCGCGATGAGATGATGTTGAGACGGTTGAGGAGGAGAATGGAAAGAGGGGTTGGAAGGAGAGGGAGGGAAAGCAGGAGGCGAAGTGTGGGGAGGAGAGTCGAAGGGCAGAGAATGGTTTTGCGTTCAAGGACGGAGCGGGGAGAAGGGTTGAGGATAGGGAGGGCTCCGGCTCCGAAGGTATGTTGCGGTTGTCCTGGATATAAGAACTGAATAGTGTGCTGATAATTGTGATAGGCGATCGCGAATATGTGGAATCAAATCGCCCAGGAAATCCACGATAAGTGAAACGGGAACAAGTTCATATGGGAGCAGGATTTCGGGGAGTTGTAGTCGATTCGATGAAGTTGTAGAAGTTCTGGCACGCAGTATGGAGACTGTGGCCTGGCGGTGATAAAAGTAGTGATTGATCAAGCAGATAATCGCGAAGACACCACAACGGGACTTCATCAAGTTCCTCATACACTTCGATGCAAGGAAAAAGACGTATAGTACCTCTGAAATAGTGATAGAACTGCGAGAGGAAGGGTAGCGTTGAGCCGAGTCTTCCACTTATGGGACGCACTCGTTGTATCACTAGACACGCTCCAAAATCAATGAATGAGAATTATGTAAAAAATCAATACATGATGGAAATGATGATCTAGAGCAGAACATACCTTCATAGCCAGTGAGATACCTCTACCACACGTTGAATCTCAGAATCAACCCATTCCATATCTCTTTAACAAGAAGAGCGCACAAGATTCAAACAATTCCGTCAACTGGCCTGATACCACTCTCACCAATTCCATCATGCTACACGGGTAACTGTTGTGTAACTAGGAGAACCAAGCCACATTGGTCCGCAAACTACCCGCATCAGTTCCACAACTCTACCAAGCAGCCCCGCAGTCATCCACCAACACAGCTCGAAGCGATGAAGGCGCTCACAGCGATAAAGATGGTACTAGAAATCTTCTATGCCTCCACTCTGTATGAGATTGAGATTCGTGTTGGTCCCCGGCCAGGACGCCGTTCAGACTTTTGAGGAACACCATGAAGATCTCGATCATAGACTAGCATAATGGGGTTGTCGAGTATGGGTTGAGACATACACCCATCCCATCGCATGTATTTGTACGGCTCCACGGATAGGCGATTATCTTCCCCGAAGCCTTAAAAAGGCAGCACGATTCGTTGTCTTGGCGAAAACAACCACCGACTTAGAGGGCCGTGAGGGCTTTCTGGTCGGCGTTCTTTGCTCACTTCGGGTGTTGTATACACGATACCCGAAACTTGATGTTCGTAGCAAAACATAAGAGAAAAGTGTAAAACCACCCGAATAGAAGAAAAGCGAGTACTCTTTGTATTTACCGGTCAGTAAATTGTAAAAAAGACAAAAGTAATTGGACACTGGGGGAATTGAACCCCCGACCCCTCACAAGCTAGTCATTTGTGAAATCACTGTTGACATGCGAAGCGAGTATCATACCCCTAGACCAAGCGCCCGATTATGCAAGAAGAGCTCTTATTTAACAATATATCCTGTGAACTGTTCTGTGGCGATTAGACCTCGATTACTTGTGGCCTGTGCACTCTGATTCTCCAAGTCGTCTTTATCTTAGCGTCCTTTATCAAGCTCATCCCCTGTACAGAAGTATCTTAGAAGAAATTCTTACCGTCTCTTATTAAATTTTCCCTCTGGAAGCAGCTTGCCCAAAGCTGCAACATCTGTAAATGCGCATTTCAATTCCATTTTCGCCATTGTAGATATGTCCTCAGATCCTGAATTCACAAGGCTACACATCACCCCTCTTAATCCCAACCTCCTCAGCACAATAATCCCTCCATCGATTCTCCCCAATGCGCGGAACATCTCCTACCACACTATCGAGAACTTCCCCGAAAAAGCGTACGGATTCGTCGATCTTCCAACCATGGACGCCGATAAGCTAAAGAAAAAGCTCAACGGCTCAATTCTAAAAGGCACAAAAATCCGCATCGAAAAAGCCCGTCCGGCGGTCGATTTAACTCCCGTCGCAGAACCAGACGAACCAGCGAAACCGCAAAAAGAACGCAAAGATCCAAGCAAGAAGCGCAAGAGAGGGGAGGAAACTATACCCGCGGTGGAATTGACAGATAGGAAGGTCAAGAGAGGATGGACGACGCCTGCTGCGACAATTGGGAAGATGAAGAGGGAACAGAAGGAGCTGAAGAAGGTGGTGAAGTCGAAGTTTACGACGACCGAGGAGTGCTTGTTTAAGACGGTGTTGCCGCCGAATGTAGCGGCGAATGCGAAGGGGATAGAGGCGGTGAAGACGAATCAGAAGAGTAAAAAGGGCAAGGATGCAGTGGTGCATGAGTTTGCGAAAAGCACCAAGTTCGCGACGTTTTTGCGGACTAGTGGTGGTGCGGGTGGGGGAAAGGGGAAGAGTGTGAAGGAATTTGTGGATGGGAAGGGGTGGGTGGATGAGGATGGAAATGTGGTCGAGGAGGTCAAGCCGAAGGAGAAGAAGAGCCACGAAGCACCGAAGAAAGTAGTGAAAAATGATAGCGACGCGGTAGAGAAGGAGAGTTCTTCAGAGTCCGAATCAGATTCAGACTCTTCAGAAGGTGAATCGGAGGACGAAACAGTTGCGCAGAAGGATAAACAAGAGACAAAGGAAAGCGCTACGGACAGCGGCTCTGAATCAGACAGCTCGTCGGAAGAAGATAGTTCGTCGGAAGGAGAGAGTTCAGATGGGGAAGAGGAGAAGGTACAAAACACAAAATTAGCAGGAACTACAACCTCTCAGTTACCTACGAAAACTATCGAGGATGAAGATAGCTCTTCCGAAAGCGACTTAGACTCAGATGACTCGTCAAGCTCCGACTCGCATACTGTTGACGCCGCATCGGACAATTCGCCAGATGCCTCTTCCTCCGACTCTTCAGAATCCGACTCAGAATCCGAATCTGATTCTTCATCAGAAGATGAAGCCACCATGTCCTCCCCCAGCAAGCCATCCACCGTCCAACCTGCACCAATAAACACCACCATATCCTCCCCCGAGACCTCCCGTCCCCTCTCCTCCTCCTCCCGCCTCAGCATAGTCATTCCTGACTCCGCCACCCAAGAAATCCACCCCCTCGAAGCCCTCTACAAACGTCCCAAGCCCAACACCACCACCACAACAGAAGCAAACCCCGTCTCCTCATTCAGTTTCTTCGGTCCTGACGCCGACTCTGACATGGAAGATGCCGGTGCAGCTGACGAGCAGTACCCGCTCACACCCTTCACGAAGAAAGATATCGAGTACAGAGCCATTCGCAGCGCGGCGCCGACGCCGGATACCGCGCATGCGAGTAAGCGGTTTGTGTGGCCGACGGATGAAGATTCGCCGAGTGGGTATGGTGGGAAGGGGAAAGGGAAGGGGGGAGATGAGGGCGAGGGGGATGCGGCGAAGGGGAGTAAGGAGGCGGAAAGCGATTTCCAGAAGTGGTTTTATGAACATAGGGGGGAGTCGACGAGGGGGTGGAAGAAGAGGAGGAGGGCGGCGGCGAAGGAGGTTAGGCATAGGGAGAATAAGAAGGGGAGGAGGAGTTAGATATGGATGAGGACGAGGACGACAGCAGGGGATAGAAATGGGAGAGGTTGCGGTGTGGGATAGTGTGATGTGGTATGCTGGGAGATGGAGATGGGAAATGTATAGCTTCACGATGGGTAGATGAGGAGTATATATTGGGAGGTGGTTACATATATACGGTATGTCGTATAATGTGGATGAGAACGAGTAACGAATATAAATGGATGCTAGGGAAGATTCCTCGGTCGGAAAACATCGCGGGTGCACGCGGGTGCACGCGGGTGCATAGTTCTTTTTCGTGATTCAACTGTCTCAGTGTGTATATGTATGTTAACTATTGGAATACTGCAGAGCGCTTTTCCTGAAATTACAACAACCGGCATCGATGAACCCCTATTCCGTCTGTCTGTTTGCTCTTAAGTCCACTATCTTGTTTGCCTCCCACCATCTGAAAAGCCCTTCCCTTCTGTCTGGCCCCCTCTCATAGCTCAGCTCTCCAATATCATAAAACACTTTTCCTAAGCCCTACCTCGAGTGTAAACTAAACTATCTCTAATCGTATACTAAAGTGGTAAGAAACTAAAATTAAAAAGAACTATAAGGAGAAAAAGCTGCAGGAAAAACAAAACGCGAAGGACTCTCGCGCCGCTGTGTGTGACATGTTCCTGTGGTCATAGTAGTATTAAGGAAAAACAAGTAAAAGAGTGTAATCAGAAGAAAAGAGGAAGAGAATGAAAATAGAAAAGCCGAAGGTCGTGTGTGATAATCGTACAGGTGTATCGGGTGCGTATCCTAACAAGAAAGAAAAAGGCGGAATTGCTTTCCAAATGAGGGTTGTTTGGGCTGTTGTGATGGTTGAGGTTTGCCCGATTCGCGAGGATAAGAGCTGGTGGTCTAGTATAATATAGAAACGAAGGATGTCGATGCGGTGGTCAGGGGAGTGAGTGCGGGAAAAGTAAGAAGATATGGCAAGCATGGGTATCTGGTGTTAGTGGCAGGGAAGAGATAGACAATCCATCCCACTCTTCTTTGTATAAAGTGAGAGAAAGGGCAGCTATTCTCTGCTCTCCATGCGGTAGGTAGAAGACCTCTAATCAGGAGGAAGGTTGGAGCACCGGAGTCTTCTCCTTCGCACTCCCATCATAAATAGGCGGAGATATTGTCTCATTACCACCCACAATCGGATTCTTATTCTCATGCTTTGCAGCAGAACTGGCGGCGTCAACCACCGCATCACCATCACCGATCTTGGGAGCAGTATCTACCTTCGCGGAACTCCCCTTTGATTCTGAAAGTTCTCGCCGTACGATCGTCGGTCGACGTGAAACCGCTCCGTCTGCATGTGCGCTGCTGGCGGTTTGATCCTGCATATACTTCCGCTTTAGAGTTGCCTTTCGAAGTATATCAGTACTGACTTTTGCCTCTGGCGGACGAGCAGATGTAGACGGCCGACGTGGAGGTGGAACTTCGAGATTGAATTGGTGGCTCAGGTTGGTGAGGTCTTGCTGTAATGACTCCAGGGGGCTGCTGGTGCTGAATACTGATGAGGAGTCTTCTAAATCAGGGGATTTAAAAGCGCAAGGGTCCGTTGCTTTGTATTGTTGAAGATTGATGTTTGCGGTGTTTTGGTGGAGGGGTTGGGGTGGAGCTTGAGGTGGAGCTTTAGGTGGCGCTGGAGCAGAAACAGAGGGTAGAAGAGTAGGATGATGGAAATCGAGTGTTGTTGAAGAGTATATGCTGGACGGCGAGTTTGGGCACCGGGGTTCGGCTTTGGAGAGAAACTCAGAGAAATTTTTCTTGATCGTTCTGCCCTATATCAGTGGAACAGACTAATTAGTTCCTGGTCGATGCAGAAGAAAATATTTATGCGGTAATTACCTTGGGATCAACTGGAGGTGCCAACCCGTTCAGGCGATCCAATGTTAGATCTCTGTATCGATCGGAGCGAGAAGAAGTCGTAGACTTTCTTGTAGGCGATACCCTGAGAGTCTCTCGTTGATATGCAGTGTCAATGTAATCAGATCGAGCTTGTGTAGTAGCTTGTGGAGCCAGTTGGTTAGCCATCTGCATATCTGGGCGATGCCAGGCAGGCAAGGGCCATGGAGTATCTGGCCCTTGGGGAAGGTTGGTATGCAAAGGAGCAATATTTGCAGAGTTTGAAGTAGTCTTGATCTCAGCCAATTCCTCATCTCGTTCCTTTAATCCAAGTTTTCCATGACCCAGCTGTGATACCGCTGCAGGAGTTGGTGTTATAGGGGATACAGCGGCACGTTGTTTGTAATATCGCAGTTGATTATGAAGATCACCATCATTCCTTGCGTACATCTGTACCTGCTGAGAGACCGTGTTAGAAAATTCGGTAGGAGCCGGGCGCAATGTTCGAGTATTTGCCGGATTCGTGTCGCAACGAGAAGTCCATCGTCCACTAATCATTTCGAAAGTTTGATGCTGACCCGAGCGACCCCTTTCGGCATCATCTTCGATAATCTCATTCAACCCTAGTCGACTACGAAATCCACCAGAACCACGATCTGCATCCAACTTCCCACAGAGATACATCAAGACCATCGCGCCAAATGAAAATACTAGGAACACCATGCTTGTGACAAGCCAAAACCATAGGTTCGATCCAATCACATTGCCTTCCAACATGATGGAATTCTTCTGCATTGCGAAAATGTAACTTCCAGCTGCGACACACGACCCAAAGCTACATTGAATAACCATTAGGAGAATATATCCACACACATTCAGACCTTTTCTGCGAGCCCAAAACGTTTCAGGTCTAGTCGGACGCATTGGAAGAGCTCGGGACATCAAATATGGATAGCTGGGCGTATGCAGTTCAGCTTGGCGACGGCGTTCTTGTTCTAACAAAGCTTCTTGACGTTGCGCCGTGGTCTTAAAGCGATCGCGACAACGGGAATATCTCGTTGGGCGCGATGGCAACTCCTCAGGAAAAACGGTTTGACTTATAGTTATTGCCGGCTCGGGAGGCGTCTGGACTCGAGTTTTCGAGCCGTTGAGTTGATGTTCAAAGCCTTCGTGATTCAAGTTTGGACTGTGCATTGGTGTTATGAACGGATTGCTGGCGGTGATTTTTGCGTTCTCGGCACCCATATGTATTGGAGATCCGTTGTGATGACGCTGCTCTACTGTCTTGGCTTCCATCGGCGGTGGATTTTTAAGTTGTGCTGACGGCTGAGCAAATGGGAAGTGACTTGAGGATTCATCATAATCTCCAGTTGTACTTTCGACGTTCGAATCGTTCAAGCTCATCCTCGTCTGAGCTTGGTAAAAGTTCAGAGGTGTAAGTCTTCGCTCATCAGGCTGACAAACATAAGACGGCGAAGTTTCGAAAGGCACAGAAACAGGCGGGTGTTGATGATTAGAAGCAGGCTGATGTGCAGTGGAAGTCGTAGGTATGTTTCCTGTATCTTGACGTTGGAATATGTTACCAAGAGAATAGCTCGGACTTTCTGCATAAGATACTTCCTCTGTGTCTGGATGTCCGAGTGGAGCAGCGACGCGTGTGGGGGTAGCTGGCATTTTTTCATCATCGGCGTCAGCATGATGGTCTTCATCCGTAGAGATAGAAACACCATCGTAGTTCCGATATGCATAATCTTGAGAATGGTGCTCTACTACACGTAGTAAGATATATTAATGGCCATGTTCAAATAGCGGAAAGTAGTATTCTTACCGAAACTCTCCTCTAAATGTTCCTCTTCCTGCTGCGCAGACAAATTAGTCAAGTCGAAGCTTGGTGTGATTCTCGAAGACGTCGTGCTGCTTCTTGTGCTTGTGACAGATTGTATCGCGTCCCTTTTCGCTGAAGTCCTCCTACTTCTCCTGCTCGCTTTGCACTCCTTTTCCTTGAAGAGATTGAGTCTTTTAACAAAATCTCCTCGCTCCATCATCATCGATCTAGATATTGACTTCGAAAATTCGTCAGAAAGCTGATGAAGAACCAATGATTGAGAGACGAGCCGATAACTTACACGGGAAAATCCTTGTGTAGTAAACGAAGCATCTGTTTCCATGCTTGCTGTTTTGGGAAGAGTTGTCGCTGAGGATGAACTGGAGAATGTGGAACAAGGTGCTAGAGGAGAAGAAATTGTAGAACTCTTGGGATCTAGAGGAGATGACATTGTAGAACTCTTGGGATCTTCAAAAGGATTCCCAGTCACGTCAGCATTCAATGTATCTGAAGGCCGACGCGACGACATGGTGGACATTGTAGGGGACTGAGGATTGAAATGTTTATATAAAGCATTCGGGTTTTCCAGCGTGGCAAGGCCAGCGGTTTGGCGAGAGTGCTTCCCCATTTTCGTTCAAGTTGTGTGTGGTCAAGAAGTGCGAGGCGAAGAGAAAAGACTCCAATATATTTGGAGGTGTCGTAGTCTGTAAAATCAGAAGAGACAAGTTGCCTATGTGATTGGCTCGATCTACTCAGTTAGGGTTGTTCATACACCAGTGAATGTTCAGATAGAGAGAGTAGAGCCTCCAGTTCCATCAATTGTTTGTGGGTTTTAGAAGTTAAGCCTCGCGTCGAGAAAGTGAAGTCTTCGTCTACTGTATGTGAGAGGGCGACTAACGCGTGGTCGCTATGGAATAACTCGTGGTTGTTTTCATGTCAACAAATACTGCCGTATACCTTGACCTTCGACGACAAAACTTTGTCGATGCAATTCCCTGTAGCCGCTACTTGCTCTGCTTGAGAATACATTCACTTCATCGAGTTTACAATCAAATGAAATGGGAACAACTTCTGCAGCATATTGGAATGGGTGAATCACTTCAGAGTCCGGGCCGATTGAGGGGATACAAAGAAGAAGCCGGCCGACCATGATCTTAACGCTCAGAGAAGATACTTGAGCAAATTGCGAAATGAATCGTGCCATAATTCCCGTAGCCATGCAATCGAAACACGTCCGAATATATAGCCAGATGAGTTCACAATAGTGGTCCTTGGAACGACGGCTGAGTCCGGAAGGCACTTGCGATAGCAACCTCAAACTATGTTCTACCCTCGAGCTCCGCATTCATCGGACGATGGGATGATAGCCATCAGATGGTAGCAAGTCATCTGCTCTGCCGGTTGGGGCTCCTAGGGCAGTTGTGAAAGCAACCATCGGAGCATACCCAAGAACGCCGTACTCAAATCCAACTGTTTGAGCTTCTTCGAGGTGAAGTCGAGGCAATCTTTGCCCGCCAGCGAAGTGTGCTCTCAGTTCTGAACCCACTCTATCCACCATATGATTGGGAAGATTAAATATGCAATTGAGAAGTGTACCTTGTAAGATCTATGTAGAAACATCCTCCAACGCCAATAGAGCTCGTCTCTATCTGTCTACTCACTATCCAAATATCGATTGCATCTCCAATCAAAGATGGATCTTCTATACCAACAACGCCGTTCTTCGAATAGTCTTACTCATCCCTTCTGCGTATTCTACATTTTCATACATTCGGCGATAGCAAGTCGTATTTTACACACCTTTCGACCTATTTTTGCCATTTTCAGTATTTTTCTTCCGTAGGTAGGTAATTTGAAAAGGGAATCAGAAGGAAGAGGGGTATATTGAGAATTGAGGCACTTCCAGAGGGCGGCTATTCAGGAATGCCCGACCGCGCCAACAATTGCGCTGCAGTAGAGAGAGTACGATAGATGATCAAAATGAAAACAAGAAAATGTGTAATGGAACGCATAGTGTAATACAAAAATGAAACCAAAATACAAACAAGAACACAGGGTGACTACAGCGCTAGACTAGACGATAAACAATCTCTAGAAAAGAAATATGGAACATACGTCTTCAATGGAAGCTTGCAAGAACTTCCTAGCTTCTAAACCCACCCAAACCTTTAACATGGAGAAATCTCCTTGTCGTAGCATACCGCCTCCACTTTGTGCGCCTAGTTGGCGCAGGATTGGTAGTGCGGAGGAAAGTAAGTCCATGTCAGGGTTTAAACTTCTTCCAATACCTTCTAACAACAAGATACTGATGACAACGTTTACGAAATCTCCTTCCATGCGGACATGATGAGCGCGGACCATGGATAGGACTTCATTCAGAATGTCCCCGATCTTGATGTTACCAAGTGCCAGCGTACGACTCTTGACGCCGAGAACAAGATGTTGCATTTTGAGAGCGTAGACTTCTTCATCTATGACAGCGTCAGGTTGACGGCATCGCTCGCACATCAGGTGGCCTGCTTTATAACCATCGAACTCCGCGACAGCTTTGAAAAGATCAAGGAAGTTTCTCCGGTTGGTAGCATTCAACTCAGTGACTAGACCTGTGTCGATGAAAATTAGTTGTGGGCGAAATCCTTCCTCGTCGAGTTTGACAAGCTCTGCTTCCCATCCTTGACGATTTTTCTTGTGGCGGAATGGTTGAAGTCTAGCAAGGACTTGCTCGGTAAAATCCGGTTGGGTCTCTTGATCTTCATCCTTGTGCTTGGTGAAGGGTAGATTGGGTTTCCCAGACTGGTAGAAGCGGACCATGATATTACCAGGATGGAGATCCGCATGAACAAAATTGTCAATTAGTAACATCCGTAAGAAAGCATCCAGCCCCTCGTCCGCGATGTCCTGTTGGAATACCCCCCCACCATTTTCCATGAAGTCAGATAACGGCATGCCTTGCGCAAACTCTTCTACTAGCACCTGTCGTGTAGTGAATTGAGTATATGGATAAGGGAACCAAGCAGTTGTTCTAGGTTTGAAATTCTTTCGAAATATTGATAGATTTGCGGCTTCGATGCGGAGATCCAGCTGTAGCTTCATCATTTCACCAAATTGATCGACCTCATCCGGGAACGAGAACCATTCAAACGTTGGAATAAGATTCAGTGCCCGTGCGAAAAATCCCATGATTCTGAGATCTCTTCGGACAGTTCTCTCAACACCAGGATGAAGAACTTTGATTGCGACATAGCTCGAAGGAACTCTCTGCGGCGTGTTTTTGATCAGTGTGTCGACGTTCTTGCGAACATTTTGCCGTAAATTCAAGGGCTCCTCTAAGTCCGGATCTCCCGGCACGGCCAGATCATGCTTCAGTTTGGCTTTGTATACTTGTGCGATTGCTCCGACTCCTAAAGGCTTTTCCTGAAATTCCTCGAATATATCTTCAAATGGTCTTCCGTCAAATGCTCGGCGAATGATTCGTTTCGTAGCAGACAGAGAATGCGCAGGGGCATTAGAATGTAGTTGGGACATAACCTCGCACATCTGAGTGGGAAAGATATCCGATCTAGATGCAGCCCATTGTCCAAGCTAGAAAGTCAGTAGAGCTACTCGTGGAACCGACAGTGTGCAAGACATACCTTTATGAAAGCCGGCCCAGCTCTTTCCATTGCATTCACCAAGAAACCATACCACCATAATGTGCCAATCCGTTCATTATCTCTTTCCGGATCTCTGGAGCCGAACCAAGCAGCTGGTATAGTAACAATGACCGGGACAAATATAACCACGAGATGAAGGAAGCGAAAACTCGTGCAGAGAGGTTCCCATATATAGATATCCAAGAACAACAGAATGATGTCCTGAACTCGTTTGACTCCATGAACATCATCCCCAACTTTCTTCTCGATCTCCTCCCGAGAGGCCTCAAGCATACGCCCTTCTGCTGTCATCTCCGTACCTCCATTGTCTTTCTCTGACAGCTGCACAAACGCCGCGGGACTTAGACCTGCCGCAGCTGTTAATACTATTCCTCTCTTTCTATTTGCGCCAGACGACGAGTAATTCCATTTTGCCCCGCCATTGGTATATGATCGTTTCGTCGCAGGCCGGACGTGCTGGCATTGGAGGGATGGTCGTATCCTCGGGAGAATCTGCCGAAGATATGCTCGACCTATGGTCAAAAAAGACCTCATCTTCTTTTCCTTCGACAATTCTGGATGTTCTGTCTACCGGGGCTCCATGGATAAAATTTGTAGTTGGTCGAAGAGGGCTGTACAAGTATAATAGGGTTTGCTCATGTCTAGATCCCAGCGCGTCTGGGGAAAGTTGGGTTCCAACTTAAGTGAGGAATGGAACTTCTAAAGTTCGGCTGGAGTGACGTCAAGCATCACTGAATTAGGGCCGAGGTGGAACTACATAAGATTTGAATTCACGTGTATAATGTTTCAATAATTGGCTGTCCAGTGTACTTATCATCATCAGCTCCAAGAGCAATAGGAGCAAAAGTGAAGATATACTTTTTTCCCAAATTTTTTGTATGATTTTGCCTGATTGTGTTCTTCGATTGCTCATTTCTGAAATGCGCTTTGATGATGCCGAGCTACAGCCATTTTTTCGGTGAGCGGAAGCATCCGGACCGGGATATATTTTGGTGGCAGAACTTTTCCGCACACAGATATCATTGACGCCTTCTCCTCATTCTCCTCTTTTATATGCACACTTATAAATCCCAAAGAACTTCAAAGGAAAACTACAGCTCTTCAAGGCGTGTCACTCGAATCTCAATATTGTTTCGCCCTGCGACTATATAAATCTTTAAACTATTCTTCCTACACGTTCTCGACAGACAATATGGGGTGGTTCTGGGCTGATCCCGTTGCACCTGCGACAGGCGCACGTCGAAACATGCCACACCAAATGCCCAAGGACATGAATGCTTCTCCTCCTGTACGTACAACTACTGTCTAAACTGTCTAGAGGTGACTTTTATCTGACTATCTACAGCCATCTTGTCCGATGCACAAGCCCGGCGCAGATGCTCTCAAACCTACTGCAAAACCTCCTACTCCTACACCCGAGTCCGCCTGCCCATATACTCCTGGAAGTCCTTCCGAAGGCGCAAAAGAAAAGACATCCTCGACATTATCGAAATACAATCCTCTAAACTTCATGTTCCCCGACCTTTCGCAAGAACCAGCAAAGGACCAGACAGTCGCATTACCAACTGAGAGAGAGCCATCGACAATTCCCAAAGGTACAGGAGATGGAAACTGGGAGTATCCTTCGCCTCAACAGATGTATAATGCTCTTTTACGAAAGGGATACACCGATACAGATGCGACCGCTATCGAGAGTATGGTTTCAGTGCACAACTTTCTGAATGAAGGTGCCTGGGCAGAAATTGTAGAATGGGAAAGGAGATTTGGGAAAGGCCTTGCGAGGGGATGGGAGATCTGTAAGAAGGGAGAGGCCGCATCCATGGCAGGGGCAGACATTGGTGCAAACGAGGATGTGGTCGTACAACCTAAGTTGATCCGCTTTCAGGGCAGGCCGAAGGAGATGACACCAAAGGCCGCAATGCTTCAATTAATGGGATGGGCTTTCCCAGAGAAATATGGGTAGGTTTATCCGATGAAACTCTTACACGTTTCTAACAAAGCATCAGAACTGAGCCACCATTTGATCGCCACGATTGGTTCGTCCAGAGAGAGTATCCTCCAGGAGAAAAGATGGAAGTGCGATACGTGATCGATTACTATTCTGGCCCTCCAGAGCCGACTGGAGAACCTGTTTTCTATTTAGATGTCAGACCAGCCCTCACCCCAACACAGGCCGTTGAACGAGTGATGCGATGGGGAGGAGACGTCTGGTATCGCGCTTCGGGTGCTTCTGTCAGAGATAACACCAAGAACTAGAGTCAAGTGGGACGTGGGAGTTAAGATAAATTGGGCGTCGGCGTAAGTATAGCGGTGCTCTTGGTCTGGTCTTTGGGCATTTGGGATACGCCTTGGTTAGGTCAACGAACAGTGATTACGTCTCATGGCTTTTCCTTGGTATATGGAAATCCTCTACTAGGAACACGAATTCTCTCTTCTCTTGTATCTTATTCACCGTCTTCTAATTACAATTATTTTATCTCATGTCGTGTGAACAACTTTCATATATATAGGTATTTTTGACGCTGGGACATTCACACGCTCGCCTAGCGAGCCCCTCATCTCTGATAAGCAGTCCCTATCAACCCCTCTTTACCCAGCTCAGCACTCTCTCACAACGCTGGAAATCCTTTCAAAATGGCGGAACCTTTTGTATCAATTAGGAAGCATATTAAATGGGGGGTGAGTACTCTGAACACTTCCTTTCTACTCCATTTAACGATTCTTATAGGATAAACTTGCTGGAGAAAACACAAGGTATGATTTCCCCACCATACTGCAGCAAAACTTCGGTCATTGACAAAGATCTAGTACCCTCGTCCTCACCTCTGCCGACAAGCACTACGTCGATGTTCGAATTCTCAATCCTGATCAACCGTTTCCAAATGATCCGTCCGATTCCAAAGCTCTTTCACGACTCGATTGGGGTTTCGCAGGCACCGCAATCAGCACTCCCGCCCAGTACAAGGACGACAATCTCGTAAAGCCGGGGCACACGCAATGGATACACGAGGTGGATAACAAAATACGGGATCCACGATCAGATGACAGAGATGAAGGATTCATGTACCCTGTGGCAGGCACAAGCCAGGTTCTGGAGAAAGGAGCGATGGTGAACCCTGAGAGTGGGGTGGTCGAGGATTACGAAGAGTTGTGGGAGGATCTGGATATACAGAAGGTGGGAAACGAGAAGAGCCATGTAAGTTGGGTTCTGAGGAGTAAAAGTAGCGGGGGGGAGAAGGGAATGGTGATTAGGATCGGGGAATGGATACAGGGGGTTTTAAGGAGGGGAGAGGAGTTTTCGGTAAGAAGGTGGAAGTGGGAGAGTGGAAAGGGATGGCAAAGAGTCCTAATGATCGGGGATAGTTTGGACTTGAGCGAGAAGCTCTTTGGGGAACAAGATATCCTGGTTGGAGATACCTTCAAGGCCGATAATGGTCTTGAGTGGGAGTGTAAAAGTGTTCACACATGGACATGATCGGAATCAGTGCAAGTACACTGTTTTCAAAAACCAATAACATTTTTGGTCACAGGTTCCAGGCAAAGAATGAGGGTTCATTTCCCATACCAAAGTTGGCAATTAAGTATTTATGTCGCGTATTATTACATTCTCCTTCAGGAATGTAAGTATACTTTCCCTCAACTTTTTCTAAACCTCACGATACCATCACCTCTACATAAACATGCGATTTTCAGATTATCAGTAGATGCTCCCCTCTTTCACCGGTTATCAAACTCGACAACGTCTTGAAGTCATAATGCCCTGGTTATCCCTTTATAACAGCCCAGACGGGACGCACAATGAAGGTCCCGTCCACGCACCACCGCCGGCTGCAGCGCAAGTTCCACGCTTAACACCCGCTACCATAACTGTTATTCCGTCAATAATCGACCCGACATGCGGCACATCTCCAGCACAGTATCGTCATTCGAAAGTAGAGAACTTTCGGAACTCTCTGCACATCTTGGCGCGTAATATGCATTGCATTCCACGCATGATGAGCGCTCTCCTCACCGCGAGCATGATCCAGTCTCTATTCCGGAGTTCGCTGCGGGAGATAGGGGAGCTGGCTGCGCATGCAACTCTTTGTATCATAGAATGCTGGGCTTTAATTGTGGTCATCCCAGCCTTTTTGACCATGCCTGGTGCCGTGTTCACTGGGGCTTGTTTGGCGGTATGGGGTGTTGTTGTGGCCTTGTCGTGGTGCCTTTGGGGGAATGAGAGGATCTGTGAAAGTGTCGCACTGGCTGGCGTAGACGATTTTGCGGATGAAAAATGGATCTTCGTTAACGGTACTTGCACGAGGTAATTCCGCTCCAACATGACAGCTTCATACAGTTAGATCACAGCACTGACGAGTCTATAAGCCATACCCAAATGCATCATCATCTTAACCGTCTCAGCACCATCTTCCAACGACGCATAACTGGAACACATAACCGCACACTAGGCCTTCCACTCGATGTGCTCCTCCATCTAATATCTCTCTCACTACCCATCCACCGGATCCTTTACGCGCAACTTCGTGAAAGTCTTCTATCGCCTAGTATTCTGAAAGTTGTCCTCCTTTCTCAATCTACCGGTTCGAAGATCGTTTCTGATGTTCTCGATCAATTGCACGCTGATTTACCTCAGAGTCTGATGGCAAAGTTGGAGATCTACACTTTTGGTGCAGCAGGGGGTTCGTTTTCGAATCCATTACTGAGTGCTTCGACTCTAGACATGGCGGCTACTGTGGATGACAAAACGCCTTCGTGCGAACGTGTTATACCTGTATGTATATCCCCATCCATAACTTCTTGGATATCAGTTATGCTGGATACTAATATGTTGTAAACAGCACATCGAGCACTATCTCCCCCTCGCTACCTCTCCTCTCTCCACTATCTCCATCCTCCATCCCGTCCTCCACACTCTGGACTTCCGTTTCTGCGGCCGCATATTTATCCTCAACGGCTATGCACCCCTCTTCTTTAGCCAGTATCTCGACTTAATGTTCACCTACCAAATCATTCCCGTCCCGGCGCAACAAGCGAGCAAGATCGAGCTCGAGGAGCGCAGTTTCTGGGACGAGAGGATAGATGTTGATGGGGAGACAGCGGAGAAGAGAGAGTTTACTGCAGGGGCGAGAGGTGCTATAGGAAGTGCATTGGGAGAAAGGAGGTGGAGTGGAATACTGAGGGAGGAAAGGGAGAGAGAAAAGACTGGAAAGAACGGGGTCGGAAATGGAAGGAGGAGCTGGAATTGGTCGAAGGTGGGGGGAATGGATGGGGTGGGGTTGGTAAGAAGGGAGAGTAAAGCATTGGAGGGCATGAGGATGAGAGAGGTTGGGAGGCTGGGTGGATATGAGGGGGGTGGAAAGTTGGGTTTAGGGCGGATAGAGGGAAAGGGGCTAGGAGCGGGGCTGGTGAATGGTGCTGGTGGGGGGATGATATGAGGAGCAGTGAGGAGTGGAGTGGAAGTGACAACGGAAATGGAAGTGAAATGGAAGGTTGGGATAAAGTGGCGGTTGGGAGTAATGGTGGTGAGAATGGAAAGACACAACATAGGAGGTTGGGGAGTGGTGATGGGGATAGTGACGTTGATTTGGATATGTTAGTTGCGGTGTGGTTTTAATATGCGTTTCATTTCCTTCGTTATAAGTTCTTTAAATTTTTAAATTCACAATATTGTATGCCCATTTCCTTCTGCTGCAGAGTTACAGGTACGAGTGGCGGTGTTGAGTGTGTCCAACCCGTCCTTAGAGAGTAGAAGACCACAGCAGCCCTAGCATGTATCTCTTGAGTCACTCCATTTCTCTCATCTATTTATGTGTTTTTTGTAAGATTATGAGGATGTACTTGCTAATGCTATTTAATAATTGATAGTACTATTCAAAACAACCAGTTCTAGGTTCACAGCACAGCAACAAACTTGACGTCGAAAACAACAGCAAAGGAACATAACTAATGAAACGCACTATTCTAACAGAGACCTTACACAGGTATCAACACTTCTTAGATAACTGTTCGACACCATCCCGAACGCCATATCCAAACAAAAACGTAAAGAAATGAAGAGCAGAAATCAAAACACCCCCAAGTAGTACTCATCTACTCTGAATAGCACTGGCCATCTATTCGAGTCAATTGCATCGAGATTTATGTGTGTCGGCGTCTTGGTCTCATTATTTTAATAATGCCGTCTGTTGTATAGCCGGAATCTGAGTCTTCACCGGGATCTTCTCTTCCCTTCCCTCTGATCTCTTCTCTGGGGTTCGATTTTGACTTAGATTTACGTTGGCGATGCTCGACGGGATTCTCATACCGAGATCTTCTTGAACCGGAGCTGTCTGAAGTGGTGTCCGTATAGTCATCGCCGGAGTTGAGGCTTCTAGTATAATATCCACTGTCACTGTCTGAAGAATGGGCCAGTCGCCATTCAGAATGGCGACTGGGTACCTGTGGGATAGTCCGCCGTCGTGGGACTCGTGGCCTAGCGTTTTCATATCCTATGTCCGAATCGTAGTCAGCATCAGGATATCGATGGCGAGTATCTTGGTGAACAGATCTCCGTGGCCCGGCGGCGTTTGAGTCAGCACGCGATTTTGATGTTCGGGATGAGCTAGGATCTTTGCCTCTCTGCTTTTTCGCGGTTGTGCGCAAGAGATCGGTTGGTGGTCCTATCGAAACTTCATCACTGTGTTGGTCGTTTAAGTGGTGGTTGCGTGGCTCCTCTGCTTGATGTGAACTCCTGCGCGAATGATGCGACGCTTCGGTACGTGAAGCAACTGGCGGAGGCATGCCATCATTGTCAGCCACATAACCATCTTCTGGTTCTTCGACCCCACGTTGAGTTTGCTCATGCGATTTTTTATGGTCTTGTAGTGAAGATAGTTGCTGACCCTGTGTCTGCGTGTGCGTCTGTCTCGGTGTCGGTGTCTGTGCGTGTGAATCATGCTGTTGAAAGTGAAGTTTCGGGTACTGCACTGGGGGATATGAGCCTCCCGTTAGATAAGGCGGGTCCTCGTCCGTAACAGCCCGGCTCTCGTGTAGTTTCTCACGATATTCCTCGCAGCATGTACCATCTTCTTCAAAGCTCGCCGTATTTCTTCCAAGGGTATTCAATCCCTTGTTGAGTGCATTGCCAGCTTCCTCTCGAATCGATGGAAACCTGTCCCTGTATACAGTAAAATCTTCGAGCATGGAGTCTTCTGAATAGTAAAAGCGATCCTGAGATGCCCATCTCAAATAACCTTCCGATATCCAAGTTCCAACTAGTTCATTCACCCAATTACGGCAGCGCGCACGAGCTCTGCGTTTCTTCGTTCTGAAGGTCCTTTTCATGCCACTAATGTTCAATTTTCTGACGACGCCTATCATCTCCTTGCTCACGCAGTGCGCGGGATTTGTTGAACTTTCCGACTCCCAGAAGTGACCATTCGATGACCAGTAGGCTACAAAGCCTTTTGGTATTAAGGTATAGCGGACAGTAGTTCCGTTAAATTTCTCTGTGACTATTTGTCGTCTTGCACTCCCAGCCACGGATATCGACCCCTTGCCGTAAACTCCCTCTGCATTGGGCTCCGGACCGTTTTCGATGATTATGGAAACTTGGGTATAATTCGCCACTGTACTAGTCACTAACCATACTCGCCATAATGCTTTTTTGGACCGTTTTGAATAGGAAGCCATAAGATGCAGACTATAAGAGCTACCAGTTGTCAATTGTCTCCTAGTAAAATTAGCATAGGTTCTTCCAAATAGAAACCGGAGTCAACATGCCTTAGAGCTTCCCGGAGCTTTCGTAGTAAGACGATCGACGGTAGGGTTACTTCAACAAACAACTTGCACTTTCTTTCACTGGGCAGAACACCAGGCCGTAATTCAAGAGGCAGGAACACGAAGATATTGGGATCTCATACGCTCGAAGTGAAAGGTTACGTTGGTGGTGCTCATGGGCTCATAGTCTCCTAACCGTCGCCCACAGATAAGGCTAACCTAACATAAATCCGGTGTGGTGTTCCCAGCGGCCGGATCCTTTCTCACCTTTCAGCACCAACAAATCTCCAAAGCGTACAGTGTACGAGTGGATATGACCGGTAGTTACGTTCTACCTTGGGTCGCTTCTATTTTTTTGATAAGACTTTTAGCCATTTGGAACACGCCGCGAAATAAATTCTGGTTGATAGACATGGGCACTTGAGCAGGTGGTTAACCTTATGGCGGCGCAAGGGGGCTTAGGGCCGCGGTCTGCGCCTACCCCGCCTGTTTCATGATGCTGACGCACCCTTAGGGTTACTGTAACCTGAAGGTTAACCTTTTGGCGACCAACCGCAGGCGGCAGCGCGAATCGCTTCTATGTCATAGAGGATGCGCCGACCTCTTGGGAAGATGTGGGCGGTGCATATCAGCCGTGGGCCGAGCTGCCAACAACTCTACGCCTCCATAGTGCGGAGCAGGATGATGGTCTCTTCTCCAGTATTGCCACGCACATGAGGTGCTGGACGCCTACCGATCACGTATACCTATTATTTATCTAGTCGTTTTCTGGCAGGCAAAGGTGTGGCTACCGTGCGATAATCTACACTCCTCGATGACCATTCCCAAATACCCCATCGTCATTTAGTGATCACCGATTAGAGTCCGTTTCTGCCGCCAAAGACGCATTCAATTTCATTCAAGTAAGTAGCACGTCTAATTTCCCGGCATCAGGGCTGTAAGAAAAAAGTAGCAATCGGATTCTGATGCATTTCTAGAACTTTTCGACACAGGACTAAGGAGAGATGCCTCAGCACCGACGCTTGTATCCTATCTATGCCGGGATCCGCTCAGTTATTCCGGGAAAACTTGAGGAATACGTTACGCTTGATCGAGGAGTGGACAGAAAAAGCGAATATGGACTCCCAAAAGCCCTAGAATGGAAATTTGACACCTTCGACCTCGAACAGCGGGCTAACAACCCGCGGATATACGAAAACTACTCCCAGTATATATGTGTGGGAGCGACTAATGACAAGAGGAGCTTCAAAAAGACTATGAGAAAAATCTTCGGAGAGTTGAGAGGAACCAGAGAAATGAAGTTCCAACACGGCGGGGAGAGGCGATACACATCTGGGCACAAAGATCGCAGAAAGACCATCATTCCACATCTTCAATTCTTGACTTACACAATGGCTCGAATGCTGCAGAAGCCCTACTTCTTTCCCGCGAGAAATTTGGAACAATTTCAAGCTGGGTATAGCTACGGACACCTTGGCAGGAGACGGCGGCGCATCACTCCAATTCCTCCATTCTACCAAGGCGCCATTACGCATGCAAGACGAGAGCGAGGTTCGAAAGCACACTCCTCTACAAGCACAAGGAATAGATTCGGTAGGAGAAGAGAATTGACATGGCATTCGTGGGATCCTCGTACGGACCAGGTGATACGGGACGATAACCATCTCCATACGCAGTATGCTCTGAATCGATCTAGCCCTTATGGCCACTCTAGTAGCAATTATTCCCCGCACCACGAAAGGCGAGATTATCAAGACTACGATACCAGGAGTAATAGTAGTCGTGATTCCGGTTACGCTAGCAGATCTTACCATTCAGACGCAAGTGATTATTACGATGGCGGCCGAACGAGAGGGCACCACAAGTATAGGGATGGCGCATATTCCGGTTCACGCTCCGGTGTTTCTGATTACGACGATGATGAATATTCTGGATACGATATGGACGATTACCGGTCTACAACTTCCAGTGGTACTTCACGCGGCGCCGGATATTTATGACCACATGTCCCTACTCAACGTCAGGAGGAGATTGATAGTTTGTTGGAAAGTGGGCACATTCTTTCACAGGAAGCCCACAACATACCAAATACCTGTTGCGATCAGTACGGCAAGCCCCTTTCGCGTTATATGGTCGAGCAACGGCATAAAAGCATAGCTAAATCTAGCAAAAGCTGATACTAAGTTTGTGTTTTGGCGATGGCATTTCATTTTGCGTCTATCTAACTGGACTCTGGAGTACTTATTCTGGGTTTCTTTACTTCACTCTGGGTCACAACACCCACCTTTCATTTTTCAGCATTTTCGTTCGTGACTTTCGCATTCAGGTTCAGTTCTGGGTATCTTAAAGCTGTCGGGAATTCAGAATTATGCATCTCTTTATGTATTTTAGCTGTTTCTACCTAATGTGTCCCATCTAGTTCCGTAGTTGTATAATTATCAATTTATCTGCGAATCTGCTCAACAACCTACCTCACAGCATTTCCGCCTCTGCATGTCTGTAAACTTGAACAGTGTGCTCCTTGCGACTTCTGGTACTACTCATCACGCGAAATGGTCAACCTGTACACATAGCAGTGTCTAAAAGCAGCACTAAGCCACGGCCAAAAGATGAAGGTGAGGAGTTCATCCACGGCTCCACGAGAGGACAGAACTCATCTCCTACGTGAAATAAAACTTTCGATGTCTGCATCGCCACCGCATCAACCAGCATATGTTATCATATGGGCATACATGCTGAGCTTCCTTTCGACCATTCCTTCGGCCCGTGTTTTCTTTGCACGTCTTCAAGTTATTCCTTGTGGTCTCGCTACCGGCCTCCCTCTCCACATCACGACCTCATGTGAAACCTCAGAGATAAATTTACATGCCTGCCTGCTTTACGGCGGCTTCAACCTCATGGAAGAAAGCTTACTATATTTTAAATAGATTGGAATCTTTCGGTCTTGGTTTTGGCGAAAATAAAGGGGTCGCAGGCCAACACCATAGCGTTGTCTCAAAAATGGGCATTCAAAAAATTAACTGCAGAACTTTTCAGCTGTAAGGTAAGTTGCATATGAAGTCTAGATTCGCAATGTCTTCCGTCTCAAAATGTGATATTTAAGAGCCATAACTCGCGAGTCCTGTGGCTGTGTGCGCGGAGCATTGTGTTGCTCGGGTGCCACACGGCTCAAGCACTTCCGGTCTGTTCCGAGAAAGCACTTAGTGTGACTATCCAGGTCCTTATAAACATACAGCAGAAGCACCACAGAGGTATTCGAGAGCTATGTTGCATGCCTCAGAGTACCTGGATAGTCAGGACCCAAGAGCTAAGACTTAGATGGGTCTAGCAATTTCGCTGCGCTCCGACAGAGCTCTGAGAAGTTAGCCTGACTATCCAGGTCCTCAAAGACATGCAACAGAACCATCACAGAGGTATTCGAGAGGTTTGTTGCATACCTCAGAGAACCTGGATAGTTAGGATCCAAAAGGCTTCGGTGGGTCTGGCATTTTCGGTTCCCTCCCATGGAGCATTTAGTGCAACTACCTTGGTCCTCATAAATATACCTGCTCAACCTTTGATCCTGACAGCTGCTCACACATCAGAGGTTCTTACTTGCAGCCAAAGGACAGCGCAGCCACTCCTCTGGCTTTGTTAGCCGTCATTCCTCCACCTTCAAGCCTCCTAAATCCTTTGTTTCCCCATTTCCGTTTCAGTTCCTGAGCTTGCATTCTCTTTTTGTAAATTTCGCATTTGTGCGCTGCGATATTGACGGCTGGTATATTTATTCTTCAAGTCTGCACTCCGTAGTCCCCAGGATTGCCTTCCGATTCCTCTTCGACAGTCCGAGATCCGCTTCCTGACTGTAAACATCTACTATTTCTTTCAAATTTACAAGCCAATGCCTCCTTTGATGATAGATATCTAGATATATTAAGCCAAAACTACTCTGCGAAGTGCATTAAATCCCTTTGTTCTTTGAAAAGCTGAGATCTGTGCGCAAGGAAAGACTTATTATTATTGTCAAAATCCGTGCCAGGTGTATACAGCCCATGCGGTGCTCTTCAAGTACAACACTTCCCCGTTGTGCGGTATGTCTGTAGTCTACTCCTTCCTGCTCTTGCTTTTGAGCTTCCTAATCCGGTAATCTCGCCCTTTCTAGCCTTGTTAAATTCTGCAAACACACAGCCATATCATAGTGCCGAGATCTCTCGTAAACTTCAACTACTCCATAGTGCCTCAGTCACTATCTTGCAGTGCTGACATACTCGGTTCTCTCCTTCCCTTCCCTTGTAATCGTAGCTTGGAAGTTGGAATCGTAGTTGTCGAAATGCCCTCCCCTTATTAGATTCTACACTTTGCCCCTGATTCGTTGAATTTCGTTCGTTCTTTCGCTCGCTCGCGCGTGTGCTCGTGTGCTCGTTCGATCACTCGTTGGCTCGTTCGATCGTTCGTTGTTTGTCTTTCCTTCGTCTATGCAACCTCTTTTCCCAGAGCCACAAGGAACTTGAAGGAAGTAATGTAGTACTGGCTGTGGTGAAACTATTGGCTCTGGGCTATTGCTGTCGGCTAATCGAAGAGGTATCAAGTTGTTTGCTCGATCGCTCGTTCGTCGTTCGTCCGTCTGTTCCAGCTTTTTTTCCACTGGCAGAGCTAGAAAGTATTAGTTCAGTACTGGCTCTGGGACTATTCTCGTCAACTATTCGATCAGTTATTAGGTCGATATGTTAGAGACTTACAGTGATTATTATGTCCCATTGTGTGCGTGCTATTGCAGAATAGCACACTTCCACATCGTGTCAAAACTATACTGTCTCCCGGATAGACCTACTACATTCACTGCTCTCAAATTATCCCCAACTTGAAGAAAACTCTTCAAATGTGAACCTCGCCTCTTTCCCGCTAGTAATTCTTTTCAAGTTCTTGAAGTTCCCAGGTTTAATTTCAATTATTTCATACTCTGATTGCTCGCTCGACCAGTTGACAACATCTACTTCCATCGCTTCTACTTCGTCTACTTCATCTAAGCAGCTGGATAGTAACTAGCATCTAGCTCTTCTGCCGCTATTTCGAGTATCACATCGACATTTAACCCCCTGTACATTGCGTCAACGACCTCCTTCTCTTCTTCATCTTCCGTCCGCGTTGCGCGGTGCACCTCCATCTTGCACAAGCTCTTCTACCCCTGCTAACACCCAAGGCGTAATCAGCATTTAAGGAAACTCTTAAGCCTCAGAATCTACCCCTGTTGAAACCCTCGCAGAGCCCGAAGTCGTCGAGGCAGACCTTACTCCATCAAAGGACGAATTGACGGAAACAAACCTCGAGCAAGTTCCCGACGAATCTGTTTTCGTTCCCATTATTGTCTCAAGATGGCCGAAACCGCAACCCACAGCACACCCCAGGTCCCAAGGGCCATAACATCATGTAGACGTGATGGGGGACGACCTCGGTATTTTGTAATCGACTACTGCTGCAGTCACTGCCCTAAAGATGACTACGGTGCGGTATTATTGGTTTATACAAGGCAACAAAGGATGGGAATAGCTGCAGACGTCGCCCCTATCACTTACCATCGGTACTTCCGCGACTATCGGTGGCAAGTCTATGCCTGCTGCGCCGAGGACATGCCTCCTCAACTTTCGGTTGTTGGCATCCCGGCATTTTGGTGCCACCATGACGTTAGTTCTTCTCTTTCATTCTTCTTTCCATCAATTTCCCCTGTTAGTCCTCTTTCAGCGAAGACAAAAGAAAACGAACAAAGAAGTTAGAACTAATCCCTTCTCGATCTACTACTCAGATGCCGGACGCACCGGAAATACAAAGAATGTTCTGGGATTGGCGGTATCACCTATACTATTCGCAGCCCGCGAATTCTGCGCAACTCCCCCAGCCGCCCACCTTGCCTACGCAGCCTACGCAGCCACCTGCCTTTCCTCTGCAACTTCCTGCCTTTCCTCAGCAGCCTTCGTTCCTCCCGCAGCAGCCCCAGTTTCTTCCTCTTCCTATTCCGCGACCCCCTGTTCTTCTCCCGCCGACCGCCGCCACTCATCCGCACACAGTGCTGCGGTTGGGAGCTCCCTCCTCGCCCGCGGTTAGCACTAAGCCGGAGTACCAGCCAAGGACAAAACTGGGCAAAGCCTTGGCAGCAGCCAATAGGCTTGCTGCTGAGAACGCCCTCGCGCTGCAGGAGAATTCGCGTGGTAGCAATCCGAACTGGGCTCGAGGACAGCGCAATCGGCGCGGGAACATGGGGGCGAGGCATAGGGGGGGGTTTGGGAACCCAGCCAGTTACAACACTGGTTATAACAGGACTGGTTTCGGCAATGGGGCTGCTAATAACAGCCAGCAGACTGGACCCTTCATGGGCAGCAATACTGGGGAACCAAGAAGTACGAACACATATCCGACGCAATGACTGTGATGCCCAGCGTTCGGGACCTGGAAGGCGCCTAGCATCAGTTTTTGGGAGATAAATATCGAGTAGGGGAGATGCCGAGAGGCATAAGAACATTCAGGATCGTTTATAAGTGGTCGTAATGCCATAAATTGTAGTAGCTAGGCTACATTGGGGGGGTTTATATTGAGTGGGACTTGAATCTAGGTATGAGAGCGAGAGACTCGGCTTTTATGTTGTATTGTTGTATGTTTTTATATTCTCTCTATTCCTCGCTGTATCGGGGATGATTACATTCGTGGGCCAGAAGGGCAGACACATCAAATTTCCTTATGATTTTATTTCCTTTGGTTAATCAGCATAGACAGTACTAATTTCGAAATTTAAGTTGGCTCATGAATTGACGCTGGCTCACCACATCACACTGGGTGGTTTATTGACGCTGGCTCATAAATCAACGCTGGCTCATAAATCAACGCTGGCTCATAAATCAACGTTGGCTCACGAACTGATACTGGGTTGTTCACTGACACTGGCTCATGAATTGATACTGGCTCACGAACTGATACTGGGTTGTTCATTGACACTGGCTCATGAATTGATACTGGCTCATTCACTGAAGCTGTCTCATGACTTGATGCTGGCATATGAACTGACCCTGGCTTATGAACTCATACTGGGTTGTTCACTGATACTGGCTTATATTGACGCTGGCTTATTCATTGACGCTGGCTTATTCATTGACGCTGGCGTATGAACTGACACTGGCTCATGAACCGATACTGGCTTATGAACTGATGCTGGCTTATTTACTAATACTAGCTTATGTACTGACGTTGGCTCACGAACCACACCGGGTTATAGACTTATAACGGGTTATGAACTGACACTAGCTTATGAACTGATACTGGCTTATGAATTGACGCTCCCTCTCGTCTACCGTGAAAATGACTTGCGCTACTTCATCGTCGTTGACCGAGATACTAAAACGGAGATATTGATTCGGATCATCACCCCTCAAAAACTCGATGGCTGATTCCTAGTCTTTCCCTTCCTCTACTCCGGTCTCTTCTATCTGTTTGATAGGTAACACCCCTCCTCCCCTCGATATTATATCCCAATGCATTCAGGCCGGTTGACTCCCCGTCTTTTAGCTATTCTCACTCGAGATGAAGTTTCATATGCCTTTCAGGCTTTCCCAGCTCGCCAAATGCATGTGCTGCATACGATTCATATCTCACGAAATGATCTTTGGCTGGTTCGTCAACATGGTGGAAAGCCGACATTAACATCGCGCCTAGCGCTAAGTAACTGCGAGACCAAGTTTACCTACATGTTCTATTCGAATTCAAATGATATGAGTTATATTAAGCGCCAATTAAATGGAACAATTGACTGGCGAAGCTGGTGAAGGTCGAACGGCTGAAGAATCTTCATGTTTCGCGTAGCTTGCGTTGTATCGTTCTTTTCACGTTGCAGCTGCACTCCTCCATGCTGATTCCGCTTTTCTTCAAGCTGGCTGTATTTCTATCAGGGTTCTCCATGATTAGAAATCGTCTTTCAGCAAATAGTTGTGCAACATTTCTTCAGCACGTAGGCGAACTGCCTCGATCTAGTTCTTCGCCAGGCTTGCGTCGTGAGCTCGTGTTTCATCCTGCTGAATTCCCCATGCGATGTTTGCTGCACGCAAAGTTCATTGTAGTATTGGAGTAGCATCGGAGCGGTTTCATCTACGAGGTTGGAAATTTTATCTATCTCCGTTCGACTATCCTGATCTTGCTGTCGTGTTCGCGAGGTTCCCCTGTTGTTGCCGTACGAACTGGGGCCGAGAAAACAATGATAGATTAGGAGTCGTAGTCTGAATCAAGAGGCCATCGTAGCATACGAAAGGACTCTTTGCTTCACTCACGATGACTAGGCAAGGAAATGCACAGCTTGTGCCTTGCATCTATGCCCCATGCTGGGTACATTCGGATGCCACCCCCCTTGATTTGAGGTACCTGGAAGTTGCGTCACTACGTCCGCCCCATCGTCATGAAGAATAGTCGCAGCAAATGACGATAGCAAAATAGATTGATGGCTGGTAGGATGATTTCACTTTCAGTTTCTGCTATCGTCTGAATGAGTATCGTCTGATTAAATCGGAATATCAACGCCCACTTATAACACGATTCGATTTCAGACGACAGTCAAAGAATGGGGATATGGGTGATAACACTATACTTATAATGCGACCCTAACCCTACCATGCTTCGAACTCAATGTTAGTGTCTCGTGGCGAACTGAGTGAAGTCACTCAAACCTACTGCACACTAAGGATATGCAAGTGCCCGTCTTGGGTTACTTTTCCGTAGATCATGGAGTATTCCTTCCGCCTTAGCGGCTTGAAAACAGCACACGGCGTTTGATAATACTCATGTCAATTGATTCCACAAGCCTTGCTTGGTAACCCCGCTGGGAATAGGTGAGAAACGCGCCCGAATGTGCATTGAGACTCTGAAAGAGGGACCAAATCGCACCACATAGACATGATACAGTAGCCATGAGAATTGAACATTTTAACTATTGGCATTATCTTCCTTTACGGCGCCGAAGCTTACTGCTAACAACCCAACCGATGCAGCGTTGCTTGAAGTTCTCTGCCTTTGCGCTGGTTAGGAAGACGCTTCTTATCGCACGTAGCCTAAGCCAATCTCTACCTACAGCTAGTTCCCAAATAGAAAGAAGTCCTGGGGCGCGCAATGCAAGTACCGCTGATGGCCTTCGCCCAAGATCGGGCAGAACGAAGGAAGGGTTACCATGGAAGGGGTTGTGGGAGAGAGCCAAAAATCCCCATATTTCAAGGGAGCATGCCGAGTCCCACCTACTCGTGGTCTCGAGCTCACAGGGTCAAGGATGGCGCATCCAGTGTCAGATGTATCAACCGTCGCAGCGGCTAGCACCCTTCTTCTACAGTAAGTACTGCTTACTCGCATCCGGGGACTTTTCGCCGCATTTGTTGGCCGCATGCAGTATAAAAACCTGACGCAAGCGCGGAAAGTCTTTCACCGTGGCAAAACGACCTGTAAAATACGATCTATGTCGCTCATGGCATTTGTGTATTTCCCATACTTCGTACTGTAGCTGTGACTAAGGTTAACGGTAGTCACCGAGCCACAGTCCGCAAAGAATGGCATCACATCCCTTGTGCAGTATGATCTCGATTGTTTGCAGCATTCGTCAAACGCAACTCTTGGTCCATTCCTATTCGGCGATAGTGAAGGTCTTTACGTTACTCCCGTGAACCAATGAAAAGCCCATTGGACAGGCGGCGGAGGGATCTCCGAGGACCGACTCCAAATTGCAGCAATTTCTCAATGGGCTTTTACAATGCGAATCCATCAATCCACTTCTACATAGTCAATTGCCCTTGTGATGCACAGAAGCATGCAGTACTTCGTACAGTAAGAAAATCCCTCCACATAGGGTTACGGCAAGATTCATGCTGTGTTCAGAGTCTCTTTGATTTGCGGGCCACAGATTAATTTACAGAGGATTGCCATATGAGCACATCGATGGAATGGAAATCATGATGGATGGAGCGGCTTGGTTCGAGAAAGATAGAGGGTAAAAGGGAGTTCACCCACTGATCTCTTACGCACAGATTAGAAATGCAAATTCGTTGTGACATAGGACACCGTAGCTTACCACCACACAGCTGACTCGGAACGAATGTTGATTAGTCCAAGGACTTGAAGTATGAGATCGGGAAGCAGGGCAGACGGATTCTCAAATGTTTATACTAAAGTATGTAATTGGTTTGAGCAGATACCAAAGCATTCTGAACTGCGATTATCGAATAAACCTGGAGACTTCATACCCGATGGAGTCTAGCAATCAAACCACCCGGAGCAGACACAATGTAATTCACGTCGGTTTCCGCGAAGAGCCAGATGTCTTCCGTCTGCTGCTTTGCTCTGCGGCTTTCTCTGCTGCTGTCCGCGACAGCCCTCTCCTCCGAGCCGTAGATCTAGCGTCACAGAGCAAGTCTTCTAGAGCCACAGAGCAGGTCTTCTGATCAGCTGATCGGCTTGTCCCGAGCACCTTTGTACGGTTACCGGGCGGGAGATAAAGCCTTCCCCGTCATGCTCCTTAGCTGTACTTCAACCTATTAGCAACGTCCGATGCGAGAGTTTGCCACTAGGGGCACATCGTCCGCCCGCTTTAAACCTTTTGGGGTCAAATTCCAGCATTCAATTGCGCTGAATGGATCTGGTGTATGAGGTGTGTTACTGTACATAGTACTTTAGTAGATACGGGAGACGACTTAACCAACCACATGGACTAACGCTTAATCAAGAATTTCCTCTTCTCATAATACTGTATACTTCGTATGCTGTCTTCCCGCATGCATTTATCCCGTACCCGTAGCCTTAGAACAATGGAACAAACTTTCGCGTACTCCAACATATACTTCTATAGGCTACTCTATTGTCGTGTCTTTTCTGGCTGTCAGCCTGTCTAGTATCTAGTATCGTAGTTCTAGGGGAAACCAGTTTGGGAACCAGTTTGGGCCACGAATTATTCTTCACCCAACCATGCCAATCCATTTTCTCGCTATGCCCCATTCCAAATTACCACCAGTTCGTGAACAGCTTTTTATCAGAAAAGCTAAACTACCGTAAGGATCTTTGGGACTATACCAAGGTAGTAGTTCTATCTGATAATCGAAGTTCGACTTCTAGACCCTTTAAATGTCCTCTCATCGCGGAGACGGAGATGTCTCCGTCGCGATCACCAGATCATTGGCTTCCCTAATTATGTGAACTGGAGGCATGTCCTGGAAATTCTTTCTGGAACATATCAAAACCCCCTTGGTCCCGTCAACGCCTCCCATCAATTCTGCAATCGCAATTCGGTTTTGCCTTGGTTGTTATCAACTCTCTCGTCGCCTATCACCCGAAACTTTATATCATCACGCTTCGAGAGGAAATCTTCGCTGCCTTACCTATCGCGACTGGCAGAACTTCCGATTCTCCTCGAAGTCCCCCTCAGGTATACATTACCGCGCTGATGGTCGTTTGATGTCTGGAACTGGTGTAAAATCAACTCGTCATAGTACTTATTCAAGTATTTAATGGTCCCTTGCCCTCCTCACCACGCTGCCGTACCCCACAAATCCGGCCAACAAACGTTGAATCATCTTGAATCTTAAGTCGACCAGCGGCTCCAACCTTGAAATTCAATACATTTTTCATTCTCAGGGCATCGCAAAACGCGTCCATTCTGACGGACTTTGGGGTGGCTCAACCATGAACCTAGATACTGGGTCTAGTGCCAGTGTTAGCTCTGGACCACAATCTAGAAAGGAACGAGGCGCAATTGCTACTCAGGTTAGTTGATCTCTGCTGGGGAAGGATGAGGATGGTTTGCGGCATCTTGAAAGCTCTGCGATACAGATTCTCAACTTCCTCTTGGTTACACGACGCTCCTGGGACTGACGATCACTCTTGAAGGCTTGTGACACGTGTCGACAAAGGAAGCAGAGATGTGACGAACAACGACCATGCGGGCTCTGCCAGAGATTAGATATCCCGTGTAATTACAGGGAACCACAACCTACAAAGTAAGTACGAAGAACTTGTACTCCAGAAGCATCTGCTTGTGCCCCAGTGACTTTGAAGATGTTAGTTCTATTGCGGGATCAGTGCGACTAAGCTCCCCAGGAAAGACAAAACCTTGACTGAAATCCTAGACCGGCTGAAGAGCGTGGAAGTTAAAGTCGACCGACTCTCATCTCGACCGCAGCCACCAGGGTTTGTGCCCCCGCAACAGTCTCCTCCAACCCAGGCCCCGTTCAATGCAAGCGGCCAGACCGATTATCGAACCCCATTTCCTAATTTACACACTCGAGTTCCTAGCCCCTCCAACAACCTGCCAAGAACAAATGAATATCGTCACTCGACCGCAACTCACAAGATCTTATACTGGCCCGCTATACAAGAAATCTTGGTCCAAGCTGACCCAGCGCTCGCAGAGGACCTGAAAGACTTCGAAAAGGAAGGATCATCGTTCCTAGTACGCATGCAGCACGGGCAGCCAGCATTATCTCTACATGAAGGTCTGAGCAAGAAGTCTTTTGTCGGCATGCAGTCACAGGCTGCGAGGGTGGCAGGAGGCACGCGAATAACCTATCCAGCTTTAACCCGGGAGGCCATGCATCGACTAGCCAGCGCCTACTTTGACACTTTCAATTTTCTTTATCCTTTCATGGACCGACAGAGCTTCTTTTCGGATAATCTTAATAAAGTATACGCGGAAGGGTTTGATGGAGATAAGGAATCTGTCATCGCCCTGCTTGTCTTTGCACTTGGAGAACTAGCTCTTGAAAGTAGCCACGGTGAACCCATTTCTACGAGTAACAGCCGACCAAGCGGAGTTAGAGGCGGAGCACCATATAAACCACCGGGAATATCTCTCTACAACGAGGCCAGAAAACAGATCGGATTCGTTATGAGTGGATGCGAACTCGAGAACGTCCAGATCTTTTCATTAGCTGCGTACGCTACCACATCAAGTGACCAAGGGGAAAGACACCTTTGCTAACACAAGGGATAGACTCTATAACCAATGCTGTTGTCGCCATGTGGTAAATATTGAGATTCTACTATCATTATTTTCGACCATCTAATCATCAAATAGGATTTTTGGAGATTAACAGTTTCAGCTTCGTCGGCCTGCCATATACTGATCACATGGTAAGAACATACCCAATTTGCAGTATATTTGGTCGAAATGCTTATTCACATATTTTATAGTAACAAGATTGATTGGAACACCGCCAAGGGAGATCTCATCAAGCGGGCATACTGGCATTGTATGATAATGGAGACGTAAGAGCTCTAATGGACATACTGAGAGGTTCAGCATAGCTAAAACAACCTAGGGGTTTGCATTTGGAACTCGATTTACCATACAGTACGCTCCCGGATCTCGAGGATCGAGTTGGTTTACCAACATTCAATACACCTTTCTGTGATGCCGATCACAGAGCAAATCAACAGTCACACTGGGAATTGCACTACGCATCTGAACTTGCTCTACGTAGAATTTGTGCAAACGTCCACGACAATATCCGTGCTTGTAAGATTTCTCCTACAGCTAATATGGATTTGAGTACTATCCCATCTAAAAACTAACTTCTCCTTCGCGTAGTATCTTACTCAACAAGCGACATCCCAACCGGTTCTGCGGAGGACTTTGGCGGTCGAACTACGGACTACTTCCGGCAACTTGGCACGCAACTTATACAATGGCGACACCTCCTACCTCGTGATCTGCAATGGCACGAAGAAGAGCCTACCAGTTTTCCTAGTCCCACCATTCCCACATCAAGCTTTTCCGCCGCTGCACCCGCCGCGACGTCCCCGACTCTCTCAACTCATCCTTCCCCACAGTCCCAGTCGCAGGCGCAGTCGCAGTCCCAACCGGCATTGGACCCCTCACTGAACTCGCCTACTCCTTCTACCCAATCTCGTCTGCCGCTCTTCACTCCAGATCTTGACAGTGAACCCGCCCTCTACCCGTACGTCTACGACATCCAGGTTGCGTTGCTGAGAACTAGGTACTACTATGCAAAGTATATGGTGTATAGGCCGTTTGTGTATAAGGCATTGCATTTCCCCGAGCGGATGATGCAGGAGGATGCGGAGAGCGTGGCTGAATGTCTGCGTGTATGTGTTTTGTCTTTCTTTCGCCCTTCTTTACACTTTTGCGCATATTCATTATGCTACCCGTCCCATTCTTCTCCTCTACTCCTTCTCGTTAACTGTGTAGTTTGCCAAGCAACGCAGACGCTAACCTTGCTCACAGGCCTGCCTCCTCTGGCCTCTCCTGCTCTCGCCACCCAGTCGCCGCAAACGCCTTATCCCTTACCTGTTCTGCTGGTCGCAAAACTTCCTCGGCATCCTGCTGATCCTCCACCTCTCCAAGCACAACGCCATGCTCAAAGACATCGCCGAGAACCTATGCGGGGATCGTTATCAGCGGGATGTAGATCTTTCGGTCCAGCTCATGTTGGACTGGATAAGCGATCTGAAAGAGGCGAAAGACCCTATGGCCGAATGGTGCTGGAAAGTCCTGCGGGGGATCTATTGGTGACAGGAACCGCACCTGAACGAACGACGAATCGGAATCTGATGTCGAAGAAGTTAGATGGTTGGTCTAGACTATTTCTGGGTGGATGTATGCATTGGAAAGGAGTGTTTGCATTTACAAAACGGTGGCAAAATTCTCGGAGTTGGAGTCTGCGCGCGGACTTGATTGGGGTGCGGGGTTCATTGCGCGGATTGGTTGATATCGGCATTGGCGCATGTGGAGATGCATAACGGATGAGAGAGGAGGACAAAGGGTGCGAATGAGCAACGCGAAACGATTGAAACGGCAATATATAAGATAAGATGGGTTGAGACGGTATGGTGTAAGAGGAGCAAAAAGAAGAAAAGAGAAAAAAGAAGAAAAATACACGGAACCTTTATCTCATGATGGATGGTGCATTTAAAGGTTCATTTGGCCGGTCGTGCTGCAGGCGGTATGACAATGACGACGACGACGACGATTATGATGACTATGACGATGACTATGATGATGATGATGATGATGATGATGATGATGATGACGATTATGACGATTATGACGACGATGATGATCAATGAGTTTTATGTAAGTGAGAATAAATTACTTATCTACACATCACACTTGCATTTACAGATGCCGTGTTTCGCTGTGTTGAAGCTCTATTGAAGAACAACTGAGGAAGCAGAGTGGGCAGGTAAGACTTTCGGAATATGATCCCTAGATGGAATATGATAGCTCTAAGACCTAGTCGGTAATCTAATATACTGTACAATATCTACAACTTCGACTCTTTCTTCCGTCGATCAAAAGTATCGTCTAGAAGATAGTCAGGATATTTCTTGTTGCCCGCCATACCCATTGGGACTCTCCCTATTCATGCAGTTAGTATATGATCGAGACTTTAACAATAGCAAGATATAGAGTAAGAAAAGAAAAAGAACAACTTACAACCACCACCATCAATGACCAACACCTCCCCATTCACGAAACTTCCTGCATCGCTAAACAAATACACCGTCCCATCAGCGATCTCCTTAACAGCACCATACCGACCCAATGGATTGCGTCTCTGCGCCTCTCCAGTGCTCTCCGTCTCCTTATCACCCAGTCTCGCCATGCCTTCCGTCCCTTCAATCGGTCCTGGGGTAATCACGTTGCTCGTCACACCTCGGGGACCGTACTCCAGCGCAGCCGTCGCGGAAATAGCGTCGACGCCGGCTTTTGCGGCTGCGACATGGCCCTGCAATGCCATGCCCGTAAAGTGGAATGCCGCGGATATGAATATTATACGGCCACCGGTGGAGGGATTGGTAGGGGAGTTGGGATGGGCAGAAGCGGATTTTAGGAGAGCGGGGAGGGTCGCTTTAAGGGTGTTGAAGGAGCCCAGTGTGTCAATTTCAAGGACGGTGCGGAAGGCGTTGGAAGAGAGACCCGAGAGTGGTGCGATGAAATTTCCTGCTGCACCGGCACTATTGAATGAATTAGCATCGACATTGCGAGAGGCAAGCATATGCAAAAGGGAGGAGAGAAGTCCATACATCACGAAATCGATTCCTCCCAACTCCTTTACACATCTCTCGACTGCGCTTTCCAAGCTTTGTATGTTCCTCACATCAACGTTCCCAATTCCAATAACTTTCGATCCAGCTCGTGCGGTTTCAATGGATTTCGCCATCGATTCGGTTTTGGCGGCGTTGCGTCCGATGATGCATGCGTTTGCGCCTAGATGAACCATGGCTCGGACTTGGCCTGAGCAAATTGTGCCTGCGCCGCCGGTGCAGAAGACGACTTTGTTGTCTGATGGGTGGAGAGTTTAGCTTGTATCTGAGAGCTGTGAAGAGAGGAGGTTTACCAAAGATTCCATCTTTCCAGACATTGGACAGATACTCGACGCGAGGGATAGACATTTTGAGGTTTTGGGTCGAGGTTGGTTAGAAGTGATTGCTACTAGGAACGATAGAAGAATTCGACGGAGCCTCTGATCTCCCAACGTCACTTTATAGAATCATGTAGAGCAACCGTTGGTTATCTCGGGAAATCTGGAGAGAGTTAGCAACTCCAACTCGATTTCAAAAGAAGGTGAGACAAGCATCCACACCCACTCATACGGCCGAAGCCCAAGAATCCGGGGAAGACGTGCCTCGGCACAAGTAAATAGTAATCAGGCACAAATTAAGGCACCGGAGACTAGTATCCCCCAAGCGAACCTAAAATTCACACGGGTGGCATCATCAAATTCTAGCCTAGCGATACCGCATTACTCGAGTCGGGCTTTGACAACCTCTTCACTCACAAACACATATTCTTGGGTATCATTATATTCTGGCGTCGATTAATATTTGTAAAGGACAATAGCATTGATTGAGGTCAATATGGCTACGAGGAGTATCTCGACGTTAAAATTCGTGGGGAGCATTTCCCTCGGATTACTTACCGTACGTCTCTTCACCCCACCATGACAGCTATTCCAGCCCCTCTGGCTCTGTTCCATCATCGCGAATTGTCACAATTCTTCGTGTATTATCTTTAATCGACGACTAACAATAACAAACAGGGCATTTCCTACACACTCAGCTCCCTCACCATCCCCGCTCTCCTCACCCTCCCCTCCGCCACCGTCGCCTCCCGCTCTTACCACTCCCTCACCACCCTTACCACCAACCACATCCGTTCTCTTACCGGCATCTCATCCTTCGCTTTCCTCCTAGCATTCTACCTCTCTCCCCGGGGCCAAAAACACCCCTATCTCCTATGGACGTCACTCTTCGCAGCATCCAGCTCTTTCGTCGATCAAATCGTTCCTCTGATCAGCAAAGCCAGTCCACTACCCCGTCGTGTCGCGAAGAAGAACAGCAGGCAGAGCAAGAGACAAATGGATGCGAGCTATGAAGTTGTGGGGGATTCGAATAGCAGCAGTGCGGATGAGGAGGGTGGCAGCTTCAATGGGGAGGAGGTGAGAGGGGAGATGGAGGGCGAGATGATGAGACAGGTTGTTAGGACTGTGTTGACCGGGTTGGGTTTTGCGATGAGTGTGGTGGGAATTTGGGGTGATGGGGTTGCTACTGAGGTTGTGTTTGTCGAGGTTGTTTGAACGGAGAGGTTGCTGGATGAGGGGGTGAGGTGATGAGGGGATAACGGTGTGGTGTGTGATGGGCATTGTGCATATGGAGATGGCCCGGGGATGGGTAAGACGGATTCTTGGGTTTGGGGAGTTTGAAAGTATGTCATTGAATTAGGATGGAAGGATATTACGGAAAATAGCTGCTGCTTGGGAAAAGCGGTATTGTATGGTAACAGCACACTCCAATCTTTCGTCACGTTGGTTCACGAGCGCCCCTCTCTCGACATAAAAGGATTACGACAAAATAAATACATATTAACACCACATATCCATCTCTCACGCCTTTTGCTCCTTGAATTTATCTCGTTTCTCGTGCGCGCATATTGTCTGTTGCCTATATCAGGTTCGAGAACTAAAGGGACGGACGATAACATGACTATTCACGGTTTACAGAACTAATTTCTCGAAGCACAGTAGCTCCACCTGTTGCAAATATGTAAAATGTACGATTTAGGACTTGCACATGACTTTTAAGGCAAACTTATCGTACACTCAGAGGCTCAGAATTGGTTCTTCTCGACATGACATAGTATAGTAATTGGTTCCCCAAAAGCAGCATGCGTTAGGAGCAGGAATCAGATCATACCAGCGAAGTGGTGCGTATCACTTAGCGGGGTTACCATGCCATGTTGCCACAATCTCGCACAATACGCTGCAACAACTAGTCACTCTAGCCATTCAGTCTTGTATGTCAGCGAAGGCCTAGTGAATCGTCCACTGATAGAAAGTTCTGGCCATTTTAGAGAGGCACAGAGAGATAGAGAGAAGCAAAGTGGGCGGGAAAGAGGAGCTTACAAGTTTTGACCTCAATTCCACATAAAGCTACTTAGCCACTGTGTGTGACGTATTCTTTGACGACCCTAGCCCCGCGATGAGCTCTTTCCCCGCCTACATCTATAAAAGCTTGGAAGAAAGGGATTGCCTTCAACCTTTCATCAACCATACAACAAATCAACAATTATCAAACTTTCAAACATCACCTGCGAGAGCTGCAAATAACGATAATTGAAAAAAAAAAACCAACACGAAGATCACAAACAAATAAACAAAATCAATCAACATGTCTGCCAACACCGTCCACGTTAAGAACATCTCTTCGCAGACCAGCGAGAAGGACATCAAGGACTTCTTCAGCTTCTGGTAAGCTTTACTTCTCTATTGGCAATCTACTCACAACTGCTAACAATTATTCCAGCGGAAAGATCACCAGCCTCGAAGTCGGTTCAGATGGAGAAACACAAAAGGCGACCGTAGTTTTCGAGAAGGAGACCGCAGCAAAGACCGCTTTGTTGCTCGACAACACACAACTTGGCTCAACTCAAGTAAAGGTTACAAGTGCATCTGGATCTGACGAAGACGATGGCAGTCACTACACACATAACGAAGAGAGAGACAGCGATGATATCACCCAGGAAGAGAAGCCAAGAAGCCGTATCATTGCTGAATATCTCGCACACGGCTACGTTATTGGTGACCAAGCCGCTCAACGTGCCATCGATCTTGACCAGAAGCATGGCGTCTCCTCCCGTTTCCTCAACACTCTCACCAACCTCAACAACAAATACCAGGCAACCGACAAGGCCAAGGGAGTCGATCAAACTTACGGTGTCACCCAAAAGGCCAGCTCCCTTCTCTCTGGCTTAGCCTCATACTACGAAAAGGCTGCCGGTACCCCAACTGGTCAAAAACTCGTCAACTTCTACACCCAAACCTCCCGCCAAGTTCAAGACATCCACGCCGAAGCGCGCCGTCTCGCCGATCTCAAGAAGCAGGAACAACCTGAAAAGGTGTCAGGAACCGAGAAGACAACTTGTAAGTGTGGTTCTAATTCAGGTGATTGTCCATGTACAGCAGGCTCTTGTGCCTGCGCCGATTGTGGCAAGTCGGATGTCAAGAAAATTCCCGGCAGCAGCAAAACCACTTGCAGCTGCGGCGGCAACACTTCAAAGTGTGGCTGTGCTCCGGGCGAATGTTCTTGTAACTCCTGCCCCAAGTCGGAGACTGAGAAGGTTCCTGGCTCTGAGAAGACTACTTGTAAATGCGGTGGAAATGATTCAGATTGTCCTTGCGCTGCGGGCAAATGTGCCTGCAATGGTTGCTCGAAGTAACTTTTTGGCGACTTCATTGTTTGATTTCTATTATTTCTATCTTTTTCTTGGGTCTTCTTGGTGGGGATCAAAAATTGTGTATTATTAGGGGTTGGGCCGCTAACATAACTTCTCTGCTCTTGCTGTAGCAGCGGATCCAGCTGCCACTATTGATTCGGCGAAGATTGAACCCCTCCAGCCTCAAAAGCAGTAAGCTGGAGATGGGAGGTTTTGAGTCGTTGCGTGTTTGCGTTGCTGCGAGTCGATGGCTGTTTTGCAATTGGGCGCGCGTTGGCGGGTTAGTTTATTGATGGGGGTGGGTATGGTTACTGTATGGTTCTGGGCTGGGTTGGGATGACAGGATTATGAATATTATGATTTTGGAATGGGGGGATGTGTGGATGGGGACACACACAGTGCGAGGTCAGGTACTTCTGCGAGCGATTGCAACGCTTTAGTTTTATGAAAATTATAATGATTTTCCAGCACTTTTTGTTCTTCAATAACGCCGCCATTATAATTCATAATTTCTGTGGTGATATCTTACCATTCACTTGACTCTTTGTGATCAGAGCAGTGTGAGGTGCTACTCCTTCTTGCAAGGGGAGAAAGTTCATTCTATGGGTTTGTTGATGCGCGATCGGGAAATCGAATTGCCATCTTGATTTTTGAAATCAGGATTTCATGCATGCATACGTTGGCTACATGATGTTTCTCACCCCACTTCCCATCCGGTACTTGTTTCCCAACATGAGGGGGAGATCTTGCGGACAGATATTTGTAGCATTTTTCCACCATTGCGGATAGAGCAAGATAGGTTGATGGTGGGGTGTGTTGATGTTGATGCGGGATTTTTGTTGGAGGTGGGTGATCTGGATATATGTTACAGCATGTAGTGGATGAATGCATAGTAAAAGGTGAGTCTACGGTGTTAATTCATTTTATTCGTATCGTGCAATGGATAGATAGATAGGTACTTTATCATTATAACTATCGCTATCAGTATCACTCATGCTCTTGTGTCTGTCTATCCCTGACATCGGCAATGTGTCATTTCATTCGTACTGTATAACCCCCGCTCGCTCGCTCACTCACTCCTCCATTCCATTACATTCCGTCGCCTATGACTTCACGTTCGGCTCCGTGGTCTTCTCGACCGTCTTGGCTGGGTGGTCACCTAGTGCGCTGGAAGGGTTGGAGGAGAGTCCCTGGGGAGTTGTTAGATACATATATATTTTATTGGTGTTGTACTGTATAAGCAGATGGGAGAATGTGAAATGGAGGGGAATAGGAAGAGGGGTAACATGCCTCAAGGTCGGACTTGCTCTCTTTCTGACTGTTCTCGCCTTGATTGATTCCTTTGGCGTCAGAAGGGGGATCGTTCACTTGAGCACCGGATTGACTCTCGGGGTCGGGGGATTGACGACCTTCGTTGGCGGACATGGTTGTGGTTTGGGTGGGGAGTTGTGTGTTTGAGAAGAGTGTGTCGGGTTTCTGGGGGAGAATGTTTTGTTAGTCTTGCTTGTGATGAATATGGATAGAGGGAAGTTGTTAGGAGAGGGGGTTGTGAGGAAGGGAGTGGGATATGGCGTGGGATTTGTGAGTTGGGAGGTCGGATGGAGGGGTAATCGTGTTGATGTAAATATCGGATATTCTTCGATGCCCGGCGTTTGACAGTAAGAGAGCAGAGAAAGCAGAAGAGCACAGAAGACTTACATTGTAAATTCCAAAGGTATCAAAGATTCGTTCAAAAATTGATAGTTGTTTGTTGTTTGTTGTTAGGTGTAAGAAGGTCTGAAAGTTGTCGACTTTTCACATCTTCCTTATACCTCTCAATCTGACTATACGTCATGCCCCGCCCGCCGGGAGAGCAGGAGGTCACGTGCTCGACGGTTATCGCATTGGAAGCTTCAGCCACAGCCGAGATTTGGTAAGACGAAGACCCTTTCTAAACGTTTCGAGTTAGAGAGAAAGCCACGGAGCTGAGAGCCAATCATCACGGGCATTCTCCACTCCAATGGATGGTCAGGGATCTGATCCATCAACTTCTGGTGAGAGTATGAGTGTGAGGGAGTATCAGTGAGTGCTTCAATCGCCATTCAATCTCCATTCAATAGGATCTTGGCCGTCGTACTTCGCACTGCATCGACGCCACTGCACCGAAACCATTGAGACTTTTCGTATTGATTCCACGACTTCATAACCAATCAATTGTCGAACCGACGAGCCAAACAACACACACCACTCGCACCACTCGTATCGACTGGCACTGTTTCCAGAGAGACAAATAGTTCTAAGACAACGCATTTACCACCACATCCAGCCAGACCCAGATTCGGACTTAGGATCAGAGTCATGGCACCGGATCTCAATTCCGTACCTCCTTCTCCAAGACCTCCTAACGCACATCTTTCGCGGACCCCTTCCGAACGTACTTCTTCTCAGTCAATCTTGCCACCACCGCTGTCCTCTCCTTCTTTAAATATTCTTCCCTCGAACCAAAGTGCTGTTGCAGCAGCCTCGCCTCCTCTTGCTTCTCCAAACATGACGGCTTCTATTCAATCGGGAGATAATACAGGAGTTGGGACAGGACCGGGTCCGTTGAGACATCCTCGTCCTTTGACCGCTGCGGATTTACATCTGCAATTGGAGAAGGAACAGGAAGCTGTGGTATGTAGATGGATGGAAGTAGGTGTTACGGCTCGTCGATATTAACTTCTGCGAATAGGTCAATCGTCTCACCCGAGAACTGTCAATGTTACGCGCAGCTCAAAATGCATCCGTTGTCTCCAATGCCTCTTCGACTTCGAATGGGTTAGCAGATAATCCAGATAATACCAATCACCTCCTTTCTGGACCCAGTCATCCGATTCCTGCTCAACGCCGGCATCATCGCACTTCCTCTAGCACATCTACACGAAGTATCACAGCTACAACCGGTAGTATGAGCACAATCGGAGGAATCGCCGCCCCTCGTCGCAATGATTCCAATTCTCACTCCCTCAGTCGTCAAAACTCCATGACAGGAGGTATCCACCGATCCGGAACCAGCAGTCCCGCGCCCACAAGCGGCTCTTTCCCGCACCCCGACCACTTCTCCCACTTCTACCACCAACAAAGACCAAGTATGTCGATGCACCGAGAAAGCTCCGGCACAGTCCCGACAATGGCGAGCACAAGCGGAGATGCGACGACGAATGTGCCGACGACGGGTAGATATGAGGAAATGGTTTTTCATAGACAGGAGCTAGAGGCAGTAAAGAAAGAGAATGAAGCGTTAAAAAAGAAGATTAGAGACTTAGAGAAGACGTTGAGGGAGAGGAGACAGAGTGATGCCAGTTTGAATCGGACGAGGAGTGAGAGTGTTAGCACGACGGCTAGTGTGGGGGTTGGAAGGGGGAGGGATAGGGAGAAGGAGGGGGAGGATGATGGTGGTGTTAGAGTTGGGGAGAGTGCGAGGAGTGGAGGGTTGAGGTGATAGATGAAGTGTCGATTGAGAGGATCCATTGAAGTGACGGGTTAAAATCAGTTGTGAGCGAACTCGGTTTTGATTGGTTTCGAAAGGAATCTCCGTTGTGTTCGATGAGTATTTTCTGCTTCTTTTGATGGTGTTTGGAGCATTGTGGAGGGGAATCAGGAGAAAAATATGGCGTCGATTTTGTTTGAATCTTTTTCAGATGGATGAAAGGAGGGATGGATGGATGGATGATATAAAGAAGCGCAATGCGAGGGAGCAATCAGGTCAGCTCAGATATTGAGTGAGATATTCTAAGTTCTACTACTACTACTACTTTTATTGCCTGTAAATGTAAATAGTTAGCGATATAAGTTCGAGGAATCTATGTTTTTGCTTCTTGCATTTTATTGTTGCCTCGAATCCTCCTGGGTTGCGGGAGGATATTGAATGAATAAGGGGCTCTCATAACTTGAGGGAGAATTGCTTTACTGGATTAGATGGATATGGATAGTCAACTTGGAATTAGGCTTGGGCTTTGAATGTTTGGTGGATTGTTTATAGAAGGAAAAAGGGAAAGATGAATGGCTAAGTAGGCACATAGCTCTCACTCCATTCCATCTCCTTTCCGTCTAGAATGGAAGTGAGCAACCCAGAAATTACTCATATCATATCGTTTTCATTATCCAAATAGTCATTCATTCATAATGAAAGATCCAGAAACTATTATCCAAGCTTGAGTTCACTTCAGTTCCTTTCGTTCAACTCACTCAACCATCCAATGAATATCCAACATCGCCACTCTCCGCCGCCATCTTTAGTAATCTCTCTCTCATCCCTTCCGCTATCTCCCTCTGCTCTTCGTCCAAGCAGCTGAAATCAATTTGTCCTACCCACTAAAAGGGAGAGAGGAAAGTTAGCAAAAACCATTCGGAACCTAAAACAACAACCATCCTTCAAAATCTCTCCACAGCCATAACAGAAATGCAGATATAAAAACCAGAAAAGAACTTACATCCTTCAACCCATGCTGCAACACATTCCTCGCCCTCACGCCCCCTCCCCCTTCCAACCCCACACTCCCATGCAACGTCATCCTCTCCACCCCCGAATCATACACCCCCCGATGCAAAATATTATTATCATAAAACACCACATCCCCGGGCTGCATCTGCACTCTCATCTCGCCCTCTACACCCGTCTCATACTCGCCCATACTCCTCTCCTTTTCCGTGCGCGCGCGCCTATGACTCCCCGGCACAACCACCAGACTGGCATCCGCGTACAGCGCCATATTCCACTGGGCGTGGAAGGCGGGGTGCGCGAGCCGGGAGAGCTCTTCCTGGGCGGTGGCGGACGACGGGATGTCGTCGCGGTGCCAGCGCAGCTGGAAGTTGTGGTCGGGGCGGGTGAGGAGGTTGAAGAGCTCGAGCACGAGGGAGGACGGGGTGCTGCCGGGGAAGAGAGAGAGGATGGTGCGGAGCATGGGGGCGGAGAAGTAGGTGCGGATGAAGGCGGGGGAGGTCCGGAGTTGGGGGTGCATGAGGGATTGGACGCCCCAGATGCCGTGGGTGGGGACGTCGGCGGGGTTCCACTGGGGAGAGGGTTAGTTTGGGGAGATAGGTGGGGGATTGGGATGGATAGGGGAGGGGGAGGGGAAGATGATAGTAGAGGTTTGCCGGGGTAGTAGAGAAGAGATCAAGGAGAAAATCTTGGAGAATATGGTACTTCCACATCTCTCCCTCATCGTATTCTCATACTTCTCAACCCACTCCGCTGCCTATCACAGCATCACCCATCACCCTCTCCACGCCACACGCTCCATACTTCCACTTTACTTACAGGAGGAAACTGCTTCGGAAGCGTCCGAACATATGGCCAAGCACCTGACCGAGCCAAATCCACCGTCTCCTTGGCCGCCTCCCGCAACTCGGTTATCTGCTCTGGCGTCAGAAGGTTAGGGACTAGCACGAATCCATCGCGTTCGAGGGACTCGAGAAGTTCTGATTTGGACATTGCTTGTTTTTCGTATTTGTGGTGCGTTGTGCTGTGTGTTTAAGTCAGGGGTTGGAGGACTTGGAATGTAATTTTGGGGGTTGGAGATGTAGTTAAAAAGTGCGGTAGGTGGGTGATGGGTCAATGATATATAACTCCCGTATAGATTGGTGTCGTATGATTCTAATATAAGAAAAGAATGAATGTGCTGCGCCTTTATGTCGTCAAGTGACAAGAGGCTGATGAAGTTATAGAGATGGGACGGCAACGGAAAGGGAGCTCCGACGGTTGGTGGGTGCGGGGTAAATCTCGGCATGGTCATATTTTCGAATTGGGTAAAAAGACTACTCGTATAGGGATTGAATGGCGCTGTAACGTAGTAGAAATTGCAGTGGGTGGGTATGGGAAAAGTATGGTTAGGGGATGTAGGATTAGGAGAAGCGTATACGAGGTCATTCACCTGTGCGACCATTTATGCAGCTACTATGATGCGTAATTCACTATGTTGGTGAAAGTCCTTTATGAACGATATCACGCAAGATGGCATTCTGTATACGCCTTCACATCATCCAGAAAACGTCCATGTAAGCAAATATGAGTTCTTTACTACTAGTTATACGAGCAGACCTCATGTTACACAACAACGACACTGAGTAGCTTTCTCTAACAATCAGCTCCAAATAACCTCCACACCACTAGGCAATCCAAACACCTGGTTATTCGTCTCGAATTGACATTTCGTAGTAACAACACCTCCATGTGTACCCTGCGTCAAACAACTCCCCGAACTACTCACAACGTTACCACTGACGTAATACTTCCACTGCTGATTGCTGTGCCCAGAACAGGAACTCAAAGCTACCTTCCCCCCACCAGAGTCTGAAAGACATCTGGATGTATCGAAAATACCCCTAATAGTACCATCGCTACGAGTCTGCCATACCTGGCCATCCGCAGCGTTTGGATTCGTCCACTTCAAGGCTTGGTGGGAATAAGTGAGAGATTGAAAGGAAGCCGTGTTGAAAATCATGCCAGTAGGAATGACATTTAGAGAGCCGTAAGTTGCGGAGATACGATAGACTGCAGTGCCGTGGGACGGAACACTTCTGACTGAAATTTCGTTGGCTGCGAGACCCGAGCTGCCGGTCCATAGATTTTTGACCCCAACTGATTTGGCTGAAATGCCTATGTGGTCGAAAGAGATTTTGGTGCTGTTGGTAAAATCACCAGTGTTGATGACCGTGAGAAGTCTATCACCATTCGACAAGTCTTTCGTCAAAACATCCCAAGCGGCATCTCGAGTAACGAGTGTAGCCTGCAGGGCCAACTTGTCCTGGTCTACCGCAATGAGATCTGCATTAGTGAGATATGCAATCTCATTCTTTGTGAGGGCTGGAATATCAGCACTGATAATGAGCGGTGCCGAAAGTGAAGCCCAAATGGCAAAATGGGACTTTTTCTCGTCTAAAGATAGGTCAAAATGATCGACGTTGAGGAAATCCGGATCATTGAAATATCCCGGTTTTTGATATCGTGCCAACCGGACCTCCTGGCCGTAATTAAATATGATCGAATCCCATCCGGTAATATCTGGCCAGTATAGCGTGGAATTGAAAACAAGTGTATCACGCGAATGACGGGCAAGTTGGCCATACTTTGGAACCCAATCCATTACGGTATACCAGTCAGTGAGGTTGTCTGAAGGAGATCCAGAGCCGGCAAAATATGCTGGGGCACTTTCGGAAAAGATCAGTGGTTGCTTCAGCGCACTTAAGACCTTGTGCCATTTTCCATACACCTTTTCATATTCTGCTTCGGTAGAAATAGGCATATTGCACCCATCCATCTTGAGGTAGTTGAATCCCCAGTTAGCGAAAGTCCGAGCATCGATTTCTTCATGTCCATAGCTTCCAGGATATCCACCACAGCTGGTGAGCCCGGCATCAGAGTAAATGCCTGCATTGAAACCAAGTTTATTCAAGTAGTTTGTCAGCCACGGAAGACCTCGCGGGAACTTTTCCGGGTTCCATAGTAGCGTTCCATTAGCTTCTCTACTGCCCTTACTCCAGCAGTCATCCAGGTTGAGTTGATTGTAGCCTGCTGCTAGTAGGCCATTTTGTTTCATCGCCTGGGCTGTTTCGACGAACAAGGACTCATTGAGACCGCACATGAAGGCAGCCCAGTTGTTGAAACCTTTGACAGTCAGATTAGGATAATGCTAGAGTAGTTGGGTATGCAAGAATAATGGAAGGTTCACTGTCTTCCAAATCGCCAACACTATCATCGGAAATGGAAAGACTCACCCATGGGAGGTGTTGGTTGCAGCACAGATGCCATGCTAACTGCATGATACAATGCAACGACCAAAACCCAGAGGAAGGGTCTCGGAGTAAACATTGTTGGAAATGGAGGCAGAGACGAAAATACCAATTGCTGAGAAATTCGACTCGAAATGTAGCCTCAGTGTTATTTACTAACCTCCCAGCAGTTGAGATGTTGCAGACGGACAACGGTATAATTGTCCTTCAGGAAACGTCACCTACAGGTATTATATATCTTAATTAAGTAACCGTTACCACGGCTTTGATTGTCTGGGCACGCAAATATTACCTGCGGGTTGACCTTGCATAGTGCCGCAGATCCAAGGAAATTACCCGGCAGCTTCAGCCTTCCCCGCATTCACCCAGTGGCAAATACTCGACGCATTGGTCTACTCTGGGAAGTCGGAAACTGCAGTTCGTACGCCATTTCCATAAGTCGTATGAGTAGTATGTACGCAGTTGAAACGTTGCTCTGCACTTGCAGGAAACTGCTCATGTTGCTAGTTCAGCGTTCAGCTAACAAGATTCTCTTGGGCGCCGAAAATGGGGAAAGGACCAGTTACACAAGCTCCGTTTAATCGTTGTGCATAATCGACATGGAAGTGAACTTGATAGACGCCCCTCCTAGCGAGACTTCCCGTTGCGGTGTCGGTGACGGTTGTAGAGTGGCTATGAAGTATGAAGCCTTCTTGTAGTAGTTGGCAAAGGGGTATGGCTCTAATCCCTTGGGAGACCCCTCTTCTGTGGCAATTTACAAGAACCCATAATTGGCGATTGAACGCGTGAAGCCACTCTCGAGCCTTTAAAGACATGTAATTAAGTAAACAGGGTTGCACTGAATGATCTGGATAGGAAGGATGACATGCGAAAAAGAAAAGCATCAGATATGTTGTAACATACACATTGAGTTGATTATGTTGCTACTGTACAGTCCTGTAAGGTTGTGAAGTACGAGAAGAGTCAAGTTCACTGGTTCAGCACTAAGAAATTTAGTGGCTTTAGGCTTCGCTAAGCCTCGCAGACGCTAATTTTACCGTAAGCAGAACGTCAACGGAGCCCCTTCATCATCTATCATCCTACACTTTCTCTCATGTCATGGTATAGCGAAAGCGAAGTCAAAATGGATCGGAAGCCGTAAAGGTTAAAATCGCAGCTTTGGATGCTCTTAGAAGCCACATATTCAACACCAATACCTACTTGAAGCCTCCCTCAATTCCTCTAAAGCAGTAGGAACAACCAATAGAGCTGTCGCACTGTTACAGACATGACCCCATGGCGTTATACTTCAGCAGCTACTGAATCCTACTTTCTGGAGACAGACAAATTGATGACTTGAAAATAGAATTGGTCGTATAGTCAAGGAGATATCCAAGCCTGCGACGTGTTGCGTTGGGTTAGATTTTGACTACGACGATACATGTGGAACCTGAGAAAAATGGCAATGGACCTCAGTCATGGAAGATAATCAATGCACGGGTTCTACAACATTAGCTTGCGGAGACACCACTCGAGTGATGTGCGTATAGAAACATTTTGAAGAGGTCAAGCCAACGAAGGAGAAAGGCAGATTTGTTAAAGTGCCTTCTCGAAACCCGCAAGTGCGCGCATACGCTCTCGATGAATTGAGGTTTATATATACAGATATATAATTTAGGAGGCTTGGATCTGTTAAATAGTCTTTACTCCCGAAGCATATGCCGCTGTCTGAGAGACCCTCACAGCAATGATGATAAATCGCCAGGCTGCAAGCTGCACAGGGGGGAGCATTCCCCCAAAGAATGGCCGAGATGAGATTCCCCACATTCTTTCAATTGCTATTCTTCTTATCTTGGTTACAGAGCTCTACGAGCATCCACTTGTTACTCTCAGATTATTATCGTACATAAATATTGCCTGATTTCTCTTCTTTTAGCAGCTGGTTTTGTCCAGCTAGCATACCGGCATCACTCATATGCAGATAGGCTAACACTTCCGGGAAGTTTCGTACTTCTTTAAAATTCAAACTGCTCATCAGTCAAATGTCGACTTCATTCCGCCAGTCACCAAGAACTATGAATTAGCATTCGGAAACTCTTAGAAAGCCAACCATCCAGTTGGTGGAGAAACATAAAGTTAGATTGCCAAATCTGAAGTTTTAGTTTATCTCCTATCTTGCCCAATCAACTAGGCTGGTTCGTAGAAGTGCTTGTCAACTTTTCTGCAAAGTGATGAAATCAATGCAAGATCTCCCTGAAATGCTTCCCTAACCGACCATCTTTCTGGGAGTTGACCATGTATGCGTGGCCAAGGCGGGGAAACAAATCTGGGGAAACGTCGGCAAGGAAACGTGGGGTATCATTGCCCCTCCTGTTTGTTACTTGATTGCTAACGTGATACACATGAAAGAGATAGTAGAGCACCCAAGCAGTCAACATCTATTTACCTAGCATCGCCGTTTTTTAGCCGCTCGATACCAACTCTACCGCATAGTAGGGACGAGACTTCGCCTCCGCGCGTCCTTCTTGCTCCTAAAGCGCTTGTCGTTTGGTGTTGGTACGTGTTCTTGTATAAATTCTATAGTCCCAAATTGTGTTTGTGCAACGCTTCGAACATTAGGTTTCAGAACGACAGAATCATTCGTGAAAGTAACAAAGTTGCTATGTCGGGCAAAAAGCAAGACGTTGCTCATATCGAGCAATTCCCGATCGAGCAACACAACACGAACTTCGATTCTCTAGCAGCAGCTGCTAGCACTTCAGAATGCATTTCCCCAGTGAAGCACACACCCGAAGGTGACACAGCTCTTGCTCTATTTCAAGGCACTGAACAGTTACATGAAGCTATTGATCCCGTGGAAGAAAGAAAGTTGATCAAAAAGATCGATATGGTTATTCTGCCCTGTTTGGCTGTTTGCTACGTCTTTTATTATGTGAGTATTCTCAACCTTACCTCGTGCAAGAACATAAGGCGGTGGTGCTAACGACATGTAGATTGATAAAACGACACTTTCATACGCAGCAATATTCGGCATCAAGGATGATCTCCATTTGGAAGGAACTAAATACTCCTGGCTATCGAGCATCTTCTATTTCGGATGGCTCGCTTGGTCATTTCCAACGAACTATCTCATGCAAAAATTTCCGGTTGCGAAATACCTAGCTTTTAACATCTTCATGTGGGGTGTGCTTCTCATGTGTCAAGGTAAGAATATCTTTTCTTCTCCCGCCCAACTATCTATGGAACCGACTAACCAATCCCCACAGCCGCAGCACGCAACTTCACCGAGCTCGCCATTCTGCGAGCTCTCTCCGGCGCGGCCGAAGGCTGCAGCGACTCCTCCTTCATGATCATCACCTCCATGTGGTACACCCGCCGCGAACAGCCCATCCGCATCGGGCTCTGGTACAGCGCCAACGGCGTCGGAATCGCAGTCGGCGGGCTCATCGGCTACGGCATCGGCAACATCCGGGGGTCGCTATCATCGTGGAAATACGAGTTCCTGATCGTCGGCGCATGCTGTTGTATCTGGGGGATCGTGCTATTTTTATTCCTCCCCGACTCGCCCGTCACAGCGAAGATACTGAGCACGGCGGAGAAACGCATGGCGGTGGAGAGGTTGCGGGAGAATCAGACGGGGGTGGAGAATAAGACATTTAAGTGGACGCAGGTTAGGGAGTGGGCGTGGGATTATAAGACTTATATGTTCTTTTTGATTGGGATGGTGGCGAATATTCCGAATGGGGGGATCAGTAATTTTGGGACGTTGATTATTAAGGGGTTTGGCTTTTCGACTCGTAAGTTCTCAATTCCTGCATGCTTCAGATTATCGAAGACATAGATAGGGGTGGAATGTCGGGGGCTATAACTAACTTGGTCATAGTCGTTACGACACTCATGCAAATCCCATACGGAGCTATCATCGCCATCTCAATCCTCGCATGCGTGTTTTTGAATGATCGTCTCCCGCCAAATAACCGCTGTTTCATGGTTATCCTCTTTATGCTTCCTAACATTACCGGCGCATTTGGCCTTCTGTGTACGTCTTCCCTCCTCCTCTCCTCCCTATACCCATTAAACTAACTCCCTCCCCATCAGTCCTCCCCTCCACATCCCAAATTCCCCGCCTAATAATGTACTACCTCACCGGTCCCTACAACGCCGCCTTCGTCCTTCTGCTCTCCGTGCTCACGGCCAATGTCGCCGGGCACACGAAAAAAGTGCTCACGAACGCGACGCTCTTCGTCGGCCTCTGCGTGGGCAATATTTCCGGACCTTTCTTTTATAAGACGTCGCAGGCGCCGAGATATAGATTGGGGATCTGGAGTATGGTTGTGGCGCACTTGGCGGAGGTGTTGTTGATTTTGGGGCTGCGGTGGCTGTTGAAGAGGGATAATGAGAGGAGGGAAGGGGTGGGAGGTGGTGACGGAGTAGGGGCTGGGAAATGTGGAAGTGAGGATGTGGAGGAGAGGAGGAGAAAGGATTTGGATAGGACGGCGTTTGCGGATTTGACGGATAGGGAGAATTTGAATTTTAGGTACATTTATTAGGGTGGGCGGGGTAGTTTGCGAGAATAGGATAGAAGATTAGATATGGAGGAAATAGACGGAGTTTTTATATGGCAATCTTATAGGATGCTTGAATGGTGTTGGGTGTGGATTGTCTTGGGAACGGCATCTACGTAGTGATATGGTGTTGGGCGAGTGTTGGAAATATACGTATAGTATTTAGATTATATAAAGATAGGACGGAACTGGTTCACAGACAGGACATCATCTAGTATATTCCTAAACTTGAGGCTGGCGACGACGACGCTGAAGGCGAATAAAGAGGGAGAGGATGTCGGTGAGAATCATGGTGTGCTGGTCAGGGAGGGATGGAGTGTCGGGGTTTGTGAATGGAGAGGAGGTATAGGGGTGGTATTACTGAATGTGATGATTGGAGGAGAATTTGGTATTTGCATCTCCAAAACAAATACATATAGAGCTCACTGTAGGGAAGAGATGTCCCTAGCCACTGTAGCCAGACATATGGCTCGCCTGCAGCAAAATTTCCTGTTCCTTGATTTTATGGACATGAAGGAGAAGCTACTCACATAAGAGAAACGAAACAACACAGGTTTTCTGGATACACTTATCCTATGAAACTTCAAAGAAAATCGACAGTGACAACGCATGTCGATCGGTGTGTGTGCGATGGTAAAGTTATTGCTTGGTTTGGAGTAAGAACTTGCAGACAATGGATGGTGGCCGAACTTTGATACGTTCACGGATCACAACTTGCTTTCAAGGCGCTTGCTAGGCTTGATAGTTGGTGGCTTGATGATGTGGCTGGTGCGAGTGGTCGTGGTTATGAAGAGACGATCTCCTAAGGTAAGATTACAGGTCGATCTGAGGTGTAGATCCTTGGACCTGTGTTGAATTGCTCTGGGACATGACCAGAGTGCGCGACTTGCTGGTACCATATGCGCGAAAACCGGGTGGATCTCTTCCCAATACATGCGATCCCTTGCTCGAACTGATGCTGGCTTTGCTCCATAGAATTGCCGAGATTGTTAGAATGCGATATGACTATTTCAAGCCGTTATCCGCTCTGCCTATGGTGTATGTGCACAGAGGCCGCGTTCGTGCGCCTTCATTAGGTGTGCCAAATAGCCAGATGAACTGGAGACGTAATAATTGAATTCCAAACGATTTTGCTGCTATCATATTTCAGCATGGCCGTGTTAGTTATGGAAGATGAAAGTACACGATACGTATTTCTAACGATTATCTGAGGTTAATGGCACAGACCCTACCTGCTTATACATTCCCGGCTCTGCTTACTCACCACCGTGCATCAAGTATCAATCCGGGGTCATTCCGTGATTCTCCATATAAGTCGGATTCCCCAAAAAAGCCTGTCGTCGAAGCAATGCGATTAGAACGATGGAGAGTGTAGGAGGATTCAAGACGACGCTTCCCTTAGCGAACGACTCGGATGTCCCTATGGAGACCGAGACTCTTCTCGTCCCAGTTGCACCAGCACAGTTCCCGGGATCATTCGCTCCAGATCTAAGGTATGACCATCGAGCAGTAGCAAGAGCAGCCGGAGGGAAGCACACTCGAGCCTATTTCACGGACGGGTGGGATGATGTCCAGCTGTGGAAAAGTGCTGTAAGCCTCCTTATCGTGCCGCTTCGTGCCTCATATACTCATATCTCGTGCTGTGATGCAGTTCATAGAATTCGTTGGGTCGACCTGTTTATGTTATCTTTCAGCCATGATAACAATTACAATTATCAACTCGAATACTACGCAGATAGCTGCATATGTGGGAATCACGAACATCTTTCTTTTGTGGCTTTTTATAAGTGCACTGGCACCTGTATCTGGTGGTCATATCAATCCAATCATCACCTTTGCAACTTTACTCACCGGACTCACTAGATTCTCGAGGGCAGTCCTGTATTTGATTGGGCAGATAGCAGGAGCTGCCCTAGCTGGGGGTCTCATCAGAGGAAGCTTAGGAGAGGAGAGGACCGCAACGTTAGTATTACCTATCTTTCCTCTGCTTAAGAGCCATCTTCCCTCCCAGCAGTCCGACGCTAAAACAGTATTTTAGTTTCCATGGTGGAGGATGTTATCTCGACACGAACTTGATGACCGAAGGACAAGCGTATCTAGTTGAATCCGTCTTAGCATTCACTCTATTGTTAGTACCAAACCATATAGATTCATTGCGGGCCTGCTAACTTGGCAAGATTTCTCTCCTTCGGGGTAGGTCTTGATCCTCGACAAGCCCAGCTTTTTGGACCAAAACTTGGCCCATTTATGGTTGGCTGCACACTTGGCCTTACCTCCTTTGCCAGCATAGGACTTGCAGCAGGATATCCAGGTGCTCAGATGAATCCAGGGAGATGTTTTGCTTTTGCAGTTGCTAGAGGTGAATTCAAGCGTAAGTTCTCCAGAAGCACTTGCATGAGAAGAATTACTGATAGAAAGACTAGATCAATGGATTTGGTGGTTTGGTCCAGTGACAGGAGCTGTAGTGCAAGCCTGCGTATATAGGTTTGCACCACCGTACCGTAAGGAGAAGGCCAGTGCAAGGAGCGTATGATAAAGACTTACAGAAAGTTTTACGTGGGATAAGTGAGACTTCGCGGCTATTCCGCTCACGTAACCGGTTCAGTGTTCTCATCTTCTTCGAAAGAATTCCACTCTGGATGAGGCATACGACTCGTACTTCCAACAGAAGTAGGAATGAATGCTAGATGCGGGGCAGTTGATGGTAACCTCACCCCCCGACGGCGGAAGAGAGCGCGACAGCTCGTAGTCATCTTGAAGCAAGGCGCGTCTTATGTATAGTACATTGAGCTGTTGTATCAAAGAATGAGGCGAATGACAGTTAGATGGGCATTTTCCCCCTCGTCTGTAATTCAATTGTAGTTCTCCAAATCTTTTAGAGTAAGAATAATACAAAATATGGGTTAAGATATGTGAAAACCGTACGAAATAATTCATTCATAGATGAGTTAGGAAGTGGAATGAGGGGTTATAAGTACTCAAAATTACGCACCCGTGCTCAAGACATCAGCATATCTCCTCAACCAATCACAGCTCACCCATTGATTTTGGTAACCAAAATCCACGTTCAGATAAACGTCCAGAATACCTTCGTCCATCCGCCCTCCCAGCCATTGCGCCTCCACATCGCGATAATGGCCTCCAAAATCGCCCCCCTCGTCGTCCGATCCGCATTCCGAGCTGCGCGAACAGCTTCAAGATCACAGTACCGAACCTTCGTCGCCAGCAGCAGACTTTCCAGCGATGCTCTCCACGTTGTACGTCTCGTCATACATAAATCTAAATCTCCCGCTCCAGCTTCCTTCCCAGCACCCTTCTAACATTTCTCTCTTCTTCTTCTAGCATCGCGATACACCCGAAAACAATGCGTCGATCCCCTTCAAATTCACGCCGCAGAACGAGAAACTCATCGAGGAAATCCTAAAACGCTACCCCCCACAATACAAGAAAGCAGCCGTGATGCCAATCCTCGATCTCGGTCAACGCCAGCACGGATTCACCAGCTTGAGTGTGATGAACGAGGTGGCTAGGTTATTGGAGATGCCCCCCATGAGAGTCTACGAGGTTGCCACGTTCTACACTATGTACAACCGAAGTCCGGTTGGGAAGTTCCATTTGCAGGTTTGCACGACGGTAAGGATTTCTGCTGCTATGCTTGACCCGTGGGAAGCTTGGGATGTAGTGCTGATGTTTATCTATACAGACTCCATGTCAACTGGGTGGATGCGGAAGCGATGCGATTGTCAAAGCCATCGAGGGACATCTAGGTATCAAAGCCGGCCACACTACCAAAGACGGACTTTTCACATTCGTCGAGGTCGAGTGCTTGGGTGCGTGCGTAAACGCTCCGATGCTGCAGATCAATGATGATTACTACGAAGACCTAACACCCGAGACTACCGTTACTTTACTCAAGGCTCTGCAGTCGAGCGCAGGCGATTTGGCGAACGCGGAGGCCGGAAAAGGTGCGCTTACTGGGGAGGACAAGAATGTCAAGTCGGGTGAGGATGTGGGGAAGGATTCGGGGAAGATCTACAATAAGGGAGGAGTAAAGATTCCTGCACCGGGACCGATGAGTGGAAGGAAGACTTGCGAGAATCTTAAAGGGTTGACGAACTTGACAAGCGAGCCGTGGGGGCCGGAGGTTTTCAGAAAAGATTTGTAGATTGCGGGGTTCGTGATTGGAGAATGAGAAAGATATAGAAGTGCAGATGTTGATGCGTATGTATATATTTTCTGTATCATCACATTATGCATTGATTGACTGGTATGTGAGTGGTATACTAATGTTACTTTGATTATTCTCCTGGTGCGTTTGTACTTGAAGCCAATCTATAAAACTCAAGCGAGTGGAAAGCTCGAGCTCCCCTTACTGTTCAATTCTCCTTCTCCTTGGCCGTCCATTTCCCTCCATCTGCTTTCCACAACTTCTTTCCTTCTAATTCACCCCTTCTCGACCTTGCCTTTGCTAGTGTTCCGTTCCATATTTCAAGCAGTAGAAGCTCGAAAGGAGAAATTCGGCGCGCTGATCTCGCGAGGAAACCAACCAAGCGTCATTTCCACTTGTACTTCGACTCAATTTCTGTTCATTTCTCTCATTTTCTTTAACTTATGTCGTGCTAGATGAGCGGGGAAGGCTCAAGCGAGATCAACTTCCTACGTTATTGCTGGCGAAGATAGCTATGAGGTTAAAGCAAAGCTGTTAGTTAGACGGAGTATTCACGCAATATAGAAGAGCGTAAAGGCGTGAGGTAGGATGTTGAATGATACGAATGCGACCACCTGTAGCAAACAATCTGATACACGTCGATATAAAGCTTACGGTGCAGTCAGAGCGCGCAGTCGGAGTGGAATTGGGCTATGGCAAAGTATACTATTGATCTTTGAGTAATGAAGAACATGGAAATCAAAGTGGAGTTTTCGTTCGACTACAAGCAGGTTCAGTAATTCGTGAGTTGGAGAAAGGGGGCAGGTGCTCTTTCATTATAATTTTATCTGCGCTGGTGGTGTATGACCTAGGATCTAGGTGGATGGCAATGGAAAGTTGCTGCATCTTAAAAGATATTGAGTTTTAAGTTAGATCATGATGGTATAGCAGATGGGTATCTTACACGATGAATGAGATAAGCTTTCAGAAAAGACCAGTCGAAGTTGACAATATCATCATAAAGACGCTGTAACTATTCAATTTCGCAACCCTTGGTATACTATAAAACCCAACCCAATCCCAAAACCATTAATATCATTCCCCATCCACCTCACCTCACCTCAAAGGCCCATGCTTCCCCTCCCCCGCATTCTTCACGCCGCTCGCCACCCTCGCGGCTCCGCCCTCAATCCCCTCCGCAACATCTTTAATGCCGTCCCCAACGGGTTTCCCTGCACTACCCGTTACGCCGTTGACTGTCTCCCCGAGACCGCGCCCCGCGGCACCGACAACGCCCCCGACTGTGTTGGTTACGCCTGAGACGCCGGCGCTGGGGGGGAGGGGTTAGCTTGGTTCTAACAAGAGGAAGGGGAGGGAGGAGGGATGGGAGAGAGTAGTGGAAAAGGGGGAGTGGAGGGAGGAGAGATGGGGAGAGGAGGGGTAAGGAGAGGAGGGTTAAGGAGAAATAAAACATACCCAACAGTTGAGGTAACCCAAGTTACACCTGAGGAGACTCCTGATTTATCGTTCATTTTGATTGATAGTTGTAGAGGCGATATATTCTTTATCTTTTTCCTTTGCTTGGTATTTCTAACCTTGAGATCGATGGTAATTTGACTTGATTTGATTTTAGTATTTGAGGATATGATCGACTTCTTGCACAACTTTATACTGTCGCTGTCCATATCGAGGGGCAGTGATGTTGTGGCGGGGCTGACGTCACTGTTGGCTTGTTTCATGCAGGGATCAAAACAGGTCCCTGGCATGGTGGGCATCACCTGCAGGATTGCTTTCCTTCAACTTGCGGAATATTTTGATGAGATGCAATATAGAGCATTTAGAACAAAGGAGGAAGTTTATCCGATCGGAAACGGAGTGTTCAATATATTATAATTAGAATAAACCTGCGCGCGGGCGAAAGGCCTCTACATCTATCAAATGTCTAACTCCATTTTGTGTAGCCAAGCCATGCAAAACAACTTCCTCCCCTCAAGAAGCCGTAATATTCGCAATCAACCCCTCAGTAAACTCCCACAGCAACGAAGAATCATGTGTATGAAACGCCGCCCCTGTATACCACGTACCCCTCTGTCCCTGCAACGCATACAAATCCCTATAAAACCCCTTCTCGATCGCATCCGCGCCAACCCACAGCTCAAAGGGCGTATGTCTGGTGTACGCGACGATATCCGGCGTCGTGGCTGTCTTGTTGGAGATCTGGAGACGGCTTATCTCGGCGAGGATTTCGGATTTGACAAAGTCGTCGGAGAGAGATGTCGCGCTAGCGAAGTGCACGTCGAAGAGGTTGGGGATGCGGGTAGGGCTGATGCTATAGGCGCCAGGGAGAGCGGCGAAACCGTAGGTGGTGTTGGAGCCGATGTTGTTGATGCTGGTGTAGGCGGGGATGCCGGTGTTATTGACAACGGCGGCGTAGTAGCCCGAGTTGTTGAATTGTTTGAAGAGAGTTTGTTCCGAGGTGCTGAGGTCCCAGCCTTGGAGGTTTTGGATCTTGGGGGGGATGGTGAAGACGAGCTTGCGGGCTTCGATGAGTTTTACTCCGTTGGTGGTTTTGACAACAACGCGAGTGGAGTTGTCGCTGCGCTGTACGTGCAGGATGTTGCTGTTGAATAGGATGTTTTGCTCCCCGATGATGCTGGTTGCATGCTCGTAGATCAGACTGTTGTCATTGGCTGCAGTGGCTATGAAACCCGAGGTGCCTCCTTGAATAACCCCCAGACCAAAGTTCTTAAAGACGTAAAGGGTAGGATGAGCAAGTAGATCGCCGAGGCCCTGAGCGTAATTAAACAGATATGCCAGGAAATCTTTGCCAAGATCGTATTTAATAGCGAAGTCCCCAAAAGATAGCAGGAGGTCAGAGGGAACGGGATCCGGAAGATCGAAGCCGGTTTCAACATATGAATACTTGGACAACTGTTGAACATATTTCTGAAAGCCACTGGTGTAATTGGCATAGCTGAAGGTGGAATTGATCACTCCTGTGCGGAAGTCGGCATAGAGTTGGGGACCCGAAGATGAAGTCGATGCTGCAGCCATGGTGACATTGAGTCGAGAAGTGTAACTTCTGACAGTGGATGTATTGTGGAACACCACGACTCCATAGTCATTGGTGAGACCAGTAGTAGGGTCAGTGAAGGTGTTTGTATGTCCTCCTAGGCGATAATCCTTCTCGACGATAACCACAGACTTTCCTGAATCTAGAAGCCGGATTGCAGAATATGTGCCCGTCGACCCTCCTCCAATGATAATGATGTCGCGCTCAATGCACTCGGTGATATTGTGAGATTCACCTTTGATTTCGATAGACGAAGGGAAGCGCGACGAAGCACCAGTCACTTGGAGGAGCGCGGCGGCAACGGTGAACAGCGAAGCAAAGTTCGAGAAAGCCATCTTCGATGCTTGGTTTGGAGAGAACTTCAAAGAAACAGATGATGAGGGAGTGGAATGCTCATACAGAAGAACTGCTCGAAGAAAGAGATAGAAATACGAGAGGGAGAAGAGCCATCAAGGTAAATACTGCTAATTTCCGCTACACCGACTAACTTCAGCGAATATATCAATCTCAAAGTATCTGAGATTATAATGTCATCCCGATATTTTCCCATCGTAACCTCTCACTATCTGGCGGTAGTGAATCAAGGTTCGATCTATGCCTGCCGTGCTATTCACTAGCAGTCATGTATTACCGGGTACCGTAAGTATTGTGTCGTATAAGGGTAGCATGCATGCATGACTACTTGTCTTGGTGTGTCCAAAAACCCCTACAGAAGCGAAGTGCTATCACTGATTGGTGTTCTGCTTATTCGTGAGTTACCGGGTACGCAGCGCCACTCAACGAGACATGATGGTACCTTCTGCATCTGTAAGATAGCGACCGTGTTGATCTCGAGGAGATTTGCGTGTCTTGGGCGGAATAGATGCGGCACGAGAACTCAACTAAGAGGGGCGCATATCAGTGCTAAAGGGTGTGCTATACAAGCACTTGGTATAACCACAACACGGATCGTATAGAATCCGGGAGAAGGCGTGGGCGCAACTATTTCGCCGCCGACGAAGTAATAGCCTACTAACTCACAAGTGCTGTACATCCATCGGGCATATAAACTCCACACCACGCTCTAGGCTCACCAGTGTACTTCGCTAGGGATGATACATGTACTTGTGATTGGCTGCTTATACGTCCGTGGTCCATTAGCCTGGGCACGGGAATGTTGGATCCAAATATGAATCACGTCTCTCAGCACTACTCACTCATACACATGTCGAGTAATCAAGATCTACCGTGGGCGACCATCCAGTGACCACACAACTTACGTGATCTTCAAGGTTGTCTACTTGGAAAGCGTGATGACAATTCGTTAAAGGATCCCATCGAAAGGGAACCTCCACTCCGCCATTTGGCACGGACCTCGAGACGCTCCTAGCCGGCATGGAGATCCTAGGAAAGCAGATCGAGACGTCTTACTAAGACATATTATCACATCCACCTCTCCCATAATCAATCCATACAGCAATCGACAACGTCATTTTATGCCTCGTCGTCGCATTTTGCTACTCACCCATCATGCATCCATCCAAGGACAAACAAGCCCTATGAAGCCATCCGGACCTGCAGATGTTTCGAGATACATGCAATGCATATATCCGCATCGGATAGTCCATCATGCTATCGCCCGCACCCGATACTTTGGAGCTGGTTTGCATTAGCATTGTGTTCGAGAAACTTTCCTCAAAATCATGTATGCGTAGGACAAAGTCCATGGCGTCCGGTCGATGTCTATCCGGCCCTTCATTCTGACGATGGCAATGACGACGACGAAAAGTTACCAACAACATAATATGTCAAGCTTCGGAATTACGACGCCTCAATTTATATCAACTAATTTGAGTTTATCTAGTCTTTCAAACGGGAATTATTTATCCGCCTCTAAATCTTGCTCTGTGGCGGACACGGGATTTGACAGATGTCGTGACTTGGAACACTGCAGCACGCAAACTGCGAGTTTGAGGTTCAGAATGTCTCAGACACTTAATAAGACGACTTTTACACGTCTAATCCGAGTACGAAGAAAGTACAAAGACATGAATCCAGATATATCAGAGGTTTTCCATACTGGATCATAAATGCCTGATTACTCCTTGCGGTCACAAACCTGCCCGTAAGTAGTATGTGGAGGCGACGCGGGGGTAGCATGCCATAAGGCGCTGCACGTTCACGCTGAAATCATCGGGGGGTTTTTCATGGTTCGTTTCCAGGACTGTCTTCGCGTTGTACATCATCACACGGACGAATCCTACCAGTGTACGAAGATGTCATCGGGTGTCCTACAATCAAAGAATCTTCAGATGCCACCAGACGAGCCCAGCAAACTGCAGCTGGCTGCTACCGTACCACAAGGAGAAAACAATTAGCTTGACCTCTGCGAACATTATTGGGGCTCATCTAATATCCTTCTACTATGGCATTATCCTGCATACCAATTTCAACTCAAAGCTTGACACTACAACCAACCATCAGTGAGATCTCATTCATATTATACTCTAATTTCATGTAACAGGACATGTGTAGATTTCACTCGGACTAAGCCATCTACGCCTCCACTTAGCTATTACTTCTTTACTTTTTCTTCAGCCTGCTCTGGGATTTCTCGCACTTGTGGTGTTCCAGGAGAACTGGCTTCCAATACCATCTTCCTTTGATTCAGCTCCTCAAACATACCCCAATCACCGATCTGCTCATCGAAGAATTGATCCATGTCGAGTCCCTGAATTTCAGCTTCTTCCGTTACTCGCAAGTGCATTCCAGGAATGTATTTGAGGATGTAGAGGAGTGCACAAGACACCAAGAAAGAGTACGCTGAAATCGCGGTTATCTCAGCGAATTGTTTCCCAACCTGGATGCCGTTGCCGTCAATGCCTCCAGAAGCGGAGGTAACACCATCTAACATGCTTACTGTTTCTTGTTAGCCTGAACATCAAGATGTTGTCCAGTGTCTACTTACTAGACGAGGTAGCAAAGATGCCGGTCAAGAAGCTTCCAACCATTCCGCCTACACCATGCAATTTGAACACATCCATTCCTTCATCGATGTGAAGCCAGTCGTTTAAATTCTGTAATGACGCGCAAACGACAGCGGTGATGAATCCAATCACAGCAGCCAACCAAACAGAAACATAACCCGCAGCAGGAGTAATGCCCACAAGTCCCGCAATGGCACCCTCGCAAGCACCTACCACGCTGAAGCGTCGGCCATGCTTGATATAATCAACAAAAACCCATCCTAGCATGCCGGTACATGCTGCGGTGTTGGTATTGAAAGCTGCGAGCATTGCTCGAACGGACGCGTTCAACGCACTACCACCATTGAAACCAAACCATCCGAACCAGATTAGGACTGTGCCGAGGAAAACCAGTGTCGTGTTGTGAGGCTTTCCATGGGATTTCTCTCCAGTGTGCTTGCGCTTGCCTAAGACAAGCGCATATGCCAATGCCGACCAGCCCGATGCGATGTGAACTGGTCCGCCTCCTGCAAAATCGAGAGATGGTAGCTAGTCGATGCATTAGCTTATTTCCCTTCCCATTTAAATTCAAAGACCCTTACATTGTACAACCAGCCATTCGAGTTCCAAGTCCAGCACGCGATAGGACAATACACGATCGTCGCCCACCAGAAACCAAACACCAAACTCGGTATGATGCGACCTCTTTCAAACGCACCACCTACCACAATCTGCACTGTACATGCGCAGAACAATAGCTGGTACAAACAGAAGACGATTTCAGGAATCACCGCACTACCAGGTGAAGGCGCAGCCATAACATTCTTCATTCCGAAGTTGGCCATGTCGCCGATGAATGGGCCTGCTGTGCGCGAATAGGCCAATGTGTATCCCCAAAACATCCATTGGAAAGTGGTTACGGCGGCGACCAGAAGTGATTGGAAGAGGAGGGTGAGGGCAGACTTTCGACGAGCTAGACCGCTGTATAATAGTCCGATGCCTGGGATGATCTGGTGTAGATGTTAGCCTGCATTGCATTTGCACTCGATATATATTCTACGAGGCTTGAGTATTGGAGTATGTCTGGTCTCTCGCCAACACCACAGCTTTGTCTAGCATGATAACATCCATCTCACTCAATCGTACAGGTGATGGGATTCAATCATTACTTACCAGCCAGACGATGAAACCGCAAAAGATGAGGTATGTGTAGTGGAACTCGAAACCAGCGTACTGAGCGTTGACGTCCACCCATTCGGGATTGCCGCCATCCGGGATGGAAGAGTTGAAAACCGGCTGTCTGCCATTAGAGATATATCACCACATTCATCATAGTTAAGGAACACTCACAGCACTCATCGCTTCGACTACAGTATCTCACTCAATATTTCCAAAAGATCCCAATAATTGACCCAAACCTACTCAACCAGCCGTTGCGCAACGCAGACCCAAGGACACTTAAGTAGCCTCCCTCTCAAATCCCAATCCCACTCATGCCGCGCCCTATCCATATAATAGCCTCCTCCCCCTTGGCCCAGCAGCGCGGTTCCTTATCAGTCATCACCGCGACCCAGTGAATATTGCTCTTGGCGAGCGTGGCATCGTTCCTGTCGTTCCTGTCAAATATGGTTTGTGCCTGGATCCGATAACGGACTGGCAGGGATGGGAGATAAAGGCTCTGATAACGGGCTTGGCGAGGAAAGATGGGGGTATCGTTTCCGTTTGGGGTTTAGGCTGATGGGTTTGTTGCGAGTTGTTTATTCTTGCTATCAATCACATTCATTCTGGAGATATTTTTGGCGGAAAGGAAGAGGTTTGAGTAACGTGTATGAGTAAGTTCGTTGATTGGAGGCGGGTAGGCTTTTATTTCAGGTGACTGTCGCTGATTGGTTAGTGCCAATCCTGCACCTAAGTACGCCTCTGGGAACTCGTCGTCCTCAGAAACACGACAGCCCAGTAGTACTGGGTGAACAGCACTGGGGAAATAGCGCTGAGCGAACCACCTAGGAGACGACGCAATTGTGGCCGGTCAAAGACGGCATATAAAAGTGCAGGCAGTCTGACACCAAGCTGTATCTCGCTGCTCGAATTCGGCTCTCTATATCTGATGAGCCACCCTTCGTAACGTCATGCTGCCAGCTTGTTATTACCTGCAATCACATCGAGGTAGTTCACATGAGTGCATCATGAAACATCACGTTTCCTTCCACCGCAATCCGACGTTTCCACCCGTCATCCGTGCACAACAAACTTTCCATCTGGGGCAAAACTCGTTTCAATCAAAGATCGCGCGGGGCGTATATCAGTGTTGTTTGCGATATTAGTCTTTAAGAACGAGGAAGCTTTCTTGGCTGCGGCATTCTTAGAGCTTAAGTGTAAGTGTGAGGTTAAACTCTTATTGAAGCGTCGCATACTTCACATCAGGATACAAGCGGCCGTCGCCAGTCAGGACGTGCAGAGCTTCTAGACCTGAAGGCTGCTTTCTTTGTACGGGACTCCTTCATCGCTACCAAGGAGCAGATTGAGTTTACTGACTGGTAGGGTCGAGGCAGCTCTTTATAGATCTTCCGAGCGCGCAATTCTTGAGTTAACGCATGAAAACGATGAAGCACAGGAGGTGAATATCTATTCTCCGTTCCTGTAGGATACTCACAGCCTGATGAGTATGTCTTCGTTTGCGACTTCTGGAACAAGAGTGACATTACTTTAAGGTTTATTTCCACACCTCCAACTACATCGCTTGTGCGCCAGTTCTGCGAACTCTGTCCACCAGTCTATGATGATAAAAATGGGGGGTATCCCATCATCGAAACTTCCATATCTATCTCTTTTCTCAATAATTATCCCAGTGGTTACCAAGTTCCTTACGTTCCCTCAGGTTTTAGTGAACAAAACACTCTCACTCTTTCACTCACTTCAAATTTCATACCAACCGCCAGGATGCGGACTTTCAATCAATCAACCCTCTTTTTCCTTTTATTCACCAGTTCTTCCATCCTCGCCAGTCCAGTCAACACCGCCCCCCAAGCAGTTACTCCTCCTGCGCAACTATACAAGCCCACACCCGGTATAAACGGGCGAAGCAACCACTACATCCCCAACCTACAAAATCTCGCCAAAGACCCCGAAGGATCGAGCAGCACCAAATCCAGCAAAGCCCCCAAAGGCACCGGCGGCGTCGCCAAGCCCACCGGAGCCGGCGTCAAATCCAACAGCACCCGATCCACCAAAGGCACCGGCGGCGTCGCCAAACCCACCGGCACCGGATCTAACACCGCCTGCCCCGCCGCCGTCGCCGCCCTCGCCTCCGGCATCTCCGCCAACATCGCCGACCAACGCAAAGAGCAAGCAGCCGTCACCTCCATCGGCGCCATCCTCTCCCAACAGCCCGTCAACAACTCCACCTTCAACACAGCCAAAGCCTCGCTGCTCGATTTCGTCAACAAAGGCATCGCGATCCGCGAGCAGAACCAGAAAATCGCGCCAGCGGGCAACGCAGCCATTCCAGGACTGGCGACTGTCGCGAACGCCCAGATCAAGGAGTTGAATTTAACCATGAGTTTGGATGCGAATGATATAAGCGCGGCGAGTGCCACGGTCGCGAAACTGAAGGCGGATTTTAGTGGTGGGATTGTGCAGAATATGAAGAATTTGGCGGCGGCAACGATGGGGTGTACGGTTGCGGCTGCGAGTGGGGCGGCGAAGGCAGGGAGGTAGACAAGGGAGTGAGTTGGGAGAGGGAAAGGAGAAGCAAGCAAGCAAGCAAGCAAGCGAGAGCTGGACTTCTCTTCTTGCTGGTGGGGAAGTGAATGAACGGGGGATAATTCATAATGTGCCTATTTATCTTGCTAGACAGTCAATGTATCAATGTTTCTTGACTCCTATATTGGGGATCAGATCAAAACCTGCATGTGCGCGAACAAAGACGACTCGTTAGTCTTGATCCCAGGGCTGCTTCATCTACACCGAAGTCGTCGCTGCTATCGGGATCTTGTTCTCGCTTCTCTTCCTGTTGACGTTTGCGAGGAGCTTCATCCATTGGCCGGTGGATTTGCCGCTGTTTGTGCTTTATATGGCGACGTTTTGGTTGCTGGGTAGTGTAGGTTTTTCGTCCATGAACGCATACATGAATGTCGATTTGGCTGAGGAGGAGGATAATACATGTTGTAAGGTTAATACAACTGACTCTCGGCATAGTTCATTGCGCCTATGCATTGCGGCAGCGTGTGGGATCGGCATGGCATCGCGGGGGAACCACAATGCTCGAGGTTCAAGGCTGATATAGCGTTTTGCTTCCTGGCGTCCGTTTTCTTCTTGGTTTCTGCGTTACTTGTGAGTTCCTCTTTCCTATTACCCACTTTCTTCTCTCGTTTTACCTACTTCCTTCCCTCCTCTTGTCTCTCTCCCCTCTCCCACAATCCTTCTTGACACTTTGTGTCTGCATAAATGAGAAGATCTCTGCTGATGCCTCCGAACACAGGGAATGTCGGTTGTGCATCGCCGCACTAGAGTTACGGAACAGAAGGTCATGCGGAGGAGATGGTATAGATATCGCCATTAGAGATGGCGACTTGCGGGTTTGGGTTGTGGCTCTATTCTACAGGTGCTGCGCATCCTTGGTTGGCTGCGAGATTCGTCTTCGAAGGCTGCATCAACATGTGGTGTAGAGGACTCGATTTCTTTCCCTCCGCCCAATGTGTGTTAAGGAAAAGGAAGATCTCACAATAAGGAAACTACTGTGAATGATACGATATGATGGATAGGAAATGGTTTGTGCTTCTTGCTGGGAGTGAGTGTGCATATACCACTGGGGGCGTTTGTTATTCTGCTTGCTTGTGAAAGGATACCCTCTATAACCGTCTGATGTATCTAGCCTTTTGCAAAATAAAATCCAAGGTGTTTTGGAATCAAGCTGTTCAAATTTTTATGTAAAAAGAAAAATTGCTTTCTAGATTTCTCGCTCAAAGTATCGACGTAGGAGTACAGTACTCTTACAATTCCCACCACATATCTTCCCCTCATCCATCACAACTCATCCTTCCCAGCAGGCGCAACCGGTTTTTCCGGTCTCCCACTATCCTTCTGTAAATCTACGCCATTCTTCTTCCTCCATTTCTCCCACAGGGCCCAGAAGTCCTTCTCCATCGCTTTCTCCATCTGATCCGGCAACACAACCGTGTATTCCACCACCAGATCTCCGAACTGCGTCTTATGATACACACTATCTCCATCCTCATGCCACTTTGGCATTCCTTCCCCTTTCACATGCTCCACATGCCCAGGCTGAACAGCTGTACCCCGCGGCCGCGACAATTGCACAATATGACCATCCAAGTGCGTTAGATTCCGCGTCCAGTCGCCCATCCATGCTTCCCTCAAAGAGAGCACTTCTCGCCAGTATAGATTATCGCCTTTGCGACGGAAAAATGTTCCGTCTACCTTGAGTTCGTTGTCGTCGTCGAGACTCGGCTCCTTTTCCACAAGCGTAACGTGCAAATCTCCAGCGACCCAGTCCGGACTCTCGTCGGCTTCGTTCTCATAGTTGATTTGCTTGCCCTTAGGTGCGCCGCGCTCAATTACTAGTTGATGGGTTTGGACTTTGCGCACGACTCGGCTGCCAGAGCAGACGGGACATTTGTGCTTGATGGTTTTGCCTTGGCCGTCACAGTGGTCGCATTTTACTTGCACCTGTTGGAAGATTCCGGGGGCGAGTTGGTGTTTCTTAATTTGTACACCGTGGCCGTTACAGGCGTTGCAGGTGTCGACTTGGCCGTCTGCGGATCCAGTACCTTCACATTCCTCGCAGATCATTTGCTTTTCTAGTTGGAACTCGGTCGAATGACCGTTGTAGAAGTCACGAAGAGGGATTCCTACTCGGACTTCCATGTCAGGTCCTCGTCGCTGGCCATGTTGGTGTCCGAAGTGTCCTCCTCCGCCGAAGAAGCGTGAGAATAAATCGAATGGATCATGATGTCCTCCTCCTCCGCCACCTTGCTGGCGCTGCTTTAGTCCTTCGTGTCCATACTGATCGTAGATCTTGCGAGTCTCAGGGACGGAGAGAGCTTCGTAAGCTTCTGCTACTTCGACGAACTTTTGCTTGGCTGTCTCGTCACCTCTGTGTATCTGTTAGAATGAACTGTCTGTGCCAGAGCGGGGAAACATACGGGTTCTTATCAGGGTGGTATTTCTTGCTTAGTGTTCGATATGCGCGCTTGATATCTCTGTCTGTTGCTTGTTTGTCGAGGCCAAGCAGCTGGGATGGAGTCAGTATTCATGTATGAAAGATATGAGAAAATCTCCGGATAACTCATCAGGAGAAGAATCTGTAAAGCTCACCTTGTAAAAGTCCTCCGCGCAAGCTGCCAATTGTAGCATACACAGCAGTATTAACGCACTGGGTAACCACATCTTTGCGCCGGAATGCGCTCACCCGGAGCTTAGATTCTTTTCTTACACGAATTGATTTTGAGAATCGAAAATAAAACTTCTATGAGTATAGTACAATGAAAAGAATGGGAAGGATATAAGCTTGGTAGACAAATGAATGTGTTGGCAAGCTGTACAAAATCTACTCTCTTTCCCTCTTATATTGGAGGTTCACATTTCAAAAAAGATACCACGCTGGTCTCATCGATAAAATCGATAAGAGATGTTCAAGGATTAATTTTAGAATTTATTACGGCGGCCGAGATTGTAGGTTGGAGCTAGTGCTGCGGCCGGGTAAATATTGGTGAAGCTTCAACTTTTTGGCATTTGCCTGGACCACCCAGTACCCAGGAGCCGATTCCCATCAGAAGTGAAGCCTGTCGACATCTCTACCAATCGCCGGCCGTCCTTCAGATACTCGTGGAATCCCGCAAACTCGTTCAGACTTCCAATTCTTCATACTTTCGCACAGAACTGAATCTCGACAAAATGTCAGGCAAAAGATATGCGCTTCTGCCTATGGAGGATGAAGATCTGGGGCCGGCCAAAGTAGTTGAGAAGAAGAAAGAGAAGCGCAGACATGGCGAGAAATCTTCCTCGTCAAGAAAAGAAAGACATGCGCGCGAAAGAAGTCGAGAACGGTCACCACGTCGCGAGCGCGATCTAGAACACCGCTCGAAACCCAGTCGGCGGCGGAATGCGAAGGACGAAGATTTTGAGGACCGATGGGGCGATGAAGAATATGTCTCAGAAGAAGAGCCGGAATTTCATGAGTCTGCCTCGAAACGAGTGAAGGTTGAACATGCTCCAGAAAGTGAGGACGGGTTATCAGAAGGGGAAAGGGAGAGAAGGCGGGATCAGGCCGAAAAGGATGCTTTTACCAAACGACTACTCTCCAAAGATTCAGATAAGACCAAGAAAATTGTGGAGGATAGGTCATCGACAAAAGATGGCAACATTTTGGCGCAACGAAGGCTATTAGCAGAAGATGCGGCAGCTCGAAGTGCGGCTCTACCTGATCTGAGAGAAAGGTCGCGTCAAGAATACCTTAAGAAGCGTGAAGCGGAACGACTGGCTCTTCTGAGAAAGCAAGTGGCAGAAGAAACGGAGGAATTACGAAGTGGTGTGCGATTGTCGGACAAGGAGAAGGCAGAATTTGCGAAGAATAGAGAGGTTCTGCGGCTGGCCGAAGAACGATTACGAATTGACGACCACCTGGACGGATATGCTATGCCAGATGACTATATTACAGAAAAGGGGAAGATCGACCGAAAGAAAAAAGAAGATGCCATGTACAAGCGATATGTGGAAAAAGACGAATACGGCCAGGAGAAATTTGTTACAGAACATGAGGATTGGGAAAGGGAGCAAGCGGCCAAGGCAAAGGCGCAAATTGCAAGCACTGAGCGAGTTGACCAAGGAGAATATGACTATGTTCTAGATGAAGAGCAAGGAATCAAGTGGGTTATGGACTCGAAGCTACCAGGCGAGGGTAAAGGAATGACCAAAGAGGAACGATTCGTGGCCGAGCAGATCAAAGCGGCCGAAAAGAAAGCTCTATCGATGGAGGAAACCCGAAAGAGTTTACCTATCTACGCATATAGGGATCAGTTCTTGGCAGCCCTAGAACAGTATCAGATCCTGGTCATCGTCGGTGAAACAGGCAGTGGAAAAACTACACAATTACCGCAATATCTCCACGAAGCTGGATACACAAAGGGTGAGAAGGGTCCATTAAAAGTTGGATGTACACAACCTCGTCGTGTAGCAGCGATGAGTGTTGCCGCCCGTGTAGCTGATGAGATGGGAGTGAAAGTCGGAAATGAGGTTGGGTACTCCATTCGTTTTGAGGACTCAACAAGCGATAAAACAGTCTTGAAATATATGACGGACGGTATGCTGTTGAGGGAATTCATGACAGAACCAGATCTTGGAGGGTATTCTGCTCTCATGATCGACGAAGCCCACGAAAGAACAGTGCACACTGATATCTTACTTGCGCTTGTCAAGGATCTTGCACGAGAAAGACCAGACCTGAAGCTTCTCATTTCTTCGGCTACCATGAACGCGTCTAAATTCGCTGAATACTTCGATGACGCCCCTATTTTTAATATTCCAGGTCGACGATACCCAGTCGATATTCACTACACTCCACAACCTGAGGCCAACTACTTGGCAGCTGCTATCACAACTGTCTTTCAAATCCATACCACCCAGGGCAAGGGAGACATCTTGGTGTTCTTGACTGGTCAGGATGAAATTGAGGCAGCTGAACAGAACATTTCAGAAATCTCGCGAAAATTGGGAAGTCGAGTACCCGAGTTGGTGATATGTCCAATCTACGCGAATTTACCCTCGGAATTGCAGAGTAAGATTTTTGAACCTACGCCTGACGGGGCACGCAAAGTAGTCTTGGCTACTAACATCGCTGAGACGAGTTTGACGATCGATGGTATTGTCTATGTCATCGACCCTGGCTTTGTCAAGGAGAATATCTATAACCCAGCTACCGGTATGTCGAAATTGGTGGCAGTGCCATGTTCCCGTGCGTCAGCAAATCAAAGAAGTGGTCGTGCAGGTCGTGTTGGGCCAGGAAAATGCTTCCGGTTGTATACGAAATGGGCATTTATGAACGAGATGGAAGAGAGCACTACTCCTGAGATTCAAAGAACGAATTTAAACAGTGTTGTGCTTCTCCTCAAATCGTTGGGTATCAATGACTTACTCGAATTCGAGTTCATGGATCCACCACCTACGGAAACCCTAATTGGGGCTCTCAACCAACTTTTTGCTCTACAGGCGCTTAATCACCAAGGTGAACTGACGAAAATGGGCCGTCAAATGGCCGAATTCCCCACAGACCCTATGCTTGCGAAATCTATCCTTGCTGCTGACAAACTTGGGTGCGTCGAGGAAGTACTTTCCATTGTATCGATGCTTTCGGAAGCATCGGCCCTCTTCTTCCGTCCTAAGGATAAGAAAATTCACGCTGACAGCGCTCGGGCTCGTTTCACTGTGAAAGATGGAGGAGATCATCTCACCCTACTCAATATCTGGAACCAGTGGGTCGACAGTGATTTCAGCTACGTATGGGCCAAAGAGAATTTCCTGCAGCAACGTTCACTTACTCGTGCTCGTGACGTACGCGACCAACTCGCTAAACTCTGCGAGCGTGTCGAGGTCACCTTGTCAACTTGCGGAGCTAGCGATTTACCACCTATCCAGAAAGCTATCACCGCAGGCTTCTTCCCTAATGCGGCGAGGCTCCAAAGAGGGGGTGATAGTTATCGGACGGTGAAGAATAATACGACGGTGCATATTCATCCTTCTTCTGTGTTGATGGATTCTAATCCACCAATCAAAATGGTGGTGTATTATGAGCTCGTGCAGACGACTAAGGAATATATGAGGAGTTGTATGCCAATTAAGAGTGAGTGGTTGCATGAAGCTGCGCCGCATTTCCATAAGAAAAAGGATCTGGAAGCGTTGGAGGATAGGAAGATGCCGAAGGGTGGAAGGTAGTGCATGAAGGGGTGAAAATATTATACCATTTTGTTTTATTGTAATGAATCATAAGCCGGCTGCCCGTGCCGTTTTATGTCTCTACTATGATTGGATTAGAATGTGACTCATTTTCTGTATGTGCATATCTGTGAGAGGAGAGAATGAATCCATCCAAGATTCTTGCTCGATCATCGAGTGCTTCATTCTTCCCAACTCGTGCTCATCGCCATACGTCAAATCTCCAAATTTTCCCATCATAATACAAAGTCGATATTATAACTAACAATGTAAAGGAAACGATTTGTCTTAATAGAAGTAAGTACTGCTTGTAAGTATTTCACTGTCTATCATAAAATCTCGAGTAGCGTTGATGTTGGAGCCCTCGGTTAGCAATGCCCTTGAAAAGGAGGTAATCACGAGCTGATGGATGCGCGTATTTTCTCATCCAATCATTACAGCCCTCTTCACGAGGTGATGGCTCCTTTAGGTAGGTCATATCCAATGTAATCGTATACCCTCATATGCCGGTATAGATATCAGGGAAATGCTAGTATTACCCCCACCTTCCCTTCGACTATATAAGCTCCCTCATCGCCCCGCTAGCTGACAAGATTTTCATTCATTATCGTTCCTCTTTCATCTTATCCATACTTAAAGCATATTCAGCAAAATGAACACCAAAGAACTCATACAAGATGTGCTTTTGCACCTGTGGTTCCCAGTTCAGTTCATGTTTATCTCACTTAGCTTTTTTCCCGGCGCAATCCTCTCGCTGCTGTCCTCAAACCCCACTGCGCTGATGTCCACATCTCGCATCAAAGACGCGTGGTTTGCGAACTTCTGGGGCACAATCGGACCTGAGGTTCGGAAAACAGCAAGTGTCAATGCTGCGCCTATGATCCAGCAGGCTAGAGGTGTTGTCCTTGATATTGGGCCTGGAAGTGGAGAGGTATGTTGTCTTTTCTCTCTACCGAGTCTAGATCATGATGATGTTTCCTACTGTGGGTGATAAGTGACTAACAAATAAACAGTGGCTTCATGTCTTCGACAAATCTAAAGTTACGAAGATCTATGGCGTCGAGCCAAATCGTGGTCACTACGCACTTTTGCGCCGAAGGATTGAAGAAGCGGGTTTAACTGGTGTGTATGAGATTGTAGAGGGTGGTGTTGAGGATCTCACGAAATGGGGCATTGAGGACGAGAGTGTGGATTCGATCGTTACGATCTTGTGTTTGTGTAGTGTGAACAGTCCTGAGGAGATGATTGAGGTTTTGTATGGGAAGTTGAAGAAGGGTGGGGTCTGGTTGCTTTATGAGCATGTGCTTACGAAGCAGGGTGGGTGGGTTAAGTGGTATCAAGGTGAGTGAAGTGAACGTGAGAGAACGATGGAGGACGGGGAAATGATAAGTAAATGAATGGATGCTAATGTGTATGGGTAGCAATGATTGACATTCCTTGGCCACATTACTTGGGTGGCTGCTCGATTACGAGGGATACAGAGAGGTCCTTGAAGAAAGCAGGAGCTTGGAGTAAGGTCAATTTGGCGCCGCCGGAGGATGAGCCTTATTACAAAATCCTTCCTCATATCAAAGGGTCTTTGGAGAAGTAAAGAATGTAGTCCCCGGGGTCGTTATGTGGTTGTAATGCGATTCTGGATGAAAGTTTCGAGGAGTAGTTTGTTGGTTAAGGTTACATGAGAGTGATTGAGATTGCTTAAGCGTGATCGATTGAAACATCCACTTAGCAACTAGTTGAGGGTTTATGAGCAGCAATTTTAGGTAGAGCAGTCAGTAGAGAACTTTCGAATATGTTGAATATGACACACCTTGCATCACGGAAGTTTAGGGTCGACGACATCAGTTTAGCAACAACCATCAGCCACAGCACATTAGCCAAAATTGGCCTAGTTCAGAGTAGAAACTTTTGGCCTTAGGCATGAATATTTTTCGTTACTTCGAATTTGAGCTTTCATCTTTCCATTCTTCAACTAACTTTTCTGATAACCAATTTCCTCTTTTCATATTCTCGAACTGTTAAACCAGATGCATATGCTTCAAATTCTCCAACGAAACTTACATCCAAATCATAGACCCTGATGGCAGACTACAATGGCTCGCCTTCCACGGCAGATGCCCCTCCATCGAATGAATCTTACTCAATGCCTATGAGTATCAATGTCGCAGATCTGGAAGAAGATTCGGATGAATACGAATATGAATATTCAACGACTGAAACTGAGGTAATATTGTCCTGGGCGCAACTGCAATCTTGTTCTTAATAAAAAACTTATTTTCCTTCCACAGACATTCTACGTGACGCTCGACCTTACTACACCAAATGTGCCTGTCAAAAGGAAGCTGAATAAGACGCACCCACGCCGAAATGCAAAGCAATGGTTAAACCCGGGCTTAGGAAAGCATAGAAGGTTTCTTGGAGACTCCACTATGATTACAGGTGATGGTCTACTACCAACTAGCAAGGCCAAAGGCAAAAATGCGAAAAAGGGTGCTGTAGACGATGAAGACGATATCGTGGAGGACAACGAAGACCAGGATGCGCAAACACCACCGCCGGAGTCAGTATCCCAAGCTGCGCCAAAATCTCAATCTACTGGCGACGCGAAAGATCAGAACGGGGCATCTGCAGACGTTAAACCTGAGGTGCAAATACTCGGTCTCCACGAAGAGCATCCGGTTGTTTCTTATGAAGGACATGTGTATAAATGTCAATGGGAGGAAAATATGGGTACAGAGCTCCTCTTTACAGCCCACGATCCCGATAGTAAACTGCCGGTTCTCCGCCACATATCCAACGACATTGATCTACTCGCCGCGAGTGCAGCGCGCATAACCGCAACCAAGACGACAATCAAAGAGAAATATCCCAGCGAACATTATGGTATAACCAAGTCACGAGAGGGACACAAATCAGGCAATATACGAGCGCTAAAAATACCTGTAGGGGTTGCGGCTTCTGATCAACGGAAAAGCCAGGCATTCTTCTTGCAATCGTTGATCCAGGCGAAGGAGGCCAAGAAGGAGAAAGACCTCGTTACCGTGATGGCTCAAAAGCGACACAGAAATAGTCAGTGGAGACAAGTGATGAAGCAGAAGCGAGTAGCCGAACAGGCGCAGATACGGAAGGATATTAAATCGGGCAAGATCAGCGCGGAAGATGGACAAAAGAGACTTGACCAAATGGCAAAAGAAGAAGAAATCCTTCAGCAAGAGGACAGGATTAGAGGGTTTGGACCGGACGGGAAGAGGTTGAAGATACCGGGGAGGAAAAGGGCGGCTGATTCGGGTCTTCAAAGTGTCTTTAGGAGACCCCCTGGAGGTATGGGATTGTATTTAGAGAAGACGAGAGGTGTCGATGATACAGATGGCTTGGGTGAAGGGTCTGCTGCAGCTACACCGCAGTCTAATTCCGTTGAAGGCGACGAGGACGAGGATATGGAAGATTTTGGGGAACCTGATGAGGATAATGATATGGAATGATGAGGGCAGTGAAGGTTATTTTCATTCGATTCACCTCAGTTTAATTCCTGGACTTAGAGAAAGAATGGGAAGCAATATTATGGATTGCTCCTTGAGGCTTAGTCTGGTGCATCGATGTAAGGTTGGCTATGTTAGCTGTCTACCTCGATCATACTTACCTTACTATCGCTGCATTGAAATGCTCGAAAGTTGAAAGTCCACATGCATAGAATTTTACCACGAGACGAATGCGAATGCGGTCGACGAGTTAAAGCGCTAGGTAGCGCCGGTGATAGCTGAAGAGAAAGGTCGTGCCGTCGAGCCTGCATAACCTTAAGCGAGCTGACTGATTTCACAAGGTTAATGTAACATCGCAGCTTGGCTGCAACCTAAAGGTATAGCTGTTGATGACTCCAGGTCGCTACACTACGACGACGCACCGCGAGTATTTGAATTGAAGACTTCTTAATTCTCCTATATCTCAATTCTCCATGGCTTCTCAAACGTTTCACCTGTTTCCCAAGCTCCCCCCGGAAATTAGGGACCTGATATGGCAGTTCACATTACCACCTCCTCGTTTGATTTTGTTGCGCGAGCAACGTGAGTCCACTGCAGACTTTCTAAATCGCGGCAGAAAAGCGAATCAACGACAGCTACAGAGAGAACCACATCCTGATTTACAATATTTTGGAGTGAACCCACAGAATCATTATGTACAGGGATATCTGAGAAGGCACCGACTCAACGAGTTTGACGTTCAACCCTACGAGATCGCAGCCTCTGCGGAGAATTTCGTGCCATTTTACCTCCAATTGCCGGGAATCAGCCTCCCTCCTCTTTATTACGCTTGCAGGCGAGGTTATTGGTATAGTACATCTTCACCGCCAGCTATCTCAAAAGTCTGCAGAGAGTCGAGACGAGCCCTAGAAGTCAGTGGCTTCTCTTTGTCGTATGGCACTCGAACGAACGACCCACGAACTTGGTTTAACTTTAAGTCCGATATCCTTTTTTTGATGCACGGTCTCACATTGAGGGACAATCTTGGTGTAACAGGTTGTCTGGATAACACACCATGGAATATTGGTCAGATGCGTCCTGGTGACATGACGCGAGTGAGGCGTCTAGCATTAGACGTGCGCCAGCCTTTTTCGCTCACCCCTACGTCTAATATGACGTATAGTATGACGGATATTTCGACGGCTGTTAGATTATTCGGCGGATTGGAGGAACTGTTCCTTGCACTAGATTGCGAAGGACAGGAATGCCTACCTCGTGGATTAGACTATACGGATACCTGGGGAGTTCACGAAAAGGAACTTGCCAACTCAACCCTCCCCCGGCTCCGGTATCTCTTGAGTCAAGCGAATTTCGTTTGGATCACGCAGCTGGTATTGAAATATCCCGAAATCGGCGCCGCCATTGACGCACCACTAGATATATCTCAAGCGGCGGCTGATGAAACAGCAGCGCATATTGCGGAGGCTGTTGATGATTATGCTCGTCAGATTGTACTCACATTTGTCGCGCAAGTTCTGGCGCTACTGGAAAACGATAAAGTTGCGTCTGCGGTTATTGCATTCACAGATGCTGTCCCGGATGACCAGCCAGCAGACGAGAGTTTGGATTTTGAGTCACCCCCGCCATACTACCACTTCCAAACTGACTCCGACCTTCCTTGGGGATTCCTCGGACTTCGAAGTATCGAAGATTACAAGGATGAATTCTCGCTTGCTGCGTCGGGTGGACTTGAACTTTGGGATGGCACAATCGAACAGCATCGCCTGGCCCTTACTGTGGGTGCGAATACGGTGGATTACTTTCAGTATTTCAGGACGAAGATTGAGACGGATCTTAAAGAAATACGAGATGAGGCGGTCAGGAGTGGGAAACGTGGTTGGTCTGTTCCGTCCGTACGTTTGGTTATGATTAGGCAGGGCCAGGGCTTGGAGAATGTGTAGATGGATTGGAGATACTGTGAGGGTGAGGCTGGATTCTTGATGTTTAATGCTCCATAACGAACCTTTCTTGTGGCTGAGGATATATTGAGAGCGGTTTTAGTTAGTATACTACTTTTACTTGGATTTCATCAATATTGGAATAACGAACTTCTTAATATCCCATTGCGACCAACTTTAAGGGGCGATATCAAACAATTTCTCCGCATACAGTAACCCCACACCACACAACGTCCCTGGCCCCACTACCCCGCCTGAACCCTCCGACACCCATTTCGAACCAATCAAGTCAACATCGCCAACAAGAGTCATGGAAGACCAATCACTGGACCCCACAGCTTCTCGTACATAATGACTACGGTATGGTCACATCATTCCTTAATAGGGCCTTTAAAATCCACTCTGTGCGGCCAGATACCATCATACCAACATGTAAGAATTCTTCTGCCAAGACCGCCATCGGAGCCGATGTATAAAAGTCGGCGACCCTGCCTATACAGAGATTTTCAGTTTCGTGTTAACAATTTCACACTCTCTGAGATTCGGGAAAACACTCTATGGAATACATATAAGTGCAACTTGAAAACGGTCATAACTAAACCTGGTTACATCTTAACAATGGCTCCGAATGAAGAGAAAACATATAATGTCATGTTCTATGGCCTCGGAGCGTAAGTCCATCCAGGATACAGGAGCTACCACTGTGACTGACTTCTGTTGCAGAATTGGTTCCATCTACGCGTTCATCCTGAGCAGATGTCCAAATGTCCGTCTAACGGTTGTAGCAAGATCAAATTACGAAGCCGTGAAGAATAATGTATATTACACTCAGAAAATATGAGTAATACTTACCCTTCATGCAAGCTGACAAACCATAGGGCATGAAGATTATCAGCGAAAATCACGGAGAACACGTTTTCCATCCAGCCCACGGTACGTTACATCACTAATCCAAGTTCTTCCACTTCCCGAGACCCCTTGACTAACATCATCCCAGTCATTCGATCCCCCACGGAAGCGCCTTCCGAGCCCTACGACTATGTCGTCTGCTCCCACAAAGCCATCAACCAAGCCGCCGTCGCCTCATCCCTCAGCTCCATCATATCCCAATCCACTACCGTCGTGATCATCCAAAACGGCGTCGGAAACGAATCTCCCTTCCGCGCGCAATACCCCGACACCACTATTCTCTCCTGCGTCGCCTGGACTGGGGGCATCCAGTCCTCTCCCGGTGTTGTCCACCATACGAACTCGGAGAATTTGCAAATCGGAATATTCCTCAATGTGAATCTGTCGATCGTAGTCGAGAACCAACGCTTGGTTGAATTCACGGATTTGCTAGCGAAAGGGGGAACCCCGCATGAGATTCTATCCCCCGAGGAGCTGCAGGAGAAGAGGTGGGAGAAATGTATTTGGAACTGTGCGTGGAATTGTCTGACGACGTTGACGAGGGTGCATACGCATGAGTGGTTGGAGTCGTCGCCGGAAGCGGTGACGATGACGAGGAGGTTGATGGAGGAGGTTAGTGAGGTGGCGAGGAGGGACGGGGTGAAGGTTAGGGAGGACTTGGTGGAGAGCCTGTTTAAGAGGATAATGGGTATGCCGAGTATTGGGACGAGTATGCTGACGGATGCGAGGTGTGGGAGGAGGTTGGAGCTGGATGTTATATTGGGGACGCCGGTGAGAAGGGGGAGGGAACTGGGTGTGAAGATGGAGGTTGCGGAGGTGGTTTATACGCTGTTGGTGGCGCTGGATAAGGGGCTGGAGAGCGCTGGGGAGGCGAGTGGTTGAAGAGGGGATTCTTTTCGATGAGTTAGGACTGGGAAAATACTAGATGGAGGGGATCTTTGGGAATATATAGAGGTAAAAGAAACTGTTATACAGGTTGCTTTCATCAAACTAATTGTTTTGATAGGAAATTACTTCAACACAGTAGAAGAGCCTAGCCTCCCTGCAAACCGGGAGTTTGGTGAATGCACGTGATCAATAAGCGCGGTTAATAACTGTTGGTATGTATCAGGTTAGTTGTCACCTTACCCACTACTAGGAAGTGGCCGAAATGACTGTTGATGATGCATGTTTCTTCTCATTCTGGGTGGGCATTGCAGCCCTTATTATATGCACCAGAAATGGTGCAATGCTGTAGACTAATTACAAATTCCATTCACTTAAAAGTGGTGGAGATTACCTCCAGTACAAGTGAATGCGCTTTGCCACTCGTCCCAACACTGGCAGCTCTTCAGAAAATGGACAAAAATGGGAATAGTTACAAAAGAAAGAAAAAGTAAAAGAAGGTGCTTCTGGTAGCACAGCTAGTGACCAATCTGTACTGTCGCTTCCTGGTGCATTCCCTATGCACTGTTCGTATCTGTTCCCCGTTTTATGGTCTCTCTACCCATTCTGTAACCTTCCATTTAATTGTATTCGTGTCGATTAGGTCCCGCAGAGCAGAGCAAGGTGCTCCCTTTGTTATCGCGTCTGCTGGATTGGAGCCGCCGTCGATCCACCTAATCTCTGCAATTTCTCGCCGTTCGTACGACTGTCGTAGTGCTATCACATCGATCATGAGCTGCTTCTCGGTAGTTGTTCCTAGCTTAACTAGGCATTCGTAGAGCGAATAAGAATCCGTAGCAACTACGATCGGGATAGGATCGTTCTTTCGTCCAAGAGTCTCGTCGAACGTCCCTTTTAGCGCAGCGCTAATATCGAATCCTAGTGCTAGACCGTAGAGTTCTGAAGCTAGAATGCTTCTCGTGACTCTCTTGCACTTAACTGAGGTCCAGTGGACTATATTCGCTTTGTCGGTGGTATCTGCGAGCACAATTACGTACCCGATCTGCGAAGAGAGGTCTCTGTTGTTGGCAAACGAAGTATCTGTAAATATGATCAACTTCAAGGTATCTGGATCGAGTGGGACGAATCTGAGTCCTCTGGTAGAGTTGTCGATCTGCTATTGGATGCGTTTGTTTAGAGCTTCGGCATCCGCTTGCTTAGGATTAACATACTGGGCAGTATAAGAGAGGTCGTAGGATGCCTCTGGCTGACACATTGTAGCGATATATGCTCTGCGAGCGTGTTGTGCAATGTATTGGTCCTTTGGGGTGACTGCCTTCCGTTCCTTTCCTCTTTGAGAGACGAGGTCGACGTTGTACTTCAGCTGAACTGGGCTGAGTCTCTCGCACTGCTGCAACTGGTTGAGTTCGATTTCGCTATCTTTGTTCAGGGTAATCGTGCCTCCATTGAACTTAATAGACTGCCCAACTTCGAGCTTGGTTCGTTCCTTTGCCTGGAGGCCTGCTGCCCTTAGTTGCTTTTCCTCTTGTTCTGCGAACTCGTCGTTGGCGATTATTAGGGTGTCATCGACCTGCATTCCTACAAATCCAATCCCATTTGTTCGTGTATGGAGCAGGTATGGATCGTATGTCGATTGACTCATACTGAGCCTGTTCATATGGTGGTCGAGGTAGGTCTTGAACCAATGGTTACCAGCTTCTGGTATTCCGTAAAGAGGCTTGACAACGCGTAGAACAAACCCTGGAAGCAAGTTCATCTCTGCTGGTGCTCTAATGAAGAATGTACGAACTAGTTCTGATACTGCTTGTGTATAAGCCTATACAATGTCTCGCAGGAAGATATTGAGGTTTTCTTTCTTGCGGAGGATTACTGCAATGATGAGCAGAATCCTTTGGCTGACGCGTTGAATTGTAGGTGACTGCGTCAATATGGTATTCTTTAACAAGTCGTTGTAGGCTTGGACGACTAGTCGTGACTTCTCGTAGGTAGTGCTTGTTCCTTTATTCCTGGTTTCGTCGACGAATCTCGAGTTAAAGATACGGGTTCCTGGTGGCACATTATCAGTATGGACGATCTCGAACACTCCCTTCTCTAACAAGCCATTGATCTCTTTGCATCTCGATTCGATATATGTTGACGGAACGAGAGTAGGTGGTTCGCTGTAGTTATCGTCCTTTCCGAGGTAGAAGGTCATGTCCGCAATTGCCTGTCGATTTGACCATACTTTGCGTGGTCTTCCTGATGTTGTACTACGTAGCTGTCGATGTTCAGGTTCCTGCTACTGACTCTTGTCCCCTTGTGCCTCTTGTTCGCTTTCGTTTCCTTCGATTTCGCTGTCATGCTCTTCGATATGTCCATCGGAAGGCTCTAGTTGGCGTAGAAAAGGCTTAACTGATGTGGTTCTAAATGGTATAGGTCCGCTGCTCAATTCGATATAGCAGGTTTCGCCTTCAATAGCGATTAGTTTGAATAGGCCAGTCTATCTGCCTCGTCGATTATTGCTAGCTTCTCTCCAGACGAGTATTTCTGATCCAAGTTGCAGATCATGAATGACAGTGGTTGACGGACCGTTTCTCTGATTAAGACCATCTTCAACCATTCTCTTAGCTCGCAGCGCCGAGATCTCTACTATTGCCTTCTTTATTGCTTGAGATCGCTGCGCAATTGTAGGTGTCGGAGGGTTATAATCGGTCATTCGGGGATATGTGCCAAACACGAGCAATGTAGGTACGATTCCGTCAGGACCAGTAGTATCGTTTACAGTCTTAACTGCCATCTGTAGCGCTATATCTCTGTTGAATCCTGTTTCTCTAAGCTCCTCTTGTATAATCTGATATGCTCGGCGAAGGAACTGGTGGTATCGTTCGACAATTCCGACAGACCAGTGTGCTTCGATTGGAACGCTTTTGGTCGTTATTGCTATTGTTGCTGCTGTTTGGACGAATTCCTTGCTGACGAAGTTCGTGCTAGCGTCGTGGACAATGTAATCTGGTGGTCCAATGTAGACGTCGATCCAGCACATCTTTAGCACGTCCCAGGTATGCTTCGCAGATATATTGTCGAGCTATCTTGCAGCTTGGAATCGTGTTGCTTCGTCGACGACGTGTAGGAGTGGTTTTCCATCAATGTATATGATATCTACTACAATTGAGTAGTTGAACTGGACATTATCTCGCAGATTAAACTTGAACCGGCCAGGTGCCTTGCTATGTTTTTGGCAGTGTTCGCAGTATTTGGTCAACTTTTCGATTGCCTTCTTATCAATATCATTATGGCCGGCGTGTTCGAGCATGCGTTGTAGTCTCTTGACAGACGGGTGTCCGAATCTGCAGTGTAGTCGTCGTAGTTCTACATCTGTCAGGAAGTATTCTGCGTTTGTGATAGTATCGTAGATATAAGCAATCGGGTTGATCTTCCAGATTAAGAACGGATGGCCGAATCTGCGAATGATAGGATGTTTATCGGTGTTTGTAACAAGGACATTCTCGACGTTATTGAGGTATGCTCCTAGTCGGTCAAGGTCTGCGAGACTTAGCAAGAAAGGTGTATCTGCTTTGATGATATGGAATTCGACGCGGCCAAGTGGCATATCGATATGGATCGATCCCATTGATGTAACAGCTTCTCCCTTTCCGAATTGCACGCAGGCTGCTCCTGCAGTGGTTGTATCAAGGGTTGTATTCGCGAGTCGCTCATATGCTTTATATTGGCCGTGTCCGACTGTTGAGCGTCGTGTAGCTCCTGTATCGATCATGATACCGTAGAACTCGCGGTCATTATAGCGAAGCTTCGTACTTCTTGCTCTTATTTGTGCGGTCATCGCGTGGCTGTAGGAGTTATTCGCAAGTACAGCGAACATTTCCTGCCCGTCAACTGGTCCAACTGTACAAATATAGGTTCGTATATCATTATCGGAGTCTTCGTCGTCTTGAGTATCGCTTTCTAGATAGACTTCTGCTACTAATGCTTCGAGTTCTTCGTCTGTATCGTTTCCTTCTGAGCCCTTATAATCGTGGATATACTGGTTAATTTTCTTCTCGAATCTCTCCTTGTTGCCATTATTGCTGCCGAACCTATCTGTATATGCTTTTCTTGACGCGTCGCGCTCTTCTTGCGTATGTTTTGTTGACCAATAGCCGACCTTCTTGTATACAAAGCATTTCTTATAAGATCCTCTTGGTGCTGGAGGTCGCCTCGAGCTGCGTTGGGTATTGCTGCTGCTGCGAGCGTAGGAGCGGTCGCTGTAGAGGGTCTGTGGCGCGACAGCAAGTGCGGTAGAGGCTGACGATTCTGGCTTATTGTAGAAGGTGTGCGACTTGCTCTGCGGATGTGCCAACTGCTATGTATTGATTGAGTCTCGAAGGCAAGTGGTAAACTCGTTGACAGTCGGTGGCAGTCGGAAGCAGGCGTTCGAACATGCTTCCACTGGCTGGTATGCCATCAAGAGCTTGTTGTGCAAGAATGGGTCAGTCCTGTAGGCAGGATCTAGTGCTCTTCGCAGCTGTTGTAGTCGACCGACCATAAGCGTAAAGCACTCTGTAATCGTCTTCCCTTCGTTCGCCTCCATAAATCCCTTGAGTGTAGTATTGTTCCATTCTGTCAATACTTCCCTCTGCTTCTCGGGTCCTTCGAAGTAGGTACGCATTATGTTGCATATATGGACGACTGGGAAGGTAGTATTGGTAAGACTGAGGTAGTAGTAATCCAGTGCTTCGTCCTTTAGCATTATAGGAAAAGCAAGGTAGAGCATAGATTCGGGGATGTCAGTTCGACGACATAAGTCCAAGAAGATGCCGTACTTATGATCGAAGTTATCGTTTGATCCGGAGTATCTAATTTCCTTGTAGTACAGCTTTGCAAGTGTGCCGAGTTCTCTTCCTATGCCGGTTGGTCGATTGCTCCTGCTGTCGTATTCTGCGCCTGCTGGTGCACTTGCCGATGTACCTGCCGGTGGGAAATGTCCGGATTCATCTGTAGTGTACTCTTGTTTAGGTGGTCTCCTCTCGCTGCTTGTAGTTGTATGCATCGATGCAATTGGTGAGTTTCCGTCTGGCGGTTGTGTATACTGCGGTCCATTTGGAGGTGGGGGAGGTGGACCTGCATACGGTTTAGGCGGAGGAGTAGGTGGTGTAGGTGCCAGTCTCGTTGAGGGTGGAGGGGCAGGACCTGCTTGCCCTCCGCTGGCTTGCCTGCTGGTGTGGAAGTATTCTGGTCGCTGTTGTGGTCTTATTGGTTGCTTCCCTTTTTGCCCTGGTGCAAGCCGTGGAGTGGCGACAGGGGAGTTGCGTGGAGCAAATGACGATCGTGCTTGAGCTTCTCTCAGGGCTTGGGTTCGCGGAGTGTAGATCTGTCCTGCTGGCTTGTCGCCATTCTGCATTCTCTCAATAATGTTCCCTGATCTGAACTCAAAGGATTTGTCTTTTGTAGCTTCCCAGATATCCTCTAAAGACCATTCGTGGAACACCTGAGTGGCAGCCTAGACTTGTAAAGCAAGTGGTTTTGCTTGATCCTTTCCAACCCAAACGCCATAGCTTCTTAGAACCTTGCGGAGGCGTACTAGGTTGAGGTGATCGACAAGGTCGAAGTGCTCAAATACGAATGAGCTGAAGTCGTGCTTGTAGATCTCGTGCAGTTCGCGGTCGTATACCCCTGCTGTATCGTATTCTTGTATCTTGAATGCAATATAGTCTCTGATCTCAGTACGACTGAGTTGGTTGATATCGAAGGATTCTCTCCAGTCTGTTTGTTGATCCGGTGGTACAGCGGATTGGGATGATTCTGAGTGGTTTTGTTGCTCCTGTTGGGGGTTGGAGTCTTCGTACGATTCCCCTTCGTCTTCGAAAGGGGTTTGATAGTGTGATATAGAATGTGACATGGTGACAGTTTCGCTAGGCTGGAGCGAGTGCGTGAAATGACGCAGAAACTGACTACTCCTGTAGCAGTCAAGATCCTTGATCTCTCCCTGAGTCCCGTACTCAGTTCGAAGATCCTTAGCACCTGTGGTTTGTAGCTGCCGGGTCCCAGTGCCTCGGGTTCACTACAAGTCAGGTCTCTTCTGATTTCCTAACCAATGCCGCAACAGGTTCTCTGCACAGAGCGGTTGATCCGGCGGGTCCAGTACCTCGTCGGATTCTGTACTTTGTGGGTTGAACAAGGTGTAGCGCCTGATCTGTGAATTCACACTGATCAGTGTTGGTATGTATCAGGTTAGTTGTCACCTTACCCACTACTAGGAAGTGGCCGAAATGACTGTTGATGATGCATGTTTCTTCTCATTCTGGGTGGGCATTGCAGCCCTTATTATATGCACCAGAAATGGTGCAATGCTGTAGACTAATTACAAATTCCATTCACTTAAAAGTGGTGGAGATTACCTCCAGTACAAGTGAATGCGCTTTGCCACTCGTCCCAACAATAACACCTTTGGCTTGTGGTTAGTTCATATAACTCTTCTTCTCACTCCCGCGATGCTGCTACCAGTGCTAGAGCCCCTTCCCTCACTTTTGCCTCTCCGCCTGTGCCTTCTCGTGTGCTTGCTCCCATGCTTTGCGCCGCGCATCTCTGAGCAGCTCCCGTCGCTCTTCAATATCCTCTGACTTCCACCACCTTTCTTCCCAGTCAAGCAACTCTCCAGGGAAGAACTCCTTGACAAGAGCATGCCCGCACCCGCGGTGTTTCTCCTCAAATTCCATTATCGTCCACATCACTTTCTGCTCAGCGAAGATCTCTGGTACAACCTGGCCTCCATTTCCACTGCTGACGAGCTCGATAGGTAGGCCAAGCGCCGCAGGAGTCCGCGGTACGCTCGCCACAATCAGGTTTTGCACCATGCCAGACCCACCGACGGCGAGCAAATACCACGTGTCTGTCTTGATGCCACAACATGTAACCAAAAATACGAGCCAGAGTAGAGCCAGTGCCGAAGTATAGATGCGCGTTGTTTGTAGATCAGGCGCTCGTCCAGCAGCTAGAGCTTCGAGGTCAAAACCATGATCAGCACCAAGAATCACAATCACGTGCTGATTTCCATTGCCCATGGTCACGGCCACATCCTTATTCCTAGCTTCCGTGGACTATTTCTCCTTTCGCCACTGAGGCAAGGACGCAGACATGTATGCTAGCGATGTCCCGGCAGCAGTAGCGAGAAATATACCCCAGTTGCGGTGAAGAGCCCACGGGATTGCCGCAATACCCAGTTGGAGCAGAGAAACGAGGATGCCACTCCACCACGCCCAGTCACGAGCGGGCAGGCCTGGCTTCGAATCATCAACCCATTTATACACAGCGATGCACAGAGCAGCATTGGATAGACCCAAAGTCACATTAGCGTCAGCGGGATCCTGACTAGTTGACGACTGCCCATTCTCCTCATCGGAACGTACACGGGGATGCAGCATGCGGTCCTTCACATCGTCCGGCATCCAGGAGTTATAGTCTTTGACAAATCTTCCCAGGAGCCATGATTTATTGTCGCGATAATATCCATTCTTTAGGTTGACTACTTTCAGCGATATTTCAGGCGGACAGCGCACCAGTAGCTTATTGTCTCCTACAGCGCCTACAACTGCCGAAACCGCATATGCGACCCATCCGAAGGAGAAAGCTATAGGCGTGAGAGTCCTGCCGGTGAGACAGGCTAGAGCAAGGAGGATAACGTCACCGCCGACGATGAGGAGGACGGAGAAGACGTCGCCAGGGTTCTTCCACTGGGCTAGAAATTGTTCACTGATATCGCCTGGACCGTCGAATATTGCAAGCATTGCCATAGATAATCAATTGAGGTTGAAAGTGAAGCAGATAGTGATGATTTCAATTCAGATGAGGCAGGTGGTATGTAGGTGGGCTAAATATGTTATGGCTTCACTGATGCCGATATAGTATTTAGCCAATTGTTTCGTGACAACTACTATAAGAAGTTGGGTATTTTTGCAATACGAGGTTACACATACCGGGCAACGGAAACCATTGTGCGTCACTCATATAAATATATTAGCCATGAGGGAGAAGTGGCTGCCTATAAGGCGTCGATGGCGTTGATGGCGTTAAACAGCTGATGAGTAGCTGAATAGAGTTACACTAGTTAGGTTGAAACTACACCTATCATTAATTACCGCTAATTAAGCTATAATTCACTCTGTTATTCAAAGTCAAAAGTAAATTCACAGCTATTTCTATGAATTAATCCTATTATCATTCCAGATACCGCCGTTGTATTTCATGTTCTGATCTTCCAAGTTTGGCCCCAAATTTGTGCAAGGTAGTATTGAGATCTACCTAAAGACCAATCGACCAAGCTTAAAACTTCATACAAGCGTACAGTACGATCCATCAGGAAAAGAAGTGACCGGCAGTGAATAAAATCAGAGCCCTAGGTTAGGAATTCTAAGGGTTACAATATAGTCTCTGTTCCGGACAGGACCACTTTGGCCTGGAGCATTGCTGCCTTGTACGGAACGCAGTACAAGTTATAGAATCCCGCATCTTCCTTCCCCTGATGCCTCATTTGGACATACATGATGCAGTCACCGAAAAGAACCCGAACCTGGTATTTCAACACTGGTTGGCTGTCGTCCCACAGATTGGGGACCATGAGGCCCTCGACATTGCGGAATTACTCCTCGGGCCTTATTTGTAGAGATTACGAATGCGGCGCGACGAATAACAAGCAAGACTAATACTGTGTAGGAGGGAGCAACAAATGTCGAGGAGTCAAGGACGCTGATAAACTGGACTGCGTGCCTGGAAATGAGGACGATGGAGATAGATAAGACGAAAGGCCGGACGTAAATACTTTCGCGGGAACTACGAGAACAGACAGATGGAACGCCAGCGAAGGTGAAAGGAGTATTGGGTAGGGTCGAAGCTGCCCAAGCAAAGGTCCACGAGTGCGAGAAGGCTCGAAAGCAAGACATTGCTGCACGTGCTATGGCTGGGAAAAAAACACACAGTATTACGGTGGTTAGGCTGAATATCGGTTTGACCGATTCTGTAAATGAGTCCTTGGTTGTAGTGGTTGCGGCAGTGGGGATCGAATATTTGCGGATCAAGCTATCACTTCTGCTACATATTGGGAGATAGCGACAGCGAGAGGAATCGCGGCTTCTATAGGAAAGGAAGCTTCCACTGCAGAGCTTTCGGTAGAGAAAGGTCGTAGGCACTGCCCGTAGGATCCTTTTTGGATTACTACAAGGAAAGTAGGTCAAAGAATAACGAAAGCTAAGAATATTTGGATATATAAAGTTGGGATTAGGAAAACACTAGATGCCAGATGGAGAACTTCCTTGCAAACATTCGGAGATGGAAGCAATTATAATATATATCACCCCAAGCCGCACTTAAAATTGGAAATATTCTCAAGTCCGTGCAATCTTAACCGAGGCCTCAGGGGAGGAATCGTCCGATGAGCCCGGAAGACTCAGTATGGACTTGAACTCGTTATCATCATCTAGTGTCCGGTAAATATATTCCCTCATCTTGTTTTATCCCTCTATAGCATACAATACTGGAGCCTTACCCCAATTATCTGTGGTATCCCGAACACCACCATTCTGGAGAAGTAACTTAACATTGTGTTCATTTCGTTGGCCGGCGGCGTATAATAGAGGGCTCCGACCCTCGTTATCCTGAGGACTCTGAAGATTCCAGCAGCCGTTTTCCAGTTCCTGGATCTCGTCTCGCGAAGGAATCATTTTGTTGAGCAGCGTACTCGGTCGAGCTGAGCCATTCTAAAGCAGCAAGGCGCTCTTTCTCTAATAAGATGTCAGCCTCTGACTTACCAACCTTTGTTTCTTTGGGAATTTGGCTGAGAATTACCATCATTAATAGCTTGTAGAGTATCTTTGGTTCTCGCAAGGCCGTCATTGACTTGTCTGTGGACAATTTCCAGAGCCTTCTTAAGTTGTTTGACTGCAAAAATTACATTCAGTCAATCTGTACATAGCATTGCATGAGTATTTGACTGACCCTCACTGAGTGATTCCTTGTCTCGGGGCTCTACGTCCAAATCATCTGGTGTCATGATATTGAGAAGTTCTTTCGCAAATGCGGCTGCGACCGCAGCAGCATGCTCTTGCCAATCCTTATTCTTGTGTGAGTCTGCGTAATCGCATATCCCACGGATAACCACGCAAGGGAAGTTGCTCATCAGTCCCGCTGCCTCTGTCTCAACGCATAGAACGTTGCCTCCAAGGCCTTTGTTGAGTTTATTCCGAAATTTTGCATTATTGATAACCGTGTTGCCAGATGCTATGAGACCATAATGAACGCGCGTACCTCGGGTGGGGGGGTCCCTCTTGACGGTTTGAGTTTTATCGCAGAGCTGACAGCTATCCCCTTGATCCTCTTCTTCGTTTCCATCATCGCCAGCCTTGTGTTTGACAACATGATCATACTTCGCCTTAAATAATACATCCTCAAGCGAACCTGCCCGCAAATACTTCGTCGCCAGATTAGGCCATCTTTTTGCCATCTCGTCCAGATGTTTGGGGATATCTGATCCTTCCATCTCATGCTTCGTTTCCAACTGACCTAACTTAGTTAACAGAAAAAGAGGGGGATGGTTCAAGGCTCCAGTACGCTCGAAGCCATCCGGAGTTTCTTTTCCCAAGTCCCACTGAACCACTCCGGGAAACGAGTCCACCGGTATGCTAACCACAACATCACCCAGTCTAACCTTGGGTGATACGCCTTGACCAACTCCGACCATTAGCCCGATTTTGATGCAAGGAAATGTATCAATCATATGGGTCGCAACGCTTGCTGCCGAGTTGTTGGCGTACTTTCCTTTCGGTAGACAAGCGATGACGATGTTATGCCCGCCGATCGACCCTAGAGTGTATGTGTTGAAATCATTCGGAGGCTGTCGTAGTTCTGCATGCCTTTGATCCAACATTGCCGTCGCTGCAGTCTGCTCTTTTGGGAGAGCGCAGACCCAGCCGACAGTGTACTCATTGCGAGATTTTACTGGCAGAGCAGTTTTCTCCATGATCCGAGGTTCACGCCTTCAGCTCAAGAATACATTGCAGTTGACCTAGCTCAATTATTTGATTTGATAAAGGTCTGTGATCAGCAGCTGGAGTAAGGAAATCTAAATGAGCATTTTGAATGTAGAAAGAAATGAGGCTGTTATCTGGTCAACAATGTAATTCAGCCGTAGCACCCATGCAGGAAGTTTGGAAGGCTACCCCAATTAAGAAGGTTGCTTGAATCTCGACCTATAAGAATTACTATACATGCTGTTATTACATCTCCTATTTTTCCCCACTCCCTTTTCGCCCCCAATCTGCATCGTTCCTCTCCACCAATCACCACACACCAAATTACAGCCTAACCATCCAAACACGGATAACCAGGAGCCTTCGTATTATGCTTCCGCCAGCCATCAACCGCAACCTCAGGACTACAAATTGGAATCATCACCACCCCAGGACTATGTATACCATGAGCAAACAACGTATCAGGCGTTGCTTGGTCTCCTGGGTTCGCTACCGGCCAGCCGTTGCGGTTACCGTTCGCATGGTATCCTGCTAGTGCGCTGCAGAGCAAAGTGTTAGATATATGAACGGGGACTCTGAGGAGAGGAGAGAAGTTACATACCCTTGCACCAAATCCGTCTTCGTAACCTTCCCATACGTCCCCGCATCCAGCGCAGCCATACCCGGCAACGTCTTAAAATACGTACCATCACCACACCCATCCCCCCCTGGATTCGGCCTACAGTCATCATATTTCCCCGACGCCGAAACGAAATAATACAGATGGCCCTCGTAGCAAACACTGGTCTCCTTAGCCGTATCATCCGAGATGTATTTGTCCAGCGGATTTGCATCACTGCACGCTTCCCCAGAATCTAAAATCACCGGATAAAATCCCTCGTTGCTCAAACTCCACGCTTTGGGTATCAGCCATGCAAACAAGGCCTGTTCAATGAAATCCCGGATAGTGTTGTCGCCGGGCTTTTCGATGAAGTTCAGGACGTGGCCGTCTTTTATGAGGAGGGTGAGGGACTTGAGGGAGGAGGTGGAGCCGGAAAAGAGGTTGTCGTTGAGAGCAATCATGGCTTTGAGCCAGTAGGCGAGGAGATTGCTCATGGCTTCTTCGAGGTTGTTTTGTACACTTAATTTAACACCGCTGGGGAAGAATCATGTCTGTTAGCATGTTGCAGCGTGGTTTGGTAGAATTGAGCACTCACCCTATGCTTGTATCTTTTGTGATGGTGAGACTACCTGATATGATGCTGTTGACAATATCTTTCAGTGTTCCTAGGTTATTGGGTTTTTTGTCAAAGTAGGGCACCTTTTTTAATGCTTGAGGGTAGTTAGAACATCATCGCTGGGAACTGGAGCGATTCCATATATCAACTTGAGGGGAGACGCATACCTATGTTCCAGACGGGTGACACAACCAATCCGAATCCCAAACCGGCAAAATCTATGATCTGCTTTGCAATAGTAGAGGTGTCTTTGATGGGAGCAAAATTGGATGCAAAGCTCGACATAATCGTCGTCATATTAGTCTCCGTTTCAAACAGGGCGTTGTAGAAGTTCATGTTCATCTGTATCAGTCAGTTAATCAGCCCCGGTATCTCCTTTACTGAACAATCAGGGGTGATGAACAAACTTGCATTCTTGATCTCCACAAATGAATTAAGGATGAAAGTCCCAGCAGGGTGACTCAGTTGTCCACACTGTTGTAAAGTGCTGCAGTCATCGCGAGTCGCTGTTATAGAGCAAGTCATGCCTTCGGTTCCATTAAAGAACTTACTGACCTGCTGAGAGAAACTCAAATGTCCAGGTAAGGTGTTGCTGTTCCATTGTTTGAGTGCAGCAACCCAAGCGCTGGTTGTATCAACCTGTAAGTCAGAAATATAGAGTCAGTACGTCTATCTAAAACATTCCTGGAGCAGATATTCGTGGAACAAACAAATCTTAGACTTACAGCATTCCAGCGCGTGCCCGGGTCCAAAGTAGCATCGTCTATCCCAGGATCCGAGCACTGCTTATTTTGCCATCCATTGCCACCCTCCGACTCTCCGAAACAATCGTTGACCCACATAGTTACTGCACCCGAATCCGGATCAACGCTGAGATATTCTGCCCGACCATCGCCGTTCAGATCCGCAAACTGTATAGTCAAGCCGTTGTTTCCTACACCTGTAGCAATCTGACCTTGCGGATTCCAACGCCAGGCCTTGTCCGTGAGACCTCCATTTCTCCATTCAGATACCGATCCGTCGATGTGGTTGACGCACAGGTAGTCCGCCAAACCGTCGCCGTCAATATCGTAAAACTGAACATCCTCTCGCGAAGCGCCAACACCCGTTGCAATGATACCTTGAGAATTCCAAATCCAACCGTCGCTGCCCCTACCTCCGTTTAAATACGCGGTGACCGCACCGTTTTCAGCCACCCATAGGTAGTCCGCCATTCCATCACCGTCGATATCTGCGAACTGAACTCCGGCTCCGGCTCCAATGCCGGTAGCTACTTGACCCTCGTTCGTCCAGCCCCAGCTACCGTCAGCTTGCCTTCCGCCATTGCGCCAGAACACCACTGCGCCCGATTTTTCATCAACAACCAGATAGTCTGCAAGACCATCCCCGTCTAAATCAGCAAACCTAAAGGTATTGTTAGCTAAGTTCGCTTTGATATATCGATAGCATGGGGACGATGGTAATCAAGAAAGAAGGCGCCACGAGCTTACCGAATGTTCTTGCGTTGAGCCACACCCGTTGCGATCTGTCCCTGCTGCTCCCAATTCCACTTTTGTGCCGAAGTATCATAACCATGATTGCGCCAAAGCTGGATTGCACCGTCTGGGCCAACAGCCAAATAATCATCCAAGCCATCGCCATCCATATCTGCAAATCTGGTCCCATCCCCAACCAAATATGCACCACCTGAGCCCGTATTGAACCAGACATCGAGGGCTCCTGTGTCCTGGTAGATCCGGAGGTAATCGGCTTTTCCATCGCCATCCAAATCCCCAAATTTAACTAGATATGATGGTGCGCCGACGCCCTTTGCGATGTTGCCGACATTGATCCAGTTCGGTACGAGCCCCTTGGATCCTGCTCGATTGTTGATGTAAGCTGTTGCTGAGCTGTCTTCACCCACAAAAATGTAGTCTGCTCGGCCGTCGTTGTTGAGATCATACAGGTGGATATACTCGAGGTCATGTAAATTCCGTCCAATGCCGGTAGCAATTATTCCTAGGGGATACCACTCTGGCTTGTCACCAGGGCCTACATTGAGCCATGCATTTAACGATCCGTCACTACCAACGACAATATAGTCCGCTCTTCCATCCCCGTTAATATCTGCGTATCGTTAGCTTGAATCTTTAAAAAGAGAATATGAGAAGAGATCTCCGAATCAAGTGTGTAAGATGTACACAAGTATATCTTTTGTACTAGAAAGTGCCCAGAAATCGAAAAATTTCAGAGATAAACATACCAGCAAATCGGGTAGTAGTCGAACTTCCACCGGTACCTTGACCTGCTATCACACCGAGAGACGTCCACGACCACCCACCTCCCGTTTGCTCTCCTCCATTAATATACGCAGTTACCTCTCCATCATTTGACACCCAGAGGTAATCATCCCGACCATCGCCATTGATATCAGCAAACATAACACCCGTCGATTCACCAATACCTGTCGCAATCTGCCCTTTGGAAATCCAGTCTATAGCCCCATCTTTGTAACCTCCATTGAGATAGAGAGTGGCCGCACCAGTGGCAGGATGCACCCACAAGTAGTCGTCTCGACCATCGCCATCCATGTCTGCCACACGAACTCCGTAACTCTGAACAGTCCCGCCTTCAATACTGAACCCAACACCTCCGGCGGCCAGCTTTCCAGCAGGTTGCCAGCCCGATACGAAGGCGCTATCACCACTACCCACACCGGTGGCGATCTTTCCAAATCTGTCATTCCATTCTAGGAAAGTACCACAAGCTGTATGATTGTGTTGCGGCACAAAGATAGGCTCCTGGATCCAACCTCTCTCAGCCGCTTCCTGAATGCCCCCATACCATACATCGGCCATCTGGGAGTAACCTAGATCATTGGGGTGCAGGCTATCTGTAAAATTCTTCACGCTGCTCATGTCCACCGTAAGAATCTTCGCCCCCAAGATCGCTCTCGCATCCACAATATCAGGAATCGCCGCATTGAAAGCCAGCGCCACCGCATTTTTCACTTCATCTCCAATCTCCGGGATCTTCGCAACTAGAACCACAGCATCCGGACAAGCACCAATGAGCTTATCAAGCAAGCTCTCCAGACGCTCTGGTGAATGGGAAAGATCGATATTTCTGTCTACATCGTTGGTTCCTGCTAGGACTAGAATGATGTTGGGACGGAGAGGGAGGCTGGTGCTGGCAAATTCTTCAATCTGGGATATGACGGCGCCGGGATGGCCTTCGTTGTTGTTGTTTACCATGGACCCCGATCTTTGAGATCCAATGTACGTGACTGGGTTCTCTGAAAGTAGAGTCAACAAACGCAGGCGATAGCCGTTTCCTTGAGTACTTCCAGATCCCCACGTAATGGAATCACCAAGCGGCAAGATCCTCATCGCAACGCCATCGGATATGGTTCGAGGTAGTTCGAGGGCTCCCGTCTCTTCATGATCCAAGTTTATGGGTGAAGAAACTACCTCAAATATTAGCTCTGCTCGATATAACATCATAATCAAGTAAAAAGAATGAATAGTCTAGAGAAGGGACAACGTTACCACACGTGACTATTACCAAGGCTAGAGCCAGAAAACTGCGCAGAAATACCATTTTGACAAAGACCATTGTTAAAGATCGTTATCGTTACTGTCGAGATATGAGCCATCATTGCAGCTCGTTCCACTACTTATACATCTCTGCCTCATTCCCATGGTGCTATCGCGGCGAAATTCTCATCCACGGCGTCGAGCACCATGGCTGATACTCGGACAGCTCGACCCAGATGATGCCCACGAGCATAGCTGCTTCATCGCATTATGACACTTGGTGAAATGCCTCGATTCACATTCTATGACAAAATCGAATCATGCCGAAAATTTTTCAATGGGCTGAGTTGCTGATCTCACTAACGTCGCTGCGAAATACCTCCATCTACAGAATCGCACCACACCCCGAAAATTCCCCTAGGCTGAGCCGTCAAGTTGCTGATCTCACCAATATCGCTGACTCAATTTCAGCCTCGGTAGAAAGCTGCACGTGTATCCAAGCAGGACAAGATTGTAAACCCTCTCGCTATTGGATCACTTCACTCTGCTTACCTCACAACTTACCAACGCCGATGATACTCGGCCAGCTGGTGGCGCAGTATAGTTTCGTGGCGCAGCCAGCCACGCAGAGGATAAGATCAGCTTATACAATACTGTGGCTTTCGTAGAATCATTCGGCGGGTGAAGAAAATGCTAGAAGAACTTATTCACAACTCATGTTAATCGACTACTATACTATCAACAAACTTAACGATATAATTTTAGATTAGACAAAAAGATATTCAGATCCTCCTCTCAGCCCCCGCTATCCCATTTCCCAGCAAACCAAAGAACTCTCTTCTCACCGAGAAACACTATATCAAAACCCATGAAGATATTGAGGGTATTCAGAAGAAGTCTAATTCCGACAGATCTTATATTCCACTAGAAGCTCCGAAAAGGATTTATTTTTATTTATTTTTTTATTTATTTCTAACCCGCTAGCTGGTACGCACGGTACTGGCCATGAGGGAGCTCAATCTAATTAATTACATCAATAGAACCTCTCCGGACAAAACTACTGATCGCGCCGCTTTGCGCTTCCCACTCTTATATGCTCACCCTGCTCTCGTCCTTTGCAGCTATACTGCTCAGTTATTCCTTGATCGTACTACTCGTATTGCAGCTGGTTAGCGAGCCTGAAGTGCTCGAACCGCCCGCTCTGGATCAGCCATTTAGCTACCTGCTGAGCCCGTTCCGGGCTGTCGAGCAGCTCAGTGATAGTTGTTCCTCCTCGCCACTGCCTTCTTGCCCGCTCAGCACTACAATGTAGGAGGATATGCTCAACCGTTTCCGCGCCGGTAAAGCAGTACGTACAGACCGGAGATTCGTAGCCTGGTACACCCCGTATATTTAGGAAGTGAGCACAGCTTGTCCGCCCTGTTCTACTCTGGATAAGTATTGCACTCTCTGCTTTACTGAGTCCCTTATGTAGTTTGAGCCTGCCCTTGCCTAGCACCGAGCTCTTTGCCGCTATACTATACCACTTAGCTACTCCTTTCGCCCACTGCGCTTCCCACGCTTGTTTCTCAGGCTTGAGCGTTCCTGCTCGGTTAGCACGTTCGGTCGGGATATTCGGTAATTCCTGTTTTGTCTTCCTGCTGCCTCTCCTTTTCCGAATCCATAAGCACTGTTCTTGGCAGACCCGCCGAGCGGGGGTGTCCTTCTGATGCTCGAAGAATTTCCTGAGCTTCTCGTCACAGTACACACTGATCCGAAAAGGATTAAGTAGCTATCGCCCAGTCTAGAGTGATTTATATTTCTCTTTATCTTGCAACTATCAAGGATGTAAACCTCAGATTTTCTCATATACTATAGTTCTTCAGATCGATCAATCATATATATTCTCAGCTCAGAATCTCGCAGATATCCATCCGACCTATGGGTGCATTCGCAGCCTATCTGTGACAATTCATACGAAAACTGGAAACCAAACAATTACTATCATCTCTCGATATATTCAGGCGTGAGGGAATTTCACTTGCTCTTCTTCCAAAATCTTTCCAAACTTAGTCCAATATCTTGTACAGGCACGTACAGAGGCACAGCGGGTAAATATAGGCTTCTCTATTCAGGCTAGGTACGCTATAAGGGCCCCAAAAGTCACTATGCACTCGCTCCAGGGGCTTCGTATAATGCTCAGATGCCTTCCTGTTGATTACCCTTACTGATTTTAAGGTTAAGCAGGCATCGTAAGGCTCTTTTAGCTCTTTAATAGGTTTGTCGAGCCCTGTAATTACTTCTTTTAGCCCCTTCAGGGTACTAGCACTCAAATGGCCTAATCTTCGATACTATATTAGTGCTTCCTGAGAGTCTTTTGCCCCCTGGCTAGCCAAATAAGCCCTCTCCTGGCCTAACCTTGGGCCCTGGAGTATATATGCCTGACCTACTCGCCTGGCTGTACCCACTGTGACCCCCTGGAGCTGGATTAGGAGCTCCCTTTTGGGTCCTGTAGTAGTGCGAATAGTTAATCCCTTATTCTGAAGCTGTAGTACTGATATAAGAGATCCAGCTAGTTCTGGGATATGTAGTACATCCACTAGCTTTATAGGCCTAACCTGCCCCTGAACGAGCACCTGTAGCCTAATAGTACCCTGGCTAATACCTTTTATTATTACTCCTGACACTATAGTCACTTCTACAGGCCTGGCTAGTTCGGTGTAATCGTCGAACTGCCACCTAGCATAGGTCATATACCTTGAGCACCCCGAATCAACGATCTATATAGGCTCTTGATCATTATACCCTAGGCTTCCTTCCAGGGATACCCAGCTAATCTCCGCTGATTTAGCTGTCTGTGGGCCAGGACATAGGCCTCTCCCACCGCTAGGGGTGCTTAGGGGTCCTGTGCTAGCTCCCTTATTACTTTTTAGTTCAGGGCAGTTAGCCTTGAAATGACCCTTCTGGCCACAATTGAAGTACTCCCCTTTAGGCTTATTCTTCCCTGAGTTGCCCTTCCGATTACCCTGTGCTTGAGCACTAAGGGCTCCTTCCTTAGCATCCTCTTTAGGGCCTATTTCTTGCTCGTACTCGGCCAAGAATTCCACTGTACTAATGTAATCCAGGGGCTTCTCCCTAAGCTTGAGCTGGTTGATTAGGCTGTTAAACCTAGGATCATAGGTACGAATAACCCTATAGAGAACCCTTATCTTCTACTTTTCAGAGGGCATCTCTTCAGGATCTATAAGCCCTATATCCTCCTGGAGGGTACTGAGGTCGGTTGAGATTTCAGCCACCCTTTTAGTACTTCCTTTAGATACTGAGTAGCTAGCAAAGGCTTCGATTTTGAGCTCAATTGTTGGATTCCTCTAGGTATATGGAGTCTTTCCAGAGCCTTCCACCTTAACCCAGTAGTCTCCTTCGATAGTATATGATTCAGGGCCTCTTTTCTGTATAGGCCTAGAATTATAGCGCTAGCCCTTGAGTCCTTCTTCTTCCACTCTCGATCCTTAGGGGCCTCTACAGGCTCCTTCCCTTCTTCTTTGGGCTTCTCAGGTGCTCCCTTAGCACCATTAAAGCCCTGTTCGACTACCTCCTATAAGTCCTGGCCGTCCAGGTATAGCTGCACCTGTACGCTCTAGTCCCTGTAGTTGGTACCTGTAAGCTTAATGATTCTAAGCTTATCTCCGTCGAACTCCATAGCTGAGTTTATGGTCGAATTGGCCTATAAGTAGGCTGATTTAGTAGTCGAATAAGTAACTGAGGTCCCTAAGCTTAGTACGCTTCCGGGCTCATAACCTCTTGTGCAGACATATACAGAGGTACAGAGGGTAAATATAGGCTTAGAGGACGTCAATTTGAAGGTGCTGGATGCTTAACTTGATTGAACTGATGGGCTATCTACAGTGGGAAGGACTAGCTATATTTATAGGCCTTTCAGCCCTATTTGCCACAGGCGTCGTAAGCCTGAACCACAGGCTTTATAAGCCTGAATCATAGGCTTCGTAAGCCTAATCGATCACTACGACGTTCAGTTTAAGGTGGTGGGCACCTGCCCCACCTACCCCACTTTAGTGGTTCCAACACAATACATTTCAGGCTCAATGTAGATTGTGTATATCTAAAGGATTGAGGACAATATATGAAAATGGTTAGACCCTAAACACCAGGTATATAGGCAATTGCGTGCCGTGTGCGCTCTCGAAGATGGGTTTTGGCCCTCCAGGGCCTCCACTGCAAACAAATTTGTAGCTGCAATCAACTATTCTCAACCAACATAGGGGGCGGCCAAACTCTGCGATGCTCCTTTGGGGCTGGCCAGCCATAAAAGCTATAAGCACTTAGGGCTTCCCAAAACCGGCTCTCGGACTTAGCGTGTACTTTATTACTAGCCGCCTCATGCATCATGTCAAACATCTCTTCCATGAACTCTTTGAACTTCGTGTCATCAGACTCAGACCGTAACATCCGTCTAATCTTGTATAGTAGACGATCGGGATCCACAGATGTCGGAGTAATTAGGACGTCGGCGCACACTGCATCGGACATATAGCAGTGGTTTTTGTACGAGACAAGCTTAGCTGTAGCCGAGATTTGTCGGTTGCGAATGAATTCTTCTTGAACAGTAGCCTGTAGAGCGATGAATTCTGGGTTCTGTTTGATTTCTTTGTTTTTAATCATAATTACATCCAAGAGCAACCGAACATAGAACAGGATGTTAGTTTCGAGCATGATGCTGAGACTCGTGTTTGGGGTTATGTAACAACGGAAGCGCACTTTATCAGCGAAGGTTATTGGTACAAACACTGGAGGCTCGCGGCCGTCACTCGACTGTATTGCAAGTTGAATGGTACGGCATATATCCGAAGGGACATGATAACTATGGCTTGGCATGCCCTTACCGAAGAGGAAATGGATGTTGTAAAGGACTGCTTGTATAATGATTGATAAAGGTGTGGTCACATGTGTTCTCTCGTACTTCATCCACATCCCTATACCCTCGAAGAGATATGTTGCGTGGTCTGACCTAGCACCCTGGCTTAATAAGAACCGGATCAAGTGCAGCGATGAGGGCCACTTGTGCGCTCCAGAGAACGTTCCAGTAAGGGAGCCCGTTGCCTGTTGTAATAGGTAATTCTTGTAATCCTGAGATATTTCTTTTCCATGTGTCGACTGAGTCTCTTCTAGTCGTGATATTACATACGCAGAAGAACTTATTGATGCGCTGAATCCGAGAAAATCTGGTAGAGGGGTCTTCTTCGTTCTGGAACTCGCGGGCTCCCAGACAATCTTATGCCATTCGCGCTCAAGATGGTTCAAAAGCTTCTGTTTCTCGATCTTTGAAATTGTGACTTTGAGGATCGTGTAGGAGAAACCTTCAAAATTTTGGAGCTCATCAATAGAATCATCCCTCCTCCACATATTGCATTCTGTGATAGCTGCACGAATCAATGCGACTAGCTTTTCTTGGCGAGAAGTTGAGTCCAATCCGAGAATCGCTTGACCTTGTTCTGTGTCGGTCAAGAAGTCTGCTGCGGTCCGATGGATAAACTTAACCCTCAAGTTTGTGAATGGGAGTAAATCGTCCCATTCGCTCGATTTATAGGTCCTACGGCGTGATGTCCAGTCTCTTGTATCGCTGTAGACGGCGGGTATAAGTTCTATTAATCCGGCACTTTGAGCTTCCAGCTTCCTGATCCCAAACTCAAAGAATTTTTTGATCTCACTGAGACGGCCTTCTCCTTCAAGAATAAGCTCCTGAAGCTTGCTCTCAGAAGCGTAGATGAGCTCAAAGGCGGAAATACTTCCGCCCCTAAAGAGCATCGCAAGATGTCCTGACTCGAGAATCAGGTTGAAATAGAACGCTGCACTGCGTTCATACATTCCGCGATCGACATTAGCCCGCGTCCACATGGACTTGTATAGCTGATCTATGTCGGCGGGGAGCCCTCTAGCCCGTTGCAGGATCAATTCCCAGGAATCCGACTTTGCAAGGCCACGGCGGATGCTCTTCAAGGCGAGATGTAACCAGAGGAAAACACCATCAGCCCGTCTAACAAGTTCGTCCGTGAGTTGCCAGTCCCAATCCATCGGGGGGGAGCCCCATGCAGTCCAGTCCTCGGGTATGTTCTTCGTCAGTACTTCAATGGACTTCTCGCAGACTTTTCGTATGTCTCGCTCAGTTAGGTCCTGTAACTTGAGATTTGGATGCCTGCTGTATTCTCCTTTGAATACAGGATCCGGCCTGCTAGCTAGGCAGATTTTGAGCCCAGTTATACCGGATAGTTCTCGTATCAGATCGATAAGCTCGTGCGGACCATCGGCAGAAGAAATCTCGTCCAAGCCATCAAGGAAAAGACAAACCGGCCTAGGACAAGACCGCAAGCTTGCAATCAGACTCCGTTTTAGGATTGGGACAGTCCAGTCAGCGTCGGAGTCTATTGAGTCAGACGCGTCCAGCTCTGAGAGAAGTCCCTCGACAAGTGATTTCTCGTTGCAGAAAAGTTGATAGAGAAGGGTACACAATATCCCTTTGATAGATCTCTGCATCTCGCCGCCCGGCATCCAAAGATAGTGTCGCAGTAAGAGAGTGTCTGGCTTGAGAAGATCCTTTGTCCGAGTGTCGTGGACGATGAACTTCATCAGGGTGCTTTTTCCAGATCCCGGCTTTCCACTAACCCAGTAAATCCCGGCGTCGCATCTAAGCCACTCCGCAAAGTTGGTCCAGGGGTGCAGATCTGAAGAGAAAATCCACTGGAAGGTTTCAATAAAGGACTCGGTGATTGTGTCTTCTCGCTCCCTCATGCTGCTGAACTTTAGGCTCTTGATGAGCTTCTCTTGTTTGACTTTCATGACGGTTGTGTGATGGAAGTCACTTAGATTATTGTACACCTCTTTTTTGAGCCGGCCGATTGCATGTTCCCTCCCCTCGCCGTAAATAAGCGCCACGAAGACACCGAAAATACCTAGGAGACAGTACGCCGAGTCTTCCTCACGGGTAGTTTCGCGTGCTTGTGCCCACGCAAATCTTTCATCAACCTCGAACTGAGAAAGGGGCGTTCCCTGAAGCGCTGGAACGGGTATCCCCGTTATTTTGTGTATTTTCTGCTCTAGAGATCTCTTATCGCCGACTGGCGTGCCCTCTCTCGTGAAGAATTCGACCGATGCTGGGGCAAGGAGCTCTTGGAGCGTCCAGCCTCGGGTAAACCATCTACTCTCCTGAAAAGCTGATTCCGAAGGGGGCTGGGGCTGTTCGCCTAGCTCCTCGTAGCCGATAATGGGAACATCAGACAGGTACACATAGCATCGATCGGCGTCACGGTACCATCGAAACATTGAATTTATCGCCTCTGAGAGCTCAGTGTTGTTCGATTTGTCGATACAGCAAGTATCGACCCAGAAGTATTGCAGGTTGTCACGCTCTGCTTGTCGAGCACAGAACCTGATCTTTCCATAGCCCGCCTTTCCCTTTCCGGTACCCTCCACCATATCTTTGAAGGTGACCTCTTCGTCCCCCCAGGTGTGCGACAGTATCGCGTATTTTGGGAATTTCTCGCCGACCAGGTCATTGGTCAGGCTGAAATTGCCGTTCTCGTCGCATTTCAAGAGCCGCATTGTTTTCGCGTGGAAATCTCGAGTTAGATAGCGACGGAATGTTGGAATGGTGGACGGTGGAGTAGACTTCTTGGTTGTAGGAAACTGTGCGATGCCAGCACCTTCTCGCCAGTCAAAGCGTCCATCGAAAAGAGATATTCGTAATCTGTATGATACTCATCACGACATGATACGCTCCTAGTACGACCGTCATCAAGACGTTAGACAAGATTAACCTTATTCGTGGATTTCTTGCCAGATGATGTTGAAAAGAATCTGTTACCGGGCAGGTTGCAACAGACCTCTCGCAGCCTAATCTGCGCTTGGCGGGACGCCCTGTTTTAGTGGGGAGTATCTCAAGTACATATGCGGGGGAGTTTAGACGTGGCGTCACTGGCGTGTTACCTTCCGGCATAACGAGCGTACAGCAGTAATCTCAAGAGGTGGGAGGGAAAATGAGTATTGTACGAATGTATGAAAAGGGGAAAGACAGTCGAGAGAAATAGAAGGACTTAAGTACTCTCTCTATACTTAGTGCTTGCCTCGCTCCTGCCTTCCCGGGGTAAAAAGGACAGGGCCTGTCCTTTTCCAACAGGCCGATTTGGGACAAGGGATGTGTCGGCAGTAGTGGCACCGGGCATATTGCTGGTGTTGTGTTACGCCAAACTCGACCAATAGCACACTCCACGAAGCAATAACTTCGACTTGCTATATCGATTCCACAGTAACTGTTATCGCCAGGACAGTCTCTTCAGCAATTTTCAGCTCTAAAATTTATCGTATAACGAGAGAAACCGGAATGACTATAAAACAATTGATCTATTGCTCTACTCATCTACAGTATACGCAAAGCCAATCTTTAGAATGCGAACACGTGCCAAGAGAGAAAAGACTTCTAAATCCCAGTACCCCGGATAGCATCTACCTGCTCACTGAGATGAGCATTGTTCGAGGGAGCGGGAAGTGGTGGTCCTTCGGGGGTAACGTATGCTTTTGTCATTCCGCCATCGACGACAAAGTCCTATTGCTATGTTAGCATTTCTATGTTCTCGGGCAAGAGGAAGGAGGAAGTAAGAAAGAAAGGAGGAACAAAACAGAACACATAACATACCTGACCATTAATAAAGCTACTCTCATCACTCGCCAAAAACAACACGGCCTGCGCCTGCTCAATCGCCTCACCGAACCTCCCCGACGGGAAATGAATCTCACGTCGCAAACGCTTCGGCTGATCATCTCCCAGCCAGTCCTGAAGCAGCGGGGTATTCAAAGGCGCCGGACATAATGCGTTGAAGCGGAACCCCTCTCTCGCATGAACGATAGCCAATTCGCGCGTCATTGCCAAAACCGCACCTTTCGACGCCGTGTACGCAAGCTGCGGAGTCGCTGATCCAACCAGAGCAACAACCGACGCGGTATTGATAATGGAGCCCTTAGTCTTCTTATTCTTGCGCATGGAGATAACAGCGTGTTTAGAGCCGAACCACACACCCTTGACGTTGATAGCTTGCGTTAAGTCCCAGATCTTCTCCGGGGTGCCGATGGCATCGGCGTCATCGGCGTGCATGATGCCGGCGTTGTTGAACATGATGTCGACGCCGCCCCAGGGCTCGAGATGCGCGACGGCTTTCTCGATGTCGGATTCTTTCGAGACGTCACAGACTTGGATTTCGACTTTGTGTGCCGAGGGGACGAGTTGCCGGAGTTTGGCGGATGCTTTTTCGAGGGCCGGGCCGGATATGTCGGCCATTAGGACGTTGGCTCCTTCTTTGGCGAAGAGAATACATGTCTCTAGGCCGATTCCTCTGGCTTCTGGTTAGCAAGGACTTCAGTGAACACGTAATAAGCAAGCCGTTGTGAATACGAGGCTTTGAGTGAGGGAACTCTGCTCTGTTCTGCGCTGTTTCTCTTGTTCTGCGGGTGCACGACTCGCAGTCCTCGGGTTATCCCACATGATCTGCACGTCACGTGCGGGCACGACCCTCTTCTCACCGTCCTGAGATTCCCGTATTTTCAGATAAAGAAGAGCAATGTGATATCTGGCATCTTGAACTATCATTGATGCCGAGATTCGAACCCCGCCACCGCTCACAGTAAGTAGTGAAAGTTATGACTCACCCTGCAGCACCAGTGACGATAGCATTTTTGCCATGCAGTCTTCCCATTTGGAAGCCGTTAATAGTGTGAACCTTGTCGCCCGCCATATCGAATTCTTTCACGTCTGCCTTAGATGTGGTTTCTGTTACGATGAATGACCTGTAAATCTCTTGTCAGTGGACATCAGAAATGCTATATTGAGCAAAACAGACCCCGTGAGCCAGAATTCGCCTACTTAGCGATAAGAAGTAAATCGAGATATCAAAGAAACAGTAGCGTCGATGAACTTACTCTTTGTTTTTGAGACTGTGAGGTATCTATGGAAGGCACAGATGTCTATGAAAAGAGTATGAAAAAGTGAGGATGATTCTGATGAGTAAATGAAACGGTTCCTCCTTCATATATTGGAGAAAGTGTGGATGCTGATGTGTCAATGGTCCGTTCTCGGTGGGCAGGCAAACAATGGCAAACAAATTGGAATCCCTTATCTTCCGAAAAGAAACCCAACCAAGCAAACAGACACAACACGACTCGCAAAACCCGAGACTTGACCGCTGCTTTTTATGTTGTGTATTATGAAGGGAGAGGAGAAATATGTTAGGAGATGGAAGGAAAACGCAGAGAAAGGATCAATTGTCGTCGAGGAGATTACACGGCAGATGCATGTACAAGTACATTGCTCGATCGACTTGCTGGCTTGCTGGCTTGCTGGCCGTCCAAATGTCGATGTATCGCACAATGGTCAGATAAAGCAACCAAAAGACAGCCCACCGCGGGGTATTTTCAAGTGGAGCTCAACATCTCATCTCATCTCATCTCACCTCATCGCAGACGACGACATTGTGAAACCTACAAACATGAAGAAACATGGACATGTCGCCGTATATGAAAACCTCCACGAGACCAAGGCTCCACGAATTTCCCTAAATGCATGATTCTGTTACACCAAAAATGCTCATTATGACGACGTTTGTGGCGGATTGAGGCTACTCAAGTTCTCTGCATATCAGCTCAACCAATCACTTCCCCCGATGTTTTACCATCGGCCACTTTTGTGCCCCGCCGCCCTGGCTCCTCGGAGTAGCAAAACAGGCCGATTTGGGACAATATGTTTTAGCTGGTTACTTATTGTCAAATAGACAACCCAGAGTGTCTGAAGTACTATTATGGTTTCATTGTCCCACTGTCTTTAAAGCATTGTTGTCGGTCTGTTATTTCTGCGCCGGAGAGCCTGGTGCTAATCAGCCGAACTTTCGCCATTTGTATACTTGGACGCAACGATAAATACTTGTAGTCCCTGTCGCTTCACGATCTAAATTTTCGCCAATCAAATAACACAAAGAAGTAATTTCAGCGAGATGATTGGCCGACAAACTATAGTTGCTAGAACAGGGACTACAAGTATTTATCCTGGCGTCCAAGTATGTGCATCGGAAACTTTATCTAGGGCGGCGATGCATCTGAACCCTCATGAATGCTAGGGTTATCAATTGATTCAGAGCTCTTATCGCAGAAGACGGAGACGAGACCTTTCCCTGTTTTCCCCTCAGCTCAACTCGACTCAATTCGACACCTCACCACTCCCTTGTCTTCATTCAGCCCAGACTAACTTTCGTTCTCTTCGACATCCGTCTGTATAACACTCAGCGATTTCCATTCAGTAAACCTCGACCTCGACAACGACTTTCGCTCATTCAAATTACCCCGCAACAAATCGCAGCCCGAATCTCGAACTCCTAATCCCTTCCACCAAGATGTCTGCTCCAGATTGGATAGCCGAGCACAAACAGTGGGACGAAAAGACCGCAGAGAATCTCTCGACACTCCTGGAAAAGGACACAAAAGTAAAGTTGGCGGGTATCGACGTCGATGGGATCTTGCGCGGAAAGCTGGTCTCCAAGAAGAAGTTCCTTGGCATTGCTAAAGAGGGGTTCGGTTTCTGCTCAGTTATCTTTGGATGGGACATGCACGACCAGACATACTTTAGAGAACTGAAGATTAGCAATGCTGAGAATGGTTATCATGATATCATTGCGATTCCAGATCTCAGCAGCTTCCGCAGGATACCGTGGGAAGATAATGTGCCATTCTTCCTAGTGAGCTTCTATGATCCGGATACGGGGAAGCCGGTGAGCGCATGTCCTCGAGGACTTTTGAAGACGGCCGTGGAAAAGCTGCATGCTCAAGGGCTGGGCGCAATGGCTGGAGGTATGGGTTCTTTTCCAGTTTTTAGACCCCGCTGACCCTACATTTTGTAGCTGAGTACGAGTTCTACCAATTCAAAGCACCGCAAAGCAACCCTCACGCGCCCATCGAAGAACGAAATAATTCCTCCACCGCAACCTTCCTACGCGATAATCCAGTTAATGCTCTACCCTCGCTGACGGAGGGCATGTTCGGATATAGTTTAACAAGACCAGTGCATAATCAAGATTATTATTATGGAATTTACGACGCATGCGAACAATTCAACTGCGGGATAGAAGGATGGCATACAGAGAGTGGACCTGGTGTTTTCGAGGCAGCCTTGTCTTTTGGCGAAATCCAACAAATGGCAGACAAGGCAGGCTTGTTCAAGTTAGTTTTCGCCCTCCTCACTTCAAATCATGTCTAACTTCTGCAGATATGTTGTGAAATCGGTAGCAACAAAATACGGCATCACTCCATGCTTCATGGCGAAACCACGACAAGGACTACCAGGTAATAGCGGACACATGCACGTTTCGATTGTTGATAAAGATGGGAAGAACTTGTTTGCTCGCGAGACCAAGGATCCAGATGCGAAATGGAAAGACATTGAGAATCTCTCGGATATGGGTCGACATTTTCTAGCTGGTATACTAGAGGGCCTCCCAGATGTGATGCCACTTGTCGCACCTACGATCAATTCCTACAAACGTCTAGTCGAGAATTTCTGGGCACCGGTCACAGTATCATGGGGTCTAGAGCATCGCGCCGCATCCGTCCGACTGATCGCACCACCAACGTCCAAACCGGGCGCAACGCGATTTGAAGTCCGAGTTCCAGGCGCCGACGCAAATCCTTTCTATGTTCTTGCAGCAGTATTAGCATTGGGATGGAGAGGTGTAGAGAAAAAACTCGAGATCTCGCAACCACCGCTTGGGAAGGGTGAAGATGTAGGAGGGAAAGCAGATCCCGGTGTAAGATTAGCGAAGAGCTTGAAGGAAGCTACAGAGAGATTTATGAGGCCGGAGAGTATAGCGAGAGAGGTCTTTGGGGATGAGTTTGTGGAGCATTATGGTGGGACGAGGGAACATGAGATACGGTTGTGGGATGAGGCGGTTACGGATTGGTGAGTTGCCTTCTTTTGTCCCTCTTTGCTGTAGGAAATGGGAGAGTTTTTGCTAACAGGTTTCGTAGGGAGGTTCGAAGATACATTGAAACTGTTTAGATTCTTCTCATTCGCGGTGGACAAGAGCTGGTAGTCGGGGAGGATGATTATCAGTATACTGTGTAGTAGTATATGTTTACAGGTTCTAAAACGTTGCTTAAGAGTAGACCTCGATACCATTCAATACATAACTCATACCATGGAATACCTCGTTTCCTCCCAAACAACCGATTCCCATCCGCGAAACATTTCTGTACAATTCCCACTCCGCGCAGATACCATCCCATCCATCCGTGCATCACACAGGACATCTACTGGTCTTTCCCCATTCCCTCTCCTCTAAAACAGAAACCAATCCGTTACGGAAATAACTACCAATAACCTCATCCACGGAGATGAGAATCGAACTTGGATCGCGTATCTCGCGTATATGTCTCTGAATATGGTGTTTATCGCGCTTGTGGAGGGCGGATCTCTGCGGAGGATTTACCTCATCTTACTATCGGGTACTCCATAGCGTACCGTGAAAGCTTCCAGAGTTGTACCGTCCCGTCCCGTGCTGTCTTGGTCTGGTCTCATTCTCAAACTTTTCTTTCCACTGTGGGAACTGGGAATTGAGGAAGGTTATGCGAATGGTCAGAATATGCTTCGCTTTTAATGAGGAGAATATCTTATTCCATCATCCGACAGCTCAAATCTCGATGTACAGTACACAAACCCCATCCCTATCCCGTCCCCCCTTCCCGTCTTCCTGTCCCGTTCCCGACATCCGAAGACAAGGAAAAAGAATTAAATTTAAGCCTAAATTTAATCTCGTCTCCACGGCTACCCTCCTCATGATTCGTCGAACACGTTTCTTCTCCTTATGAATTTTTATGCACCAAGCCAAATGGCGTCGACATCCCAGCACTGATCGCTCATACTTAGTATGAATTATGTGTATACGAGGTCGCCAAGATCAGCGTACCTGGCGACAATGACTCGATTGGGGAAGTTCCAAGAATTCGACCGACGATTTAACGGCTTCTGTACACTGTATTTTTGCCCCTCCTGCGTGTGATTAGACTTTGCGGTTGTTCTTTTTGTGATTCCAAGGCTACTAATATGGGAATTTCATCCGATGGAAGGGCTCGGATAGGGGACCGAGCTGCGAGAGAAGAAAGATTGGCCAGGACCGAGCGGATGCAATAAACATGCACGTACATGCGGGCCAAGAAACCTCCCAAGAACATCGCCTGACTTGGACGTACAACCATGCAGCGCGCTGCAAAGTATAGCTGCAGAGCGAAATGTTAAGTATCATGCGGGACCTCGTATTGAGAGCTCTCCTCTTTCTCTTTCTTCATTCTCAATTCATACTCTGTCTACCATACTCTCTAGTCGACGCGTTTGTTCGTTGTCGGCGTCCTTTCGTTTTGGAGTGAAGAGAGAAATCTAATCCAAATATACTTGGAATAATATCCTCACTAGTTTCCACATCTACATACAGCTTCTCGGCTGGTTTTGCGCTTCGCTGCCCAAGATGAAGTTTTCTCTCGGCGCTGCAGTCTGGGGAGCAGTGTCCTGCGCGGCAGCAGTGAAAGCTGCTTGTTCGAGCAATCTCGTAATTGACAATTATGCAAAATATGCATCTAATACTAATTCTCTCGGCCAATGGACCAGCGGTATGTTTTCACACCTCCATGGAATGAGTGAGAAACGACCATTCTAATTTGTATTACTCAGATGATGGCACAACTGTCAACCTGAAAGCCGACACCGCAAATAAAAAGGTCACATTCACAGCATCTACCTCAAGCTATTTCTACACTACATTCAATTGCGAAAAGGCAACAACGGATAGCTATAATGCGATTACATTCCCAATTAAGGGACCCAAAGGAGCTTCTGTCACAGTCGAATTGCAGACCTTGAGTTCTTGCTCGGCTACGAGCTATTCGAGTTACTACACCACTATCAGTGGACTGACTGGATCTACACAAACGGTTACGATTCAACTCAGCAAGTTCTCTGGTGCCAATTTGAACGCTATTTCTGGACTTTTGTGGGAGTCTTTCAGTACTGCTGGTGCTTGGGAGATTGGTCAGACTGAGTTCGTTTGCTCGGCAGGAGGTGGAGTTTCTTCAACGGCGACTTCTGTTTCTTCGACTACATCTTCTAAATCTTCGGCTACGTCTTCCACCACATCCACCAAAGTTGGTGTGGTTACACCTAGCACTACCTTGACAACGGCCACTGCGACCGCATCTGCTCCAGCAGGTCAATGTAAAAACCTCTTGATTGATGACTTTGCCTCTCAATCTCGTCTTACCTTCTTGTTCTACAATGCCATGCTTCAGCCATCCTCAGATGATGGCACTATGGCCGCAGTGGAAGGAAGAGTCGATACTGGTACCTCAGTGATCGTGGCTAACAACCACGTTACCTTGACTTCGAAGGCGGATGGTTCTTCATACTGGTACACCATGCTTGGCTGTACAAAGGCGACCAATGTCTATGGTGGAATTGGATTAAACATCAAGGCAGCAAAGGGAACTACCATGGGTATCGAGCTGCAGACCTCGACATCATGTGATTCTACCAACCCAACGTTGAAGGACGTTTCCTCGAGCGACTTGGGATGGTCTTTCGATGGAACGGAAAAGTTCTACACTATTCCATTCTCGAAATTCTCTGGTCTTGACACAGATCACTTGGTCACATTACTGTTCTCTGGTATCAGCGGTCCAGTTACATTTGGTCCTATCTCATTTTATTGTGGATCCACGGGCGTGGCTTACCCGGTTCCTACCACCGTTGCTGTGGTTGAGCCAAGCTCGACTGTTCCAGCAACCACTGGACCATCAGCCTACGTGATTGATACTTTTGGCAATGCTGAGTCTAACAACCTTGGATTCTACCATGGTGGAGATGATACGACGACTTACTCCCAATCCGGAAACAAGTTGACTATCAACACCAAGGGGAATTCAGACTTGTCTTGGTACACTCAAGTCACTGATGGCTGTCTTGATCTTACTCCTAATGATAATGGCTACTTGCACATCGCCTACACTGGCAGCAACGCATTCACCATCGCGCTTCAGCAACACAACCCATCCTGCAACCCGGACATCAACCCCTTCCCATTCACATGGGACTCCGTTGAAGCATCACGGTACTCCGACTCCAGCAAGAAGAACATCTACGTTCCCATCTCGCACTTCGCCATCGACCGCAAACTCAGCGTCGGCTTCGCGCTCAAGGGTTTCTATACCAGCGACAGCACCGTAATTTCCAAAATCGAATTCGTCAAGTCCGTCCCCACCGGCTTCCTCGTGCCATCCAAACTCCCCTCTGCACCCCTCATCTTCGCCTGCACGCGCCCTAACTCCTTCGCCTTCGCCATCGACGACGGGGACCCACAACTCGCGCAAAAAGTCGTCAACACCGTCGCCGCAGCCGGCATCCACGTCACTTTCTTCACCGTCGGCGCCGCCCTCCTCGACCCCTCCACCAATCTCTCCTCCGTCTACGCCGACATGCTCGCCCGCGGCCACCAGGTCGCCTACCACTCATACACGCACCCTCCGATGGAAGGGCTCCCCTCCCTCGCCGCCATCGACTGGGAACTAAACAACGACATCTCCGCCGTATCCTCCACTCTCGGGATCACATCTTCGTACTTCCGACCCCCCTTCGGCACCGAAGGCGCGCGCATTCGTCAACGACTGGCCGCGCTGATCCCCAATGCGAAGTTTGTCGCCTGGTCGGTCGACGTCCAGGACTGGTTGTGGGCGCTGAGCGATACCCCGCAGAACCAGATTACAAATTTCCAGAGCGATGTGAGTAAGGGGGGGAATTTGGTCGTCATGCATTATTTGTATCAGACGACGGTGGATTATCTGCCGCAGTTTATTGACATTGCGAAGAAGACGGGGAAGCAATTGATGAGGGTGGATCAGTGTTTGGAGGATCCGAATGCGCCGCCTTTGTAGGGGAATAGTTTGAGTTGCATGGGATTGGGAGGGATGGTGTGAGGTGAAAGGGTTACTTGGTGTAATGTTTGTTGAAGCTGGAGGGAATATATATAATGAATGAATTAAAAGTTTTCTCTTTGCATTTCCATCCACGTTTCGTTTCCATCTTGTCTTATACACTGGTGTTACAGCACTCTTCTATAATAACAAATGAAGTAATGAAAGAATGACTGTATCACCGATTACACAATAGCCTTACCGTCTTAGCTTAGTATAGTATACTATTATATACTATTTTGCAATTTACCATAACTCCAAACCTCATCATCAAAACCCACCATCCCAGTCTCGTCCGTCCCAAAAGTAATAAACCCCCAGATCATCAATATCAATATATAATTGAATGGAATCTGGTAAATAAGGGTATGATTCAAGTTATCTTTATAATCTCTTAATAGCAAAGTCATGTTCAAGAGCGAAGTTGTTTGAAATATTAGGGAGGGGTGTTGTTGAGGTATGTAGCTCTCGATGTGTATTTTTCACTCGACTCTTAATTTTGACAAATTGTCTTTCTAGCTAGCTAACATGCATACACCCACATCTCTACCACATCTATTTCTGCGCCAACCTCCACAACCCCTCCAAATTAATACTCTTCGGCCTCTCAATCGGCAACCCCAACGCCCTATCCCACACCAACTGCGCGAGCGGGCCCAAACCCCTACTCACGCCAAACGTCGCTGTATAATATAACGTCTCATGGAAGCCGTAATGATGGAACAAAACCCCCGAGCTGGAATCGACATTTGGGTATGGATTTTTCGTTTTCCCGTGTTCTTGGAGCACTTCGGGCGCAACCACGGAGGTCAGTTTGACGAGTTGGAAGACGGGGTCTTTGGCAATTTCGGGCCGGGAGGAGGCGTAGGTCATGAGGGCTTCGAACCGGGGGTCGGGTTTGCGGAGGACGGCGTGGCCGTAGCCGGGGATGACGCGCCCGGATTTGAGGGTCGACCAGAGGTAGGAGGATACGTCTTTGTCGCTGGGGTGCGGGCCGACGTGCTCTTGCATTTGGAGGATCCAGCGGAGGACTTCTTGGGCGGCGAGACTGGGGAGGGGAGTTAGTAATGGATATTTAAGGATGGTGCGGGGAGAGATGGGGATGAATGTACCCGTGAAGTGGACCGGCAAGACCTTGAAGACCGGCACTGTAACTCAAGAAAGGATCACTCAAAGCGCTTCCAACCAAGTGAGTAGTATGGGCCGAGACATTTCCACCTTCATGATCACCATGGAGGGCGAGATACAGTCTAAGCAAATCCTGGAAATTCTCATTCTCCTTGCCACCCTTGCCAAGCATGGCCGCGAAATTGTACGACCAATCTTGTTCTAAGTCGACTTTAGCCGGAAGCTCTCCACCCCCTCGGTATGAGTTTTGGTAAATCTTGGCTGCGATAACGGGGAGTTTTGCTAGCAGGGAAATACTGTCGTCGAAGGTTGGCTCCCAGTAATCGGCTTTGTTGATACCCTTTTCGTAGGCCTTGGCGAATTTCGACGTGTGTGAGAGCGCGGATACGGCGATTGCGAATTGCGTCATGGGATGTAAGTCCTTGGGGAAATTATCCAGCATGGAGTTGACGAAGTCTGGGAGCTCGGATTGCTCGGCCAGCTCGCGGGAAAATTGGCGGATTTGAGAAGTCGAGGGAACTTGGCCGGTTAAGAGAAGCCAGAACATAGCTTCGGGTAACATTTCGGTTCCAGAGGTGCCTTTGGGAAGCTGATTCTGACAGTCTTTGATGGTTCGGCCGTGGAACCGGATTCCTTCGTCGGCGTCTAGAACGGATCCTTCCCATACCATGGCCTTTAATCCTCTGTAATGATATCAGCCCTGTATTTTCCGAAGGGGTTGTAGGTCTTACCTCATTCCACCAATGGCATTCTCGACCTTGACTTCTCCAATGACCTTGTTGCCTACCGTCTTGAGCTGCTTCAGTAGTTCACGCTTCGCAGGTATAGCTTCCTTGAATGTCGTTTTGAGATCGGGTTCGGAGGAGGTAGCGTAACTGCGTTGAGCTGGGACAGCCAGCTGTCGGACGCCGGCAGGCTATTGTAACATTAATATTGGCCGCCGTGGTGTTTTGATCTTCAGATTACTCACTCTCAACGACCTGAAGGCCTGCGTGGCAGTTCTTGCTTTGATTGCCATATTCTCGTCGTATCTGGGGTATGCGGGGCAGCTTCGCGGGGTAACAGGATGGTATGAAATCTAAATAGAGCTTCTTGTAAGCATGAGAAATAGAGAAAATGAAATCTGGTAGAATTACCTAACTGTCAGCTATTTGGATCTGGATAAAATCAATTATTGTCTCTTTTTAAAACCCAAGAATGTCAAGTAAGAAGTACGATGTTCGTTGTTGACAGTACAGCTTGTGCCGAGGATAAACGAATGGAGAGCTGCCCAAATTGACCAATCGGATATATTGGGACAGCCCAGTTGCCCCACTTTCTCAAACAACAACCGACGAACAAAACGCAGCATGATGACAGAATTCCGATGACCGGCACAGGAGAAGAGCTTGCCTCCTGGTATGCATATAACAGGTAGGAATTTTTTCTCTCTTACCTTTGAATCATACCTTCCTGGAAAATCTCGAAAAATGTTTCGCAGAATAGCTCTTGCGGCTCCTCGCAGAGTCCTGATCGCAAGAACATATGTAACCGCCACAGCTTGCAGAATGAATGCTTTACAGCCACTTCGCGATCCAGTATCCAGGCCGCTAGCTTCTGATTCGTTTCAACTGCTTGCGGAGGCAGAGAAAGCTGGCGCTGCGGAAGATGCCTTGTATGAACAGCAGGTGAAAGAGGTCCAGACGTGGTGGAATAGCCCGCGATATGAAGGAATCAAAAGACCATACTCCGCGGCAGATGTCGTTTCGAAACGAGGAAGTCAGCAGCAATCGTATCCGAGTTCTGTTATGGCGAGAAAGCTTTTCAACTTGATCAAGGAAAGGGAGGCAAAAGGGCATCCGATACATACAAGTGAGCCTTTATTCTGACGTGGGAGGCCTGAACTGACATGAATTAGTGGGTGCCATCGATCCCGTTCAAATGACACAACAAGCCGCGAATCAGGAAGTTTTATATATCTCAGGCTGGGCCTGCTCGTCCGTTCTCACGACTACAAACGAAGTGTCTCCGGACTTTGGCGATTACCCATATAATACAGTTCCGAATCAGGTTCAAAGGCTGGCTAAGGCGCAATCAATGCACGATAGAAAGCAATGGGATGCACGAAGAAAGATGAGCAAGGAAGAGCGCGCAAAAACACCATACACAGACTATCTGCGGCCGATTATTGCGGATGGAGATACCGGACACGGCGGTCTCTCTGCGGTGCTCAAGCTTGCTAAGCTGTTTGCTGAAAACGGAGCTGCTGCGGTACATTTCGAGGATCAAATGCACGGTGGCAAAAAATGCGGACATCTAGCGGGCAAAGTTCTTGTCCCGGTTGGTGAACACATCAATCGTTTGGTAGCAGCCAGATTTCAGTGGGACGTCATGGGCTCTGAAAATCTGGTGATTGCACGAACAGATTCTGAAAGTGGGAAGCTAATTAGCAGCGCGATAGATGTTCGGGATCATGAATTCATCAAGGGTGTTGCAAAAGAGGGTATAGAACCTCTGGCGGAGACCCTGCAAGCCATGGAACTATCTGGGGCAAGCGGCGCCGAAATCGACGTTTTTGAGGCTGACTGGGTAAAGAAGACCGAGTTGTTAACCTGCGATGAAGCTGTGGTCAAGCAGCTGAAAGAACAGGGAGTTTCACAATCCAAGATCGATGAATATTTACAGGCGACTAAGAACGACCGCAATATGTCGATAACAAAACGTGTAAGCCTCGCATCTGGATATGGTACAAAGCCAATCATATTCAACATTGACATACCGCGCACCCGCGAAGGATTCTACCACTACAAGGCTGGAATGGATGCTGCTACGAAACGAGCAATTGAATATGCTCCATTTGCGGACCTCTTGTGGGTTGAGACTGGTGACCCAAATGTAAAAAACGCAGCACAATTTGCAGGCGAAATCCGAGCCAAATACCCAGGAAAGGGTCTCGTATACAATCTTTCGCCTTCATTCAATTGGATGGGCCATGGTTTCAATGACGAAACCCTCAAGTCATTCATTTGGGACATTGCCAAGCATGGATTTGTACTCCAACTAATCTCCCTGGCCGGACTTCATTCCACAGCGACCATCTCAAACGAGTTGTCCAAAGCGTTCAAGGAAGAGGGTATGCTAGCTTATGTGAACTTGATTCAGAGGAGGGAAAAAGAACTCGGAGTGGATGTTTTGACGCACCAGAAATGGAGTGGTGCCGCGTATATCGATGGGATCTTGGGTGCTATTCAAAGTGGAAGCAGCAGTAGTAGGAGTATGGGAGAAGGAAACACAGAAGGTCAATTCTGAGACTCACGATAATTGAGAATTCGAAACTAGCACTGTTTTTTACTCCAATCCCTCTGTGCATATGGTACTTGTCTGTGATGCACCTGGGTTGGAAAACTATGTGGGCCTCCTTTTGGTATCCTAATTGAGTGCCAGCTCTCCGGTGCAGAAGTAGCAGGCTGACAGCAATACCACAAGATATTTGGCCAATGAAAGCATTTCGATTTCTCGGACGTTTAGGATATACGTTTGACAGTAGTACTCAGTTACAACACATTGTCCCAAATCAGCCTGGTATTTTTGCCCTGAAGAGGCCAGGCAGTTTTCGTTTGTGTGCGAGCTAGATCGCAGTTTCCTCCTACTTTTCCCTAGACTTGGACGTGTGACCGGCGCTTCAATTGAAGAACTTTCTTGGAGCCGAGCTTTCTTGGATCCGAACTACTTTTCTTTCGTTACCTTCAGACTGCAAAATATTTAAATCATGCAATATACTTTCGTTACAGAATATACATCAGCTACAAAATATGCTCCGATCCCTCAAAATACCTCAAAATCACAGCATACCCCAATCACATCGCACACAGTCCACAGCAAATTTGGAAATGCCGGTCGCTCTACGTTACAATATCATGGCCTCTGTGGACACGTTAGGCTTCCACGCACAATACAGTCAATACGAATTCTACAAAGAGGATGGCTTTATCCTTGATAAAATTCAACCACACGGTCCATACCCCGAGGAAAGTGCCATAGCCGTTCGCATCCTAGCCTTGAAGAGTTACGAAATTATGGGTAGCACCTACAGGTACTGCATTCCCGTCGAGTTGAGGTGGAACATGGTCGACCATCTCCCAGACCTCAAACGACGTGTTCTAACTCGAGCCTATAACATCGGAGAGTGCCAAGTCGACCGCCAATATATTCGTGCTTCGAATATTCCTCGTGGTATGGAAGAGAACTATGTACGCGCCCTCATCGATCTCGGAATGATTGTGGCAGAAGAAGCCAATACCATCATGGAAACTCTCAAAGAGATCCACGCCGAAAAATATGCTAGACTTCAAAACCTCGAGCTCTTCTGGAAGAACAACCGAGACACCAAAGACATCACCAATCACCGTTACTTTACCGAAGCCAGAAAAACCCGCTGTTTCGCAGTCCCCATCTGCTCGTTCCCGCTCTGCCGCTTCCACCGCGGATATCTCGCAACGGCACACCTTCGTCCCTCGGACCCCTATCCCTATCTCAAGCGCAGCAGCCCCTTTAACTACTGCCCGACGCTCCACCACCACTATCTCGACTTGCGCCGAAATTTCGTTTCCCAAATCCACGCTCACTACCCCCACGACTCTCCGATCGCAGCTCAAGCCCGCTGGAAGCTCGGCAACAAAGTTCCCCCCGCCACGGAAATCTTTACCGAGCTTGCGGATTTCTTGGCGGAGAATAAGGAGCGGTATTCATTTCTCCCGTTTCATTACTCGGATATTTGGTCGTCTAAGGAGTACTCGCATGTCTTTGAATACCAAGACGATGTTGAAGATAATTTTTTCTATGTACCGAAAATGACGTACAATTATCGGACTGATGATCAGAGCGTCATTGCGTTTACTTATCCATACTTGGATAATCCGAGGTATGCGGTTAAACATCCGGTGAACGTGTATCTTACGGCGACTTTTGGACGGCCGAAGAGGTGTTATAGGGATCTTGGGGAAGAGGGGTTCTATGCTAGTTGGGCTATTGACAGGGGAGTGGATCAGAGGGAGACGGAAGGTTTTAACAAGATGTTTGCTGTCCGCGGAGGAAGGTGGGTTAGACCTAAGGGATCTTTTGCGCCGAGGCCAGGGTTGGTGACGACAGGAAGGATTACGAAGGAGGTGCTGGATGAATTGAAGATGGCGGCGGATGAATTGTCCGCGTGGAAGAAAAAAGAGACGGCAGAGGGGAGAGGGGATGCACGGGGAGATGGGTACAAAAGGGCAGAGGCAGGGTGGTATCCTGAACTAAGTTGGGATAGGGCAAGGATCTTAACGAGAGCGGAGGCAGGGGCGGCATGCATTGACTGCGACGACAATGATGATATATTGGGTGGCTCTCAGATGAGTACGCCTGAGATAAGGAGGGTGGACGAATGTGTGTATGCAGTCGAAGAGGAAGAGGAACAGGAAGAGGAGGAGGAAGAACAGGAGGAGGAAGAACAGGAGGAGGAAATAGATTCGGAAGACAATCTCGCCCCCGAGAAGCGCTCAGGTCCACCAAACACTCCTGCAGCTCCATTCAGACGTCGACGCAAATCGAGGGGAGCAGAAGATACATCGCCGGAAACATCTGTATCCACATCTACTTCCTCTTCTTTCGACGACAGCCATACAAGCCAAGACACACAAGACGATGTGCAGCAAGCGGGGGTAAATCATCGGAGAAAAACAGCTTTGTTATGTGTATCGGATACGGGTAGCGACAGCTCGGATGCGTATGTAGATGCGGATGCAGATGTAGACGCGGATGCGGAATCAGATATGGAACCGTGGCCGGAGTATTACGAGTTAAAAGAAGAACCACCATCTGAAGCGGAAGCATCTTTGAATTGCCAGCCCTCTTCAAATACGCAACTATCGTCTTCAACCGGGAAACTATCGTCCAATAGCAAACTATCATCAGATGGGGATGTGGTTATGGATGGGGAGAAAAGCAACGGGCCGGAACATTCTTTGGATGGGTATCCGGGGACTAGAGATGCGGATACTGGCAAAGGGGGAAGCAAGAGGAAAACGAAGAGGAACCGGGATAAGACTCCTAGTAGTAACGGTGGTGGTGGTGGTGGGGAAGATGAGGGTATGTGTGAAGATTGGGATGGATGTGTATATGGATACGTATACGAAGATATGGATATGAGTACGAGTGAGGAAGATACTAGTGCTATCGATGCAGGAGGGGATAAAGATGGCAATCGAGATGAAGACATGGTTGACTTGTAGAAGAAGTAATGTCTGTTGATGGGTTGAGCAATTGTACGGATTGGATACTAACCGTCCATTGGCACTAGTGATGAGAGCGTTTTGCAGCGTTGGATAGCACTACATAGCATTGGTCGATTGAATATAATCTTTTTTGGCAAGTATTTCTTGTTGTGCTCCAGTTACACAAGTAGATGGGTGTGTCTCTTCGGCTTGGAAAAAACGGGCGGATTTAGGAGAGTATATTTAAGTTCATTACTGTTGTGTGAATATACTAAAATATTTAAGATATTATCCAAATGTCTTTCCCGCATCGAGAGCCTATATTACAAATCGGCCTGTTCTTTTACAATTCGAAAAGAGTATGTATATGAGGGAGCGGGCTAGACAGGTAAGATCTCACAGTAACCGAGGGGGTAATTATACACCGTTCGAGCATAAGCTGGGTAAGAAACAGTAGAGAGTATTTAAACTACTTTGATTCCCTTCTCTTCTTTGTCGAGTCGTACAATAAAATACTACTTTCATTTCGTGAGATTCTTGCTTGCAGCCCCTGTCTTCTTGTATGCAGACCTTGGGGCAGAGATGGATCTCTATATGCAAGATACAATTTACCGATGATGAAAAGTGGCAGGATTTTCATTTGAGACTACTTACATCCGGACTCAACAATCTACAGCGCAAGATTTCACTCGGATTCATGGATCTGCTACATTTCACGTCGCACTCGTATCTCAAGTGGATATCAAGCTCAAGACGGAGCACCATGGAAATGAAGGTCTTGTGTTAAATCATTTATTGCATTCTCTAAATCTATATTTTCTTCTTGTTAGAGCTCCAGCCCTTCGATTGAATGGTAGAATTTGCCTATACCCATAGATGGCTGAAACTATCTTTACCATGGATATTTTTCATCGTCGAATGATTGGAAGGTACCGGATGTTTCTTCCCTTGTGGCATTGTCAATCTAGCACACGTGATGGTTAGTTGCGTTTCTAGAGATGATAACAGAGAGAAGGAAGAGAAAACACACCTTCCCCAACATCCCCTTAACACTATCCTCCAACTTTACCGGCGCCTCTTCCAACCCACTCGCCGCCGCACCCGCACTCCCCATATCCGTCTGCACCCACCCCGGGCTGAGGACGAAAGAAGTCAAATCCTTCTCATCGAGATGAATCCGCTTAACCAGATAATTCAGCGCCACTTTCGACATACCATACGCCGTCGCCTGAATCGGAATATGTTCCATCGCGCCAATCGACGCTCCAGCAGTCGAGATTGCCACAAACACAGGTTTGGAAGCCGATTTCTTAAGCAATGGCAGCACGGCTTGGAAAAGCGCAAGGACACCCACGGCGTTGACTTCGAAGTGGGAGCGCACTTCTTTGAGAGATGTGGTGCTGGCGGGGGCGTAGTGCTCGGAGATGCCGGCGTTGGCGATCACGATGTCGAGGCTGGTTATGTGGTGCGAGGTTTGCAGGGTTTCGATGGCTTGGGCGGGGGAGGCGTCGTCGGTGCTGGAGATGAGGATGGGAATCACGCGGCTGCCGGTGGCGGTGGAGAGGGTGCTGAGGGATTTGGAGGTGGGGGAGGTGAGGTCGCGGACTCCGGCTATCACTGTGGTGTTGGGGCGCTGAAGAAGGGCTTCGGTGAGACCGCGGCCGAGTCCTATTGCGGGGAATTAGTAACATTGCTGGTGCAGAAACAATGAAATATCAGTGATACTGACCTCTATTTGCGCCGGTAATAAGGTAGGTCTTTGAAGTAGACATTTTTGCTGCTGTTGAGTAGAAGCTGTGAGTTGGTTGGGGGTTGAGATAAGGTATTGGAGATACTGTAAATCGATGAAGTGTGATTGAATGTAGACCTCAAGCAAGGGATTCTCGAGGCTCTTATACATCATGCAGGACCCCCATTTTACCGGCGTTAAAGCTCACGCAGCTTTTACCCCACCATGTCGGCGTTAAAGCACTTACAATTCCCCCCATTTTGACCACGCAGATGTCTACTGATTATCAGAGCAATTGGTAATCTTCACTTCAAGCAATTGCTAGTAACAAATCGTACCTTACTTACAAATCAAGAAAAAAGGCGAGACAATTATGAGGGGTTTGGCAGAATCGTCGTGTGACGAGCAGACGTGGAAATATATCTTGTCATGAAGGGGCGTTTCTGATTGGTTGTGCCTTTTTCCGTTTATGGCTTAGGGTCTCTGACCTTGTAAAAGCGCTCTGCAAAGGAGGTCCACTGGGTTTGAAGCTAACCGAGACAGTTGCCGGTAGTCACATTGCTGCATACATCGTTGCGCATCAATTGTTTGGTCGCATTCAGTTCTAACCTGCAAGTTTATTTGTTATGTATGTTCTCGTGGTTATACAGAATTGAAACAAGTCATCGTCGTCCCCTCCCCCGCAAATTCTAGCTGAAATGATGTCGTCGCATACGATCTTACATGAAGTTATTTCCCCTTCACAGTTGGTTATGGATGTCATGAAAGTCATGAGGACTACCTATATATTGCTTCTCTACGGAAAAATTTCCCTTCGCAGCTTCAACAGCTTATTTCCGAATATTTCTTCAACATACCACATCCTTTTCCCCTCTCTTACTATATCATCCCAACTGCCCACGCTCATCACTTCTCTCAAGGCGTTCACAGCCCACTGATAGTCTCTGCTAGAAGACGCAGCACACACAGCCATCACCAGTACCCATATCTTGAGCCTCCGTTCATCTTCTTCCCAGCTCGCCGTGTTTTCGAATAGTCTTCGTAGTTTCGACACAAGCACACGCGTTCGAATAGGACCAACCCCAAACTTCCTTCTTGTTTCTGAGACAAACAACATGGCACCAATTCGCAGTAGCTCCTCCAAGTCGTTCTTTACCATAGTTTGCACCGTCAGAACCCTGGATAATACGGGATAGATGCAGAGACCTGGAAAGTTCTCGTCCATCCACATATTCCTCTTCTTGCACTCTTCATTGATCATGACTGTTAGAATACTGAGGCTTTTCATAATGTCCAGCATATCACTTCCGATCCGGCTGGGATCACCCAAAGATGCGAACAGTTGCGAGAAGTGCACTTCTCCTTGCTCCTCATGACTTGGAATGTAGAGCTGGGCGATGTGCTTATAAGGTGGGGGAAACGAAGGCGGCACGTCCAGATCGCTGAGCATATTGTGTTCTATCCAAAACAGAGAAAGCCGTAAATGGATGTTCATCTCGATAGATGATAGGCCGCCCCGCAACGCGAGAACCTTTCGAAATCCTGCATGATGGATCCAGAAGCTCCTCGCATCCGCACGAGCTTGCTAGGTGATGTCAGCATTGACATAAAATTAGAACAGATGCAGGAACTTACATCGTGGCACATGAACTGTCGTACACATTAGTCAGGAATCACAAGTTATCAGGGGTAGATAGTAACGTACACCAAGGATTGCACCGAGTATTCCGTCAGTAGGACCTTCAGTTGAGGTTTCTAGACTTCCCAACCTTCGGTTCACAGATTTGATCGCGGAATAGTAGTGCATTACTGATTCTGCACCCTCGGCTGGTTTCCCCCTCAATACATCCAGTTGCACTGCTGCGTTTGACAGGACGAGGTGCATCCCCGCAGCATCGACGAGTCCTAATGGATACCAGAATTGACGAAAAGGATGAGCAGCTGTTTCGGAATATTGCCATACTACGTGCTGTTAACCACTTCTCTGCAACGAATAATAGAATAAACTCGCGTGGTAGGACAGGACATACTAAAATGTACCAATTCGTGCTGCTTTACGTCCATAGCTATCGGATAAGCCTGGAGGGGATTTACCCTTCCACTACCCAGTATCATCATAGAGCTAGTCTGTGGAACGATCGGTGGGTCGTTTTCTTCATCCAGCTGTTCGGCTTCTATATTCGGATTTGACTGGACCTCTGGCGCGGGGATTCGAGGCGCGATGACTTTGAGGCCATTTACCCTTTTGGGACGAGTATGGTTCTGCTTCTGCTTCATATAAGGTCGCATTACGTGTTTGCGCACCAGTGTCCTGGTCTCCTTTTTCTCCTTTGCCGAGAAGCTGGGAGTGGAGGTGATAAATGCATATTTTCCTTCGTCCTCGGGAAGCATCTTTGGTCCCTTGTCTGAACTGCGATTATCCTGAGCTAACTTGGACGAAATGGTTAGTTTCTTCACGATTAAAAGTCACTGTAAAGTTACTTTCAAAGCAGATATTTCATGCGATTCGAATATATACTCTCGAACCGACCTCTTCAGACCGATTTGAAATTATGTCAGGGCATTTCTTTTGCTTGCAATCGTGGTTCGATTGCTCAGCTTCCCGCAGGGTGGTAGCTGCAGCAATTTGGGGCTAACCGGAAATAGACAATGGCCCCCTGCTTTTCTTACGTGCATGGATCCGCGGAAGCACCAGGATCTGTGCGGGTGCTTACAAGTTCATATCTTACTCGACAAAATACGACAACGAGGATGTTTTTGAGCCTCAATGTTTCATCGTTCCAATTCATAAGATTTGAGTTGGATGAATGGTATAGGCTATTACGACTTCAACAGCAGTAGTCATCACAAGTGGCATATTGATAAAGAGATGCGGAGGCAACCCTCCAGCAATCGGATTCATAAGACGTGAACTTTCATGCACAACGGCGTTTAGATAGGGCAGATCACGCACAGCCGCGACAATAATAACTTCCTTCATCTCGGCCTCACCGCAAATTCTCCTCTCAAATGTCTCCGATTCATGACGATTCTTCACCAGATACACCGACGGCCTGGAGTCATCTTCGACTCCGTTCCCGAGCGATATCCACACCCGAAATACAGCTCCGTGTCTTCGAGAGAGCCATTTTCATTATGCCTCATAGTTTACGAAAACCGCTTATCCCATTTCTAGATTATTCCGTCGATGAAGTTACTCGGCCGCAAACTGCGTGTGCTTGCGTTGCAGCCTCACTACGCCATGATAGAGGTGTTCCAGCACGATGCTTTCGAAAGAGGAGTAGTAGCATGTTTATTGCTGCATAGACCATAGCATCCGGCAATCCATTGGCGGTGAGGAGTCGTGAGTGGCAAGGGGCGTATTGGAAATAGGAGTAATCGTCCGCCTTTGCTTATGCTTCCTACGGAAGGCGTGCTCCCTAGAAACCGGCTTTTAGGATTCACTAAGTCAGAGCGTCCTCATCAGGCCAACTGTGAGCTGACAATGCTACTAACTAAGTTGGAAGCAAGGACTTCAACCTATACAAAGAACCGATTACGAAGCTGTAATCTGTCCATGAAAAGGTGTTCAAGTACTAAATGAATCAATGCGTCCCATCTTCACATCAGCCATGAGCTAGGTGTTCCAGTCGAGGATGTTGGATTGTGATGCGGCGTCTAGGCCAGTTTACACCGTTCAGGTAGAAGAGAACAGACGTAGGATTCAATAATAAGAGAGTGAGTGCTGCAGGCAACAGTATTTGGGGTACCTAGCGAGGTCGATTGCTATTACAACATCCAGTCATCTCATCAGGTTTGACTTATTTTATTCACTTTGCAGCTATTTCCTCACCAGTGCCTTCCCAACCCGTGCGAAATTACTGGAAGAATACATCTTTATACCAAACCGCGCCTTATCCTCCCGCATGATATATACATTATCTCACGCCTTGAGCGGGAGCAATAAGCGAAGGCTGGTTTGATGCGATACGCGCGATGTAGCTGTAGAGGTCGTGTATGCGAACCTGGTCTTTAACGAGCTAGACGCGAAGACTAGACGAGTATGTGGGATGCGGGAAAAGGGGTAGAGGTTGTGCGTTGAGTTAGGATGGAGTTAAGGAGGTTGGCTAGTTATTTGTTGTGGGGAGTATGGGTGGTTTAAAGGTAAAAGGGAGGTAGGTAGGGAAATAGAGAGCGTATACTTTATACTCGTACCTAAATGAGGGAGTAGATTGACTAGATAAAATACATTGATTATACAGATAACCTTACAAGGACGACTTAATAAGCCACGCACACCGCCGTATGAACAAGCAAGCAAGCGAATTGCTTCTCACCCAAATAACCATGGTCGGCTGAGTCGTAGGATTCGGATTAGTGCTCTCTGGTACAGCCCCTTTGCATCAATCTTGACGCGAAGCACTCATACCTGGAAGATGCGTGATCTGATCTATGGGTTGTAGGGTAGGGTACTAGAGAGAAGAAGTATTCTCATCATCTATATATGCAGCGGAGAGAGGAAGGAGGGAGGCTATTGCAGCCGGGGCTAGTTCCTAGCTCTGGATCAATCGTACACGACTAGAGACTCGGGGGTCATCCACACTATTTTCCATAAGGGGAGGAATTGACCACTTATTGTGCATAGAAGTGTGCATTTGGGATATTCGCGAAGGACATACATACATATTTTACGTCCCTTCCCCTCCATATCATTTATACATTTCACTCCGCGTTTGCTTCTTGTCTTATCTTCTGTAAAAACAGTACGTGTATATTGCCATACATAATACCAAAAAGATTATCGCTTGAGTTGAGGACTAATATAAGAGAAGTTCATCCTATCCAAACCAGTATCCTATCCCCTCCGCAATGCTTCAGTCCTTACTTCTTCCACCCAATCAATTATCCACCAGTGCGAAGTCGGGAAATCCCCATAACCCTGCCCACCATCACCCAAGTCCCGTCTCGCCATATACGCCTCCCGAAAATCCACCCCCCATTTCCTTATCTTCTCCTCTAGCACCTTTCCACGCGCAGCACACGCCGGCAGACTCCGCACATACGCCAGATCGACCTGCACCCAGAGCCATCTCAGGACCGCCGCTTCTTCTTCCGCGACAAGCCATCTCATGTAGCAGGAGTTCATTGCCGCATATTCCTTGCTATACAAGTCATCGAGCCGTGCGATATTTTGGTCAGCGTAGCGGATGCGTTGTTCTAGACGTCGAAACGGATCGGTTCTGGCATCGACGTCGAATTGAGCCATCTGACGCCGTTCTTCGATGTGTTTATGTTTTTCCTTCTCTGCTTCGCGAATCGCTACAACGGTTGCGCGGACCTGTGATTCTGCGAAGCAGAAGCGCTCATATGTAGCATTGGCTTTGTCGGAGGCTTCGGGATAGCGTGTTGTGACACGTTTATGGCTATTACTGCCGGGGATGGGAATCACTCTCCGGTCCATGTTATAATATTCGCCTCCCAGGGTCCGGAGCCATTGTGGTGTTGGAGCTCGGCCTCTGGCTAATCGTTCTTTAAGGCTTTCTGGGGGACCTGTCTTTACACTTAGTTTGTACGCTGGACATATCTTGTCATTCTCGATCATCAGGCTGTCGAGCCACGCTTCTATGCATGGTCTTCCAAAAATATGACCACAGCTTAACATAACTGGTGATTGACAAGTCCGTGGCTTGTTTGAATTGTACACGTTGAAGCACAGTAGGCAATACGGTTTGCATTGTGGAAGTGTGGGAGCATGAACTGGTATCATGTGAACGTAACGTTCCGATGGAAACTCATTTTCCCTTTCGGCATCGGCGCGAGAAAATACTTCAGCAGCCTCATTCAGCGCAGCATAGTGTTCGAAGACGGCTCGGAGTTGCAGAACCAATACTCTGCAATCACGAGATGGTGTCTCGCCACGATTCACCTGCGCCCAGAATCGGCGGCTTAGGCTTGTGACAATCAAACGAAGCACTATGGAATCCTCTCGTGACAGCCAAGCCCCGCTAACCCACGTGCCTAGCCAGCACTCATAGTCGACCATGTTCTTGCTGAGGTTGATGAGGTCTAGTGTGGTGGTAGGCTGGAGAAACAGAACGCGAGCTCGAAATTCCATCGATAAATGAATATCGTCAGCATATGATACTTGCTGGCCGACGTAAACGTACGATTCGGATTGTTTTTCGAGGGACAGCGAGCTACGCGGATCGGGCAACATCATACATGCAGGACAAAAGTCGGGCGAGAAAATGTCCACCTGTTCAACTTCGAGGCAAATGGGACCTGTTCGCCGACAACGTTCCCGCTTCTTCTCCCCAGAATGCGCACATTCAGCGTACTTCACAGTATACGTGAAGCACATATCGATGATCGCTCCACCCGAAGTGACCGTCCTCGTTTGTTTGAGTGCGGAAGACGCCGGTTGAACAGTTGTAGCCACACTGATCAAGTTTACCAGCCTGCAAATCTAATAAATGAAGATCTTGTGAATGAAGATATATAATCTGTGGTGCAGAGAGTGGGTGTGACGAGTTGCTGAGCTGCCAGCCGAAGAGAAGCGAATAGAATTCGGTGGTTGTTCGAAAGTAGAGAGCTGGTCAAGGTCAATAATCCGTAAAGCATGTAGCTGTGATACTCACGTGTTCCTGGTAGCCAGAAATGATATTTGGTGATAGCTCACGAAGAACGAATCTTGAGGTTCGGGGGAAGATTTGACTGCAACTATGGTGATAAAATGGTGATAAGATGGTTGTGTTTGTTGTTGCAAGGTCAACTACCAGCAAACAGCAGAGCGAGCTTGATAGGTAGAACTTAGTAATTGAGATGCAATCACGTGAGTTGTATTCACAGCTACCTAGGTACTTTCTGTAAATGAGACACCTCAACAAAAGCCGATAAGCAACCGCAATTTTTAGAATAGAACTCTATGCCCGTGACATGAATCTGGCCGTCATAGCCATTTGGAACCCAAAACGAAGAACCGACTCTGACAGGTCTGATGCCCCAAAATTGCTCTTCCGCAAGTATCTTTTCATTTCATGAAACTTCTTGGTCCACCCCCCCCAAAGTGTGCTTTATTTTCGTGCCATCGTGATTGTTCGTGAAGTTTGCAGCTTGAAGTTTGAAGCTTGAAGCTACGAAGAAAATGAGAGTCATGTCTGGGCCGTCAAATGAGAAGGATGTAAGAAAAGATCGGAGGTATCCAAGGCTGGGTCAATGAAGCCCTGGTATGAAAAGCCATGATACCCTCCCGAGTCCCCATGAAGATGTGCATCAAGAGAACTCGAATGTGCGCCTGCCAGTTGCTCATCGTGCTGTCGTAGCAGGGGATCCAATGTAGATTGCATCTCGGGTGATTCCTGGGCTTGATCTTGCTTGGAAGGTATTTGGGTATTTGTTTTTTGCGTGTTCGTCGACACTACGATGGTATCGCCAAAGGAATCAACGTGGCTGTCAACATCTGGGGACGATGACTGCGCAGGGGCCTGTTGGCGTCTCGGATTCTCGAGTCGATGGAAGGACTTTTCATGACGTATGACGACATCCCTAAATCACAATCAGCCGTTCTGCCATGCTAGTATAGTTATAGTGGTATCGTCAGATGGACCCTACTTTCGCGCGTATCGTCGACCGCATAATCTGCAAGGAAAAGGCTTTTCGTGGGTGTCTAGAAAAGCCGAGTCGTATCAGCAGAGGGCACAACGACCAAGCAAGGAGCATGTTTTGACATTTACTTACGACCACGTTCATGCCTTGAACAATGCTCGCTCCTCTTGAAGATCCGCGAGCAGATTGAGCAGGTGTAGGTACGTGGCGTCTTCTGGACCCTCGTAGGTCTACTCGCGGTATCGCGTTGTCTGGTATCCATTGTTCTATTCTGCATCGATGACTCCGACTGTGTGAGGTTGTGGAGTCGGTTGTTTTTTTTTCCACTCACGACGACCACGGCGACAGAGCGGGGTAATAAATAGCGATATCACAAGTGAATAAAGATTGCGATGTAATTTCGATAAAGTGAATAAGTCTAATGAGAGAACGACCGCAATACGTATGTTTCTAGCAGTGCAGACTAAGGTTGAGGATATCCCGTACAATGAGGATCGGTCGGTAGGTCTGATACGGCTGCAGTCCACGGTACGAGTAACGAGTAGCGAGTTAAGGTTACGAGCAACGAACGAGTGCACAAACAGACTCACACAGAGAGAACCTTAGCGGGGTAACTCGCGCTAAGCCGGATGAGGATGGAGGTTAATCAGAAAAGCCGAGACCAATATTTACCAGAATTAGCAGAACCTGCCGAATTTACCACAATTACCACAATTGCCATCGACAAAACCTATATTTTGCCAGCCATTTACGATATGCAATATCGAAAAGAATACTTATACGCACAAGCGGGCGAGCGAGCAAAGGACTGGTGGAAGTATTTGAGCGCAGTTGAGTTGAGGCCGCCGATGATCTTGACGTAACCTACGAAAGTAGTGCTCAGAACAACGGCTAACATTAGCACCCTACAAGCATGGCCAAGCTAGCCTACCATCTACTGCAGAGGACTCACCAGTTACCATTCATTCATTCATTCACCACCAGCATTTAGAAACTCGACCCGGCAGATTAGCCTTACCCACCCGCCACCCATATTTCTACCCAGACAGGCCTACACAACGTACACAGATATACACAGACACAGATATACACAGACACAGATATACACACAGACCAGAAAGCAGACGGACTACGGATTAGACACGGAAAAGAAAACCCCCTTCTAGAAGCGTATCATCCCACAAAGGACAAAGGGCCGGTCACCGCTTGACCGAAATCACGAGTCGCACAACATCTCAACGCTTCCACTTCCCAGCCTCATTGTTCATCCGGTAAACGGCTGGCGCAACTCCGGTCCTATATCGGTCGGCTCGGAGCCGCATGAACCTCTCGCCAAGCATCTTCGTCGTTTGGACTTTGACAGAGTTTGGTTATCGATGAGTAAATTCAAAGGACAGCGGATTTTGGTTGAGTGCGATGAGCTGCTGGTGTTTCCAACTCACTTCTCAATAAGGTCAACTGCTGGATGGCTGTTGTGAGAGTGGAGACACCCGAGGTATGCTTGCGACAAGGTAGGATTGCGACAAGGTAGGATTGCGACAACAAGGTAGTCTTACCTCTGTCCCACTGCGACCCCGTTAAGAATTCACCGCCAGGACCCCTTTGATAGCAATCCTAAGGTACATTTCTCTAGATGTCTTTCCTGCATGCACATATCCACTATGCAGCGTCGGCTTTACTATCTCTTGCGTACTCAAACAAGCAGTACTTGGCAGTCCCACCTAACGATGCTTGATATCTAAATTTTCAACGTCTCCCTATATAAATAGGTCCAGTATTTCGTAGACCTCATCCATTCTTTTTGGTAAACGGTAACGTAGACACAAGAATTCGTACTGGTACCGGTCGTGAACATGTTTACCAAATCTGTGGTTTCGCTCATCAGCGTTGCAGCTAGTACTCTAGCCCAAGAACAAATCTATGTACGTTTAAGATTGACCCCATCCTTCAATTTTTTCATATGAAAATCATATGACCAAAAGCTGATTACATCTAGACCTACACTCCTACCACCTTTTCAACCCTAGATCTATACAACGTGACCAACGTTGCGCCTTTCCAAGTCTACAATGATGCATTCAAGACCGTCCTTGGATCTTCTCCTACACTTACCAATATCCTGAACTCCTCCAACTCCTCCTTCCCTCAATTCCATGAAGCAGGAATCTTCTTTTCAGAAACCGTCCTCTTTGTCACAAGCAATCAATACACCATCTCCAACTCTCCATCTACAAACAACAAAGCCATCTCAATAACACGACTCGATCTCAAAAATGGCTCATGGACCCCAACCATCATTACCCCCCAAGGTACCATCACCCTCGCCAACGGCGGCACCAAATACAAAGATGGCCTCGTCTTCTGTGACCAAGGCTCTCTCTCCGCTCCTGGCGGTCTCGTCTACATGAACGCCACTGCCCCATACGAGACCAAGTCCCTAATCAACAACTACTACGGCCTGGAATTCAACTCCCCCAACGACGTATTCGCCACCAGTGACGGCGCCCTCTGGTTCACCGACCCCTCGTACGGCTCCTGGCAAGGCATCCGCCCCGCCCCGCAACTCCCCACCCAAATCTACCGCTACGTACCCGAAACCAACGACCTCCGCGTCGTAGCCGACGGGCTCCTCGAACCCAACGGCATCACCTTTAGCCCGGATGAGAAAACTGCCTATATCACCGACGGTGCGGGCAATTCCACTGCGCGCACGGCGCCCAGAACCATCTACGCGTATGATGTTGTGACGAAAGCGGGACAGCCGTTCTTGGCGAATAAACATACGTTTGCGGTTGTGCAAACGGGGTTGCCGGATGGGATTAAGACGGATAAGGCGGGGAATGTGTATGCGGGGTGTGGCGATGGGGTGAATGTGTGGAGTGAGGGGGGGTTGTTTTTGGGGAAGATTTTCGTGCAGGGAGGGGCGGCGAATTTTATTTTGGGGACGGATGAGGGTGGGAAGAGGGAGCAGGTTTGGTTGTTGAGTGAGGAGAAGCTTTGGTTGGCGCAGTTGGCGACGGTGAATGGGATGGGGAGAGTGAGGTAGGGGGTGTGGTGTTGGGATTGATGATACGATGTATATAGGTAAGGGAGGGAGTATATAGAAATCGCGGATATCAAAAGTTCTCATGTTGTTCAAAAAGTACTAGACTTGCTTAATTTATGTACAGATATAAAATCAATCTTATATACCTTCTATTTATCCCACCGTCCGCGCCGAAGTATACCTCAACCATAACATGAAACATACTTATACATATACTTAAGAAGTCAACTACCTTACAATGGCAAAGTTATAGCTTTTGGAGTCGCCTATCCATCCATCCATCCATCTAATCATTATCTTACTCTACTTTTCCCATACACCGCTCTACTCGCCCTCATATCACGTCACGAAGGAACGAAGGAAGCATAGTGGGACGGGATGGAATGTGGGGTGGGGAACACATCCTACATCAAACCCCTTCGATGACCCCTCTCTACTTACCCCTCCATCTATCTCTCTATCTCTCTCACTTATCAACAGCTACCCCACGAACCGGCGGGGTAATCGCAAGATAGATGTACTCGTATAACGGAGATCGGATGGGAATATCCGATATCAAATCAGATCAAATATCCCCACATCCTGGTAAATAGCTTTTTGCTTTCGTGCAGGCTAGTGATTGATGAAGCTGCTAAGTTATTGATAGTTAGATGCTACAGGATAAGTTAGATCGTCGTGTTTGCTTTTCGCGTATACAAGCAAGAAAGCAAGAAAGCAAGCAAGCAAGCAAGCAGTCCTCCCCCGAAATAACTACCCAACTAACTAACTCCCAATTCCTACGCGCCAGCTTACTCGGCGTCGTCCGTCTGTATACCACGTCAGCGCAGTGTCGTCTGCTTAATACCAAGACCGCACTCCCCATCCCATCCACCTTCTCGGATCTTGACCAAAACGCAAGAAGAATCCGCCCGCGAGAAGCTCTTGTATTGTATTTAGGGATGAGGTAGTGAGTTACTGCATACATTGGTATGGGTATGAATTTTCGTGCTTGAGGAGTGTGCAGTACAGTAGTTCACACGGCGTTCTAGCCCGCTGGATGGACAGAAGAGGAGATTCTCCATCTTCTTCCTAAAAAAACAGATATCTCGACACCTTCAAGATGAGAACCCATTACCGAACAAGCACTCTTACATTTTTTCGACCTCGAGACAGAGATCGATATCTGCACATATCATATATCACACCTCACTTGCAACCGCAACTTCATCGCAATCTAGATTATTTCTTCTTCTGTATAAGATACCCCCGGGTATACAAACTCGAACTTCTATTCTCCATACCGCTAGTATATATAGGATGGAGTGAAGGATAGCTATCAGGTTATCTATGTCAGAGATGTTCTTGAAATAACAGAGGAGGAACCAAATACTTAGCGATTCTCCTCTCCTCTCTAGTCTCTATATCATCACACCAATTTCTTATCTCCCAACCTTTTCCCCCCCCCCCCTGCTTTTATAGAAACTCGAAACCATCACCCAACAGGCAACTACTGATTCAGTCACTCATCTATCTATAGCCATCCTATCTAACCATCTCTTCCACAAACGAACAGCCAACAGGAAACCACTTCCACAGCTCACGACATCATATCCTTATCCAGCTCAGCTCGCCCCTTAACCCCCACTCACTTCTTAACCTCTCCAGTACGAAAGTACACCACGGGAAACTCAGAGACCTGCCTATACTATTTGATGTATTACTCGACTCATCATCTATATACGCATACACATATGCAGTACCAAGGTATAAATCACATCTCAGACAAGTTTCATCAAGAGGGACAAACGTTCAGTAGATGACATTATAATTGCATCCATCATCTCCACCTCATCTACCTTCGGACTGAGTCTACATCCCCATCAATCCTATCTGCCATCTAATGCTCACTCGCACTGAAAAAAGACCACGAACAAGATCCAGATCAAGACCAAGACAAAACCCTGCTCCTGCTCATCTAGTTCTATCTATATTGCGCAAGCCATCCTGATCATCACCCTCATCACCCAAAAACTCAGATCACATAAAGAAACCAAAGGAGAAAAACAAACATCCCAACCACCCGTCTATAGTTATTCGCATAAACGCCCTTCCCTTCCTGCCATCCAGCAGATTCTTTTTATAACTGACCTCCCTTTCCATTACCCTTCCATTCGTTTCCAACCACAACGTTCCGTTCCGTTGCACGAGTGAAGAAAAACAAAAAACAAAACATAATCCACTGCGTTCTACCTGATGGTTGTCGTGTATGTGGGAAGCCATATATGCAAGAAGCAGAGACAAAGAAAACAAGCAATACTGTCTTCATATATGTATAAGTATTGATTTATCGTGATGTGTGTTGTTGTGTCGTGGTGGTAAAAGTGGGTATCGAATCTATTCCTCGTCGTCGGTGTCTGGGGGGTGAGGAGTTCCCTTGGGTGAATTGAGCCTGTTGCAGTCAATGTTAGTATATATACTAGAATTATATGGTGAATGAAAATATGCAGATCAACTAACCATTCAATGTGTCTCAATCTTCTTCTAACATCGGCCTCCTTCAATTCCTTCTTGGTCTTCTTCTTCTTCTTCTTGGCCTTGAAGGACATGTCTCCTCCATTATCCTCTGCACCACTGTTGACAGCACTGGTGTTTGCACTGGTAACAGCAGAGGCGATGCTGCTGTTGAATCCACTTCCTGGACGGCTAGCATCTTCGAATCGATCGGCCGCAACTGCAAGGTGTCCCTTATGTGTAACACGACCATCTGCGACGTACCATTGTTCTGGGCAAAGAGCACCAACGAACTCTTCGTTGTGGGAAATCATGACGACACCTCCCTTGTAATCACGAATGGCGACAGCAAGACCTCCAAGAGAATCACGGTCCAAGAAATTGGTAGGCTCGTCAAGAACCAAAAGATGCGGGTTGTTCCACATAGCTCCGGCCAACACGACCTTAACCTTTTGTCCTCCGGAGAGACCAGAGATCTCATTGTGATTTGCAATTTCTGGGTCAAGTCCGAGATCCTCGAAATGCTTGGAGATGACCTTTGGTGAAAGTTCACGGAAACCAAGACCTTCACGAGATGCCTCATGATCATCGAACTCCTGGATCAACTTGTTGAAGCCGAGTTCGATCAAGGTCTCCCGAGAAATTTGAGAGTTGTACTTGGGCAGAAGACCAATCCACTTAACTTCATACTGGAAACTCTTCTTCCACTTTTGACGACCCATGATGGCTTCAATGCGACGTCCACCTGATCCGTCACCGAGATCCACAAGTTTCTCCATCTGAGCCTTGTCTTCATCAGACAAGATACGGGTTTGCTTCATGTGGACTTCTCGATCATCACCATTGGCATAACGCCATTGGAGATATTGGTTAGGAGTCTTCTCCAAATGCATTTCAACGTGCTCCAATGCGTGTTGCTTGATGTATCCAATACGCAAGTTAGGATGCTTCTCCACACGACCAGTGGTGGGAATGGTTTCACCAGTAAGAAGCTTGATCAAGGTTGATTTACCAGCTCCATTACCACCAATGATTGCAGTTCTAGATGACAGTGACAATTGACAGGAGACGTCATAGAGGGATGGTTTTGAGGCGCCAGGGTAGGTGTATGAGCAGTTGGTCATTCTGAGGATGGATCTGGTGTTGGACTTGACACCAGTAAGGATACCAGGAGCGGGGAACTTGAATTGAACCAAAGAGGCAGACAGTGTGTAATAACTCTTTGCTTCAGGCTTTTGCTTCACGAAAGCAGCAAGGTTACCCTTGTAGCAGGCAAGCTTCTTTCCTGGTTCATAATGGTAGATGTCGGTACAAACTTCATCCAAGAAACCGGAGTCGTGAGAAACAATCAAACTGGTGATCTCAGTGTGAGACTTCAAGTACTCTTGTAACCACTTAACATTGGCAACATCCAAGTGATTGGTCGGCTCGTCGAGGAGAAGGACATCAGCTTTCATCAACATAGCTCTGGCCAAAGCGAGCTTCATTTTCCAACCACCGGATAAAGATCCAACCTTCTCAGATTGACGACCTTGTGGACCAGCAGTGAAGCCAACCTCACTGAGAACCTCAGAGATACGTTCCTTGCCTTCCTTTGCAATTTCTGGATCCTTTGCAACGAATTCCAAAATGCTAATGTCAGCATCCTCTCCTTGATTGTGCTCGACAAAGCAAGTTCGGAGCACATCTTGACTAGGGAAACCCTCAAGCTTGCCGTTGGCGATGGCGCGCATGAGTGTCGACTTTCCAGCACCATTACGACCACAGAGACCATATCTGTGGCCTTTGAGAAGACGCAAGTTGGTGTGAGACAGAAGAAGCATACCTCCGTATGCCAAGGAGAAGTCTGTGTTGACGATTTCAATCTCCCCATCATCCTCCTTTACAGGCTGACCAAATTTGCGGTGGTCTTCATCAACGTAAAATTGTTGAACTGCGTTGCCAGCAGTTTCTGCAGCTCCTGAGTCCTTCATGAGGTGTTCCAAGTATGGGGCGACATTCTTTGAGATACGAGCAGTTTGGCGGTGATTAACATCCTCAACAACCATGTTGCAGATATATGGTTTGGCAAGTTTGAAGATTTCCAAATCACCTGCAAGGCCACCAGCCTTCTTAATTTCAGCTTCGAGGACCTTGGCAACATCTTCAGATTGAACTCTTGCAATAGCACCACTTGCAACGTTTCCGTCATCATCGCTCATTGCCTTATCGATGACACTCATTGCACGATCAGCCATCTCTCTGACTTCCGGTAGAGAGGCACGATCCTGCACACTCTTGATACCAGGTTTCAGTTTTGGCAAGAAAGTACGAGCCTCAACTGGGTCGTGTACCAACTTGGTTAAATTCTCGACGACTACGACAGTCTGTCTGAGGACTTCTTGTGCAGTCGTTGGATCGTTCAGAGATCGTTCGAGGAGGGGAGTAAGGAGAGCGAGCACTGGAGATGTGACGATAGCGACGAAGGTAGTTTGCGATAGAGCATGAATAGCCTTTTGGAGAGTCTCCTTGCCGGGTTTCTGCATAGTCGCAATCAAGAGAGGAATTCGAGGAGCAACATCATCGTTGGACAACAAGGTTGTCATGGAGGTCATGGTTGTAACGGCTTGCTTCTCGACTTCAGCCTTTAAGTCGTGCATACCATTCTCAACAATAGGAATGAGCTGTGCAAGCTTGGTACCCATAGATTCTCTGAGAGTATCTTTGTCGTTCGCCTCCTCCTTTGTGCTGCCAACGGTCATCTGTGCCTTATCCGCCATCTTTTGTACGAGCTTGAGAGCGGTAGTTGTGCCTTGCCATTTTCCAGTTCGTTTTGAGAGATAGCTAATAAGGACTGGGAGAAGACCGACAACAAGGGCTTCGGAGCTCAAGTTACCGAATAGTGCATCGAGAGCATATTGAGCAGCGTCACGGACAACTGCACCCTTATCCGCAAGTGCGTCAAGAGCGCAGGGTACCAGACCGCCATCTTGGAGGAGGAAGATAACTTCGGTGATCTTTTGCTTAGGAGGAAGACGCTCGAAGAGAGCGCCGAGTAAGTTCTGGGCACTTTCTCTTCTTGCACCGCTCTTTTTATCGGATGCAGCCTTTTTGATCTCTGCTAAGATACCATAATCCTCCAGACCTCGGAAACCGACGGTGTTCAAAAGTAAGTCGCAGAGGGCATATGAAGCATCGACGGAGGCGGCGGAAGTTTTGGCTTGGAAGATGTTTTCGAAGATGGAGGTGATTTCGGCTTGTGTTGGCGCAACACCGTCGGATGACTTGGAGATCATGGTGGGCAATTGGCGGGGTGGGGATTCGAGATGTGGCATTCTTATGCCCGGAGATACCTTTTGGAACAGGTAAAATTAATGAGGACAGTATTTCTTCATACAACGATGCTCTTCGAAACCCCTTGGATAGTGGTGAGAAGGTTGAGAGGTTGAATAAATTCTTTCGGATTTCGAAACGGTGTTCTTTTCAGGTCGAGCGTAGTCGAGCACTGGTCGCAGTCGAATCCGACTGTCAGATTATTGGAAATTTTGGAGTGGAGATTTTCTGACCAGGCAGATGAGCTTTCAAGAAAGCAGGAGACGAAACAAAAAACCTCAAGATCTTTCTGTATATCTTGGCCGCGTGTGGCAAAGATGGAGAGAGAAAGGGAGAAAGGTGGTGAAGGGTTAAAGGAGAAGAGATCGAGGGGTCGAGAAAAAAAAGAATATGATAATGAAATTTCTGGTATGGACCGTAATCAGTGTTGAGGCTAAGCTGGTTATGGTTAGCTATCACATGAAAATGATCGATAATGCTAAGCCCTACCAAGTTAGCTTCTGTAAGATGCTTCAAATCCGAATCTGGTCTTTGTCAGATGTCAGTTACACAGCTTCTGGTTGGCCCAGATATACTTAGTTCAGTCCGGACAAGGATTACGTAAGTCCGACATACCGATTTTCCCTCACCGGCCCCAATCTCGAAAAAAGTGCCATTCAAGGGTTCCTTATCATTAATTCGGTCCTAGTTAATCGCGATGATGCCTTTTTTCTTTTGGTCATAGATTCAATTCCTTTTTTCACCTCCATCTTCCCACCCTTCCGCCCCGATTAATAATTGTATATAATAAATATATCCTCACAGTTCTCTCTTTCCAACCAGTCCTCCGCATAGACTTTCTTCCATTATGGCCAAGCCATTGAACCCTTCAGAGCCCTCTAATAGTGACACCAATGATTCGCTGCCCACGACGGAACCATCTTTTCCTCATAGATCCGGCAATGGCTCTGTCAATGGCCCCCAAGCCCCCAAAGAGTCCCTCTGGTCAAGGGCCAAGTCGCACTTCAGCGAAGAAATCACTCTTGTCCACGCTGATATTCCTATAGTTGCATGCGCCTTAGTTTCTGGTCTCTGCGACAGCAGCGCATACAATGCTTGGACTTGTTTCGTTTCTATGCAAACAGGTATGTTGTGTCTTCCTTTCCCAAGCATGCGACATTGCTGTGTATCCTATATTCTATACTCTGCTAACATAATTCTTAGGAAACACCATCTTCCTCGCTCTCGGCGCGTCGAATCAACCAACAAGTCATCCTTACGGCTGGGTGAAATCTCTTCTCTCGATATTCTTCTTCCTCTGCGGATGTCTGTTCTTCGCGCAAACTCGACACTTCGTTGCAGGCAAATGTCGCGGTGTACTAGCTGCGTCCTTTTTCGTGCAGGGAATATGCGTTGTCATTGCGGCTGCGTTAGTGGACGGCAATGTGGTACCGGAACCCGTAGGGCTGCAGGGAATTGAGGACGAGGTCAACTTTATTGAATTGATACCATTGGGTTTTCTGGCATTCCAATCTGGCGGTCAGATTGTTACATCAAGAATCCTCGGTTTCAACGAAGTGCCCACAACAGTTTTGACCAGTGTCTATTGCGATATCGCTTCGGATCCAAAAGTCCTTGCGAAAGACAACGTCAAGAGGAACAGAAGAGTGGCTGCTGTGTTGGCTATTTTGATTGGTGGTATTGCTGGTGGATGGATCAGTCGAAGTTCTGCCGGCTTGTCTGCGTCTTTCTGGCTGGCGGCTGCTATCAAGCTTACCATCTCATTCGCCTGGGCCGTGTGGAAACCGAAGGCTGTTGCTTTATCATAATCGTTGGTGATCGATACAGCAGGTTTCAAGAGCTACGACAGTGGCTGAGAATTAGAGTCGGCGGAGGATCCGGCAAGACATTTATTCGACCGAAGAAAAGTTTATACCCATTTGGTTTGTTTTTAGATGCGAGAGCTTCCGCGGAATAGGAACAGCTTCCAGGTTCTTCATGTTACATATACGGGGGTTATACTGGGAATATGGAGACATAGACTACGATACACCACGATGGGACGAATATAATTAAGGAGGTTCAATGTATACGTGTAAGAATATATTATTATTATTATTATTATTAATTATGGTTTAGTGACCGCCGACCAAGGAACTGACTCTACGAAATCTATTGTGACCTAAGGAAACGACCTACTCGACAGCTTGTACGAGCTATTTCCGGCTTCTTTGACGTGTCTCAGGAAGTTCGTCCTCGTCGATAATATCTTATCCCACACAGGTTCCTATTCCAATTCCCGGAACCGCATTGCTTATATGGCCTAGGTGAGTATGGATGCCGCACTTGGGGATGCGACGTATTCAAGTGAGAGAGAAGAGGACCCCTCGGCGAGAAATAGGAATAAGATCACCTGCATGAAGGATGATCTTTTCGGCTTCAACCACCCTTCTCAACGACTTGACGAGTATAAATAACACATCCGCTCTTACAACGACTCCAATTACCATGTTCCACTAATTCTGTCTTTCGCTCCCTCAACCTTATCAGCTGGCTTATCCCATCCCCTCGAGCTGACGTTCACCAAAGTAATGGAAGTCATGTAACCGAACATGAAGTCCCGCCCCAAGATAGTAAGCATTCGATCTTCGAAGCACAATTAGACCTTTTCTCTCTATATCTCTTTCAACACGGCGTGCAAGATAGTGTAGTGTCTTTATCCAAACGCTGGTATCAGTGATGAGTATTTCCGTATACTGTCAACATTAGTAATCGATTAATAATTGCTCCAACATACCTTCCAGAATCTAGTACATCTCGAGAATACTACTCCCAACACTGGCTGGGATGGAATAGAAAATGAAGAATAATTTATGATTTGAAATTATGGAAAACGGGATAAAGTAGGCGATGGTGTTAAGGGCATGAGACAATGTTCATCACCGGCTTGCGGGTTTGCTGTGCTGGTGAATCAGTGATCCGAGGTGTGAGGGAGCACGTAGATGAGATTGAGTGGGTAAGAAATATTCGTGCTTTGTATTGCTATCTCTTATTGCTATCGTTCTACAGAGTGAGGTTTGGGGGCCTGATCAGTGGTTGTGGGTTGATCAGTACATCGTGACACCGGAATCACTCAAGTAAGCTCAGTAGGGGATGCAGTGCTTGGTTTAGGAACTCAAGGTATAACTGATCTCTCTAAATCACGGATTAAAATGTGCCATTATATAGGCTGCACGCCCGAGCTTTCTGGATCTAGCTAATCTTGATTAGATGAATCTTCTGGTCTTCGACGTGGAAGTGATTCACATCCCTAGGTGAAGTGAATCCATATTTCGACAGCGGCACTAGAAGAGTTAACGTTTGACTTCTTGAGTATAAAGGACGTCGAGTATCTTCGTGAAAGTGGATCCATCATCCAGTTCTGTGATATTGTCTCTATAATATCAACGTTCAGTATCATCCCAGTGTCAACACCCTCTCTCAACATCAAGCATCAGGAGCATCAACAATCTAACTCTACCACTTATTCTAGCACAATCCGCTCAACCACAAACATGCAATTCTTCAACCTCCTTTTGTTCGTCCCATTCCTCGCTTTCATCGCATCATGCGTTGGTTCTTTGATCGTCCAAGCAACTTTACCCTCGAAATGTGGATGGGCACTTGTTAACGAAGGCAGTATGTCATCATTCACTAATCACCCTCTCAGACTCTCTCCCCTATGCACATTCCCTGCTAATCATACCCACAAAAGCTCTCGATCAAAGCGAAATCGCTCGAATAAAATGTGATCGCTGGGATACCTGCAACGGCGAGGAGTGGAATACAGTGTTCTTTGAAGGATTGCGTGACGGCCCAGCGGGGTGGTACGCGAAGAAGTTCTGTGCTGAAGGTTGCTATATGCATCAGGTTCGCGGGGTTGACACGGCAGATTGTCATTAGATGAAGTGGAGGGAATAGTAACTTGGCCGGAATCTGGGAATGGGCCTGAGAAGGTTGGGATATGGGGATGTAGGGGTATCGGAGAATAGAGAGGTTCAACTTGAAGTGAGAATCTGTGAGATAGAGGTTGAGATATATTTAATATCGGTGGTTTATAGACGGCGCAAACTAGTGGTATATAAAACGCTTAGGTTTGAATATAGTCATGAAAGTGAGCAATGTTCTAATCCCAAGCTAGTGATAGGAATTGAAAGAGGGGCATTGGCATTGTATTGTGAACTGAAGAAGTGGCCAGCTGCTTGAGTTGTGCAGCGTTCCTGGGACTTTAAAATATCACTATTATCACATTTTGGGCTAGTCATTGTGAATTGTAATTGAAAAGAATTTAGATATAAAGTAGTGGAAATGAGATTGCTTGAGAATATAGCCTGCAGTACAAGCAAGTGTAGGTACGTTAAGTATTGTGGATTCATGGGAATAAAGATATACTAGACCAGTCTTATTGATGTATTAGGATATGGATATATTAGGAGATGTATATATTGTATACTCGGATATAGTAAGAACTACCTCTGCGCCTCTTCAGCATTCTGAATCATTAATTCATTGGCCAAATTGGCACCAAAAATTCTCTGTGCGTCTAGAAAGGCCTGCTCACCATCGATGAAAAGGTCAAACGCATTATCGTAATTGAGCTGGGCATCCCAACGTCCCTCAATGTATTTGTTTAGCCTCTGTCTAGCAGTAAAGATATCTCCATGCTTTCTACGAGCCGTCTCTTTACATCGTGCTGTGTGCTTCAAGATCTCCAGGTTGTAATCCCGGAACATACGCTCATGGGTCTCGCTGGACAAAGTTGAGTCTTCCTCCTCTAGTTGTTCTATGTACGCACTTTGTGCGGAGACTACATCTCTAGCTTCTTCGAGAATCTGGTAAGCTGATTGGCATAGTTTATATAACTGATTCCGGTTAGTTTCTAGTAGAGTAATGTATTCCTCTGTTGGGTTTTCTACGCCTCGAGCTGAGCTTGACTGTGGCTGTTGTTGTATAAGATCATAGAGCCATCCAGGCATTTCGCAACTATCGTCAACGACTGGCAGAGGAGGACGTGGCCCACATATATCTGATCTGCATAATGGGCAGGTACTCTTATAGAGTACCCATTTCTCTAGGCAGTCCTGGTGAAATACATGGCCGCAGTTGGTCTTGACCTCTGCGCCATGCTCCTCTTCGGGTTCTTCGGAGCTTTCGGACGAATTGCAAATTCCGCACGTTACATCTATATCATTAGTAGAGATGTCTACCGGAGTGAAGATTGCTTTCGCTGTCGCACCAATTGCAGCGCGCCAGTCTTCATCGTCCGAGAGGTCGTCGGAGCTCGCGTTCCCATAAGTTAAGAGGCGAGCTTCTAGCAATCTTACAATGAGTCTTCTCGCCTTTTCCACGCGCTCACCTCCCTCTCCAATATGGATCCAGAAATATGGCAGCACGTACCTGTTCAAGAGACGCTCAATAAGTTCGGAAACATTCTCGGCGCCAGAATATTGCCCGTATATTGCCCCTTCACGTTCGATTCTTTCTTCGAGAGGAATGTCTACGAGGTCAGTGCTTCGATCGATCAAGCGCTCCGCCTCCGTTTGAATTTCCTTTTCCTTATTGTAGCGTTTTATCTCGTAGGCAAAATACTGTTCCTGACGACGTTTCTGGTAGCTAGCGTCTCTAGGATCGGGTTTTTCGAAACACAGAGGACAGAAGGTTTCCATGAGGCGGCCAATTTTTACTTCACGTCCACAAGGGACTTCTTCCTTGGTGCAATATCTAATACGTATGCAACTACGGAGGCATTCCATGCACTGGAATTCGAACTTAATACACATCTTGTAAGCTGTGTATTTATCTTACTTGTAGTGACTAGGATCTATGCTTCTTGTGTATGGGATTTGTCCGTGGTGAACTTCGGTGTGATACTTGGGAGTTAGTGATGGCACTGATGAGGTTGATCCGGATGTTTGATGATGATGGAGTCTTGGAGAAATCCAAGAGAAGCGGAAGAAAGTTATAGGACTAGATGCCGCGTTGTTTGGTGGTTGTTTTGAATAGGAGAGGAAGCTTACATAGTGATCTGGAATATCTCTTCTCGCTTGATGCAAAAATCATCTTTCCTTGAGCCTGTGACCTGTCGTTTTCTTCTTTGTTCAAGAGAACAGAAGACCACGCTTAACCCTGATCTAAGTATGGTCCTCTTTGTCCAATATCTCTCAAGTAAGCACTACCACTGGCCCGACTGCTATAATTCCAACGTTGCTGGCATTGTTCTCGGGAAACGGGATATATGCACCTTTACTTTATTCAGTTCATAGTGTAGAGGCATTGGATTCAACCGATTATTCCACCTAAATCATGATACCGTTGAAGGACTGCCTCTGTTAGCGTCGTAGGCACAGTGATGGAGAGTAGAGGTAAAATTAGGGACATTGAGGTTGACTGGGAAGCCTAGAGCTAGTGGATCTGTTGAAAGATCGGGGATGTATCTCCTGTGTCTAATGCTGAAAGATTATCTTCGGTGTTCACAAGTCTATCGGCAGTCTTGGAATTATTCTTTCCATGAGCATTAATGGCGACGTCGAAAGCTGCAAATTTGCAGCTTTCGACGTCGAATTATAGAGCTTATTAGCCTGGGAGAGCGGGGAAGCGGAGAACATTAGCCCGGGAAGTACGAGTAGAGCTTATTAATTAGAGCCCACGATTATATAATCCCGAGACAGAAAGAAAGGAACTTGAAAAGACATGATATCTTCTACCGATCAACTATCTTGCGGGGAGAATCTTCCTTTTTCATTATTCGCCCCTTTCACAAACAGTGCTGCGAGCGAGAGTACGAGCCTAGCGACCTGCAACAGCTCGTATATGAATAGTAACATACATCAAGAAATTTAACTTCACTACACTACAGCGCAGAACTCACAAAAAGATCGCTTCTTGTTAGCGATGGAGGAATGTTTCCCAGATTTGGACGGGAGCATCATGTTCGTTGGAGAAGTTTGTTTTCTCTCAACCTCGCCTCGATGAAGAACACCAACATTTTACTGACAGAACAATTTAGCCGTCGGCCTGATGTACCCAGCCACATGGATCCAGGCGCAAGTCGAGAGGTTTGCAATGACTCGTCCACCCCGGAGGCCTTTATTCGCGCCAAAGAGTGGCTCTCTTACTGTGTAGAGCACGACGGGTCTTGCACGCCACCAGACAAAAACTTCGTTCCAAAACGCCTTGTCAACGTGAATCTCGAAAATAAAGCAGGCGATCCTTTCTTAGTGGAGCCCACCAGGCCAACGAAATACGCATGCCTGAGCTACTGCTGGGGAGAAGACTCGGATGACGTGCTTCGAACGAATCAGGACAACATCGAGGCACATTTTGCTGGTATACCTATGAGCTCTATGCCGGGGAGCATCCGGGACGCGATCAAAGTCTGCAGAAACCTCGAAATCCCACATCTATGGGTGGATTCCCTCTGTATCATGCAGGGGAACCGCGAGGAATGGCTTCACGATTCGTCTCAAATGGATGCCACGTATCTCAACTCCCACCTGACGATCACCGCTCTGGAGCCCGCAAATTGTAAATCGGGATTTCTCGGAAATCAGCTTTTCGGCATCCCGGAACAGCAGCCAGTCTTCGGACAAGCTGTGCGGTATTATGGACCAGCTGTCGATAAATACTCGCTAGACAGCCGAGGTTGGTGTTTGCAGGAGGCGTTACTTCCTAATCGTAGGCTCTGCTATAGTGGAGAAGAGATGAGCTGGGAGTGTTTGTGCCGCCGAGTATGCGAGTGCAGTCACTATTCCTGGCCGGATTACACTGAGAGCTCGTATTTCCACGAACTGGAATTTGGCGAGCTCAGTGCGTTGCTGAAAACAACAAGCTTGGCGGTAAAGCCTTTACCGAGGAGATCACCGCAAACGGCATACTCTATGGGCCGAAGGTTGACGTGGCTAAGAGCATTTGCTAATGCGCCCACAGTTTCGGCTCAGACCTACTCATTTCCGACAACTAGGACGCGCGAGCTGTGGAGACATCTGGTTGGCAGATACTCAAAACGCACGTTATCTCATCGTACCGACAAACTAGCGGCGCTAGCGGGATTGACAAAACTAACACTTAGTAGCATAGCTCGAGAAGAGGGTAGCCCAGATGAGTATTTCGCTGGTCTTTGGAAAAAGGAAATTGCTTTTGATCTAGCTTGGCGAGTGGAGCGCTTTCCGGCGGACTTATCCAATCAAAACTATCATGATACTTCAGAGCAGGTATACTATGCTCCTTCATGGTCATGGGCGTCGTCCACTGGGTCTATCAGGTATGACTTCTCCCTTCCAATATGGGAATGGAAGTACGAACCAAGGGCAGTAGATCAATGTGCGCTCATAGGGGCAGAGTGCACGCCGGAACTTCCAGGAGACTCGACTGGGCCGATCTCGGATGGACGGATTCGGTTGAAAGGTCAACTCTCTGCGGTTGAGATTGGTATTCCCCCGAGAGCAGGAAAACGGCCTGCGATTGCCAACGATGATACAATTCGCGCCTCTCCAACGAAGGAGAGCACAGCGTTTGTCCGGGCGCAGAACCTCCAAGCTGTCGAGACATTTTTGGATTCTCTCGCTGACCCAAACATGAAGTCAGACGACGTCGGAGTAGCTTGCTGGATTCGAGGGGTGTGCGAAATGGGATGTAGTTGCTCATGGGACAACGATCGCGAGACGCAGTTTTACTGTTTTAGGCTATTCTCATGGGTTGGAAAAACGTGGTCGGATCGGTATATGGGACCGGAAACATGGTTCCTGCTGCTAAAGAAATCATCGGCTGGAGGTGTCTTCCACAGGGTGGGCGTAGGGCGATGGGATACGTGGCACAATTCTAAGACTAGGATATGCCCGCTATTTGAGCAAGCGGAAGAAACAATTATTGACATTGTGTGAGCCAGAGCCCACCATAGCTAGAGAACAGCGTATTAGTAAAGTAGAGCCTGAGTAACGGTCTTCCATCATCATCCGATCTTGTTCAATTACATTGATTAATCATGCCGACACAAACGCTGTATGATCATCAACGACCAAAACATACATGAGAACTGGAATGGGGCAAATAGTGAGTGCAATGTTGGACGACGTCGTTATGCAGGTCTAAACGAGGACCATTTACACGAGGAGGAGAACTATGTAGATGGGCCATATGCCCGTATCAATGGCATCAGCTCTGATTATCCAACTACTGCCTTATACCTTTTGCGACTGCATTGAGGCGGAAGGTGATCTTTGCCACAATTTGAGTTGCTACCAGTCTGGGAAATCATGCATGCTGTGGGCAATATTGTGGTTTTTGAACACGGAAATATGTCAATGCACAGCACTTATGCTGAAATTTATTCATTTGTAAGGCAGTTCTTCGAATATTCACCCAGACACAATAGAAGTTCCGCGAAGTCGACCATGGATGCATCTGAAGGTGATGAAGGCATGGAAGCGTGAGAAATTTAAGATCAGATGCTCATGCGGTGTAGACATTGGACAAGAACCGGAGGAACTTCGTCAAGGTACGTGAGAGCCAATGATCAACCAGATTTTAGAAGTAGAAATACTATCTTTTAAACGAAGTATAGCTCTAAGGCATGTGTCTATATACAGTGCATTTTGGAGAAGAAAAAAGTACATCGAAAGATATCATGATCATGATCGTAGACCCCACCACTCCCCTGTAAACCCCACAAACTACATTTCCTCTCTCCACCTTCAACCACTAAACAGCCAACCCTCCATTAATCCCCTCACTCTCCCCCACCCCTCCCACACCCGCCTCCACCCTATCACCCTCCTCCATCCTCGCAAACGCCCTCTCCACCTCCTTCTCCCACTTACTCCACGCGACAATGGCCCACTCCAACGCACCCACCAAATACAACGCAATACACTGGCCGACCCACAGCCCCGCCAATCCCCATCCATGGAAAGCGAGCCAAATCCCCAACGGCAAGGCGCCCATATAGTAACTGACAAAGTTTACCACTGCGCCAATATGCTGTCTTCCCATTCCCCTCAAACTACCTCCACAGCTTCCGTTCAAGCCATCTGCGATTTGAAAGAGGGCTACGTATGGCATGACATCGGCTGTGAGTTTGATTACCCGAACATCGTCGTTGAAGATACGTGCGTAGAAGTTCTTTACGGACATGAGGACAATGAGGACGAGTATTCCCATGATCATACTCAACCAAGCAGCTACATTCGCCGCTCTCGCTGCGCCCTTTGCGTTTCTTGCACCGAGGAGGTTGCCCACGCGTGCGGAAGTCGCGACGCCGATACCGAAGGGGATGGTGTTCATTACTTGATCAGTAGTCATGATGACGGATTGAGCGGCGAGCGGGATCGTGCCGAGACGACCTGCGGCTAGTGCGACGATCTCGAATGCCCACCATTCGGTGCCAACGTGGATAACGCCGAGAAAGGCCAGGCGAGCGAAAGTTGAGACGTTGTGGAGAGCTTGGCGGGAGAATCCACCCCAGCATTGATGACCAGCTACGAAGCGGGAGTAGAGGACTAAAAGGAGGAAGGAAAGCCAGTACGATAGACCGGTTGCGAGAGGAGCGCCAATGAGGCCCAGGCCGAAAGTGTGGATGAAGAGGTAGTTGAGACCTGCGGAAATAGGAGATGTGATTAAGAGGACATATGTTCCTGGGCGCATGATTTCTAGGTACAAGTTAGATAATCTTGAATGTATAAGCAGCACTGAGGTGCTTACCTTGAGCTTGTAGATACTTCTTCATGGCTTCGAAGTAAATGTATCCAAGTCCACCGGGAATCAATGCAGTCAAGAACTTCGCACTATCTACGCAAATGTATTCTTCCTGACCCAAGAATCTGAACACTGGAGCAGAGCACGCCCATAATATAGCAACTGGAACATAGAATGCTGTCAAAATGAAGAATCCCCTTTGTAAAAGTATGCCCAGATCATGGGGGTTCTTGCTTCCCGTAAACGACGAAGATGCCAACGTATCCAACGCAGTGGTCCCTCCAAGAGCAATTAACCACGCTGTAGACATGGCGAACATGTAACTGAATGCCGCAGTAGCCAGAGCTTCAGGACTTAGCCGCCCGACTATCAACACGGATATTGTTTGGAGGGAGTTCTGCAGAGCATATGCGAGAATAACAGGGACTGAGCCGCGCAAAAGGAGGAGGAATTCGGCTAGCCATTTTTGGGCAGGAGAGGTATCATCGTCTTCGAATTCATATGTCTCCCCTTCAACTGTTGTGGAATTGTCTGTGGGTTTGGGTAGGAGGAAGGATCGTTCATTTGGCGGGGTAGATGTTGGTGAGGGGTCAGTCGAACGCTGGAAGAACTTTGGAAGCCATAACGACTTCGAGTCATTGTGGTCTTTCATTGTGTCGACACCCCGAGTTTCGTCTGTGTATATCGGTACAGGTAAGACCAATTGAGAGGTAGATAATACTTAAGATATGTACCAATGATAGAATAAGTAATACCAAAACTTGGGAAGGCGCAACGGAGCACAGAATGGCTACCTATGCATTATAATAAATGCCAACAATCATGTCTGGTATCTATCGATTGATAATATGACATAACATATGCAAGACGGAAGGAAAAGCTATTCCAATATGTAAAAGCATGAACAAACATGAACAGGAAGCAATTAACCTATATCGGCAGCCAATTGGCAATCATCGGAGGTAAAAGGTTGTACACATCTGGAGCGTCCAATCTGCAAACTCCAATACAATATAGTGTAAATGAATTTGTCAAAGGTTGACATTATGAGAACGGTAAGAGATATACATATACCTAGGCAATGGACAGGAATGGGCCTGTTTCTATTTGACTCCGAAATGCAAGTCAAGGCCGGAACAGATGGAAGGGCGGTATTAGAATGTATGGACAGTGCGAAGGAGTCAAAATCGTTGGCTGATAGAAAATGGTATCGAATGAATCGAAGAAGTCTTATCAGAGGGAGGCGAGGCAAAGATTGTCCCGTTATCTTGCCGCTTCTCGTAATAGCTTCGAATAGCTTGTACACGTGATGAAACACTGTTTACGTACTGGGAATAGTCGTGATGACTTGTTGGCCTGACACATCGCCGAAAAAGTGCAACTTTGATATGGATATGTGTGTCAATTGTATGCATAAGCTGAAGGAAGTTGCAACTGCTCTGGATGGTGACACAACTGTAACCTATCGCCTAGAGATTGCTCACTCCTCCCTTGTGCTTCGTCATTTCGCTTCACGGCTATAAGAAAGGATTCCCCACGACCCGGTGCTACTGTTTTCCTTATCAGTTATCGCTATTCGGATGCAATGCCCAATCAATTATCTTCTTTTGTCAGCCAATGGGAGCCTGCATAATGATGAGCTCAGACTGACCCGTTTTGGAGCTGCCGCGAAAGGACGCACAGCGTTCGATTCAGAAAGGTGCGTCTTACGCTGAAGCACAAGCCCAATTGAGTACTCGGTCTGTGGGTCATATGTACGAAGGAAGGAAGAGGAAGACAAAGTGGACCATCGAGACCAGCTACGTACCAACAGCTCAAAAGCTTAATCCAATGACTGATGGGGGTAGCGAGACGATGTCTGCTCTCCTGTTCCCAGTCTCTTCTATGTCAGTAACTCGATGACTCTAGGCAGAGAGACCGCGTCATCCAAATCTGTCGGGCATAGTTCTTTCAAATCATTGTCGAGCGGCTCAACGCCAAATGAGCAGGTCGGTATAGACGCTCTGCATAACTCTACATCATAGGTGTTCGACTATCCGGCAGCTGTGTCGGTATTGGCAACGTGTTGCTGCCGTCAAACAGCAGCCCATATACCCAACAGAGACCAAACGAAGCGACGCAGGCGGCTTTCATCTACCAAGTCATCTGGAAACTTCCGTGGACGGCATGCGCCATTATCCTCCAGAAACAGGATATTGCTCCTCAATATCCGAAGTACTGGAAAGAATAGGTGGATGGTTAACGTACCGAGTCAGCAATCACTATGATCGAAGGAAGCTGTGATATGATGGCAAGGTATCCTCTTGTGACTCGGATCTGAAATCCGCTGTATGGGATCGCATTTCGACCCTTAACTGCAGGAGAAAGCGTCTCGGAGTAGAAGAGTGATGATGGTCACCATCGTCATCGCCATGGGCGCTCACAAAAGTGCCATTTGTAGCCCTAGGTCACCACATGGACCTATCTAAGTTTGGAGATACTATCCTCTCCCGACACCGCTCTGATGAGTTAGCCACAAGTATTGAGACTGAAGATGAAAAGCATGGACGCATTTCAATGGGAGCTGTGTAAGTGTTTACCAGAGTAAGTACTGTTGTACATTGAAAAGCTTTCTCTGGAATAAAGTTGGTTTGTGCGGCTCCGATGCCATCATGTTTCCAATTATTGTCTGAAAGATCATATTCTCTCTTTGAATCGAAATTTTGTACAATACTTTTCGTATATATCATGTTTTGATTTTTGAATAATTCATTGTTGAGGGTGGAAATATTCTCAGGAGAAAGACAGCCGATATTGCGGTTTTGGTGCTCCACACCTGCCGTACAGCCCACCACATCAATGAAACCACACCTCAATTCCTCGGACATTTATAATCATTCACCATATTACTTCAGACGAGAGAACAGTGACGCTTCTTGTGACACAACCAGTACAATCACACTGGTTGACTTTTACTTAGGACAGGATGACTTGGCAGGATATCGCGGCCAAGAAAGTTGAAGAGAGGCTTCAAAAGATTCCCTCTGAATGGAGAATTCCACAAGCTCTCCTACCGAAAGACACTGAGTCCAGTGTCCGAGATTGGCCCAATACCTCAGGGTTCTTTACTCCAGAAGAACTGCATATCACAAACCTCACGGCTTCAGAAGTCTTATCAGCTTTAGCTAAGGGGAATTTGACGGCTGAGGACGTTACGAAAGCCGTTTGCAAACGAGCTGCCGCGGCACAACAACTCCTGAACTGTCTGACGGAGATATGTTTCGAGGACGCAATCACCCGTGCAAAAGAACTGGATGCATACTTTCGCAAGCATGGTAAAGTGATGGGATCTTTTCATGGACTTCCAATATCCCTCAAAGACCAGTTCAACGTCAGGGGTTATGATTCCACTATGGGGTATATCTCACGAGCCAACAACCCCGCATCAGAAGATTCGACATTGGTTGACCTCCTCAAGAGTGCAGGCGCTATTGTATACTGCAAAACGTACTGAACCTTTCACTCAATGCTGCATCTAAGCTCACATTGTCTAGGAATGTTCCGGCGACCCTCATGATGTTCGAGTCGGTGAACAATTTATGGGGACAAACTGCCAACCCCTGGAATCGCAAGCTTACTCCAGGAGGCTCTTCTGGTGGTGAGAGTGCCTTGGTAAGCTTCGGTGGAAGTTTCCTGGGTATTGGTACCGACATAGGAGGTAGCATTCGTACTCCATGTGCATTCACTGGGCTCTATGGTCTTCGTCCTTCGCATGGAAGAATTAGTTACCAAAGTGCTGAGAATACTATGCAAGGCCAAGAAGCTATCCGCTCAACCGCGGGCCCAATGTGTCGAAGTCCTTCAGATATACGACTTTTCATGACAGCGGTACTGGACCAGCAACCTTGGTACCTCGATCCTCAAGTGCTGCCAATACCATGGCGAACAGAAGAAGAAAAACTGCCTGCAAAACTTTGCTTCGGCTTCGCTTATCACGATGGTAAAGTGGGCTTGTCTCCTCCATTGACTCGGGCCATGAATATGACAAAAGCTGCACTTATAGCTGCCGGTCATGAAGTCATTGAGTTCGTCCCATATGAACACTATGACGTTGTCAAGATAGACTATGACTTCTTAGAAGCAGACGGAGGTGAAGAATTTAGACGCGATACTGATGCTTCTGGTGAACCGCTACACCCTCAAATCGAATCGTGGCTTGGGCATAGTGCTAAAGTTGTGCCTCAAACGGTCTTCGAGACATGGCAGAATCAGCACCGGAGAACACTACTTGCGACAAAGTGGCTGGACAGATGGCAAGCAACCAAGGATCGAACAAATACTGGTCGACCGATTGATGGTTTAATCATACCTGTTGGTCCACTGCCAGCATTTGGGCATGGAAGACCGTGGATGGTATGACTGTCCAAGCTGCACTTGCGAAATAAATAAACAACTGACACTAAACAGCACTCGTGGGGGTCTCTGGCTCCTATGCTCGATTTAACCACCGGCGTATTTCCAGTAACTAAGGTCGATCTTGAAAAGGACGTAATACCCAGCGACTGGCAACCCATGTCACTGCTGGATGAGAAAATAATGGAATGCTGTAGGTCTTCATCGCCGAGTTTCCGGTCTTGCGTTAACCTCAAATATCAGACGAAACACCAAAGAACCACGAAAACGCGCCAGTTGGTCTTGCATTGACTGGGCGTCGCTTGGAAGAGGAGAAGATTACAGCAATGTTAGCACTAATCGAGGAATGCTTAAAAGTCAACTTTTAAAGCAATCTGTAGTTGACATAGAAATAGCTCCGTCAGTAACTCTCGTAAATGGTTCTCTTTGATTTTGTGAACAGTCTTCATTCACCATATTTTACTGCGGCTAGTAGATGAATTTCGTGTGCGGGAGCTTTTCACTCCAACACACCTGTTCTGTATAGATCGGGCTCCACGATAGAACAAAAATACACTTCTTTGTATGGAGGCTCAATCGTCTGCATATTCTCTCTTCTCCATTCGACTGTTCAAATATTTCCGAAGCAATACCTCTTCGATCTGTTCTCCTCTTGTTCAAGCAATCATCTTTCCCAGAACAAAACTTCCATCTAAGCCCTCTTATTCCATCTTCGTTCTAATCTATTCTCCTCATCATCTCACCTTCATAATCAACAATGAGTATCCCTCAGATTGAGCGCGTTCTGACAATGTCAGATTCAGCTTCTCGCGAAGTCCTCGAAGCCAACAGAACGCCAGCATACTTCATGTACGACTACTCCTTCGACCCTCGAGCCTTTAAAGGCGAGTATCCCTCCGCGACATACGTATCTCTCGCTTGCATGCCCGACTGGGAATGGTTTCTTGATCCTCAAGGTATGTAGAGCGAGCAAAATCCTAGTCCAACCCAATTCCACCTATTTACTTTCAAGTTCTAACGATTCCCAATCTAATCTCACACATTTACTTTCAAGTTCTAACAATTTCCAATCTACAGGCCAACCTAACGTCCGACGCACCTTTCTCAACCCGCGCACCATGTCCCCAGTCGGCCCCGTTCCCTCCTTAGCTGCATCCTCCGAAGTTTGTGACACCGCACCCCATCCCGGCGTCTTCGGCTGGCTGTTCCGTCTGTCGGCCAACGACATGGCGATGCTAGATCGCGAGTACGTGCTTGACGGTTATTCAAAGGTATACCAGCCTGTTGTTATGTGGCCATCATCCCCCTCTTCTCGGGTGCTAGTGCAAGGTCCTATCTACGCGATGCTCCACTGCGATTTGAGGAACACCTGTGATGGAACGGTGGATGTGCGTGAGGATCCAGATCTGATGAGAGCATGGTCGGCGGGCGTGTATAGGCTGTTTAGATCGGGTTGCGCAACGAGTTATTTAGATAGGGTGCGGAAGAGGTTGAGAGGGGAGGTGGTTGGGATTGAGACGTGGGGGAGGGTTGTGGATATCGAGGTTCCGGGGGTTAGGGCTGAGGTGGAGAATCTGAGGGCGGAGATGGCACAAGGAGAGGTCCGGGAATTTCAGCAGCTGCATGAGAAAGAACAGGAGTTGCAGGCTGAGCAACGACGAGAGGCAGAACAACGACGGGAGGCAGAACAGCGACGACGGGAGTTTCACGGCGATCAAAGACAACAGGAGTTTCGTGGTGAACAACCACCACAGCATGTGCGCGAAGCACAGCAACAGCAAGCACAAAGACAACGGCTCCTCGTTCCCTCCCCTCATTTACGTTTAAGCGAAGACATCGAGAGAAGAGTCATCGAGCTACAGAAAACAAGAGCCAGAAGCAGTGCCGAGTCGAGCACACCACCGAATCAAAACACTCGACTTATTACACCAGTAGGGCCCGGACGGCCTCGAAAGGTTCCAGGTGGGGAAAGTGCCATGAAGAGAGTCACTGTAGAGTCTAGCAGAAGTTTTCAACATCCTGCTGTGAGCAGAGTACCACCATCCGGATACGGAGGTTTTGGGGGACGATACTCTAGGGCGCCGTCTGCGAAGGAGATGTCTACACTTGGGTTCTTTAAGCCAGGGAACGCATGGGGACCACGACCACAGTAAGGAGAGAGTTACGACAGTTTCTTAGCAGAGGTCAATGTTCAGACGGCAGTGGTGCCTTGATCATTCTGTTTTACATACCATTTGGTGTCCTGACTGTCAAGTTTGGATCTCATTCTTGCGGTCGTTTTGTTACACTTCTCGAGTTGGCATCACAGTTGGAAACACATCAGCGGGTGCTGGGGCATCTGAAGCGGTAGTTAAGAAACTTATAAGGGTCTATGGGATTTGGGCATTTCGCGGGTAATCACCAGTCCTTTTGTAAGCAAGATCGTTACATAGCAGCTCTTTTGATAAGGATAGGAATCTATGAAACTTCGAAGCAAGAAGTAGACGCTGCAGACCGGAAATCAAATTCGTAATTTTTAAATAGCAATAGGTAAAGACCAGTGAATCAGTGACCAAACTCTCCAGCGCAGAAATAACAGGCCGAAAATAATGCCTCAAAGACAGTTAGACAATGAAAACAGAATGATATTTTATAATATCTGAGATACTGATTTGCCAATAGTAATCAGCTATAATAGATTGTCCCAGATCGACCTATTTTTTCAAGTATGTACCACGGAGAGCCAGGTCAAGTTACAGATGCTGCGATTATCCAACTCTCTATTTATAATATGGTCTATAATCTAAATCTAAATACAATTCAATCATCTTCGTAACTTGCGTGGTTAAATGAGTCCTGCTCTTCGTAAATTTAAGAAAGGCCATATGCATCTAGATGGCTTGCGGTTAATCATAGCCAGCATTGTCGCTTGGCAGTTCCTCCTCTTCCCTATCCCTAACCATAACATCACTTCTCTCCTCGCCACCCCCAACCCTCACGCACCAAGTTCCCCCCGCTCCAATCGTCAACACGCCAGCCAGTCCCCAAAACGGTAGACCCAGCCAAGCACCCTTCCATTCCAGCCCCATCTCGTACAGACCTGCGACCATCGGGCCCGCCAGCAATGCACTACTTGTCTCCACAACAGCAATTATGGCGTATAGTCTGGCTACATGCTCTGCATCCACCAGACTGGTTATCAGGGAGCGGACTAATGAGACGAAGCCCGTGCCGAGGGTATATGTAACCAGACCGACAAGGGTCAGTGGAAGGGATGGAGACGTGGCGAGCAGGACTTGTGGTGGTATTAGCAAGGTAGACAAAATTGGAACGAAGCAATCTAGTACGGGGAAGCGTGTTAGGATAGGCAAGGAAATAATTGACTTACGAGCGCCGGCTATAAGAAAAAGAGAGGACGTGCGTGCGAGGTAGAGATCTTTGCCTTGGGAAGTGAAATGAAATTTTGAGATAAGGAGGGTAGATAAGAGAGGAATAAAGAAGAGAAGGAGCAATATATTTATGAGAGCGCGGAGAGAAAGAATGAGGGAGGCATGAGATAACGGAACCTCGAAACGTGCGGATATATAACGGATACAAAGATCGATGGATTGAGATCCGACAACACGCGTAATGAAGGGAAGAAGGAGCAGCAATATAGGTAGAGTGTGGAAAGGGGTGGTGGACACGTAGATATTGGTAATGGAATCACTCAGGCGTCGGTGAAGGGTAGGCTTGAGTTTTGTAATGCTGTCAGAGTCGTCGGATGATCCTCCAGTAGATGCTTCGCAGTCCAGAGTGACATTTGTTGAAGCACGAAGATGTAATGTTTCGGGAATAAAAGCAATAAGGCATAATCCTAGTGCTAGCACAGCAAGACCACAGCATAGCGGAATCCATGGAGAGATGGCCATGAGACTAGATGCGACAGTCGGCGCAATAAGCTCTGCTGTAAGTGTCGCGCAGGCCCCGAAGAGGAATGCATTTGCTCTAGAATGTGTGAGAACTCTCTTCAGAGGAGGGCAACTGCAACTTACCTCTGGCTTTGAGTTGTGACATCGGAGATGATCGCATAAAATATAGCCGAAGCAGTTTTGTCTCCTCCACCGAGAAATTGTACGAATGGAGCTAGCCATACAAGTCGTATTGGTAAGACTCTCCAGGCATGCATTATTGCTATTTCGGATAGGAGAGATAGGAGTAGTCCAAGGATGGCCAGTGCAAATACGGGTTTTCGGCCAATTCTGTATACAAGTCAGCTCCACCTCGTCTAATCTATTCATCGTCCTTTCAAGGGCTTTGAGCAAATCAGCCAAAAGAGGTCTTACTTGTCTGCTAGCAAGCCATATGGAACGGCCATAAACATTCCTGCCAGAAAAGATCAATCGCATACTCCAGATATCAACTTGATCACCTCCCAAATGTGGAGCCTTACCTGGCACCGATCTCAGAGTCTCCAGCCCCGCTGTCAGGATATTCAATTCCTCTTGGACCTCATCTCCCTTGCACCACTTCTCATCTATTTTACTATTCAGTCCGAAATGCGCCATATCTTGGCTGCGCTCATAAAAGCGGTGACATAATATGTCTTCGTATATACGCAACGATGGGACGGACACCAAGTACCCCCCAAAGCTAATTATAAAGACGATCGCGGTAACAAGTGTGATAATAATGCGCGGTGAATGCGCCTGGTGTATCAAGGAGTGTGCGCGAGAAGTCGTTCGTCGCAAAGGTTCAAGGAGAGGGGTTTCCTCGTCGCATGAGGATCGTGGAATTGGCGACATCGTCGTAGATGAAGCTAAGTTTGTGCGCCGGCGCGATGATCATATAATTGCATAAGGGAAAGAAATGGGAGATATTTGCATGTTGCAAATGGAAAAAGGAGAAGTATATATTGCCTTCACGTACCTCCTGCTTAAGAACAGCATTTTTGACAACAGGAATGTCAACGTCAGAGTCGTACAGAGCCTGGCACGATGGAGTCATCCCATTCGTTGCTATATTGAGGTACCTGACAGATCGCATGAATCTCACTGCAGCTACCCTACGCGTTCTCCTGAGATCGTGATCTAGGTGGCTTTCAAGGCTGCGACGACGTGGATTGTGGTTCGTGGAAACCATGCCGTGCCGTGCCTGACGTGGTAACCTTATGTACTGAGTTGCTGACATCCTGAAAATAGGTTTAGCGAACACTTCTCACAAACACCCCTTCATCGCGAAAAATTGGAGCAAGTTCAAACAATCAACGTTCTGCGGTGCTCATTCCATCTGATCTATGGTAGAGCTGCAGACACTCAAATCTCAACGTATATGAACCGTCGTGCCAATGCAGGGTCCCTCTGTAGTGTCGCATTGTTCAGCATGCAAAGGTTCGTTGAAGAACGCAAACACAACTTCCGTGCGTTCCACGGCTTGGTCAACGGTATCATTTACGGGTGCGGAAGCAAGAGGATACTTGAAAGCTGTGGGGTGCCTATCAAGTAGAGCTTTTGCAAAGGTTTTTCGCAACCCCATTTCCATACCCATTTGCATATACGCTGAAAAGCATCGGTGCGATTTCGTGCCTATCACTACGTAATTGAGCTTGTCCGCACTCACTCGGACTTCATTACGAAGAACGAGAGAAGGCTTGAACTAACGGGCTAACGAGAGGATGCTAGCTCGCGATCGAGACGATATAGATTGGAAGAATTGAGTTCCATGACAGCTCTGTAATAGGGTTTTAAGTCATCGAGAATTCGATACTCTCGTTGTGACTTCCACGAGCGACGCGGGGTAACAGCGCCCAAATGAGTGTCTGCGAGCTTCCGATATTTTCAATAATTGTATGCAAACGATCGGATCATTTTAGTCCTTTCCAGACTGCTTGTCCGGTTACTGGCCATCTCGTGGCTGTGGCTGTTTTCGTGAGTACAGAATCCTGTGCTACATCCCGGTGGAATCTTCTCTGCACGTTTCTTTCAGCACACTTTGCTTTATCTGGAGAAATCACGCGGAAATAGGCGGCGGGCATCCTATCTGAGTGTAGTGCTGGCTGAGTGGCAGCATCATTGGGATTCTACGTTTTACTTCTAAAATTTGTATTCAATGGTCACTAGGCGACTTGTCAGGCGGCAGACTTGCGGTCTGAATTACTTTCTTTCAAAATAGTCTGAAAGTTTGCGCTCATGGTCTGTTGATGGACACATCTCTTCGTATCTGCAAGCTCGGACTGCAGTAGTGGACGACGGATATACTTAGGGCTAGAGGAAGCAAAAGATTATATGGAATACGATCAAGTGCACGGCATACTTAGCGATCAAAAGCTCTCATAAAGGTAGCTTAGTTTGGGACCGCGTTGGGTTTACTGAGGTTAAAGAGCCGCTAAGTAGTGCTCGATTTAAATCTAAGCAAGACCATGCGCTCGTAACCCGAAAGTTTGGGTTGGGCCAGGGCAGAAGCGCCACGCGAAAGATCTCCTGATTATCCCTTCCGGATCATGGACGTACCCTGCGTTAGAGCTGTTTATTTTTGGATTTCCGGTTGAAATGAGGGACAATATTGGATGCTGAATACTTGTGCGTCCAACCACAAGCATGGAGACAGTTCGAGTAAGCAACACTCAAGGATGGAATATAGGTTCATCCAAGCTAGCCTGCTGTGCACAACGCGAAGCCGCGGATTTGTTTGGTCTACGGTTGAGCAGAGTAGAGTGGTCGCAAAATGGTTGTCTTAAGCAGGACGCAATGGTAAGTTACAACTTGATATTCTACGTTGCATGATTCATTGCGAGTTTTGGCCCATTACCTCACTACTGAGATAACTCTAGGAGGTACGAGTAGTTGGCGAAATATTTTCCAACGTTACAAATCACAGTCGTTCAAATCATGTGACACCATGCACTAAACAGGTAGTTTGTTTACCCAGGTATTTACTTTGATAGTTTGGCGGATCTAAACGACCAAGTTCTACGAACTTCGAACCAGAACTATGGTACTCCTCTCTTAGCGATATGTGGCTCTTGGGAGTAAGCAGAACATCATCCGATCTTGGCAATACATTCCAGAATTGGTGGCCCAGACCACGCTCGGAAGTTTGACATGGCAATTGCAACAATGTGTTTGTGCAGCCACAGCCTCCCGTGAGTCGCCACAAGTATAACTAGAGATGCGGAAAAGCGGCCAACACCACAAATTCTGCCATCCCTTCGAATCCAATATCCCAAAAAGGTTGCAACGGCCGAGCTGAGCTGCTGAGATGCTTCTCCGGTGCAGAAATCCCAAGCTGATAACACCCAAGAGACAACTAGACAGCGGAAACATTACAGTGTCTTGGATCCTTCAGCACATTTATTCGGCCACTCTAATCAGTTACCACAGGTATTCTAAATCAGCCTATTTTTTCTGCCCTGGAGAGGATGTTTGGAAAAATGCTCGGCTCATAAACTATTTGGAGGATGCCCCTCCTCTAGCTGACCGCCCAGGGCTGAAAACATCAGTTGGGCTTTGGAAAGACAGCTGCCAAGGCATAGTGTGGAGAAGGCGAAAGTCATAGCAGTGGAACTTACATGTGCTTTCAACGCTACCAACCTAATTTCACGCGTGGATATACTGCGGTAGATGCTACTGCTATTGAAAGTGGCGCTTGTGCAACTCACGGTCATACTAACACTGCCTAGTCCTAGGTCGAAGATATTAACAGCTCCTCGGGCTGACCGGGCTTATCTCTATACGATATTAGATCCGTGATATGTGGAGGACGACTATAAGATCTTTGATGTTTTCCAACATCAGAAGACCCTCCATCATTAACATCAACATCTTCACATTCAGAGCATCGAGGACATTCAATCAACTACAAACTTCACCATGCGTTCAACAATCATTGCTACTACCTTGATCGCTCTAGCCGCCGCGGCTCCACGTCCTCAATCAATAGATCTCAATACTATTGATGCTCTTCCAGACGCGGTAGTTGTCAAACCTCCTGTGGCTGTTGAGTCTGACACTCCCAGCATTCAACCATCTGCTGCCGCGACTTCTATTGCCGCAGCTGTTGTTACTTCAACCGCCCAGAAGAGGGATTTTTTAGATGTTATCAGTGCTAAGCAGAAGCGTGATACCTGTGCGGTGCAGCCTGATGGTTATGGACCAGCTACAAGGCAAGTTCAAAGGTCAATCACACTTATAGAAAATACTAATCAAGTTACAGCCCCGATACTGCTGATGCATTCTTGAATGATCCAGCTTATCCTGCTATTGCAAATGCAGCTTCTGTTCCTCCAGGATACTCCCTCGCTTTCTCAAACTTGCAAGGGTCTTCTCAGACTGTATCTTATCTTGGACTTAAGACACTGCAGTCTTATGACACGATTGGATGTGCTCAATACTGTGATGAACTGGCTGGATGCGTAGCCTTCAACATCTATCTCGAGCGCGATCCATCCGTCGAGCCAGGCACTAACTGCACAAATCCTTCATCTATCACCAACTACAAGTGTGTTAGATGGGGTGTGAAGATCAGTGCAGAGACAGCCACAAACACCGGTCAATGGAGAGGTACGATCAGACTCCCTTATCATATATGCAAAGTAACTAACATTCTTCACAGAACAATTCCAAGTCGTCATCTCCGGCTCCAACGGCTACAACAAAGACGCACCTCCTTGTACCGTCGACGGCTTCCAAGGCCCCACCGAGCTCCCCGGCGCCATCAACGCCCCTCTCGACCCCATCACCAAAACCGACACCTATATGGGCTACAAGTTCTTCTCTTTCGACGTCGCGCAAACCTACCAGCAAGGCGTGCTCTCCTGCACCGCCGCCTGCACTGCGCAAACCAAATACAACGCGGATCATCCTCCCGCAACCGGCAACCCGGCAGTCTGCAATCAGGTCGTGGTTTATGTTCTGAGCGATAATGCGCACCCACAAGGTATCTACTGTGCTATGTATACTGAGTCTTGGGCTGCGAATTACGCTACGAATGTGGGGCAGTATAGGGGGAGTGACTATTGGAGTGTGAGTCAGGCTTACTCGTATATTGTGAACTCGTATGCGGCTCAGTATCCCCCGATTTGCGATATTGGAGGGTGCCCGGGGGGTAGCTATGCTGGTGGTAACAATGGCGGTTATGGGGCTTAGGTAGATGGGGGGTTCTTTCTAGACACTCAGTCTTTCTAGATACTCGGTCTTTCTAGATACTCATCTGCTGGGAATATGCTGCTTTTCTTGTATTTCTTTCCGCAAGAGTTGTGTTCGGATTGTTATCTCGAAGAGACTGTCACTGGCTATGATTGCGAGTCCTTGGTGTACAAAATTTTTCTACTGTCTAATGTAACTATTTCATTTTTATATTTCTATTAGGAAATCGTGACTCTGAATTAAAAAAATATGACCTTCTTCCTTGCGGATATCGGTGCGGATATAGCTTTTCTTCCCGAGGTTCAATTCCATCTATTCTCCGGTCAATCTGTAAAGTTCGGACGGCGAACGCGTGACAGGGTTCATCTCGGTACTCCTTTTTTCTTGGCTTAATCGGTGCGTAGGGTTATGCTGGATAGCTGGACAGCTGCAGAAGATAGATTCATAACCTTCAAAGTTACTGCTAGAATCCAGGAATAATTATTTAAATCTTCCACCCTTGCTGATGAGTATATGTCACAGCCGCATCTTGTACTCTTAACTCGTTACAAGAAGCTGCAGAATTCATCCTGCCCCTCCCCTCTTCTCGCTCATCGGAGCCGAGCGCTCCCCGCAACCGAGCACCAATTTGCCAGTGAGCAAAACGCGCAAACCCCACTTCGGCACAATTCCAGCGACGCCCGCGGCCAAAATGTGGATGATCCTCTTTGCAGAACGCACCTGCACTGCATCTGCAAGCCCTCTCTCCGTTCTCGGATAGCTGTTGGCGGGAGAAGGCGTCAGATGTTGAACAATTTTGGTGCAGCTATTAGCAATTGTGCCTGAATTGAATTCCATTACATATTCGTATCGAGTATGGGAGTGTGATATCGGAGGGGGTGATGGAAGAAAGAAATCAATTTCTTCTGGGGTGAAAAGAATGGATGGATGGATGGATGGATGGACTGATGGATTCTTTTCTTCTTTCTTTTTTATTCTTGTTTGCTTGATTGAAATCACTTCAGTGTCGCGATTCTGCTGTACTGTACACAATAATTGCATTCCCGAGACAGCAACATAAGGGAGACAACTACAACTGACAACTCTGCTCTGCCCCCGCCATTTGCTCATCCTTCCATTTCCCCGCCCCGCGTCCTCGGTATTTACTTGTAGTCGGCATATAGCAGCATAGCTCTTACGACACACCACATTATCGGCACCGCACCGCACCGCAAGCAAAAAACTCAAGCCGAGCTTAAGCATTGGCATTGGACTGCAGCTCCCCAACCAACAACCTCTTTTTAAACCTCTCTTCCCTTCCCCCCCTCTCCCACCACCATGAACGCAAGCACACGCACCCTCACCAGCGCACGCCGTCTCGTAACCACCACCCGATACCGATACGCACCCCTCTTCGGCAGCAGCTTCACGCGCAGCATGGCGTCCTCGTCTTCCATCCCCAAAATCAAAGTCAAGAATCCCGTCGTCGAGCTCGATGGCGACGAAATGACCAGGATTATCTGGAAGGATATCAAGGACAAATTCATCCATCCGTATCTGGACATTGATCTCAAGTACTACGATCTGGGTCTGCCGTACAGAGATGAGACGAATGATCAGGTTACCATTGATGCTGCGGAGGCGATTAAGAAGTATTCGGTGGGGGTGAAGTGCGCGACGATTACACCGGATGAGGCAAGAGTCAAGGAGTTTAATCTCAAGCAGAGTGAGTTCTTCAATTAGCTGTTTTACATCCTACCACATGGCTATGTATCTTCCTACATCTTGACCTTTCCTCCCTCTCCCACAGAAAGAAAAACAGCAAAATGCTAACCCAAACAACCAACAGTGTGGCTCTCCCCCAACGGCACCATCCGCAACCACCTCGGCGGCACCGTCTTCCGCGAACCCATCGTCATCCCGCGCATCCCACGCCTTGTGCCCGGCTGGAAAAAACCCATCATCATCGGACGCCACGCCTTCGGGGACCAATACCGGGCCAAAGACACCGTGATCACTGGGCCCGGCAAACTGAGCATGGTATTCACCCCCGAAGGCGGCGAGCCCAGCGAGATCAAAGTCTTCGACTTCAAGAACGGCGGCGGCGTCGCGCAAACACAGTATAATACCGATGAATCGATTGCCGGGTTCGCACATGCGAGTTTCAAGCTGGCGCTGAGCAAGAATCTGCCGCTGTATATGAGCACCAAGAATACGATTTTGAAGAAATATGACGGCAGGTTTAAGGACATCTTCCAGGAGATTTTCGAGAAGGATTATAAGGGGGAGTTTGAGAGCAAGGGGATTTGGTATGAGCATCGTTTGATTGATGATATGGTTGCGCAGATGATGAAGAGTGCGGGAGGTTATATTATGGCTTTGAAGAGTATGTTTTGATTTCCCACCTTCTCTCTACCAATGTCTCCGCTCCGTCTCCTTCACCCTCCCATTCCTTTCAACTACCTCCCTGATCTACCCAAGGGACTCACTAACCCCAACCAGACTACGACGGCGACGTACAATCCGACATCGTCGCCCAAGGCTTCGGCTCCCTCGGCCTCATGACCTCCGTGCTCATCACCCCCGATGGCAAGACCTTCGAATCGGAAGCCGCGCACGGCACCGTCACGCGGCACTACCGCGAGCACCAAAAAGGCAACCCCACATCCACGAACCCCATCGCGTCGATCTTTGCCTGGACGCGCGGGCTGGTGCAGCGCGGCACGCTGGATGAGACACCCGAGGTGGTGGCGTTTGCGGAGAGCCTCGAGCAGGCGTGTGTGGATGTGGTGGATCAGGAGGGGATCATGACGAAGGATTTGGCGCTCGCGTGTGGGAAGACGGGGAAAAATGATTATGTTACCACGGGGGAGTATTTGGAGGCGGTGGAGAGGAGGATGAAGGGGTTGTTGAGGGAGAAGTTGTAGAGCGGGAGAAGGAGGGGGGGTTTCCTGGGAGGCAGCGGGGTGGGACTGGATAATGATGCTCGATGACATGAGTTGAAAGATAAAGTTAGATAGATGTGCGAGACAGGTTGTGGGGATGTGGAGAAGGATTTAGCTTAATCCTTTCATTCATTGACTCTGAAATCTGAAGTCTGAGTCTAGCTTCAGTATTTCGTCAACAAGAAGTGGAATGAAATAATGGACGGGACGACACGCAGACGGATGGAAGAGCGAGAGGAGAGAGTGTGTTGAGGGGGGAGGGGGGGATATAGATCTGAGCGCAGCGCAGACAGATATAAACCGAATTTCATTAGTAGATCGTTTGGTTAACTGGCTGGATGATGATATGATGTGATATGATGTGAATGATCTTCTACACATAGAATGGAGGTCTTATTTCGGCTTCTATCCAGTTTCTTGACAATACACGTGTGGGCTAGGTGTATTATTTCTATCTCCGTAAGTTTTCCTGGATATACTTCTTCCTTTCTTTCTATTTGATTTCTCCTCGAGCTCTGTATATTCAGAGTATACCTTAATCTCAATCTCACAGGACGCATCTACACGGAACTGATATGTGTAGTATAATATAGTATAACATAATCGCAACATAAGTTAAACGTCCCCAAATATCGAATTTTTCTGCTTCCCCTCTTCCCCTCTTTCCACCCGTTCCTCCTCCCCCAAAGCTGCATCTCGTATTTTTGTCGTATCGTACATATGATCTGATATAGTATGGTATTATTGCACCGCCCATTCAAGTTCCTTTCCTATTTCCTAACTCAATTTCACTATCATGCGCATTCAGATACCCAACCATCCATCCATCCACTCATCGAGAGCAAGTCCGCTAGAAAAGGTAGGTATCTGACTGGCCCCTTTTCCCATCTTCCATCCATCCATCCACCAATTCATGCTAGGGAATATCCATAAAAACGCCATTGAAGTTCAATTCGCTTCAACTTGTGAAAGTAAACCCTTTCCACCCACCCACCTATTCATCTTCACCTGCATAGCAAAGTAGTCTTTTCCCATCCATAATCGAACAATCAATCCATCATATACCATCGTCTCCCCTCTCTCCCGCAACCGAGAAACCAATCCACCAATTAAGCAATCGGCCCAAACGGATGAGGCGTCGGTCCTGAAGGCGTAGGTGATGAATTTCTCGGCTTAGGTCTACTTCTCCGCGAGCCACTCGACGCAGTAGTCTCCCCCGAAGTTTCCGACTTCCTCTTCGTCGACGGTCTCGATCGTTTATTCTTATTCACTGGATTTCCTGATTTCGGCGTATATCCACCATCATCGTCGCCATCGCGCTTACGCTTACCTTTCATGGCCGACGAAGCGTCATGGGCCGTGCCGACCTCTTCGACAATTTCGAGCGACTCTGGACGGCTGTTGGGGGTGGGGACCACGGCGCGTTTTCCAGGTGCGCGAGGGTGGTTGGGTTTGGCGTTGCTTGGATATTGACCTGCTTCGCCGTCTGGTACGTGGGTCATTCTGGCCTCGTTTGTTCGGAGCCAGTTGAGTGCGCTGTAAGGGTTTTTTGTTGCGACTTCTTGAGGGGTGATGGGGTAGACGAGAGTTCCCAGCGCAGGGGCATAGCCAAGGGTGGCATCGATCTCATGTAAAAATTCGTCAATCTGATCCACAGATAGGTATGAGATAGGTGCAGTTTTGCCTTTGGGAGGTTCCAACGATGCAAGCAGGTCTTTTGAAACCCGGGGGTCGTCTAGGGGGATGTGTGGAACAGCCATAAGCTGTGCTAGTGATTTCGATGGAGGGGCGCCCGCGCGGTATTCTTTCTCTTTGAGTAGACCTTGTATTTGTTTATACACAGCTTGGCCTTCTGCCGTCGTAAGTTCAGCCGCTTCCGCGAGATCTTCTTCTGAGACGAGAGGTGGAACTGCGGCGAGATGCGGTGATTTGGTCTTCAAATCGATGCGCTTGTCGACTGGAATTTGCGCCGAATTGTTGATATCGAGAAGAAGGTCCAATAATCGACTGCGCTATGTTAGGATGGTATGATCGCGATCGTATGATTGAGGTATTGCTCACTCATTCTCCTGGGCCAACCTCTTTGCAGTCTGGTCTGCCTTTTGCTCTTCCACAAATAAGGCATTGCTCTCGCGCATTATCTCATCAAACTTAACCCGTATCTTCCGATACTTCTTTCTGATTGTGCTCATGTTAGCTGTTGCTCGAAAAGTTGTTGTGAAGAAAGAGAATTTGCATTGGCGCGAATTGTTGGAATGACGAGTTCAAAGACCGAGGACACTTATGTGGACGGCTCATCAATGAACAATTGCTCGTTGTCCATCGAGGCAAGAATTATCTGCGACGACTCGAGGGAAAGCATCGGGTACCGACATACCTGTATGATCTGTAAGGCTGCTTTGCTGCATTGCTTTCGCCTTGAGGAACATCTTCTGGATGTTCTGCGGGAGTGCTTAAGCTATCCCCATCGACGCTGTCCATGATTGCGAATGTGAGATTGGTGTAGGTTATTAAATTAAGAGAAAAGAATCGCAAGAGGGAAAAGGAGCGGTAGTTGAGAAGTTCAACTATAATAGACTATAATAGTAAGAAAAGAAGGTTGGCTGAAGGAGGAACGTCAATTCATTTCAAACATTTTAGCATTCACGTTCAACTGGCTGCGATGAGCTAGGAATTAGGAATTGGTAGAATCTCATGAGGCTGAATAGCTTGAGGCTGAGGTAATGAAATCATGATCTTAAGTAAATTTGGGGGTGGGAATAGTAGCACGCGGAATGAGGATGGGTCTATGCTATGATTGGTTAGACCCGGGGTAAATTAGTTCTATCGCCGACAGAAACTTTCCTCGATAAGAAATTTTAGATTTTGGTCGGGGTCGATTAAGACGAAGTACTTCTACTCTACACAAAATATGCCCTTCATTGCAGACACCACCAGTATGAAGGTGCCCAAGGACAAGAAGAGAAAGGCCAATGTCTTATCCGAAGAATCAATTCCTGAGTCTGCGACCGTTGCGGATGACGAGACCAAAGGTAGTGCGACAGTAGCTGAGTCGGAACCAAAGAAAAAACGTTCGAAGGAGGAGAAACGATTGAAGAAGGAAAAACGTTCGAAAGAAGACAAATCCTTAGACCAGGAAACATCCCCGAAGGAAGAAAAGCCCTCAGAAGAGGAAAAGCCCTCAAAAGAGGAAAAACGCTCGAAGAAGGAGAAGCGCAGTAGAGAAACCGCAGAAGTTGAAACGGAGCAGGTCGACGGTGCCAACGAAGAATCCAGTGGAGATGGCGAAGATGATAGCGCATCACCCAGCAAAAAGAGGAAGTTATCAGTCGACGAGATCGAAGTAGATATCACCGCACCTGAACCACCTTCGAAAAAAGCCCTACGTCGTCTCAAGAAAGGCAAACCACTTCCTCCTTCGAAATCAGGCGCTGAATCATCTCCTGAGCCCGAAGCGAGGAAAGAAAAGAAAGCCGAGGTGGAAAAGCGATCTGGTCATGGTGTCTGGATTGGTAATCTACCATGGAGTGTATCAAAGGCTGAGCTATGCAATTGGCTTGTGGAGAATTCAGATCTCACTGAGGAGAACATCACGAGAGTACACATGCCTGGTCCAAACGATAACAAGCCTGCGAATAAGGTGGAGAAGAAGTTTGGTAAACCGGTTCACAACAAAGGTTTCGCATACGTTGATTTTCAGACCGCGGACCAAGTCAAGCTAGCGATTGAGTTGTCTGAGCAGTTACTCACGGGTCGACGATTGCTCATCAAAGATAGCAAATCTTTCGAGGGACGACCAGCCAAGGAAGAGGCAAAGGTTGATGGCAAGCCACCTAGCAAGAAGATTTTCATTGGCAATTTACGATTCGATGCCACTGAGGAAACGCTCAAGGAACATTTCGAGAAGTGCGGTACCATTGAACACGTTCACGTTGCTACGTTTGAAGATTCAGGGAAGTGTAAGGGTTATGCATGGGTTACATTTGAAACCGTTGAAGCCGCAACAAGTGCTGTGAAGGGTCACATTTACATTAAAGAAGAGGTATCCGACGACTCGGGATCAGAATCAGAAGCCGATGATAGTGACGCTGAATCGGGAGACGAAAGTGAGAAGAAGCAAAAGCCCAAGAAAACCAAGATGAGGAAATGGTGGGTCAATAAGATAGAAGGAAGACCTTTACGTATGGAGTTTGCGGAAGATTCGCAGGTCCGATACAAGAAGCGATATGGAAAGGATGGCACGAAGAATAATGCTGGTGGTAGGACTGAGGAAGCTGGAGCTGGAGCCGATGCGGGAGATGAGCCAGTTCGTTCTGTACCGGTTCGCGAGAACAAAGTGGTGCCAAAGAAAGTCGAGTACAGGTCATCGTATGCACCTAGGTTGACGGGTGGTATTGTGGAGAGTAAGGGAAAGAAGACAACTTTTTAGACGGTGGCGCGAGCTGTCAAGCAATAATTGAAGATGCTAACTACAAACAAATCTTGGAAATTTGGTCTGGTGAAAGTACCTTATCTGCTGCCTTCGTCTTTTTCTTCTCGTGACTCTTTCCGTTACTCTTAAATCAATGGGATGGATTCGTATCTGATAGGCATCCGGGCCCGGTTTAGGAGTCAACTCCTAATTGTTGGTCTATTGAACTCTATTCGTCTTTCGTTCCAGTGAATGAAAGCAGTTCTAACATGGCCCGAACTCAGGCATCTATACTCTCCGTGTTTATACAACTTAGTAACTTTCTGCAGTTTGTTCTATAGCCGATCTCTCTCGCAGCTATAGCATCTATGGTTTTCCAACTCAAGGTGCTCTGTACATACAGCATTAGTAGTATTTCCATTTTCAACCTACAACACCTTGAGAGAGATTCCCCAAAGTTTCACGGATGTTTCATCTCATATGGCGGTGACCCTCAGGTTTTGTCATAAATTTATCGTTATCGTCACTGTCGTTGTCGTCTTTGTTGTCACAACAGTTAGACATCGACAGCAAAGCAAAAAATTTGACAGCAACAAGGAATAGACCGTGATAGTGCAAGCTATCCCCTACGCCTTGACACTCAGTTTAAGGAAAGTTCCACTTACTGTAACTCCCGAGCAAATTGTGTCGAACATAGGTGATGTTCTCGGACCGACCGCACCAAATAATAACGTTCTTTCACAGTCTGGCTGGAGTTCGAATTTATATAGTCTGACTTGGCTTATACCATATGGTGGAGCCAAGTATAATGGCTCGAATGAAGCAAATGATAAGTGAATGTTTCGAGCTCTATGTCCACCAGACATACCGCCCATTCCTGATGCATCGAGAGCAATGCCAATGAATCCAAACACACCCTCTTCAATTCACGCTTCACAGCCGTCCAAACCTTACCCCTCTCGCTTATTCTCTCAGGTGATTTTCAGGCCCGTCTCTCTACATATTCCCATGCCCGGCTTCACAGTCAATACACAGATTATACCTCCAGTTTTCTTCCTATTCCGCGCCCACGAGAGACATGCGTATGGAGTTTCGGGCGTTCGAGTAGTAGTTGCAGCTTTCTCACTGCTCTGCTACCTGTTTCCTCGCCGTCTGCCATTCATTGCCAATTTACTTGCCTGCTATATACTTCAACCTTTCGAATCTATGATGAAAACCAGGAATCCCAGAATGACAATGAGAATGGCGGGAAGTATATACTTGTTGTCATTTTCGTTTTCCTTGTCATTTCCTATTCTCACTCACTAAATATCAACACTCGAGCAGTTAGTCAATCGATCAGTTCGTCAATCATTGAATACACCCTTCCCCATTACGCAAAAGTCGGATATTATACCCAGTGTCTTAAGGGTAAACGTTGAGGAAACTAAGAAGTTGATATGAGAATCTCGTACGTGAAGCAGAGATTTATATACTCGAGAATAGAATGAGATCTCGCTTCTGGAGAGGTGAGTGGTGAGTGAATCTACTCATCTCCGTGACCATCTGAATCCGTTCAAGTCTAGATATTCACTACCCCGCAGCTCATCTGCCCCTCGCTCCACCAAGGATGATCTCTCTCGCAAGTATATAAACCTCGCCGAAAACGACTTTCAGACCATAAGTGAACATTGAAGGCTTAGAATGGGACAAAGTGTCTTGGCAGTACATGGCAGATGCCATCTATTTCAAGTTTAAAAGAAACCCAGACACTCAAGCATATAGAAGCCCCAGAAACAACGGCGATACTCATCGATAGCAGCCTGGTCAAAAGGTACTTCTAACATAACACAATGTCAGGCCAGGTGATACAGTGCTCTCAGCCCATTTCGACGAACGCCATCCAGTATCTGTAGGTGCTTATGAGAGGAGTGTAAGGTGTTGGGTATAGGGCGAGAACATCATGATAGTGGTTCGGTAGAAACAAGTAGTGGCGATTGTGGATGATAGCAATCAAATCATAACGACAGCAAGAAAATAAATCAACAAAATCACCAAAACGATGAGCATATTCGCAGTCTAACCTCTCTCAAGACCGATATTCGTATCTATACTATATTTGCAAGGAAATCAAGATAAGATTCCCACTTTCGGGTTACAGAAAACCTTCGAAAGGTTGTGTGTGAGTATGCTTCTTCCCGCATAGCTGAAGGGTATCGAGGACGAGGAAGACAATTGAAGAGAGATCTTCTCAGTTCATATACCAATCCCAATCCATAGAGCTATTTCTCATTCGCTGTCTGGATTCACTTCCCAATTCTCATTCCTGACCTATCCCACGTCGAAGCTTACATCTTGTTTTGACTCAGTTGTTTCTTCACCCACCAAGCATCACGCACCATTCACTCCATATTACTTACTGTACAACTCTCTCTCTTTCTTTCTCAATCTGTAAAAGGCTCTTCTTCCCTCACCAAACTAATATTCTTCACTAGCAACGTTTGAAAGTGGCAGCAGAAGGAAGTCATGAGGGAGCTACAGATGTTTCCTTCGCTACTGTTTCCCCAAAAGCTTTTGCCTCCCGAATGACTTTTCATGCAGGAATATTATGCTATCTAGTTGTGTCAATTAATCAGCGACGATGTAGATACCGTATATCTGAGAATGATAGTAATGAAATGATAATGACAGTAGTTGTGATAGTTCACAGCAGTGACATCTTTGTTGTCATCACCGTCACCGTCACCATCACCATCACCATCATCCCAATTCCCCAACCCCATCCCTTTCTCCACCGAACCGCCTCCAACCCCTCCTCTCATATCCCATTAGTCTTTGCCTCTCTTCCTAGCCGAATCAAATATTGTTTGTTCGAAAGCTCCGCCTACTCCAGAAAGCAATCAACATGTATATTTATACCCCAAATAATCTATCCCACAAGGTAGTTACTTGTTGACTAGCGAGCATCCAAGAAAATTCACTTACTACCCAACCGATCTGGTGCCTCTATGAGAAGATCAATGTTCCGATTTATCTACTGTATCGGATAAGGTGCAGTTGCTTCATACGTCCCATAGACCTATGGGAGATATAGCCCACTCGGAGGTACCACCCAACACTCACCACCAAGAACCCCGAACTTCTCAATCGACGGCGAAATTGGGAATACTCTCGCTTTGACATCACAGCGTGATTTATATACTCACACAAATAAGACCTACTACCATTCAGATAAAAGAGTTAACAATAATATCCTCATTGTCAAGAAGTATGAAGGAAAAATCTAAGTAATTTTGTTATCAGCCAGACTGGTTTCCAGCTATCAGCTCAGACTAGCTAGCCATCAGTGTTATTGTAAAAGTTCATTCAACCATCCATGCATCCATTCCATTCCATACCACCCCACCCACTCATCTCATGGATCCATCCATTTACATTTCCCTTTCAATGTCCATATCCCTTTCCGACCCGCCAAATTACCATACCCATCCATACCCATACCACCCCACCAACTAGTCCCTATCCCCAACCCCTATCCCCTATCCCATAAACAAACTCCCCGCCCCCTCAATCATGCAAATAAGTACACGCCCCCCCCTTCGCACACTTCCCCTCCTTAAAAAACTTACACGGCTTCTTCTTCCCCCTATACTCGCCATTCGCATCGAGCGGTCCGCCCCCATCCTTCCAAACCCTCGATTTGCGTCCCCCACCACCACTTCCCCCACCATTCTCCCCATGATGATCCTTCCCCGTCCCCGCTCCCGTCCCATCCCATCTCGGCTGCGTAGCCTGCGCATACTGCTGCAACCCCGGCAGATTCGACCACGCCGAGAAATCAAACGCAGGCTGCGCTTGTTGCTGTTGCTGCTGAAGCTGATACTTCGCATCCGCATCCTGCCACGCTTTCAAGTACTCTGCCGCCTGTTGATTTGCATCCGGAACCGCAGAAGCAGACGCCGGATTATAAGTCATAGCGGGTTGAGTCATTTGCGGTTGATAAGTCTGCGTCTGCGGGACAGCCATGGGAGCGACCATAGCCGGGGCAGATTGATGTTGCGGTGTTTGAATCTGCGCCTGCGCGACTAGTCTCTCTTCTGCTAATTTCTTGTCCTTGATGGCTTTATCCTTGCTGAAGCCTCCCCACCAGTCTTTCTTCTGGAGCTCGTTCATCCACTCTGGGGGTTCGGTCGCAGGATAGGGTTTGCCTTTCAATGCGTGGACGATGCGTGTTAGATTCTCCCATACAGCTTGGTCCATAGCTGATACTGCAGGAGCTTGTTGGTGTTGCGGAGCTCCGCTGATTTGTTGCAAGAGGGTAGAAACGTCTGCTGAAGGTGAAGCAAATTGTGAATTTCGATTCTGGTTGTCGCGTAAATCCGGTACTTTCCGTTGTTCCAGGCGACTCATGAATAGATGACGCGCGTATTCTGGACCCAGCTGTTGGATTTCTTGAAGGCGCTGGAGTAGCCATGGGGAGGATGGGAGTTTCAGTTGCTTTGCCATTGTGTGAGAACCATCGTTTGCTGTGGATGGTTCTTTCGCGGATTGAGGAATATCTGAAGGGTCACTATAGACAACAAGTAATTCAAGTGCTTCCCTACGATCTTGAGTTTGCTGCTCGGGTGTGGTGAACTTCAAATCTCCTCCACGGGTAACGTAGGTAGGACCGAATGGAGTGGTTTTCTCGAGGTTGGAAAAGTCGACCTCGATCAAATCTGGATAAGGCCGATCGTTGATAGTCGCCGACAACGTCTCCTCATCTTCATCCATACTCTCCAAAACACGTTGTTTGTGCATCATGCCCTCTGAACGATCATCGTGAGCATCTCTCAGCATGTCATCTTGGCGACCCTCATCTTCTGCCTGTTCATGCTTGAAGAGACGAACTTCCTCAAGATCATCGCCTTCCTTGAACTTAACGCGTAAGTGACGTCTGCTTTCCTTCCGCTCACGACGCTTCTTCTCTTCTGGTGTTTCCGGGGGACCTGGAGTTGGTAGTGATTTTTTGGGTGGTTCGGGCGGCTGTGCAATGCTAGCAAGCAATGCCCCCAACTTCGACTCGGTGGGCGGTGGTGAAGGTTCTTTCTTCTTAGGAGGGGCGGGCTTTGGTGTAGGCTTGGGGGTTGGTTTAGATGATATACCAAGTAAATTGTTCGCAAGAACATTGGTGGATCTTTTGGGTATTTTCATTGACGAGGCAGGCGCGCCAGAGACGTCAGCTGCAAACTTTTTGGTTGGTTTGCCATTACTGCCATCGCCGTCATGAGGCCGCTTTGAAGGATTACCTGCTGCAGGCTTCACGTTCTCAGCATTTCGAGGTTTAGATTGTTCTATCTTTTCCAAGTTCTTCTTGGCTTCCTCCGTACCATTCTGTGTCTTGTCCGACTTGCCACCTCGCTCCTTTGCATCTGTAGTGTTTCCAAGTATAGTCGCAATGTTATTCTTGGTCTCTTGGTCTCCTCTCTTATTCCAGCGCTTTTGAAGGGCTTCGAATTTGAGCTTCTTCAGAAGCTCATCTGTTAGAGTGTGAAATTTGGCCAGTAACGCAAACACTGCTTTGGGGAGTTTTCCCAGGTAATCCTCCGACTTCGCACAATCGATCAACGTGGTGGTAAGTGCATTAACCAGTTTCTGATGGTTGCCCAAGTTTTCAACAATCGGACCATAACCATGTTTGTTGGCAGCTTCGATTGTCTCATACAAGACTTCTAGTTTTTCGATTCGATTGTTCTTGAGTTTTTGAATCTGCACATCACCTGCCTTGGACTTGGTTGCCTCGTCAATCTTTGCTGCAAGGTCCTTGATCTGGGTCCGAAGGGCTATTACAACGTTTGCATATTCATCGATAGAATTTGCGATAGCTTCAGCACTCGGATTTGAGTTGGGATCTTTCCAAACAATACCAATCGCATCCCACCTGGCAGCATTCGGGACATCGCTAGGGCGTGTAGCCTCACGGACCTGTAAAAACGATAAGTGTCTGTTGTATAACGTTGTATGGTGCTGCTTTTAGACTCGAATACAACTGAAAAGTCACTGCACATGTCTACTGTCTTTGTGTGACGAGTCAAAAACTCCATTGGCATATCTATCGACGAATACATAATACCATTGAATGTGGACACCAAATGTTTTAGAAGCAGTGAATAGACACATTACATTGACATGCACAGCCGCGATCAATCTGTGGAACGCGCAGGAGAGGAGGTGGGGTGAGGAATTACTTACTGTACTAATGTCTATGGGCGGTGGCATCTCATCATCCTCATCCTCATAATCTGACTCTTCTTCGGAAGTCGAGTCTTCTTCCGAAGAGCTTGTTTCTGTAGGGGTAGATGGAGATTTGACAGGAGTACTTGAACCATCAGCGCGTAGGGCGGAGACTTTATCAAATGCAGACCTTCCAGTTCCTTTGTAACTGCTGACATGTTTTGTCTTTTCCTTGGGGACGCGAATCTTTTTAGAAATTCGAGCTGGCGTTGAAGATAATCCTAACCGAAATGTCAACGGCAATTTCCAAGATTTAATTTGTAATTTGCACTCACTTGCTTTCGGTAGCCCAGGAACGAGTTCTTGGCCACTTCGAGATTTTCTGGGATGATATTTTGGAATCGTGTCTAGTAAAATTCGTTAGCAAAACTCCTGTCGAGATATGATGAAAGAAATAATTAAAAGTACTGACTTTTCAGGCCAGGTGCGACTTGGATAGGGGTATCATCCCACACAACAAAAGGAGCATATGAGAACCGAGGCCGTGACGAAGTAGTCTTTGCGAGGAGTTCGGGATGGGTGATCCTCAGCGGATTTTGAGGTGGAATGGGCTTGACTTCTGGAATGCGCGCAGGTATAGGGATAGGTGCAGGTGCAGATATCGTTGTCGTATTGGAGGATGATGATGAGTTGTCCTCTGCAACATACGATTTTGCATTCTGCTTTGCTGCAAGGTCCGGAGTACTGTTTGCGTAGCGTATGTTTTTGTTTGCTGCTTCATGGATGGCCTTTTGTTGCTGTTGCAATGTCGCATTTTGCGGTTGGTTGTAGTAGTGAGTTTGGTTAGCCTGTGGTCTTTGGCCGAAACTGTATTCCGCCGGTGCACCTGTTCCACCTGTTGATGGCTGAAAGGGCGAGGACTGGATTCCATTATTCAATTGCTGTTGGGAGAGCATATTGTATTGAAGAGTTTGAGGTGATATTGTGGAATGTGTTGCACTCGGCTGGAAAGGGAAGGAGTTGGGGACTCCATGATATGAAGTCGGTTCTTGTAGAGATGGATCCAGATCATATGGTGTCGGGCTAAACACATCTGAAGCTCTCGTATTCTGATATTGCGAAGTGTAGGGAGAATTAGTCGAATATGATACCGGAGTATACGAGGTTTGGTGTGAAAGGTCATATGTTTGTTGATCATAGGAAGGTTGACTTGTTGTGTATCTTCCATACGGATCTTGGACATGTGGTTGCTGGTAAGCATATTGATCGGGCCAGGTACCAGGATTACTCAGCAATCCATTCAGATCAACATCATCCTGGATGAAAGCGTGATTATGAGCATGAGCATCCATTGCGGTGAATGGTGAAGGGTGGATGTTGAATGTCGAATTAACAATTACTCAATCACGTGAAGTTCTTGGATCGAGTCCTGATGAGAGTCCGGGCCAAAGTTGAAGGGACCTCCAGAAGGGGCCGTGAGAGTGGATCGGCAAAGCACTGAGATTGGAAGTTGAAAGGGTGCGGGTGCGGGTGCAGAATGAAAATGGTGTGAGGATATTAAAATGTGGCTCAATGCTGTGTGGTGTGTGGCTAGGTACCGTAGTGGCTCCCGTAGCGTCGCTTCCGGCACGACTAAATTAATCGAACTGGAGTGAAAAGGAGTGTTTTGATTGGGTGACTAAACGAAGAAGATCAAATTAGCACTTGAGCAACCAGAGTTTCTGTGTTGGGCGCAAGAGGTGATGTGATGAGCTGAGCTGAGGAAGTGAGAAATATCCGAACAATGAAAAAGTAAGAAAAGAAATCATAGTAATGATAATAATAGGTAGAATATATTTTGATGAGGTGCCGCCTTTCATGTAGCTGTGCTGACTAGACTCGGGAAAACGCAGAAGGCTTCTGCTGATAGACAGATCTGGACAGATCCGGGCACAGCAGACTCATAGCCAACAAAGACCTTTCCGAAGTGCTGAATTGCCTGTATTGCCTGTATTGCCTGTACCCCAAAGTACCTCTCCCGGAACGACTCCAGACGAACATCCGAACAGCCAAGAATACTATCGTGCAAGAAGGTACAGCAGTAGCAGTAGCAGTATCATTCGTAGTCGCAGTCGCATCAGCACATTTTTGATACATGTAAGTAGTAGAGGTAGATGCAGACTCGAGACGGACGCGGCAGACCCTTCTCCTTCTTGCAGCAATTGATATCCATACTTGAGCGACCGGCGCAATCTGATGATCTTTGCCTATATGCCCTTTACTTTCATCAATTGCATAGCGCAATAAGATACAGGCAAGCCTCACCATCTCGAAGCGCATTTCTTTCTTTGTATTTTGCCGTCCCTCGCCATCCCGACCGACCTCTTAAAAGGTGCGGAATCAAAAGCATGAAAGCCTTTTTGTTCTATGCAGATTTTGAGGATTTCTGGAGGGGAGCCATACAATTGGGGAATTTGTACCGTGTAGGTAAAGGAAGGGGGGAATGATGATGGTGATAACGATAATGAGTGTGAATGGGTAATTTTGGTCTGCTTCCAAGGCATGGCCATTAAAATGTGTTTTCAAGGTGTCACCGTACCCTTTCTTTTTTGCTCTGCTTCTGCTTCTGCCTGTGCTTGCTTTGCTTTGCTTTGCTCTCGCGTTCCTCCTCTCTCGATTTGGAGCTTCTGTCTTTTCGCGTTTCCCCAGTTGTTTCTTGTTTTCTATGTGTTATACCCTTTCCCAACCTGAGCGTCACTTTTCAAGAGTAATTAATTTTGTACGATCATAAATTTCTGTTAGACCATATGGCCATCACGACCTTTAAAAGAGATCTTTATAATGGGCAATTGATGAAGGAGTGACGTGGCGATGAGGAAGTTGGCGATGGTGTAAAAAAGGGTTGGGGAGAAGAGAAAGGAAGGAAGAAAAAACGAAGGGAGAGGAGAGGTGATGGTGATGGTGACGGTGACGGTGATGGGACTGTTGTTGTTGTATGTGTTTAATTGAAAAGGAAATGAAGTGTGAGAATGGAACTGGACGATGGAAAAGGCGAACCTTTTCTCTCGTCTGTGACGTTACTCGAATCCGGTATAGCTCAGGCCATCGAGGTCGCACTAGTATGAATCACGTTAGACCCGCGCTCCAATGCGCCTTTCACTCTTCTCCATCCACGCCAATCACTCGATTCACTCCAATCCGGGATACGCCCGAACCTCAGGGTTTGAAGCTCAAGCTACCGACATTCATGATGCAAATGTGTCCTAAGCAACAAAGAGGGCTATGTTAAGTACAGCAGGATCCGAATCACTTCCGAAAATATCCTACGGCTCTCTCTGGTCAACGTCAGACTTTGCATGATCATTTCCTTGCGAGTTGGCTGAAACATCAGCCTCGAGCCTCACAATTCAACTTCAACCATGGCGACCTCTCACAACTCGCTACGGGATCGCCAGATCAGTATGTCCCCAGACACCATTCTGCTCTCGAGCTTGAATCTCTCATAACTGACCTTGTACAAATAGGATCCATTGAGCGCATGCTGAATCTAAATCATGACTCTCCGGAAACCGCAAATGGGCACGATCAAAACTCGCACAATGGATTGCCCGTTCCATCGGTACCGATATTGAACGAGGACGGCGAGCCGATATGGAAGGTATTAGTGTTCGACGATCTCGGACGAGATGTTATCAGCAGTGTACTACGAGTGAGTGATCTGCGAACATGGGGAGTTACAATGCACATGTATGTTCACTGCGGGGGAAGTGGAAGTTTCAATGTCCCAACAAAAGTGCTGATCAAGTCAGGCATATAGCAGCCAACCGTCATCCTATACCAGATGTCCCCGTTCTCTACCTGGTTGAACCAACTGCAGCAAACCTACAGGGCATTACAAACGATCTTTCGCGCGGTTTATACTCCCCCGCCTACATCAACTTCCTCTCTTCGATACCCCGCGCCCTGCTGGAGGATTTCGCAAAACAAACGGCGGAAACTGGAACCTCGGAACATATAGCTCAATTCTACGACCAATATCTGAATTTCATTGTCGCGGAACCAGATCTTTTTAGTTTGGGCATGCGGAAGGAAAATACATACTGGGCATTGAACAGCGCAAAGACGAAGGATGAAGAACTAGATAATGTGGTTGATCGAATAGTGAGCGGACTGTTCAGTGTTATGGTCACAATGGGTAAGGTTCGCAACTGGAGGTATTTGCGCTCGACTAACACCCAACAGGCGCCATGCCGATTATTCGATGTCCCCCGGGTGCTGCGGCGGAAATGATATCTGCGAAACTTGACCGCAAACTTCGTGATCATATTCTAAATTCGAAAGATAACCTCTTCTCCGCTCCAAGTAACCGACAATCCGCTACGGCCCCTTCTTCTCGACCAGTCCTTATTATTCTCGACCGAAATGTCGATTTAATACCCATGCTGTCTCATTCTTGGACTTATCAATCACTTGTCCACGATATTCTTAACATGAAGCTCAATCGCATTACCGTTGATGTACCTATCGATGCGGATAACCCAAGTAAGGGTTCTACCAAAAAGGCATACGATTTGACAGCCAACGATTTCTTTTGGGCGAAAAACGCGGGATCACCATTTCCACAAGTCGCGGAAGACATTGATGCAGAATTGCTGCGATACAGGGAAGATGCGGCCGAGATCACCAAAAAGACAGGCGCATCTTCAATTGAAGACCTACAAAACGATACAAGTGCATCTGCACAACATTTAAAAGCTGCGATCACTCTACTTCCCGAATTGAGAGAACGAAAGGCCGTAATAGATATGCACATGAATATTCTCACCGGACTCCTCCAAGGCGTCAAAGATCGACAATTGGACAACTACTTCCAAATGGAAGAAAATATCATGAAGCAAACCAAAGCGCAGATGCTGGAAGTTCTGAATGATCAGGAGAAAGGGAACGAACCGATGGATAAGTTGAGACTGTTCATCATATGGTATTTGAGCACCGAGCAAGAAATCTCTCGATCAGACATGGATAAGTTTGAGGAATCATTAAAAGCAGCCGGTGCAGATATTACATCACTTGCCTATGTCAAGCAGTATGTCCCACCCACACAAACACCCTCCCATCCATTACAAAACTTACTGACCAACCACGCATAGAGTCCGCACCACAACCCGCATGACTATGCTCTCCACCGCCCCCTCCCAAACATCCGCCACCCATTCCACCTCCTCCAACTCGAACACAGACAACCTCTTCCGCAACCTCACCTCCTTCTCCTCGCGCCTCACCACCTCCCTCAAAGACTCCGGCATCACCTCCAACGTCGAATCCCTCCTCTCCAACGTCAAAAACTTCCTCCCCGCCAACCGCGACCTCACCGTCACCAAAATCACCGAGTCCCTAATGGACCCAAGCGGAGCTTCTAGCTCCGCTATTGCCAAGACGGAAAACTATCTGTACTTTGATCCGCGGAGCGCGAACGCCCGCGGGACGTTGCCGCCGGCGAGCGCGGCGAGGAAAGGGGAGGGCAGAGCGGAGGCTGCGGGTGGGGTGGGCGTGAATGCGAGTTTTGGGATGAGGAGGCAGGGGTTTAGCGAGGGGGTTGTGTTTATGGTGGGAGGAGGCAGTATGGATGAGTATGGGAATTTGGGGGAGTGGGTCCAGAGGTGTAATGCGGAAGGGAGGGGGGGTGTCGGCGCGGGGGGAGTGAAGAAGAGGGTGGTTTATGGGAGTACGGAGGTGCTGAGTGCGGAGGAGTTTTTGAGGGGAGAGTTGGGGATGTTGGGGGGTGAGGCTGGGGGTGGGTAGTGGGTTGAAGAGATGGGTTGGAAGGGATGGTTAAGAAAAGAAAACAGCAATGGGAGTTAAGAGATATACATCATATTGTATTGTGTTGTATTGTAGTGTAGTGTAGAGAGTGTAGAGAGTGTAGTGCAAATTAGATAATACGATGTTGATCTCAAACACACACTGCAATCTGTCTATTTATCTCCCTCCCTCACTTGCTTGCTCACAATCGAATATTTTCTTTTCCATTTTTCAGTCAAATATAGAACCTTTCGAACGTTTGTCTCCTCAGTTTTGACTTCTCATTCTCCTCTCTTTTCCTACAATTAGTGGTCTATTCTACTTTTGTACTTTGGAGTTGTTTTTATTCTTCTCCCTTGTCTTGTTCTTCTCTTTTCTCTTATTTTTCTTTTCTCCTGTTCTTTTCTCTTCCATTTCGATTCCTCTCTCTCTCCTTTCCTTCTAGGCTCTTCTCTCTTCTCTCTTTCTCCTTCACCTTCTCTTCCTATCATTCAACATATAATTGATCACCCCAGACCTATCTATTTACCCAGACCGATCCCCTCTCCCAAACCCATCAACCCATCCAACTCCCCTCCTCCTCCAAACTCTCTATCCATTCCTCCCCCAAACTACCAATCCATTCCCCCAGTTGCGGCGCGGCTTGTTAGAGCACAGCACAGCACAGCACAGCACAGCACAGCACAGCACAGCACAGCACCGTAATCTTACAAACACGAAAAAAAAAAGGAAAAAGGGCGCAAGAAGAAAAGGAAAACGACGAAGAAAAAGAAAGGTAAGACTATTAATTCAAGTGCAATCCAGGGGCCCGAGAGTAATCTATTCATTAAGCTGTTTTACCTGTCTGTTAGTCGGATAGAAAAAGGAATACCTACAACTGGGCCACAAGTCTACCCGAAATAGTATGAATGTGGAGGTAGAAATTGCATCACCATACCAAAACCACTGGAAGGAGAAAAAGGGGTAATAAACTTGTTGTTTATACATCGTAGTATAGCACAGCACAGCACAGAATAACCAGCTCCAAACAGACCTATCACACTGCCATACCACGTCATGCAGTACCATGCGATATCACATCATATCAAGAAAAAATACATATACATGTATCAAAGTAAGTAGGTAAAATACGGGTCGGGTCGGTAACACCATGCCCATCACATCCCATCCCATGAATCAGTCAATCCGTGCAAGCCCCTTTCCGTTCGTTCGTTCATCAATCAGTTTTCAATCAATCCATCCATCTTCCCTTTGGGTATCTTAATCCATCCATCCATCCATCCATCTATACATCATAATAGAGTAGAGTAACATCTCCTATCCTATCCAATGCCTAAACCATTCATCCCCTTCCCCCAACTAAACCCCCCTAAACATCCTCACAATCAAAAACCATACCGCCCCCAAAAACTTAAACGTACTCAGCCCCGCCACGCTCCACAACACCACCGCCATATAAATCGTACTCTTGGTCGTATCATCCGTACTCGTATCGATCCTCTCCAGTCCCGTAGTACTCAGCACGGCACTAGTCAGGGCAAAATTACACACGAGCCAGAACAGCACGACGGAGGATCTGAACCATTTATAATAATCCTCCTGTTTTTCCTCAGCCGTCATTTCGCGTTTCTCAGCGGGCGCTTTGGATTGGATTTTGCGCATCTCGGATTCGTACTGCGCGTCGAGATCACCGTCGTCGGTGGGGATGTTGACGTCGACTTTGCCGCCGGGTTTGAGGGTTGCGGAGGGGAGTTTCTCGGCTTTATCGTCGCCTTTGGTGCCCCAGGTGATGTCGTGGGTGTTGCAGAAGGCGTAGACGTTGAGAATGTTGATATAGGTGGGGGTGAGGAGGAGGTATTGGATGAAGGATGTGAACATGTGCCAGGGGTCAAAGAACAAGAATGAGGAGATAAACCAGAGGAGATAAGTGGAAGCGAGAGAGATAATGAGAGTGTAGAAGATTTGGTTCTTGATGATGTCGGTCCAGTTGAATTGATTCTTCGCAAGTTGGGTTTCTATCGACTTGACAGTAATGAATATTGAAGCAAACATTAAGTATCTGCATAAAAGATTAGTATCAGATGGAAGACTGGAGGGTATTTTGAAACTTACATCATAATGACGATCCAGAAATAAACCATAGACATGTAGACCTTATTAGTTCCCTGCGGTCGATTTCCCAAAGCCAGAATGAAACAAGTGAGCAGTGTAAACAGATAAAGCCATTCAAACACAACACCAAGAATGGTACCGACTTTACCCAGCAGGTTGTCGTTCCCAAGCGATGTAGTCAAGATATGGAAAACCAGGAAGAAATTAGCCAAACCGAACCAGGCGAAGATCATACTAATGGTCTGATAAGCGAATTCGACCAAGAACATGAACTTCCGTAGAAGACTGTGATCACTTCGGAAAATTTCATAGAAATGAGCCAGGGCATAAACGGCGGCGAAGAAACTTCCATTCAGCCATCGTCGACGTTGTAGAATGAGTTCGGCCATTGTATCAGGCACATCAGTTTCCCCGGTAGCTGATTTGACGTATTGCAAGATCCAATGACAATTCCTCTTTGATACCAGCTCGAAACACAAAATACGATCCTCGGCAAGATACATGTTGGCAGTGAAAATACCAGCGTTGGCACCGTGCATCTTTTCACCAGCAAAGTACTTCTCCAGAGGTCCATTTCCGGACTTGTCGTTTTGCAGCGCGACATAACGATACGCAGAGAAGGCACCAGGTAAAACCGAAATGAATCCGAAAGCTGATTCTAAAGGTTTATCGAGAATGTTACTCATCTTGTATTCGAAATTTTGCGTAGCCACCAAAGGATTCAGCAGATTCTTTCCACCCGGACCCAACATAGCCTTGATCTCACCACAAGCTCCAGCGCAAGTAGGCTCCAAATCGAACGCTTTCCAAAGCTGGTAAATCGAGTCCTTTCCTGGCTTGGTACCTGCATCAATAAGGACACAAATATTGGGATCTAAAACACGTCCGAAAGCCTGGAAAAACCATCTGTGCGAATTGATCTTTTTCTGATTCTTTTCCTTCAAACAGAAGAGCATTTGAACAGGTTGTTGTTTTGGTCGAAGCTGAACGACATCCTTCTGCAACGAAATTCCTACTTGTGTAGTATATTCATAGATGTGGGCCGTCACGTCCTTGCCATTAACTTTTTGCTTAGCGATTCCGTCCTGGTAAACTCCCAGACCAGCCAGCACAGCTCTTGTTCTGGGATTGATCTTAGCACGTCCATCGCTGACCACGCATACTACGATTTTCTTCCAGGCATCTTTTCCCCACGTCTTGCTGTCCTTTCGAGAACACATAAACTCGACATTCTTGAAAACTCCGGCCATTGTGCGCGCGAATAGTACGTCATCTTCGTTGTACATGGTTACAACAATAAAGAGCTCAGTATGCCGAGGCTTCGCGAACAGTTTCTGTCTTAGTGTGAAGCGCTCCTCGACGAATTCACTAGGATCGCAAGTCGCGGCTGAATATCTCATGTGCGTGAATTCATCTCTTTCGGGCGCAGGCGCATGGTTGACTTGGTGTAGAAGCTTGGGAGGAATTGGACAATCAAGAACGAGATTGCCATTGAATAGTTGAACTTCTTTGACTGTCTTGTATCTCCTCAATGTGGGTTGTGGTGTCGCAGCGGGGGATGGTCCATGAGCTCCATCATAACCTTTGTAATCTGCGCCGGTCGCGGTGTGAGGATCTGGCCCGTATGGCTCATGCGATTGTAGGATCGGTTGATGATCGTCGTCGCCATAGTAATTCTCTTGTTCTTCATGAAGATTAGGTTGGTATGGGGGTTGGAAATATGCATCGTGATGCGCTTGCGGATCCAGAGAGTAGCCTGACTCGTAGCTCTGACTTGGGTTTAGAGGCATGCGTGGGGGGTAGTTGTATCCTTGGTCTAAATGCTCAACGGAATACTAGAAGACTCGAGTCAGCCGCAGTCGCTCATGCCAACACGATTCTCAACCAATGGCTCACCGAAGGTTGTGCTTGTAACTGATCACTAGGTGTGCCAACTCTATGCCCTCCAGGACCCATAGGGATTTCCAAGTTGTGCATTCCAGGACTGGGTGAGCCCATTGTCGGTCTTCCATATGGCGCATCTTCCAGTTGATACCCATGAGGGTGCGAAGGGGACTGTGTTCTATTGTTCATGTCGTAGTAATCGTCTTGGCCGTGGCCAGTCGGATCTGTAAAGGATTTGATGTTAGAAAACCTCAAAGTAAATAAACACAGAAATAACGCAGATGCTGCGAACAATCTGCCGAAGAAATGAAGGCCTCCTGTGCTAGCAGAAGGTTTAAATGTGAGTGGTAAAAGTGATGCTTCAGGTTTCGTCAAAGATCCATCAAGGAATTGTCTTTGCGCAGTCGCAGGTCGTCTGTTAGAGCTGTTCCTTCAGATGTTGGTATCTAGGCGCGGCTCTTGAAATGGGGGTGCACTGGCCGAGCAGAGTGGTCCCCTCAGACATCAATACTGATCGACGCTCTCGATAATCACCGGCCTAGGTTATCACGTCGCGAAATTTGATAACGGCTTCGGGGCAAGTGTGATAATTTGGATATTGGATGTGAAAGGCGGAGAAATTTCAATGCGAAATTAGGTACAAAGGAAAAGGGGAACGGAGTGAACACACCTATTCGATTATATGACATGGTTTCGAATGTGATATTAGTTTTACTTCCGGTACAGGTATCGTCGTTCCAAATTCGTCTGGGGGTGGGGGAAGTGAGGAATGGGAGCGACGAAAAAGGTGGACTTCGAGGATTTCGAGAGTTTCCCTTTGGCTTTTTTGGCCTTTGCGCCTTTGCGAGGGGCTCTGAACAAGGCTCGAGCTTCTTCCACTTGCAGCCAGTTCCCTGGCTTTTGGGTAAATGCAAAGATGGAGAGGGAGGGAAAGGGACTCGGAAGCAGAAAGATGGGAGGATGGGAGGATGGAAGAAGCGAAAATGGACGATGCTGGCTGGGTCTCTTGTGAAGTTGGTCGTGACAGGTGAGAAGCCGGAGGACGTTTCACGTTGAAGAGCGTCGCGAATTAAAGGACAGGACGTAGGAAGTTCCTTGTATGTGGGGCAGGGATTGGAGTAAGATGGGCCAAAGTAAACAGTGCAGTGCAAGCACACTCTGCAGCTAACGTCCCGGTTGCTGGTTGCTGGATGCTGGTTGCTGGATGCTGGTTGCTGGTTGCTGAGGCAAATGGATAAATGGATGAACCTTGACTCTTTGCTCTTTAACACTTTAACGGATCCCCGTCGCCCAGGTTTCAAGCCAGTATGTTCAGATAGCACGGAGCAGATTTCCCAAATGACGCCGACCGTGTGGAAAGGATAATAAAGATCTTCAGGGAAAGGTACGGGTGGGGAATGAAATGCTTTTGCTTTAGAGAGGTTTACCTTATTGTCCATCCACCATTCAGTCAATGTCTGTTCTTCGCTATGCTGTGCTAATGCTCCCTCATCCCACACAAAGACAAAGAATCCTATTTGCGGCCACAATATTACTCGTACAGAAACCCGTTCTGATTGTTATTATTACTATTATTATTATTATTAACCTACTCAAGACCACCACCGCATTCACACAATCACACACCCCAAATCCCCTTTCAAACCCCAAAAAAGAAGATCTTCGTTTGTACTTCGAAGGAAGTAGCGCATCGCAGCGCCGCGTGGAGACATCCTCAAAATAGATTCCTTCCCTACCATACCACATGCATAGCATAGCCGCAGCATCGCAAGTCCTCAACCAATAGCCGATCAGCTTGCTTTCTCTTACTGCGTAAGACCATATATACGTAGCCTTAGACTAATCCAAAACGAAGATGAGGCTGTGCAGTTTATATATGCCACCAACTGCCGGGCAGCATAATACGATATCGTTCAATACGGTACGGGCACTTCGAGGCGATTTCTTTTACTGTATTAGATAATACCAGAAGACGATTTCTTCCATTCGCATCTCCCCATACGTCAAATCTGAGCCCAAAGGTTACACGCACGCACCCTAATCCCAACCTCGGCCAGCTTCCCCTCGACACACAGAGCGATCAAGTAGAAAAGAACGCACATCCGATCCGACGTCATGATACTCATGCCTTCTTTCCATCTTCTCCATCCCGGCTTTTGCTTTTGTAGTTGTAGCCACTAGTTAGTGTGTCTAAGGCTCATACAGTAAGACAATCAATGATTCGTGTTTTGGGAGGCTCAGAACGAGTACCACGTCTCAGGTCCAGCTAGGCGATATGGGCTGTGCGGGGCGGGATTTTGTGTAGCTTTTGCTTTTGTTCGTTGCTGTGGTTTGTGATGGGAGGCTTGATAATGAATGGCCTGCATTACCGGCATATACGGGGTTGGGGTGGGCGATTCTTGCATTTGGTTGTGTGGTATCTTGCTGGTCTTGGGGATACGATGGTCGAGGGGCCGCGAACGCGTCAGCGGGCAGTGTGGAAGTTCTTTGTGCATACTGGTGTGAGTATGGATATCAGATCAGATCATGGAGAGGCTTTCGACTTGATGCAGGGGCTGATGGTCCCTTTGACAGGTTCCTGTCGTCCGTGATGTGACATGCACGTGAATATTAAAATAGGATGCGGGAGGATCGTCCCATTGACCTTATGTCTACCAATAAAGGCGTTTTATAATAATTCATCATAGATCAATCTCATGGGTATCCATAACATCATAACCTGTAATCCCTAAGCTCTACAATCTCATGATCTATCCACCTCTTTATCCCATCCCCTCACTCTCATTCCCTCCCCTCACCCATCTTCTCCTCCTACCCCTCTCCTATCCCTTCCCTCACCTCCCCAAACCCAACCCTTCCCCCGCCCTATCCACATCACCCCTCCACCCCCGGAAACATCTCCTTCAAGAAATTCCCCGAAAACCTCCGACACTGCTCAAACGCCACCTTGAACCCCTCATTCCCGCCATAATACGGATCATCGATTTCCTCCACCGCGTCCCCCGCTTTCCCGCCTGCGGCCGCAAACTCTCCAAAAAGCATCACCTGCGCCTTTCCCTCCGTCCGTCGACTCAACGCTTGCAGGTCGTCGAGATTGTCCCGGTCCATGGCGAAGATGTAGTCGAAGTTTTTGAAGTCGTTGACTGTGACCTAGGAAAGAGGGGCGGTGAGTTAGGGGAGGGGCTGTGGGATGGGATGAGAGTAGGTAGGATGGAGTGTAGTAAGTGTGTTCAGAGGGAAGGGAAGAGCATAGAAGAACAACACACCTTCCTCGCCCTATGCTTATAATCCGTGATCCCATTCTCTCTCAGCGTATCCATCGTTCTCGGATCAGGCGGCGACCCGGAATGATAAGCTGCAGTACCTATTCTCCCATATCTGTATTAGCATTCCGTAACTGAACTTTGCTGCTATAGAAATACAGTTCACATATACTCGTGAACACAAAAACGTACCGCACGAATCAATCTTTGCGATCTTTGATTGGTAGGGTCCCTGCGCGATCATGGAGCGGAAGATACCCTCGGCCATTGTTGACCGACAGATATTCCCCAGACAGACGAAGAGAACGGATATTGGTTCTGAGGTGGACATTCTGGACTGTGTATATGTGTGTGATTTCTGACTGTGTTTTTACTAGAAGTGATCCGGAGTGGTGGAAGGGGAGAAAGTCACTTCATATATCGGCCACAGAACGGTGAGGAATTTATTTTTATGGGAAACAAAACGCACGATTCGCTGTGCAGCCAGCCGGACCGGTTTTCTTCCGATTCTATGGACGTATGTAATGGAGTCCTTTCTTTTCTATCATCCTTCATATAAAATTTCTCAACATCATATATGCATCCATCTATTTACAAGGAATCCCTTATATCTTTCGGAGCCAGTGCGATCTCGGATTCGATCTCTCGTGGCATTTTTAATCTATTCCCCGCAATATGTAACCGGGAAGTTCTGCTGAAGTTGGGATAATTAGGTGGGTTCGGGATGGACCAATCAGTGATGGGACAGAGGAGTGGGACTGGTGTGGAGTGAGGATATATCAATGACGAGAGAGATCATTTATAGTCTTGCGAGAATTATACTACAGTGTGAGGTATTAGAGGTGAGTATTGTTGATTCTCATCGACCGGAGATGACTTCTCGTTGCTAGATGTTTTCTATTTCTTCTCCAGGCTCCAGCGACAACAACGCTGTACACCAGCATGTCTTGTACGACCATGTCATATATCACGACATGCGACGGGAGAGTCAGCTCTGGCTAAATGCCTTGCTAGGTATTTGAGTATACTTCTTTCCCAGAAATATCTACAAGCCAGGTACCTAAGTTAATCATCACCGGCAGAAGATGAACATTTATCAATCCTACCTTCCCCTTTGGTCCCATGTACTATGTCGTCTCACCACGACTTCCATCTTGGCATACATATCTCAAGTGAAAGGTGATAAGCAAGGCTTTCTTCTCTACCCCTCACTTCTCAGGGGAAAAGGATAGAAGAGAAGGCGGATCCTCGATATGAGTTTGTGAATCATTCGGATCTGTATTTCTCTTATACTCAGATTTGCACCGTCATTCATACTCGAGATTTCAATTGTCATTTAGATTGTCTATCAAGTATCATTGCATTTACTGCATCCTTGGTGAGTAACTAGCCCCTATATATAGTTTCACGCTGACAGCTAATATACGTACAGATACACGATGATGCTCCTTTGTTCACTTCTAGTTCTCTGCAGTATATGTAAAATTGCAGCAGGCAGCTCTCCATTGAAGGTATTTGAGCAACTTCACGGTGTACCACAGGGATGGAGCCAACTTGGAAGACCTTCTGCATCGAAGATCTTCCAACTTCGTATCGCCCTTGAACAACCGAACCATGACCTTTTCGAGCAGAAGCTTTTTACTATCTCCACTCCTGATCATCAAGACTATGGAAAACATCTCACTCGAGAAGAAGTCAAGGAACTCATCAAACCGAGAGATGAATCGACTGAAGCTGTTCTTTCATGGCTTGAGAACTCTGGTATTTCTTCATCAGCTATCACAAATGATGGAGAATGGATCAACTTTCGTACCTCTGTTCGTCAAGCAGAGCAGATGCTGAATACTACCTTCTACTATTTTGCGCACCAATCAAATAGCAGAAGCAAGCTACTTAGGACTCTACAGTATTCCGTTCCAGAAAATCTCACCAACCATATCACCATGATCCAATCTACCACGAGGTTCGGGCAGATAAAAGCACATAACAGTCAACTATTCCGTATCGGATCAGCATCAAGTGTCTCGGCCGCGGTTGATGCAGCATGCAATACTACTATGACCCCTTCATGTCTCCGAGATCTTTACAACATAGGAAACTACACAGCGAAACCGGACCCCAAGTCACGTTTCGGGGTATGTGGATATCTCAACCAGTACGCAAAATACGATGCATTGGACGTCTTCCTTAAAAAGTACGCACCATATGCACTATCTCAGAACTTCAGCTATGCTCTCATTAACGGAGGTCTCGACACCCAAAATTCCACCCTCAGCGACGTAGAAGCCAACCTCGACATCCAATACGCCGCATCCATTGGCTACAAGTCCAACATAACCTATTACAGCACCGGCGGTCTAGGCTTCCTCGTCCCCGATCTCGACCAACCGGACCAATCAGATAATCAAAACGAGCCGTATCTTGATTTCCTTAAATACGCTCTCGCTCTTCCAGACAATGAACTCCCTCAAACAATTACAACTTCCTACGGAGAAGACGAACAGTCCGTTCCGGAATCTTACTCAAAAGTCGTGTGTAAAATGTTCGGTCAGCTCGGTCTTCGTGGTGTCTCGGTACTCTTCTCCTCTGGCGATACCGGCGTCGGCTCAGCATGCCAGACGAACGACGGAAAGAATACAATGCGCTTCTTGCCAATCTTTCCAGCAGCATGCCCATACGTCACTTCTGTCGGTGCCACGAGATACGTAGAGCCTGAATCTGCCGTTTTCTTCTCATCGGGTGGATTCAGTGATAGATTCCCAAGACCAGCATATCAAGATGACGCGGTAAAGGGGTATCTGCATATTCTCGGCGATAGGTGGAAGGGACTGTATAATCCTGCTGGACGCGGGTTCCCTGATGTGGCTGCGCAGGGTTTTAACTATCATATCATTGATAAAAACTCAACCACGGGTGTTTTCGCGGACAGGACGGCTTCGGGAACGAGGTCTGTCATCTAATTCATTCGTTCAGTCTCGCTTCTTCCCCATCTCCTTCTCCATGCTCTTTCCAGAAATCGAATACTTGCTAATTACCCAACAGTTGTTCCTCCCCCACATTCGCAGCAATCATCTCTCTGCTCAACAACGCACGTCTCTCCGCAGGTAAACGACCGCTCGGTTTCCTCAACCCCTGGCTGTATTCCCAAGGTAAGCAGGGTCTGAATGATATCGTGCATGGTGGCTCGAGGGGTTGTACGGGGAAGGACCAGTATTCGGGACTGCCCACGCCGTTTGTGCCGTATGCGAGTTGGAATGCGACGGCCGGGTGGGATCCGGTTACGGGGTTGGGAACGCCGGATTTTGGGAAGTTGTTAGGGCTTGTGAAGGGGTATTAGAGGGGAGTGAATGAATATATATGATACGGTATGGTATGTGCTTTCTAGTTGCTTCAGCTTGGAATGCGGCCCCTATGATTTCGCATCACTAGAAATGATAAAATCATTTTATTCAGAAGCCTTTCTATATTATATCACTTCCAAAATATAGCCACCAACTATATGCTAGCAAAGTCTGTATAGTTTTATGCTGTATAAACATTTCGCATATCATTACACCGAAATTGAGGCTGATACCCCGCAAAATGACTTGAAATCTTCCGGAAGAGCTCTTGTAGAACTTTAGAAACTCATATGATGTAACAGGTCAAGTCGTCACTTAAGATGCAATATTATGGAAAAATCATTCATTCTCATTGTTTTCTCTTCATACATTTTCCCACACGATTTGAGTCCTTAACAACCACAAACCATGCTGATTAAACCCCTTCTCCCATTCTTTAGCATACTTACCACTCCTGTCTTTGGAGCATCCTGGATCGTCCCGGGAGTAGTATGGACAGATACAGACGGTGTTAAAATCGATGCACATGGTGGTGGTATTTTTCAGCATGAGAATACATTTTACTGGGTTGGTCAGGGGGATGGCGATAGTATGTATTCCAGACACACTTAGATGGAACCAGGAGCCTGAGTATTCTAACCATTGCTTCTCAAGATGTTACCGCTCGTATGTACTCCTCTACCGATCTTCTGAACTGGGAAAACCGCGGTCTGCAGAGCACGGTTGGGGGAATGTGGAGACCAAAGTTGGCAAAGTTGGAGGGAGGGTTTAGGGTAGGTTGTGATTTTATCTAGAAGTTGGATATGGAAATAGCGCTGCAATATGCTTTGGATGAAGGATGTTGGAGAATTATGGTTATTTTAGTTCTTATATTGATGTCGTTGCAGATATATGGTCAAGTCTCTCGTCACGTCCAGCCCCTGGAGTCGACTCAGATAGTCGGAGGATACACCATCACTCAACCAGCAGTCTATCTTCCGCCTAACAACTATTCATACTCTGATACGGGCATATTTCGGGATGATGATGGTACGTAACTCCGAGACGACCCCTTTTGCAAGATGGGAATACTGATCTCATACCAGGCACCTGGTACCTCCTAACCAGCGCCGACCACAACACCCTCCAAGTGAACCAAATCCACACAAACGGGACCATCGGCGCCCGAATCAACTCCCTAAGTACGTATCCATACCCCCCACCCCACCATCTCTATCCCACCCCCAAACCAACAAACCCATTCTTCAGCCGGCGCCCCCTACGAAGCTCCCGGCATGATAAAAGTCGACGGTATATACTTCCTAATCGTATCCGGGAAAACAGCCTACGCACCTAATCCCAACAAAATGTTCTGGACAACATCCATCAACGGGACTTGGACTGGTCCGTTCGATATTGCGCCTAATACTACGAATACGTATGATTCTCAAAACAGCTTTGAGCTGGCTGTGGAGGGCTCGGAGTGTACGACGTATGTTTATATGGGTGATCAATTCGATGCTACGGGTTCGGAGGAGTCGAACTATGTGTGGCTTCCAATGGCTATCAATAGCAGGTGAGAAATCTCGGTTTACTTCGCTCGAAATCCTATACATTGTGGACTTTTAGGCTAATAATAAAACTTCACATCTAGTGCTAAAACGCTCACGCTTGAATATCATTCTATGTGGAAGGTAAATGTATCTACAGGCATAGTTTCATTCCCTACAGTTGCGAAAAGACACGAAGCAGAGCATGCTGAGCTTTCGGGGCGTGCAGGTGAGGATACACTTCTCTTCGCACTTCTGCTTTTCATATTATTTCTGATAATTCAATAGTGGGCGCAGATTGTGAACACTGTGTGAGCAAACGTGCTGTCTATGGGAGTGAGTGATATAATCCTAACCCCGAATTTAATATATACTCCGGGATTCAGGCTGACTAGATTGTAACTGGCTAGTTAGCAGACACAGCACAGTTACTTTCCACAATGTGACAGGCACTGGATCTCCACAGTGGATGTCCTTCCAGTACACTGTTAGTAATCCTAAAGGTAAGTAATTCAAAAATTCCATAACCCCTCAAGTTGCAAATCTCGATTACACAACACAGTCTACTAACACCCTTCCTCCTCCACACCCAGCCGGCGAGACATATATATCCATAAACAACCACTCAGTGCTCAAACTCTCATCCCTCAATTCCCGAGCTGGATACGCGAAGATAGTTCCAGTGGAAGTGACGCTGAATCGTGGAGATGGGAATGTGGTTGAGTTTGGCGCTGTTGGTGATGAAGGTATTGTTTTTCAATATAGATAACTGCTATGGTGCACCAGTATACTGATAGTAAACAATCGAGCAGATTTTGAGGTCGAGATTGAGTGTCTTGAAGTTTATGAGGAGGAGAGTTAGGGTGCTTCGGTGGACATTCTGGTATGGAAATAGTAGGTTGATGATGATATGTGAGAAGTATTTGGATAGTGGAAAGATAGTAATATCTTGGAGTGTTTAGGATATTAGTTTGATGATTGTAATTAGCTGTAATATATTGTCTCAAATCGACTTGTTCTTTAGATGGCTGGCCAAGAGGACTTCTGTATTAGACTGATCATAATTTAATTATCGAGTGCTCTCAACGATGTCGACGCCGACCTGGAGGCCCTACGAGAAGAATTCCTTCAACCTCTCACTCAACCCATCTATCTCACCCCTCCTCCCCTTTTCCAGCACAACAAGTGCTTCCTCGACAGGAGCTCTCACATCCCTAACAGCATCTCGAGGCAAACCAAGCAATTCCTCCCGTTTCCTCCCCCACACATCCCCATCCCAGTCCCTCCGCACCAGCAGCACCCCCCTCTCCACCACATCCTCCCCATCAACACAGATAAAAAACCTCCTATCCAGCCCCTCCACAAAGCGTTTTTCCCGACAAAGCCAAGGAAACCACCTTACAGCCTCATCATAACTCCAGTGAATATTCTCCAGGCCATGTCCCTTGGACTTGAGCACTTCAGGTGTGAAAATCAATCTCTCCTCGCCAGGCTTCCGCTTAGTAGCTCTGGAGTCGATTAAAGTTTCACAGAAACCAAGCCCCTTCCCGTGAGTGTTGTACTGGAAGACGATGAAGACGGGCTGTGAGCGTATGCTCTCTGAAGGCCAGTCGGCGTCGCTGTTGGCGAGGGTTAGGAAGCGGGTTTGCAGACCGTCATGGCAGGAGTAGGGGATGCGGATGGGTGGAGGAGTGGCGTTCTCTGTCTTATCGGTTGTTTCTGGGAGACTTGCATCACTTGACGGTAGTTTAACTATCAACATGCCGTTTTCATCAGGGTTGGCTGTATCGATGACTAGGATGTGAGTTTTGTGCAGATATCGATTCTTTAAACAGCGTTGGGGATGTAGGATAGCGGCTTGCTGAACGAGGTCTTCAGCAGAGGAGGAGGACGCAGGTGTGAGTTTGGCTTGGACGCGACAGGCAAGGTCTTCGGGCGACTTATACCTGAACCCTGGCTCCAGTTCGGCAACAACTTGTTCTTCGGATAGACTTGAGTGAATGTAAATGGGGATGTAGTAGCCTAGGGGAACATTCTTGGTTGGTGCTGGTGGTCAATCATCATTATCGACCTCATTGTCCTTTTCATTTTCGTCACTTTCAATGTCGTCATCATCATCTCCTCCATCATCATCAGAATTGAACTCATAGTATTCTTTCGCTTCCTCCCACTCCATATTCCAAATTTGCAAGTTTATAACAGTCAACCCCGAATCCACAGCTTTAATGCGAAACAAGCCAACATTACAATCACCATCGTCATCATCCAGCGTGACTAATATGACACCTTTAGTCTGCCAGTCTTTTTCTACAGCAGCGATGAAATAGAAGGGCTCGAATGTCTTCTGCGCTGCCAAATCGATGTGATAATCAAAGACGGCGCGCAGTGACTGGCCGATGAAACGTGATTGCGGCGCAAGACGTACGCATGTGCCTTGCTTGTTGCCAGTGTCGATGCACCCGGTTTCGCACTCGCGCTGGTAGTCTTCGAGCTCTGCATCGGTTAGGTCGACGAGACTGTAGAGAGCGATGGGGAGGCGGCATTCAGGTTCGTCACGGTAATGTGCCATTGACGGCGCCCGGGCGGGTAGGGAGAGGTCTGGTTTGCCGGACATGATGTTTTGGGCTTCAGGGGAATGATGAAGTTGTGCGCCTGACCTTCGGAATAGTTCCTACTCAGCACTGGGTTCCTTAAAAATAAGGTAAATGATCTTGATAGCTTGGAACAATGGATAGAGGGAAATTGGAATGTTGTAAAGAGCAAACCATTTAAAGTCTTAGGTTGCCTTGAACCTGTGAGATGACATAAAGAGGAGTGCGGCAAAGCGCCCGGATGATACTTCTCTGCCAACCCCCAATCGGAAGCCTGGCATTTCACAAGTGACGAATGCTGCCATAATGGTGAGGGATAAGAGTTTGTGTTGGTTGCTGAGTGGCTGCGCCGTGTAAGCACTTTTTATATCTGCCTCAAATTTCTGCACATTTGTATTCCTTTGCAAGACCCATGCCTAGTCCCTCGCTCGGTCACGATCGCGTAACCCTCGTCTACGTTTCCAACTTCCAATACCGAAGCAGCGAAGCACCTCCAGCATCACCATCATCACAACAAACTCCTCTGCTGTAGTCATGGCAGACCTAAGATCTTGGCCAGGCAACTACCAGTCATCAAGAGAAGTACCCAACGTACTTCGACAATGAAACCCATGTGTGCTCGGTAGGCGCGATTTCAATGTCGACTCGAGCCTCAAACGGGCAATAATTCTAGCAGCTAGGGACGGCCACCCTGCAGCTGTTTGGACTTGCTTAGCTTCGCATCGCAACAAGACATAAAACCCACGTATGTTATAAAAAGGTGGGTTAGTTGATAGGTTCATTAATAATGGACACACCGCTGTATTCGAAGCAATGGCATCTGTAGACAGAAAAGTTGTCACTTTTCCACCTGGTCACGGCAATCTGCCACTTATTCAAGCTATAAAGCGAGGGAAAACCGAAGTAGTCACGGTAATTCTTCGACACGGTGTTATACGTATCATACCACCAACTGGAAGTGAAGGCCGGGAGGAATGCCAGGTGATTGAGTCTTATGATGATACGACACACACTAGTTGCCACGCGTCGAGACCTGTCTTTCCTCCTTCGCTTCGTTCGAGCCTAACACCGCCTACTTTACGCACTTAGTTGTTACTTCGTGTGTATCGGTGACAACAGCCGTAAACTACTTCTGAGCTTCAGACTGCTGTCGACTCGAGTGGAACAGAGTAGAGGTTCTCTTGTAGGAAGTAGAATATGAGAGAAAGTAGATAAACAAAATGATGAACTTACAAGAAATGGCAAGACCTATCGTAGAGTAAAGGCCAATACACATCGAGATAGCCTCAGATTCGAGATGCGGTCTTCCCACGGCAGAAGAAGCATTCCGATTGGGGCATATATTGTAGCTTATTACTGTTGTGGAGAGAATCTCAAAAAGAACCTAAGGAACTGTAATAATTTCATTATCCGAGTGTCTTCAAGGTGTTGAGGCCGACATAATCTCTAGCAAAGTTTGCAGTATACGTAGTAGAAGAGTCGGGATATCTGACCAAGAAGCCGTTTTCAAGTTCTTCCAGTCAGGTTCGGGGCGCTCCTCCCGAGTAGAAGGCTTGATGAGAGAAAAAAGGTACACCCAGAGGCGGGTGAGATAAGGTCCAACTATTGGAAAGCTGGAGATGATAGAGCCAATCGACCCTAGATGTGTGATGACTGATAGAATGATTGCCCAGGCACCTATAGTGCTAGAAAAGAAGTTATCGTTGGATTGATTGGTGTCAGGAAATTGATTTTGAAAGTGTGCGTGTTGCCTGGAGAGGAGAAAGTAAAGTATTCTCGATTTGCACTCGATATAAATATATGGGCAGTCACCCTAACTCTTGCTCTTTCTTCTTTTGCGCCGTTCGACTTCTGCATCGGACCTTCCAAAAACCCATCCTTTCGCCTTTAAAGTCATAACGTAGGTGCTGGCTTGTTTGAATTTTAAAGATTGCCCATATTAGGATGTACACCTTACAGGAAGTCTCCACGAGCGGTGACCAACTTTCACAACTCACAGTAGTTGATTAAGGTCGTGACGACAGGAATACAATCAAGTATTTACTGTATGTACACTAGACGCCACTCCTATGCTGTTCAGCAGTATGCCAGCTCTAATGAGCCTTATCTCCCGTTCCCCTTACCGTGGGCTGTGATAATTCGTCAACCACTCACTAAATCCGCATTATCCACAATTTGATTGGAACATTGAAGGACCAATAGTAACCATTTGTTACAGTTCTCAGGAACACGTCTCAATCTCGAAGTTGTTTCGAATCTTGTAGATTGACTGATATTAGTGAATCAGTACGCCCTCAGCCCCGGTGTCCCACATCCTCTGAACCGAACCCGGCTCATAGTCTGGTCCCAGATGCTCTGTCCGAGTGATGTAATCCTTTGAATCGCATAACTTGAGACGTCGGTTGTAAACGATCTCATTCTTACATTAGAGTTGGCGATGTAATCCGGTGTGTCGCGCAACCGCTGGGTAAGAAAAGTTCGCCATTTCATATCGGATGGAGAGCGACAGTGACCGAGCTGGTGATATGATACAATAGTAATATGCACAAATTCCAAGTCTGGATCATTAGGATCATTCCTCTCTAACGTAATTGAAGTTATGAAATCCGTTAGGCAGATAGTACAAGATGTAGGTACGTCCTTGCATTCCTCTAAACGATTGAATTTATCGGAGACCCAGTCACAAGGCGACAGCGGAGGAACCAGCGTAGGTCGTATGGCTGCAAGGTCACCCGGATCGCGTCTCGCTAGATGAGTTGTAAAATGCGGACAAATATAGTGTTCTTCTTTTCTTATATCATCGCAGTTCCTCCAATACTTTCCGTGCAGTTTAAACTGGTGTGAAATTTTTAGAAATACCTGATCTTGAAGAATTCGAGCCTCAGTAGTCAGTTTCCATTCCCGTGAAAAGGGATTGTAGAAAAGACAAGGCACATCCTCTTGCTTGAACCGGTCCAGGCTGAGTCCATTTCCACGCCCAAATAGATGCTCGTTCATGACAAGGCGAACGTGGTAGAAAGCGATATGCATGCCCCCGAGATTGACCGCTTCGGGTTTACATGGTGGTGGTGCCCATGACCTCTTGCTCCCAATTGTAGGTGCCCAGGACGCCGAGTACCGGTGGAATTTCCTACAGGTATGACAATAGAAAAGATCCCGACTGACACTCTTTTCCAGCAAAAGCAGAAGGCCCCCCAGGCTTTCGGGGTCTAGCCGGCGTCTCGTGGCAGGGAAAAATGCATGAAAAGCCAACTTGCAGGTAAGTGCGGTCGCAACAGCTGACTCGGGTGGAAGATTTTCCAAAATCTGATTTACGATGTCGAGAGGCTGTTGTAAGGTTAGCAGGAGTGACGTTGTTTGCAAATTCGAAGTGCTTGATGGCCATCCCAGCCAGCGACGTAGGAATTCTGTTAAAGACATAATAATGAAGATGCGTCTTTTCTGGGCAAGTTAGTAAAGGATAGTAGAAGATATTGAGAAATTCTCCGAGTTTTTATAAGTAGATTGAAGGAACAGAAGAACCCTAGGAACCTCTAGTTTGTTACTTAAGTGATTAGTAACTATGAAGAGCTGAAGTCTGTTCATTTCGCATATGATAAACTTTCCCTCTAGAAGACTCCGGTTCTGGTAGTATACTTCCCTCGCATTGTATTACTATGGAATCAAATAAAGAGTTGCAGAAAGTGTATTAATTGAGTAGATTCTAGTGGTAGTGGTACAAGATTTCCAAGCGACTTTTAGTACTTGGCTAGAGAAATAGATCGCTTACCTAATTGCTGATGCTAGTGGGGCAAGTGAGGCTAAAATAACCTCCGACATTCCGTTGTCGTCATGATTTGAGATAAATGGAACGACCTGTAAGTTGAGAGATTCTTCTTGTGTAGACCTGACCCGTATGAGGGTTTGTCGTTTACGTTTGACGGCCGATTGTTATCCTACACTATTTTGTGCCTTCCAACACGTCTTTATACCATTAAGATATCACAATGGGTCTCCAAAGACTCCCCAATGGCCCTGCGCGTTCTCTGTTTACCAACCAATTGCCCCTCTATGATTTTCTGGCTCCAAGCTTGACCCATCTCCCCAGATCTTCTCGGAGAGCCCGCCCTCTATCAACAGCCTCATCGCCTCCACCTCCTACTTCAAAGACGCAGAATGCAGAAGAGTCGCATACTTCGAATCCCTTTCACCCCGAGCCACGCGCTGGTGCCGAAGCGATTGCGCATACCTCACCGAAGAACAAGCCTTTGACCCAAGCACAAAAAGACTTCCTTAGTAGCGCTGTAAGTCGGACTTTCACTTTCACCACCCTCATCCATCCTCACAATAATCTGCTGGTTGCTGACAATACATGCCTCAGCTGCGCGTCAACCAAGCTGGAGAACTTGCTGCAACGTTAATATACACTGCACAAACACCCCCAATCGTTAATTCCCACCCACACCTCCGCCCTCTAATGCGCCATATGTACGACCAAGAAGCCGGACACTTTAAGACATTCAATCACCTACTCTCCCGGCACCGTATCCGACCTACTGCTATGTACCCCGTCTGGTCTCTTGCGGCTAGTGTCCTTGGCTGGTCAACCGGTATCATGGGACGTGAAGCAGCTATGGCATGTACTGAAGCTGTGGAGACGGAGATCGGCACGCATTACAATGAGCAGGTGCAAGTTTTACTTGAGATGGAGAAGGAGATGAAAGCAAGGGGGGAGGATATGGGCGAAGAGCTCACAGAGTTACTGAAGACGATTAGGAGGATTAGAGATGAAGAGTTGGAACATTTGGATCATGCGGTTGAGAATGACAGTAAGAAGGCTGTGCCACATGAGTTCTTGACCGGGGTGATTAGAGCAGGGTGCAGAGGGGCGATATGGGTCAGTGAGAGAGTTTGATGGAGTGTTTGCGCTCTAATATCAAGTGAATGAGTCGGGAAGGCTTAAAATGCAAACCCTGTCGAGTGATAGGTATTATGTCTTATGCAGAAGTGGTGCTCTGCTGGATGGACTAGCAATTCAGGTACTACTGCAAGAGTGAAGCTCTCCTGTAGTCTTACTTGTACTTACCAACCCGGGATAGTCTCGCTTCTCTAATTCTCTACACCTCTTCGTTTATTGTATGAGTATTAAAAGTTTCTGTCTTGACTCATTCAGCACATAGCGTCCATCTTCCTCCCCAAATTCACCTATTCCAAGGCAAACATCGATATCCATCCGTGGACCAACGTTTCAGCTTTTATCAAATCACAAGAAGAAGGCACCAATCAAGCGGGTCCTGCCAAAAGTAGTTGGTCTCGTGCAAACTTTACCTTTGCTTCTCACGCTTTTCACACATCACCAGTAACGATCGCTATCACCATCACTACCGTCACCAGCACCATTCATCACGACCATCACCACCAACACCCACATAGTTACAATACCATCACCCACATCACGACGAACACAACATCCACTTACCCATAATGCCTACCATAAAAATCAAGCCTCTCTCCTCCAGCCCCATCCCCTCGCCCTCTTCCTCCAGCTCCCTCTCCTCCGCCCCCTCCATCTCCCAACTCGACCTTCTATATCAACCTTCGCTCTCTCCCCCACACACCGTCCAAGAGAATGACGCTAAAGAAGCGGAACCCGTCCCACCTGTTCTCTATTTGGCGGTTGGAAGAGACATGAACCCCGCCTGCATGCACCGTTTGACGCCTTCCGCCCAAATCCTTGATTTCGCGCGTTTGGACAACTATGAATACATCATCGACCATCGCATCGAACAACCATGTGTTTCACCCTGTCCGCAAACGCAAACGCGCACAAACAAACACAGCAAAAAAGTCGTCTACGGCCTCCTCTACGAGCTCCCCCCTCGCACGGTCCTCGACCTACACGCCGCGTGGACGGGCCCTCATGGAGAAATGCTAGAAATGGTCACCGTAACCGTGATGCGCATAAGCGTGGACCGCGGCCTGGGATGGGGCGTAAGGAGAGATATGCAGGAGCTGGGGTGGGTGAAGGATGTATGTGTTTTTGTGGGGAAGCGCGGAGAGGTCGATGTTGGGCTTGCGGAGGGCTGCAATGAGGAGGTTAATGTGGGGATTGTGCATGGGTGTATTTGGGGGATTCCGGATACTTGGGTGGAGGAGAATGTGAGGAGGTGGGTTAAGCATCCGGTCAAGGGGTTGGTTTGGTGAGGAGAGGGGTGGAGTGGAGTTGGTGGGCGGGGAGAGAGCTGGGGAACGGATGTTTGGTCCATTTGACAGATTTATATGGTTGCTATGTGTGAGCGTGTCACTCTCGCATTTTGTTACAAATTGTGCCGACTTCGTGTTGATACCAATTCATTTCATTCATGTATCGACGTTACAACTAGATGCTAGGAATTATCATATTCGTCTATCTTAAGGTTTCGCTTTTACGCACATGTACAACCTAAAGACACAGAATAGCAGTGAACGAAAAGGAAATGCATCAAGTCAACAGCTTTCATCATACCAAAACTCATTCAAATTTTCGACTGACCAGCGACCTCAACACCCGACTTCCCCGCCAACGTATCATTAACAAACCTCACCGTATCCTTCATCATCTCATCACTAAACACATGTCCCGCATCCGCATAGACATTATCCTCCAAATAAACACCCCCATCCTTATACCAGCCACCAGTAGCATTTTTCAAAAACTGCAAAAATGGCTCCGAGCAATGGTAAGGCACAAGCTTATCAATACCTCCCGAACACACCAAAATCCTCTTTCCGCGGATCGTCTGATCTAGGATTTCTCGTATGCGCTTTTGCTCGCTTTCGGAGGGGCTGGCGTCGATTGAGGAAGTCCCGAAGATGAGTCCTTTGGGATCATATTTCTGGACGCTGGTGACGAGGGCGAGGGGGAAGTCTTTGCTGCCGAGGAAGGAGGCGCCGTTGGAGGAGGTGTAGGTTGGGAGTTTGGAGAGGCGCGCTCGGTCGATCATTACGCCTTGGGTATGTTAGTATTGGTACTTGGAAAGAGGACAAATGTTAGGATGCATCTGAGGATTGTCTTCCCCATGAATGTTTGAGAATTGAATTTTAAAGTTGCTTTGTGAGATAAGGAAGACTTCAGAACATTTGAATATGATTGTATAAAAATAATTCAGACTTCATGCCTTGCTCTGGTATCGTTTGGGTTTTTGGTGTGCTGTCATTCCCGTGGAACGCGAACAGGGTAGAATGTATGCAATATGGTACTCACGCATGTAATCCGGACAGCCAATAATCACAACACCAGCGGTGACTCTGGGATCGGCAAATAGTACCTGCCATGCAGCATGGCCACCAAGAGAGATGCCCAGGACAAGATGCTGTTTGATGGGTGGCGAGTCGACGGTATTGAAAACGTAAGAAGGGAGGTGGTCAATAAGCAGACTTGTATCTGTAGCAGTCCCGTGGAATATACTATTGATATCAGACATTGAAAGCACGAGGTTGCAAGGCTACGCACCTGAACATATCCTGGGCATGGTTCTCATTGCCGGATCTCCAAGCTTCGTTTGCAAGAGGTATGACTTCCCTGCTGCCATGATTTCTTTGGTCGAATGCAACAGCGATCAATCCCACGGTTGGGTTTGAACTCGACTGCTTGTTCCATTCATGGATGCAGTTGGATGCTACATTTTCCATGATCTTTTTGGTCTGTAGCCTCGGGTGGAGGAGCCAAAGACATGAGATGGAGGTACATTTTGCGGGGACTTCTTCCAACCCATAGACTGTAGTGAGAATACCGGCGATATGGAAGGTCTTCTCAGAGACCGATGCAGCTGCCTTTGAGGCGTTTTCAAGAGGATTGGGGGTAGCCATGATGCGGTATTAGCTGTACCATGTACCAAGGTCGGATGCAGAACCGTTTACCGGGTGTGACCGCCCACCACCTTACCAAAGCCGGAAGTAATATCGATGACAGCAAGGTGGGGCAAAGAACGCGGCGCTCCAATGCAAGATGGCGAGATCGTTCTTAGGCTTCTTGTTCCGACCTATCAAGGATCTTAGAAGTACTTGCGAGTTCGCAGTAACTTAGCAGCAGCATTTGCTTTGCATTACTGCATTACTGGCCCAAGTTAGAGAGGACGAACATAAAACATCCGGATTGCTTCACGTCCGTATACTTCGTAGATTGTGGAGCAGCTCTTTTCCTCTGTGCTTCTAGAAATTCAAATAGGGGTCTAAAAATAAGGGATCTGGTAAGATCTTCCGGCCACCCCAGTCAATACCGTCAAAATCATGGTATTTTTTGTTGGACTCCGTGGTTATCAGGTAAGACTTACCATTTAAATCCATGCGAAATTGGCTGTACCATACTTCACACTTCATACTTCATCCATACCTTACCACATTGTCTATGGCACGCCGTACACGCCTTTGTACAACATAGGAGCGAAAGTATCATCACCATTTCTTTTCCCCGAAACTACTAGGACCTTCACAATACCGCCTTTACTCTCCCCCGAACTAGACAAGATCGAGCCTAAAGCAACCTTGGGAACCGTGGATCAATACTACAGCCAACACCTCGTTGAGAATTCCACAGATAACAAGTCAGACGACAATTGCAACTGCTCATTATGATATTTGGAGAATACCTCTAGCACCACGAATTTGTCCTTCTTGGACCAATCTTGTTAACGGGACTCTCCTTAAATTGGGGCTTCGTCAGATCTCGAATTTAGAAGCTTACTATGGCATCAAGCCCAGGAGGTTCGATTTCACCAACCACACGCACTCCGCGGTCCCAATCGCCTGCTAATACTCGTGCAATTGGGATGACAGACGCACGGCCGACTGGCATACGAACTGTGAGCGCTAGCAAGCTGCAAACCTCCCCCAATGCTCCTCTCCCCTCGCCCAATTCAAAAGGAAAAGCGAGCAAGCTGTCGAATGAAGCGACTGATTATTTGAATGGCGGCGTTTCCCATAACTCACCTATCGAGCCTAGAGTCGACTCTAGCAATGCCGGATTGTCTGCAGAGCAACCTGCACCCAAACCCTTTTCCAGCCCGCCTATCTCATTCCCGCACGATACGACAATCAATGGCACTGCGACACCGCCTGGCAGACGTAGTGTGTCGTTCGCACGAGATATGTCAACGGAGCAATTTTCTTCGAGAACGGATTCATGGGGAGTGGAGGATGCCGAAACACCAGGGAGGAGAGGTCAATCGCTGATGTCGAAGTTGAAGGCATTGGCTACGACAAGTGGAATGCAAACACATGGCAGAAGTTCAAGCAACCCTTCGAACACGTACGACGAATCTACCGGTGTGACGCCCCATCCTTCGAATATTCCACATACCTTGGAAGAAGAAGAAGGCAGCGATGCCGATGCAGAGGAGACTGCGGATGAAGGGTTCTCGAATCAAGTGATCCGCAATAAAAAGAAGCGGAGGACGCGAAGACCACAGGCGAACGAGGGCGGTAGCAGCACGGTTCCAAATACACCACGACTCCGTGCCCCTGGGCCTGCGGACTCCCCGAGCGGAACTCGATCGTTCTTCCTTGGCCGACGTGCAACTGATGGATCTCTGGAGGCAAGGGGACATCTTTCCGAGGGCGAAGGACGTGATAGATTCGCAGGAGGAAGTGCTTGGAGACGTGGAAGTACTTGGATGAACAGTCGCGGGTTGGGAATCACAGATTCAGGACAACAAGAATTAGATGGTGCCAGATCAAGGAGACCTAGCCAGTTTAGGAGAATGACCGGACTTGGTGGCCAGAGTGAGGGAGAAGCGCAAACGCCAAGGAGACCTCTATTCTCCGGAGAAAGAGCTAGCACCTTTGGGGCTCAAAGATGGCGCATGCTAAAACATGGCCTGAAGTTACTGGGGCAGAGAAAAGAAGAGCATAGGGTGGATTATTTGAAGTCCGCTGAACTCATGGCTGAATTGCGAGCTGGGGCGCCGGCAGCGCTCATGCTGGCTAGTATGATACAACGGGATGAGCATGGAAACAAGCGAATTCCTGTCTTGCTCGAACAGCTCAAACTTTCAATCACGGACAGCAAGCCTATGGATGACGACGCAGATGAGTCCGAAAGGCATCTTGTATTCCGAATTGAACTCGAGTATGGCAGCGGTCTAAACCGAATGAAATGGGTGATTCATCGGTCACTCCGCGACTTCGCAAACTTGCATTTACGGTATAAGTTCCAAGGCAGCAGCGATAAATACCTAAGAAGTGATGTTGATGCACGACCGAAGCAGCCGCGGTTCCCCAAATCAGCGTTCCCTTACTTCAGAGGCGTTCGAGGACTAGGGGAGAGTGACGAAGATGAGGCAGACAATATCCGAATCGATGAAACCGCAGCTGAAGCAACGCAGAGTGAGACGGAACGAAGGCGGAAGAAGAGACGGCCATCTTTCAGCGCTAATCGAAAAAGCTCTCGTGTTCTGGGGGCAGATGTGAGCGCGAGCGTTACTCTCAATGCGGAAAAGCAAAAGAGAATCTACAACGAGCGTCAGCGAAGGCGCTTGGAGCAGTACCTCCAAGAGATGATCCGATGGCTCATTTTCAGACCGGAAAGTAATCGTTTATGCCGCTTCTTGGAACTTTCTTCGATGGGAGTGCGATTGGCTGCTGAGGGCAGCTATCACGGGAAAGAAGGGTACTTGGTCATCCAGTCTTCAAAAGGCTTGGATATGCGAAGAATCCTTACACCGCAGAACGTCTTTGCACGTCACTCTCCCAAGTGGTTCTTAGTCAGACACAGTTACGTTGTTTGTGTAGAATCACCTGAAAACATGCACATCTACGATGTCTATCTAGTGGATGCAAAGTTCGAGATACAGAAGAAGAGGAAGAAGATAGCTGACATGGGTCGAAAAGGAAAGGAGAAGGAAAAGGAGAAGGACAAAGCAGAGGGTATCTCGCAGCTGGAAAGATCAGCGAAGCACCCGCAGCACCACAGTCTAAAATTGCAAAATTCCGAGCGCAAAATAAAGCTACTGGCGAAAAATGAGCGTCAGCTCAGACAATTCGAGGAGTCGATAAAATACATGGTGAGCAATACAGCCTGGTCAAAACCGCATCGGTTCGGTAGTTTTGCGCCGGTAAGAACTGGAGTAGTTGCTCAATGGCTTGTAGATGGTCGTGATTACATGTGGAATGTTTCTCGCGCAATCAATGAGGCTAAAGATGTGATTTATATCCATGATTGGTGGTTGAGTCCTCAATTATACATGAGAAGACCAGCAGCTATCAGTCAGAAATGGCGTCTGGATCGATTGCTTCAGAAGAAAGCAAGAGAAGGTGTGAAGGTTTTCATCATTATTTACAGGAACGTCGAGGCAGCCATTCCCATTGACTCTGAATTCACGAAATTCTCCATGCTTGACTTGCATCCAAACATTTTCGTCCAGCGATCGCCCAATCAATTTAAGAAGAACCAGTTCTTCTTCGCCCATCACGAGAAGATTTGCATTGTAGATCACACTGTGGCTTTTGTTGGAGGTATCGATCTCTGCTTCGGTCGTTGGGATACGCCTCAGCATTCGGTGGTCGATGATAAGCCGACTGGATTTGAACAATCAGATTCACCCAAGGATGCCGACCATTGCCAGCTCTGGCCTGGAAAAGATTACTCAAATCCTCGTGTACAAGATTTCTACAAACTGTCTGAGCCCTACGCAGAAATGTACGACCGTACAAAGACTCCTCGTATGCCTTGGCATGATGTTGCGATGCAGATTGTTGGTCAGCCCGCTCGAGATTTGACCAGGCATTTTGTGCAAAGATGGAACTATGTGCTCAGAGGCCGAACCCCTACGCGACCAACTCCTTTCCTCCTTCCTCCACCAGATTACAACCGCGCTGAACTAGAAGAACTTGGACTTACTGGTACATGCGAGGTGCAGATATTACGTTCGGCTTCCGATTGGTCTTTGGGACTGATGGAAACCGAACACAGTATCATGAATGCTTATTGTAAGATGATCGAGGAGTCTGACCATTTCGTCTACATGGAGAACCAGTTCTTTATCACTAGCTGTGAGACGATGAACGTCAAGATCGTCAATAAGATTGGTGATGCTATCGTTGAGCGCGCTATTCGTGCCCACCAGAATGGCGAGAGTTGGCGCTGCGTTATCTTGATTCCTCTCATGCCAGGTTTCCAGAACACGGTAGATGAGCCAGAAGGAACTAGTATCCGTTTGATTATGCAATGCCAGTTCCGATCTATTTGTCGTGGTGAGGGATCTATATTCGGCCGGCTAAGGACAGCAGGTATTGAACCTGAAGACTATGTTCAATTCTACAGTTTGAGAACATGGGGCCGCATCGGTCCAAAGAAGATGATTGTTACGGAACAGCTGTACATTCACGCCAAGGTCATTATCGTGGACGACAGGATTGCTTTGATTGGTTCTGCTAATATCAACGAAAGATCCATGCTGGGCAATAGAGATTCTGAAACCGCTGCGGTTGTTCGAGACACTGACATGTTGTGGTCGACTATGGATGGCAAGCCATATCTTGTTGGAAGGTTTGCCCATGAGCTGCGTATGCGTCTCATGCGAGAACACTTAGGCCTTGATGTAGATGAAGTCATGGAAGAAGAGAAGCGTAACGAGTTGGACCGTGAAGAAGAAGAGTTCAGATCAAAGATGGACGACGTCTATGACGAGTCAGAAGAGAGCGACAACGAGCCCTCGGCTAGCAATGATGTCACTAACCCCCGAGTCGTGAATGACGAAAATTTGCGTAGCTTCAATCACGGCGTTGACTGGGAACAAGCTGGTAACCCCAACTTGCAAAGCAGCAGATTGAAGCCTCTCACCACGGATAAGAGGGTCACAGACAACTCTGCACATGCTGCAGATGTTGAAGGTGACGGTGTGGATAAGTTGAATCTACTTTCCAAAACCGGCCAAACGAGAGGCAGGGACTCTATTCTCACTGAAGACGGACGAGAGGTCCTGATCTCTGATATCGCTGCTGAAGGCAGAGGCACCCTTAGTCAACCTAAAAGACCACACACACGCTCATCTCCAGCCCAGAGACGCAACAGCCATGATAGCGGCAAGGGTTATAGCGGGCTACCACCAACGCCATATCTGCCAAGAAGAACAACCGAACAGCTTGGTCTGGTCCAGCTCTCACAACTCCCTGCCCTTCCCGTGGTCGATGACACTGATATTGGCGGTCCACCTGTTACGATGGATGCTACAGGGCACCCAACTGTCAAGCCATTTAATCCTTTGACGGCCGACATTAAGATGGCACTTGTGGACAAGGATTGTATGCGCGATCCCTTGAACGAAACCTTCGCAGAAGAGACTTGGCGACAGATTGCTGAAAATAACACCAAAATCTATCGAAGAATTTTCAGATGCAATCCAGATAACGAGGTCTCCAATTGGCACGAGTACACAGAATTTGTTGCCTATGCAGAAAGATTTGTACAAGCACAAGGAGGAGCCAAGACTAATGAGCGTGAAGGACAAGAATCGCAAAGCAGACATGGACCACCAGGTTCTAGCACTGTGCCAGCCGGAGCTAATGCCATCAGCGAGAAAGCCAAGGGCCTTGGTCTGTCGCAGAGCAACAGTCACCCCCTAGGTACTGTATCGGAATGGGCAGCAAGGGCTAATGCCGAACATGATGCACGTGCTGATACCTCAGATGGGACTACTAGCCGCCAGGGTCAATATGATGGCAATGACGAGAAGGCAGCAGCAGGTCGTGATGAGGTCGTATCACCCATTGGCCCTACTGGAGATGAGGCGTTCCCCGCGCTTGATCCCACAATCATTGTCACAAACACTGGTGCACAAGGCGCTAACCGCAAAACCACATTCTCGGCCACTCCTACACCTACGGAAAGGAGCACGAACAACACAAACATGAATGCAGTCGGATCAGTCAAGAAGCGTCGCCGAGGCACTACTAAGGGTAGTCGAAAGGGCTTCTCGGGAAGCGATGATCTCCTTAGTAACAGCGATGTTGAGGATCTGTTAAGTATGATTCAAGGTCACTTGGTAGCTTTCCCGTACGATTGGTTGGTCAAGGAGGAGTTGAACTCGAACTGGCTCTACCAGGTCGATCAAGTTGCACCACTTCAAATTTAGTAAGTCTTTCTTTCTGTCAGTCTAATCTTCCATCAAACGATGTACTAACATGCTCTAGTAATTAATCATTTAATCGGCCGTTCAGTGCCAACCTTTGTATATTGCGTCTTCCTTTCATTTGTCTGTACACTTGAAGATATCATCACAGATGGAAATACATGGGCGGCGTTTTTGCGTCTTTTGTTCTAGGCTTGTAGAGAAAAGTAGCATTAAAGTCGGTCGTTTTATAGCATAGAGAAGAGAGGAAGAGGGAGTTTGCTTTTTCTCTGTTCATCAATGGGTGGTCCCATGCGGAGACAGAAGTGGGAGGGAAGAGAATGATGGGAGTCCAATATGTATAACTTAGATGAATCGTATCGTATCGTATTGTTAAGTTGTAAGTGGTGTCGTGAGTTGTTGTGGTAGGCTTGCTTGTCTTGTGGAATTCAGGAATTTGACTTACTTTTGTGAGTTGTCAGTTTTTGTCTTATCATCTCTGCTGTACATCTAAGAGTGCCGTTCATATCTTCTCCCAAGGTTGTTCCACTCCTTCTAATAAAACTTCTTCTCTAACCAGCACTTCATACCCAGCCCAATCTTCTCTTGGACACTCGCTCACATACTCAACCCACTTCGTCCTCACCCCACTTCTCCTCCTCTCCTCCTCACTCCCAAATAACCCCCTTTCCCTCACCCTCCTCTTCTTTCCCTCCTTCCCCTCCTCCTCCCTATCCCTCCACCCCCCTACCCCCCAATCCCTCGCATCCCTCTTCCCCCTCAACCCCCTCCCCACCCCCCGCATATCCCCCCTCCAAACCTCATACCCGCCCCTCCTCTCCCCCTCCCTCGTGCTCTCCGCCCTATCTTGATCCCATTCCCCACTCCCAGAATTCATATACCCCGGATCTATCCCCTCTACTCTTACCCGCCCCTCCAGTCCCAACGCTCTCGCATGCAGTCCCTCCATGCGTGCGCTCTTGAACGCAAATCCTACGATGGTGATACGCTGCGGCCAGACCCCGGTGTGCTGCTGGAAGAGCAGGATGCTGTGCAGGAGGTTCTGGTAGCTGTCGAGGGCGGATTGTTCGAGGAGTACTGAGCCTGTTTTGGGGCGCGCTTCTGAGTTTTCGACCAGCTCGCTGGGTGAGAGCAGATCGAGTGAAAGCGCGGCATGGTAATAAGAGCGTGCCTCGCTGAGATTGTGAGGGGAGAGGGGGTGGGTGGTGCCGCCGGAGAAGATCAGAATCGCGTTAGAAAGGGGGTTTTCCTGACGGAGGAGTGATATGCTGTGCTGGATGTGTTGGATGAAAGTATGCTGTTCCTCGGTTTGGAAGGGCTGGAGTAGCCAGTTGGAGGGGAGGGAGCATTCGTGCGGTGGGGCTTGGGGAGGGCCGGTGTAGATTGCGTGGCAGGGGACGAGGATGAGGTGGGTGGGGAGGGGGTTGGAATTGGGAAGGGGAGGGGAGGACATTGTGGTGAGGTGTTGGGGAGGATCAGATACTGGGAAATTGAATGTAGCAATATTTCGGAGCTTTGAGAATAACCTTGTGTGATGTAATATCCACAATTTGCTGTATATATATGTGCAATGTAGTTTTTGACCATCAGTCCGGTTAGTTTTGATCCAAGAGCGGAGCCGCAGGTAAGAAAACTGCGGAGGTCCCAAGGACAACTTAACTCAGTAGGTACGAATCATTTTACTACATTTCACTATATTCTGGCGAAGACTAGGACCAACCACGCCGCCACGATGTATCAAATGGAAGTGCAATCCCCGGTGTAGAAATAACAGGCCGATAATATCACCCAAAAGATATTTGGACAATGAAAACATATAATACTTCAGAGTCTTTATGATAACTGTCTGACAATAGTAACCAGCTGCAATATATTGTCCCAAATCGGCCTGTTTTTTCTATGCCGAAAAGGATAACTATGTCGTGAGTCTATCACAACTTTGATTCACTAGCCACTTAAGCCTTCCTTGGCTCCACCAAAATGCAAGCACGAAGCCACAAATTAGGTAAGCTATAGCCGCTAAAAGACGAGGCTAGTGTTCTATCAAAGGAGAAGGACTTTGGATAATCAGCGGCTGAATTTATCTCAATTATCTGTATTCTATCTTCGATTCACCACCGCAACTCCATTATTTCAACTCTTTTACCCAACTCCTCCTATAATTTAAAGTTATATTGTTGCAGGACCTGGATTCACTCTTTATACATACAGAGGCTTCATCTGCGATTGGCAATTGGTTTCTTTAACGCGCCCTACAACAAGACGACAATCGTTTGGATAAATCAGACTATCTCTTCGACCGTTACGCGATTTCCCGGATTACCGTCTTCATCGTTCTTGCTTTCTCACCTCAAACGCTTTTCTCTCCTTGACAAAATCTGATTCGGCTTCTTGAAAGAGCTGCGATATACAATTGCGATAACTTCAACTTGACAGAACGATTAACTACAATGGCGGACATTGATGACGAACTTCTCGCTCTCGCCGGAGACGACTCCTCGGGAGAGGAGCAAAATGGAACAAACGAAGGAAGATTAAGTTCTTCACCAGACCGAAATGCTTCAGCGAAAGGCTTGGCCAAGAAGGGAGGAAAGAAGCAAGGTAGACGAAATGACGACTCTGAGGAAGAGGGCGAAGCGTGAGTTCCCCTCTTTATTACCATGACGACCGTTTTCATATCATGTTGTTTTGTCTCGGCGCAAGAGTGCGCATTAGCCAGCGATTTCACCTCTTGCAAACGGGCCACCTCGCTGATTATACTACGCTTCAGCTCTTCCGGCGATGAATCTGTCCGTTCCGAACGATCAGCGCCGATGGATGAATCCGACTCCGACTCTGATGGCGGAGATTTCCGAGATGATGTTGACCGTTATCCCCTCGAGGGAAAGTTTATGAATGCTGCCGACAAGGCAGCTGTTATGGCTATGACAGAAGTAGAGCGCGAGCAGGTCCTCGCCGAACGTGCCCACGAAATCGAGAGAGATCGTCAGAACAGAGCGCTCCGACAACTCTTGAGCGCTCGGGATGCTGAGAATAAGAGAGCGGACAAGAAGCGTAAAGCTGGTTCGGCGGAACTCGATGACAACCATCGCAAGACATCCCGCCAACGTACCAAGCTTGGCGGTGGGAAAGTCGGGGAAGCAAGCACTGGTATCGATAGCTTGAAGCGAGCGCGAGCCGAGAAGAACGATCGACAAAGACGTCGCGATGAAGATAAAGAGCGTCATAAGGATAGTCGACGGGACGCTCGCGATGAGTCTTCGGATGTTGACGCCGATGGGGACAGTGAAGTGGAATGGGATGCTGGAAAATCAAAGAAGAAGTCCGCCTCTCCAGACTATCGTGATGCAGAGCCCGCAGTTCTTTACGACATCGAAAGGGTCCGTGTTGGTAGGAGTCGATTCGCTCTAGTCTGTTTCTACCCCGGTTTTGAAGAGGCTATTACTGGGACCTTCGTCCGAATCAGCATTGGTATCGATAAGGAGACAAATCAGAATCTCTACCGTATGGGGCTGGTTAAAGGCAAGTGTATCTTGAGGGTGATGGAAGATTCAATTCTAACTCAATCATAGGTTTCAAGACCGAGAAGCCATACGCTATGGTTTCCGCAAATGGAAAACCATTCCAAACCGACCAATACGTCATTGCTTCCCATGGAAAGGCCGAGAGATCGTGGCCTTTCATTGCCTGTTCAGATTCGCGATTCACAGAGGTGTGTAGCCATGGAGTTGCTCTGGTGTGAATAAATGACTAATGAGACATAGGCTGAGTGGCAACGCTACAAGCAAAGCTGTCTTCAAGACGGAGTGCCTATCCCAACAAAACCCAAACTTATGGCCAAGTGCGCCGATATCAATGGTCTAGTGAACCGCAAGTGGACCGAACAGGAACTACAGGAGAAACTCAAAAGGTCTGGCGCATTGGCCGCCAAACATGCACCCTTGGAGCGAAACCGTCTTACCAATGCTATCAAGGAGGCAAAGGCTCAAGGTAACACCGAAAGAGCCGAAAAGTACCAGGCTGAACTTGACGCACTCGATGGACCAAAACTCGCATACAGCACAACCATGCGCCCATCACCGAAAAAGAAGGTCCAAACCCAACAAGATCGACTCGCCCTTCTAAACAAGATCAACCGTCGCAAGAACATCGAAGAAGTCCGCCAAGCCCAAATTAACGAACGTCGCGCCGCCAGACAAGCCGAAGCAGCAGTAGCTCGTGGCGAAGAACCTATCGATGGCGACCATTCTAGACGTATCAAGACACGTGCTAAGTTCAAGCACGACGTTAACAACAAGGATAGCGACAAGAGCGCAACTGCAACGCCAAGTACGAACACACCGACGCTGGAAGCGAAGAAGGATGCAGCGCCCCTGCCGCAGTTCACGTCTTTGCAGACGACGAATAATGGCGTGCCGGGCTTTAGGAGGCCGATGATGGATGATGAGATTATTGCATCGATTGATTTGGGAATCGATGATAATTTGGAGATTTAAGAGCGTGGAGTGGAGTGGGGTGGGGTGGGGTGGGGTGTGTTTATAAAGGGGGTAACGGACTCATGATGAGAATGGAAGATGGGTGTGGTGTGCAATCGGTGGGTTGGTCGAGATGGATGGAGGGAGTGGAGGTTAAAATCATAAATTAAATATTGGAGATAATTCGGAAAGGTGTACTTTGTCTTCCGCCTCTACTCTACTATCTATCCATGATCCTAGTCATCAATTCGTGGAATGGAATCTTCGATTATTTTGTATGTACTTTATTGGAGAGGCGGCGGGCGGGTGGGCGTCGCGGGAAAGTGCGAGGGTTGTATATCGGGGATATTTAAGAAATGATTTATATTATGAGAGATATTTAAATATTTTGCTTTTGGGTTTGTCGTGATTGTGATGGTGGTTGGCGTGGCTGGTGATATAATAGTAGATGATACTCGGTCTTGAATATGTACGGGGGACGTCGTTGAGTACACCGGGGGGGTGAGGGGTTGGATATCTTTTTTTTTCTGGAACGGCTGCGTGGATATGGATTGGATATAGTCAGGTAATAGGAGAATGGGAGCTGGATTTGCGGGGGAAATGGACTCATGTATTGGTTTCATTGACTGTAGTACGAGTCTCGGGAAGGAAGTAAGTTACGAGTTGGAGTTGGAATGTATGGCTATATAACGATGAAGCTTTGGCTTTCCGGAGTTGACTGTGATACTATGAGTAGTATTCGGCGCCTTCTTTCCAGTGTTTGAGGAAGTACTAGGGGGAGGGGGTGAGGGGGTTAGTGGGTGCTGTTTTATGGCTGCTACGTGTTGGGGAATGAACGGTGTCTAGGGGAAGGGGAAGGGGAAGGTGGAGATGGAGGGTACGGGTACGGGTACGGGTACGAGGGAAAGTAGTATCATACCTCTTTATCATGACCTAATATAATCTTCGCATTCGTGCGCTTCACAAGACTCTTCATCCGCTGATGCGATTGTATCCAATCATTGTGATCGCGTAGTAACCACTATGTTTGTTAGCTCTTTCTTTCCCTTACATCATCTCGTGTGTATCCCATCTCCTCAACATCAAACCAATCTCCTTCCCACCCTACAAACACAACAAATAAATACTCACTCCCTGCGGAATAGCCTCCTCCCAGTTCTCCCTCACATGATACATATCGCTAGTAAAAACCCAAGTCCCGGACTCGAGCAGATTCGCCTGCATGATGGCGAGACCGGGAGTGTGCCCGGGGGAAAGGTGCAGCGTGATGCCGGTGGTGAACTCCCAGGTTGCGGAAGACCAGGTCTGCCAGTTGAGGTCGAAGGTTAGGTAGTGCGGGAGGTAGACGCCGGGGTCGGTTTTGGTGGCGATGGTGTGGTAGGCGTGTTTTACTAGGGGGGGAGTGGGGGTTAGTGGAGGCGGAGAGGGGGTGTGGGATGGAGAGGGGAAGGGGTAAAATGATGAGTGCGAGAGAAAGGAACAGGAAGCATACACTCGATCTCGTGTACGTAAATCGGGACATCAGTCCCCTTGAAGTTCTCCAGTCCTCCGGCATGGTCGAGATGCAGATGTCCCATGATCACCGCTTTCACGTCTTTGATATCGTTTCCAGTGGCAGCTATTGCGGCGGGAAGTCTGTTTATTTTGTCAGTATGTTTTGTAATTCTTCCATCCATCCTATCCCATCTGGACAGATTGGGGAAATGGGAAGAAATGAGAACGTACTCATGCTCAGGCGAAAAATCAACCCGATTAAACAGATCGTTCAGCGGCGCTCCCCATACTCGCGGATAGTCATGTCCGCAGCCCGTTTCGTAGAGAATCAGTCCTTCGGTTGGGTGGGAGATTAGGATAGAGATCATCACGAGTTCACGCCGCTCGTTTGTGGGGTTGGGGTTGCTGTGGGAGGAACCGCCGGCCTGGGAATGATGTGAGATGGAATGTTTAGTTTGGAAGAAGAGACTTGTGTAAGATGGTGGAAGCAATGAGACTTACACCGCGGACCATGTGGCCTATGTCTACTTCCATAGCACCAAGATTGAGAAGCTGGTGAGGGGGAGGAATTCAGTATTTGGGAAGAGATGATAAGCTAGGTGGGAGGTTTTACCCATAGTTTTGTTCCCTAAGTTCGAAGGCTCGTTAGTGATGTGCTTTGCATTTCCTGAGGACGAGAATGATGGGTGTGATATTTACCGGAGGAGTCTTGACGAGACTGTCTAGTGATATTGGAAATTGAGGCTGAGAAGACATTGTGATGATGTGAATGGAGTCGTACTTTTGCACTGAGATGATACTGAAAGTGGTCCATTCTTGAGGCGGAAAGTATACAACTTTATATACTCGAATACATAGATGATGCTTGAGTAGATTATCAAGCTATATTATCAACCAAGAAGCACGAAGCGCGAAGCAAGAAATAGGAAGTCTAAAGACCGAAAAGCTGTAACAGCATCGTGGTGATTACTATTCAACCGAGTAGCTCTATCCGCACCGTTGGAAGGCTACTCCGAATTTCCTTCCCATTCTCCTACACCAACCTGAAGTGGAAAACCTACCGAGTATATCTGCAATAATGCGGCCGCGGAATCCGCATCGACGTGGTATTGGCCACGAAGGAAGCGCCGCGGTAGAATTACAAATCATCAGGTTGCAGAAGTATAGGATGGTGCTTGATTAATAACCGAGTGGCATGAGAACCCATGCTTGAAACGACATGAAATGACGATATGGAAGTAATAACTTGCATTGATTTGTAGTGTTACTCGCAAAATCGCGAACTTGTTGGATGCAAGATCCGTGTGAGTATACCGTATGTCGTTCATAGGTCTTGTGGAAGTCTTGTGGAAGTCTTGGCGCGGGTGTGTAGCCTTATTCATACCACAGCAAGCAACTCGCATTACTTTCGATTGCTCTCTTCTCCAATTTATGTTCTTTGCCTCTGTTGATACGCAAACACTACCTCCAAAGAAGTCTGTCTTCACGACCATCAGCACGAGTGCAAGCAACATGTCAAAACTTCTCTCTCTCGTTCCCAGAAAGTCTAGTCTTAGCAGAAGTATCGACCCCTCCATAAATTAGAAACGGGAACTGCACTCCCAGACTTCGTTCCCTCGTAGCTCGAGGCGAAAATGACTGCGCTATGTATCATAATGGTACGGAATTGAGACCCGATCAACCATTACTGAAGCTTGCGCTTGCAAATAAAGAACTCTTATCAACACGGCCAGAGTCAACTCCCTCTGAGCAATACAGATCCTCCCAAGCCTTCAAAAAGCCTACTCGCTCGTCGATTGAGCTAGCAAATACCCTTCTTTCTGCTCACGACTGTTAACGGCTCTGTGTTAGGACTGTGGATTTAAGTTGGTGGTGTGTCGTGGTGTGGGATGATGTGGTATTGGAGATGATGGAGCTACTGGGGATATTTAAGAGTCCTGCTGATTTTTCGGGGATAAGGTAGGAGGTAGGACTAGAGCTAAGTTCTGAGGATTTTTACGAAAAGAAATTTGTAGCAGTGATTCTTGACTTTCAATTTTTGACTTTCAATCTCTGGGGTGTCTAATTTCTATATTCATATCTGTAATTTTCCTGCCTATAATCTTCGTCTAATTCAACTTGAGAATATATCTCCGAATATCACATGAGTTACAGGGCGTAAGCTGACAGACATTCCCAAACTACTCCACGTAAGATTCGCGCGCGCATAATTTTGCTTTTGCGTACAGACAGTCCGTCCCATTATTCTACATACTTTTATTTAATCAGTCTAGCTAGTCTTTCGCCGAACCAAGCTCCATATGCTAGCAATAATTCTCCAGCACAATCTTCATGCTACTTACAATCATCCCATAATTTTCATGATCGTACAGACATCTCCCCCAAAAACGCCCAATATCACATACACACCCCACGCACACCCCGCATACCCCGCACACCACTCCCACAACCCATCCCGCCCTCCCTTACAAAAACACCCCCCTCACACAACCCCCACCATCACCCCCAGCAACCTCACCGCCCACCCCGCCGTCGCCCAAAACCCATACAAAAACCAACTCCCGAACGCATTCGTCTTACACACGCCCAGCCGCCCCCACCTCAGCACGCCCCTTTCCCACTGCTTCAGGGTCATCTCCCCCCTACAAACCCTCTCCAGCATCAGCGCCTGCACGGCGCTCTGCGTCGTGCTGAGCGCCATATGCGGACGGATCAGATTGAGCGCTTCGCCCGCGACGAGGACTTTTCCGTCTAGGGCAAGAGCCTGCGGACACGCTGCGTCGTTGATTGCTGTGATGAAGGGGTGGGTGGTTTTGCGGACTACTTCAGCGAAGGGGGCGCACATGACGCGGGAGGAGAGGGAGACGTAGGTGGACCACGCGGAAGGGTTCATGCCGCCGACGGGGAGGGTGTTCCGGTGGAGGGTGCCGGATATGTCGGTCATAATTTCGGTGAAGGCGGGGGAGGAGGCGGGGAGGGGGTGATACCACACCCAGTTGTAGCGGCGGTGGCCGGGTTCGAGGGAGCCGTTGGTGCCGGGGATGATGTATCTATGGTTTTGTTAGCTTGTCATCTTTGAGACATGTCTTTTTCTTTTCCCTGCTTCAGAATAGGGAAAATCAATACGCACAGCAAGATATACCCTCCGTCCCAAGAATAATACGTCAAATTCGGATCAAAAATCCTCTTCGCCTCCTCCGATACCTCCGCCTCAGGCACCGTCCCCCGAAACGCCACATAGCCTACATACTTCCTCTCCACATCCGGAAACAGCTTCGCGCGCACCGAAGAATTCGCGCCATCCGCCAGAATCACCAGATCGGCTCTAAGCGTCTCTTCCTGGTCACCATTCTGCAGATCCCGATACGTAACCTCTACAGCTTCATCGTCGTCATGCACGCGAGTCACACTCGTGACCTGTTTCCCCGTATCGAAGAGCGCGCTCCCACCCGTCGATTTCTCGCTCGACACAGGCGGCTCGGGACAGAATTCACTCGCAAAGCCGTCAAAATTGGCGCGCAGGCGGTGGTAGATGACGGCCCAGGAGGTCATCTGCAGGGGCTTGTTGAGGCGGCGTTTGACGGCGGCGTTTTTATCGAGGTACTGGATGCCGGGGCTGTGGATGGACCAGGGGGTGGCGATCTTGTCGTGGCGGGCGACGAATTCTTCGAATTCCGGGTGCGTGGTGATGCCGGCGGCCAGGTCGGCGCGCACGGATTGCGTGTTTTGCTCGAGGATGTGCACGTGGTGGCCAAGGTTCTTGAGCATGACGCCGTGCATGAGGCCGGTGTTGGAACCGCCGATCTGGAGGGGAGGGGGTGAGTATGGTGGTTGTGCATTTTGGGATGATGGGGAGGATGAGATGGGATGAGAGAGGATGACTGGGAGGATTGGGGAATTGTTGACCTATGAGGTGAGATAAGGATGGTGTGAAAGTGGGACTTACGATAACGATATTTTTGGGGGACGAGCTCATGGTGAATGACATGATTGATGGGTTAATTGCTCCTCTTGCGCGGTGTAAGGTGAGGTGATGAGGAAGGTGAGTGGGTACGGTGAAGGCGCAGAAAAAAAGACAAGAGAGAGAAAAGAGAAGGTTTGTGTGAAAGATGGGATATATGAGCGTAGGGAGGAACCGCTGAGAGGCTCCTCATACCTTCACATTATGGGCCCAGAAATATTAAACGGCCACAACAGCCACAACGGCACAACCTCGCGCGGTGCTACTGCAGGTGCCGATGCAGATCAACCAGGATCCTGCTGTACTTCGTACAACCACGGTCAATCATACGGAAGTTCGTACCTACCGTTTTCTGCCAAACCAACAATGACAGACACTATTAATAAGTTGTCGCGGCACATTCCATCGCAGCCCAAAGCTTGCTTGCGGCTGCGCCCGTGAAACGTTTATACCTGGCAGCATTTTTCAACTGCCATGTTGCTAACTTACTCTGGTCTGTCTCTTTCATGTGCACGCAATATACCATCGGCGATATCACGGCATCGTCGGGAGACTGGGGCGCACATACAGTAACCGCGCCAAACTCTGGGCAGTTCGCAATGCGATACCAATGCAGTTATCGCCTATTAAGGAAAGACAGTTGCACAAGTGTATATCACCATAATGCCCAATATGGATTTCCAGGACACATGGTACAACACAGTATCAGGCAGCTGTGTCATGATTTGCCGTCTGTTCGACGTGCCATAGGAAATACAAGAACCGTGCGACTGAGAGAAGAGAGGGGTGGGATGAACGATGAATTTAATTGAGAATCGAGGCTACTGGGTGCGCGCTTCGAGGGCGGGGCCTTCCACCAGGACCTTAAAGTGGGAGGGCCTGGGGATTTACAGTCCTGCAAAAATCTGCCTATCACTGAGAAACTTTAGCCCCCACATTTCTCTGTTCCCCATGACAATGATGTCCTTTGACTCCAGGTTACATTTTGACAGCGTTTGTGGCGTTTGGTCCTGGTCGATATAGTTTCGAAACCCCCCGAGGTATGGGACGGGTCGCTTAAGCAACCTGGACACTGTTCATCTTCCACCCAGCCATGATTGACGCCAGTACACAGCGAACCACGACAGCTTCGGCCGTGGTAGCAGTTCTATCGGTCATTGCTGTCGCTCTTAGGTTCTTCACGCGCAGATTGACGAGGGCCGGCATTGCCAGTGATGACTGGTGGATTCTCGGCGGCGTGATTTCGTTCTTGGTGACGGGAAGTCTTATTCTATATGGTAGGTGAATATTTCAGCAGAAGACACAGTAAAGTATTAACACCTCTAATTAGGCGTCAAATCGGATCCAAACGGTGGTGATCTGATCGACCGCGATTCTCCAACGTTCGACTATGCTCCGCATAGAACCTACTTAAAAGTCTCCTTCATTATCGCTATCCTATACTTCACTGTGGTGACAGCCATCAAGATATCAATTCTGCTGATGTACCGTCGCATTTTCACCGTTAGCTTAGGTCGTTCATACCCAGTTCTCATGAGTGTCATTATTGTGTGGTGGTTCAGCGGCACTATCGCCACAATTGTGAGCTGCATTCCTGTTAACAGACTCTGGATCGGACCATCGACAGGAGGCTATTGCTTCAACTTCAACATCTTCTGGATGGTGATGGGTGTGGTAGAGATTTTGGTTGATAGTTGCATCTTGGTTTTACCAGTGCGCATTGTCCTCGGGTTGCATATGCCCAACGACCACAAAGTCTTGGTCTCGGGCATCTTCCTACTCGGAAGTTTGTAAGTGTTCCTTCCTTATACTTCAGTTCTCGTTCCTTCCTAATGTAGCCCAAGTGTCATTGTAACAGGAATCGTACGCGTCATTCTCGGATACGCGCCCGGAAGCCAAAACGTTGACTTCTCGAGAGCAGAGCTCTGGTCTGCTGTGCATGTTGGAATGGCAATAGTCTGCGCTTGCCTTCCGAGCTTTCGGCCTCTGCTCACACGCATGACCACGACAGCTCGGCGCCTCTACAGCTCCGCAGTATCCAGTGGCAAAGACAACACCATTGGCACAAACAGTTACATTGCGAGTCAGACTGCGCCATCTAGAAAGAAAAGGACAACGGGAGGTCTGTCTTTCAGCAATACATTAGAAAGTAATAATCTAGAGGATGCAAGTGCAGATACGGCACATTTGACGAGAGAGGAAAGCGGGGAGGTCTCCGTGTCTAACCAAATTGAGCTCGTCAACACAAAGAAGTGATGGCATGCCAACTAACCAGGAGGAGGAGGTATATAAATACTAAACTGAACGCCCATCTTGATGCAATGATGTGTAAGTTTAGCCTGAAATAAAAGTAAGGACGACATGTTCTAGGCGCAATAAATACTCCAGTTGGAGCCAATGTACTGATCGATACCTGAAATTGTTCGCATCTTGTGTCGTCATGCGCTTTCCCAGATCCAAGAATAGGCCATTCTTAGGACTTAAAGAGGCAGACCATAAAGGGGACAAGACCACTGATGTCTTGATGGTCGACGAATTCGACGTCATGGACGCGTTTCCTAGAGCGTCTATCCAGCATGACTTTCCTCCTCTTCTGTTTGCTCAAACACCGTTGAACCGTCGTGGCACTATGCCTCGTGAGTTGCAAGTCTCCATGCATGACCAAAGTTCTTGCAGGGTCATAGTTCGTCAAACCTTGAATAAGGTCTTTGAAACCCTCATTACAATCTTCCACAGATAGAACGGCTTTTGCGGATTGGATCCATCGAAGCGGTCTTGAAGTATCTCAAACAATAAACACCAAGGACTGTCCCGCTGGTATCTCGAGAGACCACTAAACCCGTCTCTATCAGTAAAGTAATATATTTGCCGCTCGCGGTTCAATTTGTGTACTCTCTTCGAGGTTTTGGCCCACCAGCGGCAAACATGACCACTAAGATGTTCGCTTCATTATTTGTAATGAATTGTTGTCGCATGAGAAAATGTTATATGAAGCGAGTCTTGGATTGCACGTGTGAAGAATGTGTTTGTCATGCAGTGTTGCAACTCCTAGCAGTATGTCTTTGAGGATTCGATGTTTGAGCATAATTGACACGTCCTTCGGTGCAAGACTGAGAAAATGCTGGGAAAGTATTTATAGATCGACACAGCATACCTTGAAAAATAGACACTGCACGGCGATATATCTTTTCCTTGAAGAATACGCCCAATGAACCATTGACAATCCGGCTTCCCCGTAAGTATCGCACCGAAATTTATTCTGGACATAGCCGATATGAAGGAGTACTTATTGACCTTGGAGCGAAGTGCGAGGAGAAGAGTGAGGTCAATTGTAGTTCTCGCAAGTCACGTTTTGCTGAAGCACGTGCTGTAAGAACGAAAGCCACAAGGGATGGATTATTACCTGCTTGACTTTAAGTGCCCGTTAGTCTCAAATGTGTGTTCTGCATCATGACCATCTGGACAGGCCCCACTAGGGGCTGCGGGAAGTCATACACCAGTTTCAAATTCCGAAATCTGATATATGATCAACATTTTCATAGCAAAGCTAGAGATTCGAACTTCTAATCGAGTATGAATTGGCGGACCACTCGGTGGCCCCGTCTGATTCAACAGTACGAAGTATTGATGCATTGATACGCCCGTCAATCGAGAGATACGCCCATGCCAGCAACAACAGGTTTTGTGTGGCGGTGTCCTTTTCTTCTGAAGCACACGCTGGATGGTATGTGAGAAGCCAGCCTGGCCAATAAGTTCCTCGCCTGTATTAAAAGCCGTGTGTTGTATGGTATGTCACCGATGGTTTGGGTGGCATTGTGCTGGCACGGCAAGAAAGTGGGACTGTGCAAATGAAGCTAGCTGGTCCCAATCGCGCTGTACCTGAGAAAACGCTGTAGGTACGGGATCTGACAATCGACGAGACAGCTGCAGAGCTCCGCAAGTGTTGGATTTATGAAATATCCGTCACATATCTGCGATGTGCGGTGTCGTAGAGCAGAGGTTGAATGATGTTGATGAGATATATATTGTATGGGGACAAAGGCCAATTGGAATCTGATAACTCTCGGTTCATCCTCCACATTTTCAAAAGACGCTATGCCCCATCCGCTTGCCGGCTGACTAATACCCTGCTCGAGCTCTCCACAGAATCCAAGAACTATTCGGTGGAAGGTTCGACGTTAACCCCGAAAAATGATATCCCCAGTCGAAGGTCCAAGTACCTGTAACCGTAATACAAGCGCAACGCAATCTTTTTTGGTTCACTTGAGCCTCTTGTACAGTCTAAGGTTTAATGCTTAATCCTCATAACCTACTACCAACAACGGCTACCTACCTGCCTTCGACACGACTGCCTAGGAACCTACAAGAAAGAGCTATCAACGACCACAACAACGAGATCTAACCTCTCCGTTGTCTCCTACTCGCTGAGAAAATCCGGAAAGAGGTGTGTAGATATCGCCCTCGACAATTTTGCTTCTGAACCACCCACCCTGTCGCATATAGCTTTTTATTGGGCGCGGGCGCTATATAAACAGTACCCGTCCTGAACGCAACGCCACTGCATGACCTATCACGAAGACCTCTTCTCGACAACCTTTTAGATCGTCCCATCAACCCGTCGCATCTCAACCGACATCCCCAACAGTTTCTCAAAATGGGTCATCATCATCGGAGAGATCTAGTATCACGACGAAGACGGGTTGAGGACGAGGGCGATGAGGAAGGGGCTCAAGACATTGGCGGATTGGATGACGACTCATTGACGGAAGGTTCGATCATAAGTGATGAAGAAGAAGCTCCGGAAGGGGAGGAGACTGTTGATGGCGACACCGCAAATCCTGAGTCATCTGAAAAAGCTAAAGTAAACGGAAGCTCATCGAACCAACCAGCCAATGCAGAGAAGACATCGAGCAATGCAACTGGACCTTCGAAATCATCCCTCACTAATGGCACAACTGAAACTGACATGATGCTGAATGGCATCAATCTTCCTGATGCGACATCAGAGGCAGTGAACTTCGAAGATTTCCAAGAGAATGATACTGCATATACTCCATCACCAGCTATTGTCACATCTACAGCTCAAATGGATCGACCACAGGAATTACCACACGAACGCCGCAGGAGAGAGCATGAAGAATACAAGAAAAGGAGAGATGCAGACCCAGCATTTGTGCCAAATAGAGGAGCCTTTTTTATGCACGATCATCGTCATGCTGGCCCTGCAGCGAATGGCTTTCGGCCATTTGGCAGGGGCAGAGGTGGTCGGGGCCGGCCAGGTATTGGAGGACCTTATGCACCTTTACAGTATATCATCATCACTCCCCCAAAGAGATTTTGTTGTAACAACAATATGCTAACAGATTATAGCCAAGCAGCTCCTCCCCTCGAACCTACCGATGCTCCATGGGCTCACGACATGCACGACGTAATAACTGAACAAGAACCTACACCTACTAGCAATGGAGTTCAGAAGGGTCCAGCCACGGCACCGAAGTCCGCACCGCTCAATCGATCGCTGTCAACCACAAAGCTCCTTGGGAATGTACAGATTCGTGTCTTCTTCGGAGACATGGAGAAGCCTGTGGCATTTCCCGGAATCCCAATGAAGCAGTATACGCGTCTGCCAGACCACCGTCCTCCTCTCCGTCGAGACAAACCAGTACGGATATCCTTGCCAGACCATCCGCCTAGATACATTTTCCCAGCGGTCGATCGATCCTTTATCTTCATCCCACGAGCAATGAGACCTAATCAACAAGGATTTGGTGGACGTGGCAGAGGAAGGGCTGGTCTTGGGTCTGTCGGTGGTTACTCAAGGCGCACCAGTGTGTTCGGTGGAAGCATATACGATAGCACCTACAGTCCAAGTGTTGCCATGAGCCGTCGCTCCTCGCTCGCACGCGAAGTCAACCGAGACCCCATTGTTTCACCCAGCGGGTCTGCAATGTCTCGACCACAAATAGCTATGGATACTTCTAAGCCGGTTGTAAAGCTTCCTCCATCGAGTCAATCCGCACAACCTCAGGTAGCCGCACCCGAGCCCGAAATGGCCAATGGATCCTCCCAAGCCGCTACATCTCTCGAAACTCTCCCCCGTCCGCAAACCTACCCACTCCCTCAAAAGCCGACTCTCAGGGAAAACCGCCCTAACCAGATACCAATGCATCAACCCCGGCCCCAGAAGACTGTTTCTGTCGCCGATATTGAATCCCCAGCATCGATGTCCTTCAACCCTCCTCAGCAAACCCAGCAACCGTTCCACCAACAAGTACCTATACAAGTCAATGGCAACAATTATTCGCATGATAATATGCCACACTCTCGTCAACCCTCCTACCCCAGTCAAGCCTCGACTGGTACTCCTTTATCGCAGATCCCAGAACGGGCTATACATGCTCCAGCATTTCAACCTAATCCTTACCAACAACCAGCACCTACTTATTATCCTCAAACCTACCCTGTCCTACAAGCACCCCAAGGCTATTATTATCCTCAAACTTACAATCCAACAATGGCCTCAACAGCTGGTGCAGCTCCATTTGTACCGGCTCAACCACCGGCACAACAAACCTACACTCAACCCGCACAGCAACCAGCTGACGCCTCCACCTCCCAAGCTCAAGCACCTCAAAGTCTAGTTGCACAGGAAGTCAATGGAATGGTATACTACTACGATGCCGCCCAAATACCTACTGTACCAACATACCCTGCATATCAACCCCCTCCACAATACCCGATGCAACAAGTAGGTGGTGTTGTAGGAATAGGCGGAATGATGACCCCAAGTCCAGATGGTTTCTATTACCCACAACAACAGGGCATTGTCTACTATGCTCAATAATAGGCGCTTTTTCGACCATTTACAGCTATCCACCCCTGCATATTCCTCTAGCGAATCAAAATCACATTCTCATGTTCTCCCTCCTAATGCTTTTCAGCGATTCTATATGCCCCGAGGTCTTTTTTCGTTGTCTGCTTGTTTTCGGAAGCGTTTCTTACTTTTGCTCATGTCATTGGCCGTCTTTTTTTATGCGAAAATAAAAAAGAGATATGTTATGTCTATGAAGGGTTGTCGGTTACCTTTTCTGTTAGTTTTTTGTCTGATATGGCGTAGTTTATTTACGCATCCTTCATTGTTTATGATGGGATGAATCATTCTTTGAGTTCTTGTGTTCTTCGGGATCGCATTCGCGCTTTGGAATCGATGTCATTATTCCTCCTTGCATGATGTATGGTCGGTCGGTCGGTCGGTCTCTTTTTGGGGGGGAAGGACTTTGAATCTATGCGTTTTTGAGTGCGTGGGACGGGATGGGAAATGGTTGATTGATCAACACAGGCAGGCAACGCGCCATGAACGAATGTCATGTTTTTCTCTTCGAAGCTGGGCTAAGCCTGGTTTGGGGTTTTCAGTACGTCGTGGTTTAGAAAGTTCCGTGGTAGATTTCAGCAGTTGTTGATGACGTGACATGGATCTCTTATAGGGCGGATGGGCGGATGGCTGGGCTGGCAAAGCGTTTTATTATGGGAGTGGATGGATGACTGAATTCATGGATGGATGGATGGAATGGGATGGATGGATGGGTGGATGGATGGGTGGGTGGATTGGTTGATATTGGTTACTTAGTTATTATGTCCAATCATGATACACAGCATCAACACAAGCATCATCTTGTTTTACTTTATCTGGTTTGTGTCTGTCTGTTCGATGTCGTTTTCTAGCTCTCACTCTCACCTGGTCGTAGTATGGCCAATTTCCCACGGCCACAATCGACCCATGGTCACGGCTCACCACGGTCCATTCCAGCGCTATGTGGATCCCATAGCTACCTATACAGTCAGTTTTTCGGTCTACGTGCTCACATTGAGGGTATCCAGGTTTCTCACAGGGTGTACGATGATGATCCACCGCCAGACCCCGAATGGTCAACACAACTTCACTCGTTGACATATTTTGGAAAAGATTGGGTTGCTGCTTCTCTTATTTGGTTTTCTACTTGGTATGTTTCCAAGGGTTTATGTGTTTATTGCGCATAATTCATTCAATAGCCATTGTCTGATGGTTCATGAGTTATTGTGGTTGCATTCGAATAGTATAATCTCATGGGTAATACAGGGGAAATAGCATTCTCTAGGACGAAATAATGCATAAGGAAAATGAACCATGGGGCAAGTAGCGCCGTTGGCAATGTTAGGTGAAGAAACTGCATTCTTGGGTATAGAGATCTATAATCTGGTGTCCTCTCCTCCATGCCACTACAATTTATCGATCAGAAAAGCCGCTTAGACATGATCTTTCCTGTGAGTCTGCCTAGTCGTAGTTTTTGCGGCTTAATCTTTTGCGGCTTAATCTTTTGCGGCTCAATCTTTTGCGGCTCAATCTTTCGCTCTCGCTGACCTTCAGGCTCCCGGGGCTGCCGGCGCTTCATACTGGGAACTGCCTGCAGAGTTGGTTGTTCCCCAGGCGGAAGGACCCGAGTTTCGATACGGTAGCCTTCCGTACCATAGCTATATACATAGAGCATATATGACTCCTGTCCTGAAGACTCATAAGCTTTCTTCATGATTGCATCCACTTTAAGCAGTCCCAGCCCCTTTGAGCCTATCAATTCAAACTCCTCGCGTCCCTTGTGCCATTTTAAGGACAGAGTAGAGCTTTCCTTATTCTGTTCCGGTTTCTTTTTTTCTTTCTTTTCTTTCTTCTCATTCCATTTATCAATCATGATATACAGCTGAGTGACGAGTTTTTGGCCATCAGTACCAATTGATTTGGAGAGGTCGGGCGCGCTACTGCTTGCTGAGGAATGTGAAGGTGTCGAGCTTGATTGTCGTGAAGCGCTAGGGCTTCTTCGGTTTGAACTGCCTGCAGTGGTATTCTCAGCCTTCGAATCCGTTACGGAAGCTCTGTGAGTGCTACTAGCCCTGGTGTTTTGATCTCCCGTATTGGACATTTTGGATGAATCTGCTGTCACTTCTGAATTGCGATGATGCCGAACTTGTTAAATTTACTGATAGTATGTAGTGGAGAGAATGGGAGATGCTTTTTCGGATCTGTGAGGTAAAAGTTGGTATAGACTCAAGCTACAGGATCTATAGTATAAGTTGAATGTGTGAGATTGATGATCGAGCAGAAACTTGTAGGAAGGTGTATGTTATGTTACTAGTCGGATGCAAGTAAGTAGAATAGTAATGACCACTGGAGATCAAAGTCCGCTTGTATGTGTTTTCGAAATTGCGTTCAGCACTTACGACTCGCACTTTCGTGTAAGGAAAGGGCCAAAGGCCCTCCTTGAGTCGTTGGTCAGCCGTTGACTGCGACCACTGGAAACAGGCTGTGCTGGCGCCAAGTTCGAGAAATCCTGATGTTTGAAATATCAATAAAAACACCTTCCGCACTAATACAACATAAACCTGGGGTATTCAGTCTTCACTTGGTTCAACCATAGAAGAATAAACGAACGCTGTTGCTCGAAATAGAAATTCAGGAGAACATATGAAACTGTGCTTGGTACCAACATCAATACCTAGCAATATTACATGATATAGAATGTTAATTCATCTCGTAATGTCAGTAGGCTTAACTAAAAACTTATTCTTTAGTCACCTACATCCCGACCCTTTTTTGTTTCACTTAGGGTCTCCTTGGGAGACGAATAGCAGATACAGCTTTACAAGCCGATCAAGAGACCTATGCGCTAAAAGCTTCAGATCAAGCGTTACCTCTGAGATAGAGGTAGGCTGTAAAATGGGTACCTATAGGTTGGTTTTCTAGCTGTCTCATCTATCTATGTACCTAATCAGGGGTGGTATATGCCAGAAGTGGGCTTGTGATAGCTAATGGGTAGTGAAAATGGCCTCCAACCCACCCAATTGGTACCCATCAGTCATCATAACCCACCCGGTGGTAGGTTCGCGGCCTACTTGCAACCACTCAACCTACCCATAGGTAACCTAACCCCGTGGGTATGCTCACAGCTTACTAATACGTACCTATGTGAATCTACCAACAGGTAGTATGTATTAGTTGTTATAACCTATCTATAGGTGCCCGAACCCGGCGGTTACCCGACCTACCCGGTGGGTAAGTTCGCTGCCTCGATAGTGGTCGAAGTTATGACCACGATCCCACGAAACAACACGAAGGATTCCTGTGAGCCCTAAAAGTGACGCCACTCCTTGGGAGTGGTTATATGAGTGGATTCTGCTTCACAGTTACGCGAAAGGTTACACGAAGGGTTATACGAAGGATTACACGAAAGATTATACGAAACTTACGAAAGATCTCACGCAGAATTATTATAGTTTACAACATGAGAAGCATAAAGAGGTTAAAAGAGTTACATTCTATATCTAACGAACTATATGTGAATCGCTTCTTTATGTTACGAGAAACAGATTAATCGTACCACAGTCAGTGAAAACTCTGCACCCTAAACCGTCCTATAATTGTCGTCTGATCCCAATTCCCATACAAGAGATAATACTTTGAATGCAAGACACCTGCGTTTGGGAAGATCCACTTTTAAAGAAAGCCCAACGAGATCATCTTGAATCGACACCAGCGAGTGTGAAGATTCAAGCCTCCATTTGTAAAATAAGTGGAATTGCCAACAGTTCGCTTTATAGCTCACTGAGTCACTGGTATGTATATCCTCAATTCACGTGGCGCCGACAATGTTTTGATGTTGTCAAGATGCAGTATGCCACTCGACAACTTGAACAGAACTGATTACTTAGCAGTGCCAAAGTAACTGCAGTGAACTTCCGCTCAAAGTTTCCCCTCTCCTGTCTCCTCTTCCTGGACTTCGTCCTCATGTAAGAAAATTCTGTAACCTTATAAGTTATTCACTTGAATATTTTCTCGTCTGTGCCTAAGCTTCAAGATTGTTGGTCTCTAAGTCTCTTACTTGATTGCGGCGGCAGGGGACTCTGGAACTTGAATGTGATGTTTAACTAGGAAACTCCAAATCGCCACTGGCATATTGAAGTGAACTCTCAACGTTACCACCTCCAAAGCGCATTACGACGGGTTCTCAGGCCTTCTTGATCATACATTTTATAACCCAATACTATATCTTCAGTGAATGTCGATTTCGAAGCCAACGTAGAAGGAAGTCTCCCATGGGACTTGAGTTTTTGCCGTAGTTTGACTTGGGAAGTTGGGAAGGAAGAATTATCGATGAACAAAGAATTAGTTGAGATCTGTTGTTTGAAGTTGTTTCTAGCGCTGTATTGCAGTGAAAATGACGGTACATGAGAATAACATGCTTGAGTGCTTGCATGTTGCTTTATTTTCGTTTGTTGTCTGTCGACCAGATTTTGTTTCCACGGTAAAAAGAAAGATTTTCTCCTTGAGGAGATCATTGAAATCTTGGAGGTCCACACTTTGAGCATGGCTTTTGGGGTCGATGCCGTCTTCTATTATCCCGTGAGAGGACAGCAGAGAAATCTGAAGTCTTATGGAAACAGAAAGACACAAGAACTTGAAGCATAGGTGTTTAACTAACAATGCACTGGATTGGTGCAGCAAATCAAAGACGGTCAGAACTCGTGCCACTATTCGGAGAACAAATATTCGCGCAAGCTAGACTCGAGAGAACGACTGCGTCCTGATTTTAGCCACATGATGCACATGCGTAATGCTGACCGTAGGGATTTTGACAAGTATGTGGAATCGATGATGCCAACTTGGATGGTCCGCTCAGAATATCATAGGTTTGCAATCACATTTATTTAGTTTACTCTGGCAATAATGATGGCGCTCAGTCTGGACTCTGGATTTCCAGTTGGTGCTTTGCCTTGAGGGACTACTAAAATCTCAAATTTCTGAGAAAGGTTTCGACTATGCCAATTTCATCATTGCACTGAGACGACTCGGCACCGGTTCTGACGGGTGTAGAAGCACGCTACATCTCGAGGATCAGAGAGGTGATCATAATTGTGCAGTCTGTGACTCTGTGAATCTGTGACTGAAGGAGCCGGTGCATCGAATCGTGCAAATATTAACAAAGTGAAGTATGAGAGATGCATTACACACGTAAGTGAGCCCGTACGTTATGTTATGTTGAGGGGGGAAATTTTACGCCCTCTGGATAGGGAGATTGTAGTGCACATGGTTGAAGACCACACCACCATGGAGGCGCTTACTATGCTATACTAAATGTATGCTTGATCAGTACTAGCATGTGCTGTTCAGCCAAAGGAGCAGAGTTTCGGCGAGTGAAGGCAAGATCGTCATTGATCTCACCGGAGATTTTATCCAGTAGCCAAGGACGTCTAGTCACTACTTAAGCGCAGTATGGAGATGTCACTCCTACTACTCATGTATTCCAGCCAGCATCCAACTGCTCCTCTCGTACAAGTCCCACGTACTACCCCATCCTTAGTTTCTCCATTCGTCTACTTTCACCCATTCTGTCAACCCGCCACGCCAACCCAACCCCGCGCGACGCTACACAAAACTACACGCCGACTAGGTAACACCTAAACAAGCAAGCAAGCAAGCAAGCAAGCACACAAACAGACAAACCGCCTACTCCTCCAGCTTCTAGCAACTAACGCAAAATGCATGTATACTGCAAGATGAAAAGTTTGTTTGCGTCTCTCCGGTAGTGGGTTTTAATTTCCTTGTTCTGACAGCGATCTAATAAGACGAAGTGGACACGAAAACGTCGTTCGTTCGTCCTACTTCTTTTCCCTCACATACTTCAAGTTCGGAACGCTAATCGTCCTCCAATACAGACAGAGCACGACACGATGATGAATGGTCCATCAGTTCATCCAGCCTAAACTGCAAGCACAAGACGCGACTCCTCATCGTCTCTCTACACCAGCCTTCCCTTCCACAACACAGGCGAATATGCAACGGTGCATGCATGCGCACATGAACGGTTTGGGGGCGGAAAATGGCGCATCATCAGGCACTGTAACTGTGGCCGATGAGATACCGGGAGTTTGATGTATGTATGTATATAGGAGGGCAAGTGACGGTGAGGATAGCTACATTACGGTTCTGGCGAGCTGCATTTTCTATTATGCAGGAGCTTAGCATGCGTGGAAGAGGAGGGATGAACTGGCTTGGTGCTTGTACTGTGCTTGTAATAACTGGCTCGTAGCTGTCGCAGTTCTCGCAGGGCAATTACAGTGGGTGTTTGGTCATGGGTGGATGTTTGTACTTTCAAGTTGGGCAAGGAGAGAATGTGCTATGTTTTGGTTATTGCAGAATTGCAGTAGAATAATTCATCGGCTATCAAGGTCGCAAGGTGGCTACACCGAGTGTGGAGTATCACTCTATCCTATTGCGCTGTTCCTCTCCCTTTCTTGGTCTTTTTCATTTGTTTCCGTATCGTGGATGCGCTGTGTTCATCTATCCATCCATCACCCTATCGCATGTCCTTGAACGCAAAACACTCGCGATAAACAGTCAAGTTGCCGGACCGGTTTCATCTCTACTTTCCTTGCGTTCGATGTGGACATCGACGTTGGCTGCCACAGCCCATGGCATCATACCGTGTGGACATAAACATCGTGCCGAACAATGCTCGAGTGGACAACCGCCACTACCTTCAGCATCGCCGTCACATCACAGCAAACAAAGAAGTTCTCAAGTGGACATTCCAGCTGGCAGTCCAAAGCTGAAAACTCAACTCATCTTGCCCCTGGCCCTGGCCCTGGCCTGTCTGGCCTTAATATCCTGAATCGGGTCCCTCTTGAACCACAATGTGAGCGAGAACTCAGTTTCGTTTCGTTCCGTTTCATTTCCGCAGTCTGATCTTCACTACGCATCGGCATCGCCATCGTCCGGAAACATGTCCAAACCTTGCTCTTTGTCCATGTCTGATGTTTCCTCAACTACAACGTATTTGTAAACTTAATCAATCGGCCAACTTTTGGGAGAATAGGTGAATAAGTACCTCCTAGATGTAGGTAGTCATGTTTGAGCCCACGAAAACAGACCACAGAGAACAAATAGACAAGCATATTGAGTTTTCTTTTCGATTAACAACTTATCTATCTATTACTGCGAAACGGCCATTAGGTAGCTGTCTGGATTGACTTTTCTTCCAATTATCCTAACTAGTCATATTTTCTTTCCTCTACCTCGCCAACCATCCCTCAGAAATCAATTAAAGAAACCATCATCATCAAGGGGTACAAGATCAATCAGTCAAGTTGATCGATCCATGAGCCCATCAGTCCGTCCCTCCATCCCACACATGCGTATCCAGTGAATTAAAGTCTCGCTCGCGCCACAATCAGAGAAAAAAAAGACCCCTGAATGAATAAGTAAATCAAGAAAATGCATCCCAGCCTCAAACTCCATTTCCTGTATGTATGAGTGCATTAATGACAGCTGTGCTCCTCCCAATGAATACCCATACTGTCCATGCCCTTGCCCTTACATGTTCCACTCCTGAAATAACCAAAAGAGGAGTTACAGACAAGAAGAAAACAGGAGAGTAAATCCTCCAGGGACAAGGAAAAGCAAGAAACAAATCTACCCTAATAAAAGAAAGATAATTGCTGTTTTTGACGCCATTTACGCCCATTGAATGTAGTGTAGAAGAACAATCCAGGTGAGCTTGTGTCTGTATTTTTTCGAGTGATTTTTGTTGATACGTCGATGCAGAATCCAAGAAGACAATGTAGAACATAGTAACCAAGAATAAGCCATTGCACTGCTACGACTCTGTGCTTGGCTGTTGTGTGTTGTGTTGTTCCAAAATTGTGTGCGGCTGGTTCGCTATTTAAAATCCGAACGTGCCAAGAAGATTCATCCAGTCAGGGAATTGAAAAAAGTAGAAAACAAAGGAAACTAGGTCGCCGACGGGAGAAAAAGGGCGGGGACGATTATTAGGGGTAAATTGCGAATGGTCCCGCCAAGTAGGTAAGATTTGCTCCGTCTGAAAAAAAGGAACAACAGCTCCGTTCAAAAAGCGGAGGGGAGTCGAGATACGATGCAGAAAATGCAAATTACAGAAAAACTGAGAATATTGATCGGATCTGCTGTGAAGCCGAAGAAGTGAAGTGAGGGGTATCAGAGCTCAAATGAAATGAGAAGTGAAGGCTGGCATGGAAAATAAATGCCTGTTGGGTCATTGCCAAAACGTGTTGATTTGTAGGCTTCCAACTAGAATCAGACAGCCTAGTCATGGCGCCGAGCACTCGCGGATTTGCTGCTTTGCGGAGGGCTTCGCTCATATTTTATCTGAGGAAGAGGTGTGTGACTACCACGAGCGCTTGACATTGCATGTTGTTGAAGATGGAGGTGGTTCATAGGTGAGCTTGAATGGCGCATATGACCATGTTCGTGATGAGGAGCAGGAAGATGGCTGTTACCACCATATGATTGCTGGCGTTGACGCTCATCGTAGTAATGATGCCGTGGGCCTCCGAATTGAGGATTCTGATACCGTGGAATGGTGAACTCAACGCCCTGATTGTAGTGCATAGCACCTGGCATTGAATAATGCATCCCTCCACGACCGACAACCATTTCTGAACGAGAACGTTGATGGCCAGGACGAGAACTATTAACCCCCATGGTATATTCACCTCCGTTTTCGAATCGACTTATTTGAGCGACTGAGCCAGAATTCAATCTCTGGGGAACCGGTGCAGGAAGTGGTGGGTCCACAACCGTTATAGATTGAGCATATGAGCGACTATGCATCATTGGGGAAGATTCTCTGGAATCCCTTCCATCTAACTGTATTGGACGATTTTCATCAATTCTGGAGAATTGAGGGCGATGAGAGGTCTGGCTGTGTCTAGCAAAGGTTGGATTTGCAGGGTATAGATGAAAAGCAGGCTCTTCCGCAGACTGGTTAGTTCTTCGGCGCTTTACCAGATGTGGCTCCTGAATGGTCGTGACAGGATTTCCGTATCCGACTGCCCGGTCGACGGGTTGACTGAGTCGGCGGTCTGGACTGGCAGAGTACTGAGGTGGGTGGACACCACTGCCGAGACCGACACCAAGAGATTGAGAACGCTTATGTCCAATGTTGGCTGGCTTGCGCTTCGCGTAGCCTTTGGGTGACTTTGGTTCCTGTTGATCAACGATGATGTTGGGAAGAATTTCAATGTCTGGGAAACAAGGCATCAAATCTTCGAGAATCTCGGTATGCAGACGGTTGAAAATGGAGAGGATTTCCTCGGTGCTATAGCCCTTTCCGCATAAACCCAACAACCAATCTGGTACAGCAGTCGCTGGTCTTAAGTTTGCTTGAGCAGCCTCGTCATCATCATCCTCGTCCTCTTGAGCAGGAGCGCGTCTCTTGCGTTTGTTACCATTAAGTTCATCCAATCGTTTTTGTTCACGCTTTCGAACAGCCAAACCCCAATCTTGAACGGTGCCTGCATATCCATTGGCCATATTCTGTTGCGACCAGTCGTGGACGCGACGGATCTGCTGTTGTACCAAGGCGCATTGAAGTTTCGCGTATTCTTTTGGATTTCGATAGCGACTTCTCTGATAATGCTTTCGGCAATAATGTACCCAGACTGATTGTGGAATCAATCTAGTGCACATCTTGTTTCTACCAAAGATGTGCGAAATAGCTTTTCGTGGCTGCGAACCAGTATCACAGTTGATCGTGTACATACATTTAGGCGGTTGATCCGGATCAATATCTCCCTCCGCATCGACATCCTCACCAGGCATGTTGGAGACGGCCGAGCCCACTGGTGATGTGACATCTGGCTGCTCAGTAGCTAGCAGCGGGACCAAGTCAGATGCAGGGGTAACGGAGGTCGATGAAGTATGGCTCGGTTGACTTGTATTTCTGGGGAAGATTGGAGCAGAGCTAGTCCGCTTGTGGGTTTTTAAGTCTGAAGTCGAGCTGCTTGCGTTGGAAAAACTCGAAAGCCTGCTGCTTCTAGTTTCTTGTTAGTTTCATTGCTATTTTGAAGATGGCTCGACTCCTATTCAGTGAATAATATCGGGGTCACTAGATGTACGTACTTTTCCGTGGTCGGCGAATCATTCTCCCTTTCACCATTCTTTGTGCTTGATGCATGTTGGTTTGAACGTGGGATTAGCATCAAATCGCTGGGTGAGCCAGAGCGTTTGAGATAATTTGTGTCGATAGGCCGGATAGACTCGGTTTCGTCGAGTAAGTTCGTGATTGATGGTACGGCAGCCATGCTCTGAGACCGGTATTTCTGACTGTCTCCCGTGCACTGTGAAGCTTGTTGCTGCTCAGCAAGAGCTGCAAGTGCATCTAGTGACTCTGTTGGAGATGGCATGAGCCCGCGAATATCAGTAGGAGACGCGGGTGCCGAGTGACACTCGATCTGGGGGGTTGTCGAAGATTCAGAAGATCGATTCGAATCCGTAGAATTACCACAAATAATATTGCTATTACTGCCAAATGAAAAAGGATGAATGCTGTTGACTGTGCTCATAGAAGAGAATCGAGAATGTGTGGTCGAGTTTGTCGTCGAATTTGTTGTAGAAGTAAAAGAGGATAAGCTACTGCGACTGTCTGAAGACTTATGACAGGGTGACTTCGCCGACTCAATCGATTGTGAATCAAATGAGTGAATCTGAAGGGAGCCGTTGCCACTTTCATTTGCTGTGCTCGTAATTGGTGAGATTGCCGTATGATTTAATGTGTTGATGGGCAGTGAATATCCTCCTGCATCCCAAGGGGTCCGATTCCGAGACGGCGGTGCCTGCCTCGCCTCTTGCTTTCGCTGCTCTGCAGCGACATTGCTAAAATTCAATAAAGAAGTTACGTCCATTGTTGCGTTAAACCAGAGCGTATCGGGATATAGAAGATCAGTCTCAGTCCAGGTCCTCAGGTAAATATCTCCACCTCACAACAAGATCCTATAGCTCTCGATTTCATATGTGCCTCTAGCAACACTTCTTCATTCGAATCGAATAGGAACAGATATGAAGAGCAGCACTTATGCTGTTTGTCGATTCAATATAATAAGTCTTCGAAAACTCAGTCAGTATTCAAATCCAAGGACGTGGATATGTGGCAATAAAGTGTACTGAGTAGTGGACTGTTTCAAAACTTGTCTTGAACTAAAGGCCTTTACAGAAAAGGACGCTTCCTAGTCCAGATAGACTTCGAGAGAGTGATACTGTATAAAAACAGTGGTGCAAATCTGAGGGCTCATGCGGCTTGACAAGGCTAAGGTCGTAGCTGGATCGACATCCGACAATGCATTGACCTCATCGGACACGTTCGAAACAGCTATTGCGAAGCTGGTTGTATCGTGGATATCGTCCAAACATCTGACCTGATGTGATGGTCAACGGATCTACCAGAGTCCGGAAGAAACAATGAGATAATCTTAAGTCTCGTCGAAACGTTTGATAGCTTTACAGCTTGGACGGGAGACAGTCTGCTTTGCTTGGATACTTGATATATCAGGCAGTTTGGACACAATGAGATGGTTGTCCTGTTTCTCGAGCACAGAATTGACTAGTGCTCGAAAAAGTGTTGTGAGAGGGGTGTGTATAATTGCCAAGTATAGGTGGACAAGTTTATGTCGAGGACATTTGAGTTCGGAGGATATCTGATGATGATAGATTCGACAAACAATGTAGTTCCGAAGTCATTCAAAGAGATTGCAGTAGTGCGAGAAAGATAGGATGAAGCCAAGAGAGGATTTACACTACTAAAAGTGAGGTAGGGCTGCTTTCGGGTATGCGTGGCCGGCTACGAGGACAGAAACAACTTTTGAAAAGGTAACGGGGCGGCGACCGACATAACCATGATCATAACCATGAAGATTAGCAACATGAGCAGCATGTAGCATGAGAGGCAAGCGCTGGGTCCTGTAAGAAGAAGGACATTGGACCGATTGGGGTCATCAAATCCGGGATATCCAATCCAGTGTCTTCACAGGTATGAGCTGCATGAGTGCATTGAGTGTACTAACGAAGACGAGTGTTTGAAGTTCGAATTCCCCACACTCAGACTTCTATCTTTTCTATCCTTCTCTCAAGGCCTGATCCATGCTGACTGAGCCCATCTTTTCGGAGCCTTGTCGATAGTAGTCCAGGGGTCCTAGGTTGAGTTTGAACGAACCATCTCTGGGCCTTGGCCTTGGTTGTGCTCGGCAGACCCATGGCTGGGCACTTTGCAGCCGTGTGGCAGTGTATCCCGCTGTGTTTCGAGATTTCTTTCTAGGACTAGATTTGGAGATGGGAGATCATCATCTGAACACTTGGATCGTCTTCGCCCGGATCATAACCTTAGTGAATCACAATTGATACAATAAACGATTGACCCCAACACTCCACAAACTCCTTTGAGCAATTGATGCGAGGGTAAGAGAAAGCATCGATTTCTGTCAGTTATAAATTCAAGCTGGCGTGTTGTTGTTGAAAAGTCCGACGTGCGAGACGAAGCATCAAACATTTTTTCCGTTTCTCTTGGAATTTTCCTTGAGCTTGGGATTATTTGGTCTCAATGCAAGCGGCGAGCGGCGATCGGCCATTTCGTAGACTGGCACGACTGGTAATCTGGCTGGCGTATATACGTCTGACCACTGTTTATTATTGTAGAGCTAAAATCCGCACGGGCAGATGCAGTTCGGTAGTCCGAGTGCATCGGCTCTTACTGCCTCTCTGCGCACACCCTTGCCCCTCCCATACCACGCAGAAAGTTTTTGTCTGTTCTGCAATTTGTTGAGAGGGTGGAAGCAGAGTCGATCTGAGTCGTATTGCTCACGACAAAGAATGAAATTACACAATCGGGTATCGCAGAGGTTGGCTGTCTAGTTGGCTGTATCATTTGCAGCATGTTTCGTCGTCCCCCATCCACCCCCTCATGTTTGCAGCCACGCGGAAGCTAAATGTACCTTCGTATAAGGGGAAAAGGGCAGGACATCCCACATGAGGCTGACCTATGAATAAATGTGTTGCCATCGTGATTGAGCATGTCGTGGAACGATTGCCACCTTTTGATGACAGCTGCTGTGTAGAAGGGGTTGTGTGCATGGTACGGTAAATTTTGCGGAAGGTTCGAGAGATCGAGAGGATTTGTTTATGTTCATAAGACTTACAGCCAATCCGGTTCGCATCATGTCGAGTTTCTATTCTCACCCGGGTTCAGCTGCTGGTGCTGATGTCCTTGTTGTTTGTATTTTGTTGATGCCAGCACATCCTTCCATCTCTTCCAATGCAGAGGAGGACAGAGCAGGAGGTCCGAATCGGGGAATGAGCTAGGGCTTGTCACTTTATTTCTCATAATTTTTGATGTCCTGTTTCACTCTTTCACTCTTTCCTTGAGAAAGGCGTCGTCATCGGACATGTTGAACGGCGTCGAGAAGGATGAGTTGCGTTCCCAATTAAGGTGGTTAATAGTTTACTAGATTGCAAAAGCCACTGACGGCCTGGACAAGAAATGTGAATATGTAAGAAAATGCGCGGAAGTTGCAGCTGCAGGAAGAGGCAGACAGATGCATGTCTTCTTTCCTCGCGGACTCATTGTGATTGGTTGGGACAAGATGGGAGATGATGGGAGATGGAATGAGTGGCCGAGGGTTTTGTTTCATGTTCTACTAGGATTATGCACCGTCCAAGATCGGGTTGCGATCATCTGTCTTTTAATCATCTCGAAAAATAAGCAGAACCCGACCAGGCCCAGGGCTCGAAAAGGAAGAAAAGAAGGGAGAACAAGGACGAGAACAAGGGCGCAAGGGCAGAAGGGACCAGAGGCATTTCCTACCTTGCACCAGGCGTCACATCACCATATCTCCCATGTCTCTATACAAAGTGCGTCTCCTCGAGTTGCACCAAAGTCCTCATAATATGTAAGAAGTACCGTGAGGTACACCGATTGTCAAGTAGCTGCGGATGCGTAGGGTTACCCGAACCAAGTTTATTTTCCTCCCTCGCGCCTTCGTCCCTTCTCGCGTGCCGCGACAAGAACTGCGCATCGGTTTTCAGGTCGTGTTCACGATGGCAAGCTGAACATCCTAAGGTTTCGGCTGAAGCTCTCACTGGTGCTCATAAGGTTACTCTTCTTGTTCTCTTACCACCTTTGCTATGCACCAAACTCAGGGTGAGTAGGCGCAGCTCGAGCGTTCATGCCTTCGTACCGTCACACCCCCAAACATCAATTAGCGAATGGACCTCTGCACAATTCCGGATAACCTGCCGGAAAGATGGATCTCCTTCGAGGCTTCAATGAGACCTAATGACCAAGGTAGGAGAGAAGATAGTATGGGGGCTCGGGAAAGAGACTAACGAGGCCATATCATTTGCTAGACATGTGGCCGCTCGCAATCGACAGTAGCAAAAGCAAAAGCACGGACACGAGTTCTCAGAGTGCAAGTCTCGACAGCATGCCATCCGAGAGTTTGGTGCAGTAGCATCCCGCACAATACCTGTCTCTTCTTTGTGCCACCCGCAGACCTTACGCACCTACCTCCCATACCATTTAGCTAGCTATCCGACAGCACCGGCACCAGCAGCACAGTCGAAGTGGCTGTGTACTCCGTGCTCCGTACTCCGTATGTTCAAACATCAGACTCACGGTCGGCAGGCAATTGGTATCTCGAGGCGTTCTCCCATTGGTCGATTGCGGTATGATCTATTCTCTGACGTGAGATGGAACAAATGTATGAGGGTTTGGGAGGGGAAAATAGGAAGCTCCCGAGGTCGGATCAAAACCTTGAAACGGGCTGGATGCCCGTGCTTCTAATATTGGTATCGGAGGCTTCTTCTACGTGCATGGGTCAAATCATACCTTGAAGCAGATCGCTTCGTTCTCAGCCATCTACCTTAGCTTACCATTCTCCATGTTGCTGCTTTTTCCCTCGAGAAATTTCATCCGAAGTTTCTCTTAGCTATCTCGTCTCCACCATTGTCTCATCGCAGAAGGTCCTCACTGCTCAGGTATGAGCGCATACTTTGTGTCTTATCCCTCAATGTCTCTCAAACTACCTGCCCCCGGACTATGAACTCATTGGCTAGAGCTTCCGGACTACGTCCCTGATCCGATCCCCAAATCATCTAATTGACCAATCAAAGCAATGCCGTTGGCAAGGGAAACATGAGATGCGAGGAAGGTTACACGAAGCGAAGCGATACGATACAAATCCTTAGTACCCGGATCACCTTTGCTCCTTCGGAATTCTAATACTTCTAAAGTCTCATTTCAGATAAAACATTTGGAATTCCTACCACTTAAGATACCTACACAACTTCAACGTTGTCGTTTGGAATGTTATTTTTGAAAGCTCGTAATCCTGTGTCATGCCATCCCCAAGCAACAATGCGGGTACGTGCGACACTTGTGCCAGGAGCAGAGAGCAAACAACCACCTCAACAAAGGCCTCATTACATGCCGGCTGAAATACAGTTCATCAGTCATGATGATCGACTCATCAATTTCGAAGCTGCATATGCGTCATCCCTACCTACAGCTACTATACATGGAGTGCTTTCGGCAGCGCGTGTGTATGTCTAGGTTCGTTGCTATTCGGGGGTGTTTCATCGATAGAATCCGCAGCGATGTCATGCTTGTATAACAAAGTTTTGTTCATCTACTTACAACTTGGTACTCTACCTTCATACCTCTTCATGCGGCCAGTTATTTCATCCAAAGGCGTCGTACGATACCCGTTGTAAGATCTACAGTATGATCAGGTGTGCGTGGCGCTGCTTCATCCAATGTCACCCCGTTAATCAGATGTGGAGTCCATCTGAACTTACAAGTGGGCATGTCTCACTACCTTGCTTTTTATCTCCGACATCTTACTCTCCATATCTTACGAAAGCATCTGATATAGATTTGTTGCGTGCTGTGAAACTCATCCCAACTCGCGATGTAGAGCTCACCTCAGACGAGCAGCATTCTTTAATCTATGCAAGCTTAAGATAGCTGAAGGCATTTTAGACAAGTGCATTTCGAACTCACAAGTGTGGCTTTGAGATGCAAGCATTATCGCAGTCCTTTAATGGAATAGATGTCAATTTTTCAGTCACTCTGTCGGTACGGGGCACTCTCCTGCTGCGATGAAAGCGCAGAGGATACTGGATACCATTCAGTGCTGTTTCTTAATGCTTATAGGACCGGTAAGCAAAAGTCTTAGTGAGCAGCCTTACGACGCTATTACGATACGACTTTGCTAAAGCGCAAGTGCCTTGGATTTAGTTGCATTACACCAGCTGGTATGCTGCAGTTGGGCTTGAAGTTTAGAGCGGACTGGATGTCCATTAAAATGAATTTCACAAGGTCTGTCAGCGATGGTATCAACCATTCGGCACGCGACATTGCTCTAAGGGAAGCAGCTACATCCTCTATGAGCCACAATAGTAATCTTACCCCGCATGGCAGGCCACGCGGTCTGAATAAGGAGTGTTTGAATTCTGGTCTTGTATGTAGATTCTAGAGGTTCTGTTCTTGAAGTTCTTTCCTGCCAAGGTGACCTCGCCCTCCTGCTTGCGATCACATTATAGAATAGCCGGGCCATCACTACGGCTTCCGACCGTGATTACGCCAGCAGCCTCACCCCTGATACCGCTGCGAGTAGCTCGGTGTCAAGCTATATTCATATGCTTGTAATGTTCGTCTGTTCCCTCTTTAATACCTGTCACCTCACATGCATTCGTGTCTACTACAAACGTATCAGGAATGCAACGCGGATCTCTTCCTATGCAACCCTCCCATTCCGTTTCCCCATGCATTGGCAGCATTCACACCGCTCATATATACCGTAGCAAAGTCAAAAATATCTAATTTCTCATCAAGAAAGTAAATTCAGAACGGCCATTCGTACGTCCGGTCTACATGGATTTTCACTTTCCAGCCCTAAGTCTCCCCCCGGTCCGGATTCTCTGCCCGATAACCGGCTGGTTTTTCATCACAGCAACATCCCCTGGGTCCGCTCCGTTTCCAAAAATAGCATCATGAACAGTTCCAGGTCTCCCACACTGTCGGTACAATTCAGGAGAATAGCTACCCCTCTATTTACTCATTCTTTCTTTCTTTCTTTCCTTCCTAAACAAACGGTCGGTCGGCGCTTACTGTACCCAAATATGTTCTTGAAGGATTCAACCCCCTAACGCGAGAAGCTATGCATATACAGCATAAGCTTCGGAATCCTTCCCTACCAGCCTATCAGGAGGAGGTTTTCCGCCCCTCTTTAAAACAAAAACTACTATTCATACAGAAAAGGCGGACAGTAGACCTGGGAGTCCCTCCCGTCTGGATTTTTGGTAACTTTACCGATGGAGGAACGACCAGCCTTGATCTGATTGCCCGGTTAGGTATTGTCCCGACCATGGTGGTGGGCTTTTTATCTTATCTCTTGAGTCAGATGTAGATGGGGTGATTATTCGTCTCAACATTGGATCCTACGTTCCCTGCCTTACACATACATCTATCCACGTCATATCAGTCATTACACGCACGCAGAGCGAAATCATGATTCTATTCCAAATCCCATGCATGCATCTCACATATACCACCTACAGTAGTTAACCGGCCCCTAGAACACCTCGGTTCTCAGTACCACCTCGATGCCCTCATACCGTAATACCATATCTACTGGAAATCGCGTCTCGCATTCGTATATCGTCCTCTCCCATCCAATTACTTTCCCCCAAGTTCACTGGGAGCTAATCTGGGTTTTCGCACCTGATCACGGATCTTCATATGACTGCTCAACCTATATCCTACCAAGGAGGATCCAAGAAACGGAATCACACCTGTAGTTGTTTTGTTTATACTTACAGGAAACCACAGTACCATTGTCCCAAAACAGTACATCAGGGTATCTTCCTTGGATCAAACCTACTTCCGTTGTCATTCTCATACCTCCTGTTCCAATCTATTGTACTAACGAAACTCATATCCATTCATTCATTTACTCACCCACCCATAAATCACATCTACCAGCGCCATATCAGCCGTGCCTGGCTCCCTCGCTCATCCACATCGTGCTTCCCCTCCCCTCCCCCACCAGCCCACCAATCACAACTCGCTTACTCCCCTCCCCATCCAGCTCACGTCCGGAATAAAGAACTAACCCACGTTTCAGCTGTACAGTAAGTAGTCAGTTATCCGCCTCCTTGGTACCAACCACATCGTCAATCTATTCCGCGATATTCTAGGCTTCCATTTCTTTTCCTTGCCTTGCTTTTCCTTCTATTTTCTTTCCCCTCTTCTGGTTCTCACTCCGATGCTGTAATCTAGGATTTGAAACATATTCTTTTTTGAGGGTCTTACAAATCACTCAACTTCTTTGCTTTTCATTCCTGCAAACCCGAGTCGCAAAAGCACGAATAATAAATCAACAGCACTGTAAGCTTTCCACGTCCGTCCATCCAACCAATCCCTACCTCCCCGAATCCTTCAGCCCCCATCTGAATTCCCATCTCGCTATTCGTCATTCGCCAGTCGTCATTCGTCCAATCTATATGCACGCACGCACACACGCACGCACGTACTCATACATGCTGATGTACATACGGCAAATGTAACGCTAATCCCTACAGCTCATGTGTTTACCATGCGACGAGGAAGGAGAAGAAAAAGAAAGAGGAGAGCTGTGCCGTGGGAATGCAGGTTGGGAGGTTAGGGCAGAGCAAATTAGAAGGTGGGGATGAGTGGATTCTAGGCTTATGCGACGTTGAGATGGACGGATAATAGGTGAGATGAACGGATGAGTAAAGCTGCATGAGATATAGAAGTAGTGTAACTTGCTTTTGAGGTCTTTTTTACTCCTTTAGGTGAGGTGTGGGTAGTGGCAAGGGAGGGAGGAAGGACACACCTGAGTGGTAAGGTATATACCCACCCATACGCATACACACAGAGAGAGCATGGTCAAGAAAGAAGGTGCAAGGCAACATCAGGAGAACAAGTACCTTCCAACACACGCCCTCACCACGTGCTTGTCAACCATCCATTCCACGCTCCCCTCCTCTCCCCTCCACCTCACCATCCATCCCTCGAATGCAACACTGCACGAACGAACCTCCTCGATTCGCCCGTTCGCGACTTTCCCATTCCATCTACCTCCGCTCCAGCTCACATGCATAACATATGTTCCGGAAAAAGAAAAAAGTTAAATATACCACCCTACTGCAGATATGCAACAAAATGACTCTATGATTCTGATATAGTGGGTTTGAAGGATGCGGATGCATGATATGTGTTGGTGGAAATGCTGTGGAGGAGAGGAAGAGGGGGGATGTTTCGTTGGTGTTGGTGTTGGTGTTGGTAATGAGATGAGGACTGAGATGGATAATGTTAAGTCATTACTATGGAGGGAGCAGTTTATGGTTTTTCTAGGCTGAAAGAATGTGTTTTGACACTTGCTAAGGTGTAGACAAATGTGTCGCCGCGAATCGAGATGTCGAGATAGATCAGTTAACCCTAACAGGCTCCAGACTTCTCATCATCTGTACTGTATCCCCCATCACAGCTTCTATTCGCGCAATCCATGGCAGCGTCTCGTACTCCACCAGGCGTAGAATTACGACACCCCTCCCTAAGCTTGACCAGGATTCAACGACACTCTCAACTGACGAATCTGATAGGCATAAAGATAGGCATGGTGGATAGGGGTTGAAAGTCAGGATAGCTACTGTGAATATCCTTCTCGCAATCGTAACCCCACTGCCCCTATTTTGCTGCCAGTCATCATCGCACTGCATCTACTCTTCTCGTAGTCCTATGCCTGAGTTTTTCATCCTGGAACATAAACTCCCTCTACGGTTGGCAAGTTCTGGGTAGACCACATTCACTCTCGACGTATCCGATCAAGAGACCCCCTATTCCCCACACCATAACCACCATCACCTCTTACCCAGATGCTCTTCTTCTTACACTTTGTAATAGGCAACATAGTGAACCAGCAGCCACGGCTCTCCACCATCTTCGCCGCCTCCACGAAATCTTACATCACATCTCACTGTCCTGCAACCATTGCTGTTGCCCCCTACTTCCCCAATTCCATGATTGAGAAGTGTAGTTTGCCATCACAACTCTTGCACACATACAGTACGATACTTCAGTTCATAAGGTCTGATACTTTCTATCTATAGGCAAGAAGCCCTATCTTCCAATAAGTGAGCTTCCTCTTCAATCTCATCCAACTAATTATATCTCATAGGCTCGGCCGTATTCCGGTCATTAGGTAGTGAATGTTAAACGATACCGACGAGAAGACTCGGATATACGATGAAAGATATATATAGCGGTACTTTTAGTGAATAAATGGGTTTCATATATTCCTATCCTTCCCAATTTATCAATCCACTTGTTCTTCTCTCACTCTTCTCCTCGCCGTCTATCTCCAAACTTTTCCTGTTATAATTTCCCCGTTTCCATTCCCCTATCCCGCTCCTCACTTTCAGCAAGTGATATAAACATCAGTGCCCTCGCCATATTTAGATAATGTAGTAATAATCTCTCAGCCTTCGTAGTAAACTGGACCATTTAGATTCACTAATATATGGATTTGTAGCTAGACGATCTCTGAAAGTTGCACTCTAAATCAGTCTACCGCCTGAGATTTTAAGCTCTCTTATTGCTTTTCATCGCTACTCTTTGCCTTGCTCCTATACAGTGATACTTCCATTTCCTTATTCATATGACCTGGATTTTGCACTACAAGATCCTACGTTGTGGATATGCTGTATTGTATTGTACTTAGAGTGATATATACTTATTATCTTCATCCCTCCTATCTCTCCCATCTCTCCCATCTCTCTCATCTCTCCCATAATCTCAATTTCTCTTCTCCTCTTCTAAATTTCCAGCCACAAATCCAAAGCCTACTTTCCCTTCTATATCCCCTCCTCCCTCCTCTCGCTTACTCTGGTTATTAAATATCCCACCTCCCTATTTACCCCTCCACCCATATATCAAACCAAAGCAGATCATCTATAAACTCTACATCTCACTCGTTCCCCTCCCCTATCTAGCTCCAGTCCATCTTATATCCACTCTCTTATCCCCCTTTTATCCGTCTTCTTGTCCCCTCTCTCCTCTTCCAGCCCCTTCCTCCCTCCCCAACCCCTTCTAATCCATCCTCCGCTTCCAAATCCCTCCTCCCCTCTAACCCTCCGTCCTCTCCTCCCTCCCTTCAATCCCTCCCAATCTCTTCAAACCGCTCTTCTCCCACTCGAGTAATAAATATTTTCCCCAAGCCCAAACAAATCCCCCAAGCCCAAGCCCAAACACCATCCCCAACCAAACCTTTTATCTAATATATCCCAAAATCCTTTCCTTACATGCAACCCCCTCCTCCCCCTCCTCCCCCTCCTCCCCTCCTCCCCTCCTCTCATTCTAAGTTCTAACCTAGCTCCCACTTCCACTTCCACTTCCACTTCCACTTCCCTCAGCACACTTAAACAAACCACAATACACACAGACAAACCACGACCATATATATAAGTAGACAAACCACCATACACTTTATCTATCCACCTATCCATCTACCCACCCATCCACCTATCCACTCACCTATCCATCCCTCCTGTATACATCCATACATACATCCCTGCTATATAAATCCCCTCAGCCATCCCAATGATCCCACAACCAAACGCCATTCACAAAAGGAACTCACTAACTATACTTACTTACTTCCACATAAACATTATTCTCTAGAACTTAGTAGCAGCAGTAGTAAGTAGTTCACAGATATACAAAAATCACTCCCTCCCTCCCTCACACCCCGCACACATATACCTACCTACCTATCTCTTCCCTCCCTCCCTCTCTCTCTCACATCCCCCTTCATTTCTTCCTCCCATTTCATAGACTGATAGATAGATAGAATGATTGATTGATTGATCGCTTGTATTCCGCTTGTATTCATTATCTATTTGAACTCAAATACCTCACACCTCACACCCCACACCACACCATACGACCGCTTGCCTTCCCTTCCCTCCCCTTCTCCTCTCTCATGATAACCCTTCACCCATCACCCTCACTCCCTCCCACATATACTCTCTCTCTCCCTCCCCCTTCCTGCCCACGAACCTCAGCGACCAAACAAATATAACAAACCCCACAAACAAAAACAACACAACAAAAAAACAAAAACTCCATCCCATTCCCAGCCCACCCAATCCCAGTCCAGCGCTCAAGGTTTCCCTCCCTCGCACTTCCCTCTCAAGCTCACAAGATGCTCGGGTCCCTCTCCCCAGACTTTCATTTTCCCCATTTTAACACCCCACCCCACCCTACGAAATTCAACCCAAATAGATCCATGAATATCACAATCATGTATATATGTATGTCTGTATGTATGCAATATCCCCAACCAATACCAGCAATCCATTCCATTCCATTCCATCAGACTAGTGATAAGCACTGGAACAGCAAGCATCTCTAAACGCCCTAAAACACAAGCCACAGCTCCCCCATTTTGCGCCCAAACCATGAACTCATGCTGAATGAAATCCATGTATGCGTGTACGTTTGCTTCATGATATAGAGAGAGAGAGAGAGAGAGAGATAGACACCACCAAAGCCGCTAACCCGTATTAAGTTGTATGCGGGAAGATATGTACAGTGAAGAGAAAGAATCCTTTGCCTATATATGCGCCCGTCGAGAAGGAAGAGAAAGTGTAGAAGTAGTACAGCCATATCAGGCAGAAGCAGAAAAGCGTGTTTTACAAACTGATGTAGTATTTTCAACTCCAAAATAATGTATGTACGAACGCCAAGGCCATCTCAAAGGAAGAGTTGGCGCGAGAGTCCCCATCATGCTGGAGATCGTTCGCGGGTATCATATCGATATGCAGGTCGGCATATCGATAACAAATGGGCGCGTGGGAGAACCACAAAGATCTCTTAGAAAGGAACAGATTATGCCGAAATCCCTCACATTCCCTGTTGATGGTGTGACGCTTCCGCCATGCCGTATGGGTTTTGTGCGCTCATTTGATGATCATCATAACCGTTCATCAAAGGACCTCCTGGTGGTGGTCCATTCAATTGCATGTTTTGAATCCCTTGATGAGCACTGACCGGACAATCCTTGTGAGCCAGTAGCAGCGTTCTCAAATTGACAATCTCATTCTTCATGGATGCCAAAGTCTGCTGCAGGGCGTCGTTCTCATTGGAGTATAACTCGACCTTTTGTTGTAGGTTTGCTAACCATTGCTTCTTCCGCTGTCTACACTTCAATGCCGCAACCCTGAAGTATGGTTAGCATGGGACGATGCAGAAGTCCAAGAGTGACTAACCTATTCCTTTCCAAGAAGTTCCTTCGTTTTTCTTCATCTGTCAGCTTCTTGCCTTGAGCATTATACTCATCCTTGTTAGGATCTTCCTGCATTTGTGAATCATCAGGAGAAGGTGGTTCGTTGAGATCATCCATCGAGCTAGTACGGGCATGGGATGTTCCACCGTTAGCCTTCGTCTTCTTGGTACTTGCGGCTTTCGCTTTCCCTTGACCGTTCACTTGACTCTGTGTTCTCTTCTTTCCTCGGGTATTTGGTCGCTGTTGGGTATCATTGTCATCAGAGTACCCATTGCTAACTACACTGGCTGCACGTCCGGATGCAGTGCTCGTAGAGCCGTGAGCGTTCCTTGGCGCCATACTCGGTGAGCCGTTCATCTGTTGGCTGGGCATTTGCCTTGGTTGCGGTGGTTGAGGGTGTGAATGTTGAATAGGAACTTGTTGGGGTGCTAAGGTATAATGATTTGGGGCCGATGGGGCAACGTTGCGAGACTGAGCCAACATGAAAAGACCATTAGCCGCATCGTTGGCATCATCAAATTGACCAGGCAGCTTGGTATCATTTCTATTACCATTGGTCAGTTCTTGTGGCTGTGACGTTACGCTCTGTGGAAGAGCAGGTTCTCGCGTCTTGCTAGCAATACTTAAGGCCGTCCGATGGAAGTCGAGTGCAGCAGGTGTGACACCACCACTTTGAAGCGAGTTGAACATGGCTGCTGTTCCTGGACTTGGCTCAGGGAACATTGAACCACTTCCACCAGGCGTCAGACCGCTCCTCAGTCCAGACTCATTGGGGGTAAATCCTCCCCGTAAAGAATGTTGTTCGGAAAAGTAATCCTCTTGCGCCTTGGGTGCCGACAACATGGCTGGACTTAATGGGCCAGACCGTAAACTAGAGAAGAAACCTGGGGTACCCGATCCGAAGAATGGACCGGCGGGAGATGCCAAAGCGGCAACTGAAGGTAGTTTTGTCCCACCTGGGGTTCGGTTTTCACTCGCGGTAGATGGACCGCCCGCGAACTGATGCTCAAATGGATTCAGCTCTGTTGTAAGACTATGATGTTGTGTTCCGAAATAATCGCCAGCGGTATTCGTTCGCGCGGCAGGAGGTGGAGGAGGCGGCGCAAGTGGTTGTGCAATCTCTGGACCGGATTCGCCTTTCACTGTTGGGTTTTCTGGTTTCGCGTCGGATGCTACAAAGGGAAGAGAGATGTTAGCCATACCATCTCGATATGGTTCATCATCGTCGTCATCGTCATCATCATCATCATCATCATCATTATCACCATGAGTGCTCGTGCTGGTCACAAGATGGCGATATGAGATGCGTGTAGTTGGGCGACAGGATGGGAAGGATGGACTGATGAAATTGATGGCGACTTACCAGGACCTCTTGGTGGTGAAGCGTTAGCATTTCTCGGTGAGTCAACACCATTTTTAGGAGTGACCTTGGGGGAAGTCATGGTGAAAAGGGGAGGCCACAACTAGGAAAGTATGTGTGGTAGTGTAGTGACGGTAACGGAGCGGTAATTCGGTGGGTGGTGGTAGAGTTGTTGTGTGCAATCCTGCTTACACGCGATGACGACGAAATGTTCGGATCGAATTGTGTGGTAGTACGGCTGGTGCTTGGAAACGCTGCGTGGGGAGTGGCGAATTATGGGATGGAAAAGTAGTAAATCCCCCAGTAAGTGCTTGTGGCTTCTGCACAATGGCGATAATGAAGAGCGCACAATTAAGTGAGAAAGCGGTAAAGTGGTAAAGTTGGCACTTGATTTTTCTATTATTATTTTCGAGCTTCGAGGTTGTGGGTTGTGGGTTGTGAGAGGATGAGATCAGAGGATGAAAGGTTAATGCTGATGACGTCTTTCTGGACGAGTTTTGGATGATTTCCTGAAAAAGGATTCGTTAATTCACTTTGGCCGACTACTAATTAATAATATTTGCAGTCCGCCCTACTATTCTCCCCCTTCCTCCTTCCATTCGAGGAAATAGAGAAGGGAGAGTGAGTCGCAACGAAGAAAAAGAAAGGAGGGCAAAAAAGGAAAGAAGTGAAGGAATACAACACACCAATTGTTCTCTATCTAAAGATCTGGAGATCCGATGCGTTTCGAGCAACACCAGGGACGATCTGTGGTGACCGACAGATGAAAAAGGCGACGAAAAAGCGAGTGGCGACGACACAACGAACAGCAATAGTCAATTACCTCGGCCCTCGCAGATCTCAAATCAATTGGGATTCTTCTTCGCGTCTATTCTCGTAACAAATTGCTGGCTCTGGCGATGGCAATGGTGCGTGCGACTGAGCACTTTCCTCTGCAGTTGGCGATTTGGGCTGGGTTGAACACGCTTCTGATCGATGAGAGAAGAAATGACGAAAGTGGCGAGTGGGAAGTCCTAAATCCGTTATATATATTTCCCCTCTCCGCCAAGTAAGTGTTAACGATTGTTTAATACGTGAGACCAATTCTGAATTTCTCAACTGTCGAACTTCAAACTTCAGACTTCGAACTTCGAACTTCGCTCTTCTAAATGTTGTTGGCGGCGTCGGTTGATGGTTGATTTGTAAAGCGGTGGTGAAGGAGGAAGAAGAATGTCAGTGACGTAAGTTTGGGTCGAGGGAATTCTAGAAGGCTTTGTTGCGAACGCGACAGATTGGCCAAATGGTTGCTGAATCGGTCTTGCTCTCTTTCTTTAACAAAACAAATTGTCGGAAAGCACCTCCGCCTCTTTATTTTTTCTTACTCTTCTAATTCTCCTCGTCTCTTCTCTTTTTTGCCTCCTCGCCTCTTCGCCTCTCTTGCGCGATTGGCCCTGGTTAGTCTTTCCACCCTTCGTCCTTCACGCCAATAGCGACGAGAAGCTTTATCATTAAGATGCTCGTTTCAAGACGTGCGAGACGTGCAAGACGTGCAAGACGTTGAAGCCGAAAGCTACTAGAGAAGATGTTTATGAGGCTCTTCTTCGGTACGGATAAAAGATGCGAACTGCTGTGCTGTACCAAGTGATCCCAAGTGATCTTGGACTTTGGGGCCGTTTTCGAAATTGTGCAGCAAATGTTGCAGGAGGAGGGAAAAAATCGATGACGGAACTGATGACGCTCCGTTTCGAAATAAATCCCAAGCGACTTGTGCTTAGCGTGCTCTGTCGTACGCGTTGTGGCCAATGGCAGCTGGCAGACGTGGAAAATTCCATCTCATTAGTGCTGCAGCTATTCCATATCCATCCGCCCATTGTCTCCTTTGATTAGCAATACTTCGTCGAGTACGGTGGCCCATCTGTGCCGCTGGTCGCATTCCACCACCTCACAATGCCAAGGTGGTAGCAGTGTAACTCTCCGCCGCTCTGTCACCCACTTGCCTCGGAGAAGCTCGAGCGCAGAGAACCTCTACTGTAGTATCTGGAGTCTAGACATGCCGGCGACACCAATCACCCGCACGCATGTACTATGTATTTGTAAATTCTCATCTCGGGTGTAGCATTGTGTCACCTCCAAATCGGTATGTCACTCGCGAAGCAAGCAGAACGCACAAGCAGGACCGGCCACTCGGATAAGGCGACCCGACCATTCTGGGATTTTCGCTTAAGGTTAGCTCCAGGAGAGGGGCCGGCCCGGAGCTTTTGCTCAGTATTCGTACTCAGTATTATTTTTGATGATGTGGATGGTCTCGCTCGTTGACATTCACCTGGTACCTCTTACCCAGGAACCGATGCGACACGCAGTTGAGCGGTATGCAGTTCTGTTTGCCCCGAGGTACAGTACAATTAATCTACGGGACATGCCATGCCACTGACGTGACTCGCCTTAAGGAAACTTCAGAGTTTCGCACTACTGCTACCTCCATTCACAGCTCTGATCCTGAAACCGTGTCGTGGAGTATGAACCTTAACCTTAACCTTTTCTCCATCTTTCATGTGCGACTCGATCACGATCTCTTCCGTGGTTAAGCCAACCAATTTACCTGTATCTTTATAGTTCATACCAGAGTCAACCGGCCACACTTCCACCTCTTGTCCTTGCTGCAGTCCAGTTGGGTCTTTTGCGTCCACCACTTCACCACTTTCGGCAAAACCGGACCCAGACACCAACTTGGTCGCTTCCAGCCCTACGATGTTCTTGGGCTTACCGACTTTTGACGCGGCGATGCGAGTCGCTTCGTCGAATCTCTTGATCCATGCAAACGTTTTGGGGAATTGCGCCGGCGAGATGTAGTCGTCCGGCAATGCGCCTTTCATGGTCGTCAACCAGTGGAACGGCCAAACAGCTAGATGAAGCCAGAGCACGTTAGTAAAAGGACCGATAACACAACACCACGGCGACTACAACAACATACCTTCAATATCAGACATCGTCGGACTCGAGCTTCCAAGAATCCAATCCCGCCCATCCGCCAGGAAAGTATTCTCCAAGATCTCAAACGCTCTCCGAAAAGCCACCAGCGCCTCTGGCCTATTCTTCTCCAGATTATCCTTCGCCCAACTTCTCCCCGTATAGTCCTCGCGGTCTTTCGTAAACACCGGATCATTGAGCAAAGGTAAGTTCGTGGGGATCAGACTCGCCGCCCGCGTAAACAGCGTATCCACAGTCCAAAACTCAAGCAATCTTTCCACAGCCTTCTGATCTGGGGACGACGCTGTGATCTTTGGATACTCGGGGTAGAGCTTCTCGAGCTTCTGTAATATCAATCGCGTGTCGTTGTATATGTCCCGGCCGATAGCTACGAGAGGTATGCGTCGATAGTTGGTGCCCAGAGCTGCGACGTCGGGGCGGGGCATCACTGGTGCTTGGAGCTGGGGACAGGCATATTAGCATTGTTCGAGCGCATGAAAGAGAAGACTCACGCATTCTGTATATGGGATACCTCGCAGATTCATATACCATACGACCCTTTGGACTCATTAGCACGAGCTCGTTCTCCCAGCCTTAGTTCAGCTTAACGTACCTCTTCGCAAATGGAGAGAATCTGTAATGATACAGAATTATCTCGGGTTTCTGCGTCATGATGAGAGCAGTTGATTGATTGAGCTTGCAATTGATAGCGCAATTGAATTGAATCAAATCACGGAATCTTGAACAAAACTTCACAAGACAGAGTAATCGCACAGGATGGTCGTCGTCAATCCCTAGGCCTCTAAGATGACATACCTGCAAGAAATGGGGTAAGACTTACCTCGGCACGGCAGTACTGTGCTGTGCCTTGAGGGGGAGATCGGCTTTGACGCACGGACAATAGAATTGTAGATTCCAACGTCTGTCTGGAGGCTTGTGTAGATGCTTGGCATGGCTAGATCATATTGTTCCTCTCACGACAAGATAACTACATAATTTACCTTGAAGGATATTATCTCACAACACTTCAATACGTCTCCTCTTACCCCTCTCTCTCTATTAGTGTGTATTCGGACACAACATCTCTCTCTCTCCCTCCCCCCCACGTAAGGTTTGTTCTGCAAATCACTACATCCCACATTTAGAACCTCACGAAAACTTCACTGTTCGCTGAATCAGAGCTGCACTGCGAGAATCGTATTCCTTCCTAGTGGAACAGGAAATTTTCACAGGGTTAGTTAACTTCTATCGAGTGGCATTGCGCGCCAGAGTGGATGGATTGGATGGCTCTGCCTAAACAGGTGGGCAATCGATGCGGCCATTCACGCGAACGACTCATTCTTTGCAAATCATGCTCAAGCGATAAGCCTTGCGGCGACATGCGTATTCATTTCTCTCTTCTCGCCTACTCTAAGACGCTATCCCTTCATTCAGCCGAGCCGACATTTGATGTCTTGAGGAGCCATCTATCGGGAAGACACTACCCACACATCACTCTGGTGTCATATATAACCGAGGGCATTTTCCCTTTATCCTCAACACCGTGTGCTTCTTCTGCCCCAAAAGCTCGCCGGCCTTGCTCTGTCCAGACCCCTCATGCATAAGATGCTTACACCTAAAGTATTCGAGAAACTCTTGGTTCAACCTAAGGAGAATAGCTGTCGTAAACTTCCGAAGATTTCGACGAAATGAAAATCGATTCATGTGCGGACAGCGTGGGATTCGTTGCACCCATCTCAGCTACTACCACCCATGGTTTCGTCGGGAAATCGTCAAGGCGAAAAAACACCGGAGTCTCAGTATATGGACCTGAACTCATATGTCGATCAAGGCAACTCCCACATCGCCATTGTGGAACGATGGGGCGCATCCATCTAGCGCCCCTCCCTCTTTCCCTGTACCCCAACCCTTCCTCAAGCTGATAAGACGTCCTTCCAGCGTTATGCAAAACATCGCCTGTACTTCCTCCCACTCAAAGTACCTCCTTCGGGCCATCGCTTGGTCCTATCGACATATTGACCAACGTTCCTAGTCCAATACAGAAGATCACTATCATGATTATCGCCAACACCAGAACCGTATCCATCTTTACCGATATCTTCGCGTCCCTTAGGAGCAGCCGTTCGATTCGAATCCAATAGGCGAAAGGAGTGAAGTATTTGGCTGATAAGAGGTGATGCTGAATCGAATATTCCAGCTAGCCGACAAAAGGGGCTGATGACTGACTACCAAAACCGGACAATCAAACAAAATAACTGAACTGGAACTGTCATTTTTATACCCATCCATCATCTCCCCCTTCTTTATCTTCATCCTCACCACTTCCACTCCAAATTCAGCTGCTCATGGTATTAATCCCCCTCCTTTCATCCATCCACGATCAATAAGCCATCCATCCTTAACCTTACTTGTACCGACCAAGTGGGTCCCGAAATCCCGGATAACTATCCGTCCGTCAAATGTCTTACTCCTATTATATCATGTACCTGCAGAAGCGAGGAAGAGAAGAAAGGAGAATATTGAATCATGGTGTTTTTCTCGAAGGATACTAATTTAGGGAATTTGATGTTGGCTATTGGAGGCCCCGGCTCGTTAGGCTTGCTTGTACTCTGGACGGACCTTGCACTGTTGGCTCGAGCTTTTGCAATGGTCGGAGTATTTGGGCTGGGAATTTTATATTGGATTTTTGGGTGCGAGCGTGTACATCTCCGAGACGATGATGCATGCTCAGTCGATTGTTACGCTGTTTCGGATATGCTCTCTTCTTGCAGTGTAAAATCCGATGGTGCGAGCACTGTTCTATCTGCCTCCGGCGATCATGTCAGTCAGTCTATCCCACCACCTATAATATCAACACCAGCCAGCTCGTACAAACCCTGCCTGTCCTGCACCACACTCACCCCAAAGCATCAAATCCCAGTTCTCTCCGTCTCCTCGACTCCGGTCCAGCTGTACCAGCAGCGGCCAATTGGTTGATTATTTACATCCTCGGGCTCGGGTATGCGATATGCTAGGAACAGCACTTGGTCTGTGTATACATAGATGGGTCCTATCAATTTCCTGGCTGCCTCCTTTTCCTCCCTTCTTTCGCTTCTATATCCAAAGTTGGATGTCGATTCCTGCTACACACACACACTGCATACTAGTTACTTGACCTACGTGCCGATTGTAATATTTACAACTTCATTTATCTATTTTATTGAATATTCCACCCTCCCACCGCCTCCCTCTGTATAACCATTTTTCTAATCTCAATCAATAAGATGTCCAGCGCTATTTATAAGTTATTCCTTCTAACTTACTCTCTTTCTATTGAGTATTCAGCTTCTTTCTAGATATCGTTATATCTTGTCTTGCGGCTCGGATGTCTTAGATCAGTCTGAGATCTGGAACTAGAGGGATATATGCTGGAGGATCTGGTGCTTGATTGGTATTATCGCATGTGCTTAGTTGCTGGATGGAGAATATAACACGAACTGCTCACTTGGTGGTGATGTATATGTAAGTTGGAGTGAATGGAGTGTTAGAAAATGCAAGGACTCTCCCAACCAAGTAATCTGGTCATCTAGCAATAATATGATGTGATATTCACCCTAGGAACTGGAAGTATATGAAACACTGTGTATCTCGAAGAATGTACCGCAACAGGCGTTTGGAGTAGCAAACCGGAAAGGACAGATTACGAAGCCATGTTCTGGAAATAGAAAAATCTAGAGCTATGAAATGATTTCATTCTTTCGTCGCTTCTTGATAAGTTAGATGGCTTGGTTGTGGGACGTGAATTTATTCTTTCGTCCTATCTTCACGGACGGGATGGTTGGGTTGTAGGGAGGAGTATGGAGGTGTGTATGCGGATAGGCTGGGTGAGGGGTTCTGTGTGTGGAGTATTCGGGATTGGGAGGGGTATGATGGTGGGAGGGGTATGATGGTGGGAGGGTGAGATGGTGGGATGGGAGGTTGAGGTGGTTGTTAGAGAAGTGTATGGGAAAGAGGAAGCGAGATGTAGAAAACAGGTATATTAGGCCATCTATCTCCCATTCTTCCCTGAATTCTCTATATTATCTTCCTGAAGGCATCCAGGCTGGTGAGCTGATATAAGGAATCGATAATAGAAGAGAGCCACTTCTAGAACTACTTTTGGAAGTATAGATCATCTTTCGAGTATCCGAAAAGAGGGTAATTCTCTAGAGACGATTGAGTATTTGAAAACGGTTAGATGTTTGGGAAGGGTTGAATGTTTAAGACGAATTGGTTCTCTGGGTGGAGAACAGCCGATTCCAGACTTCTGGGTCGCGTGTATAGGAGGATGGAGTAGGAAAAGACTTATGGAACATTTATGAAGCAGAGCATTGTCGAAAGGACAAACACATACCTAAAACATAACGCTCAAGGTTCGAATAAGAACAGGACCGGCTGAACAGCCTGATCGGCTTATTATCGAAGTCACATCCCGTGGAAGAACGAGTTCACACAATCTCAGACAAACGTCTCTCGATATATATACGATTTGATCTCGACTATTTATATGTACTGCAACAAAGTGCGTGCTATCCAATCCCTTCACTCAACTATATACAACTGAAAGTAAATCTTCCCCTTCTTCACTCATTCTCAATCTCTCCTACTCAACCCCACTCTACAGACACTGCGAGTAGTAAGCGTTCTGGGCAGTACACGTAGTGCCACTAACACAGCTTCCCGAGCCCGTCCAATTCTGACCACCACACTGGCCCCACTTCGCGATACTGCCCGCCGACCCGGTGCTCGTAGCGCTGGCGCTGGTGCTCGTGCCCGAAACGGTGGTCTGGGTCGTGATCGTCGTGGTCTTGGTGACGGTTGTGTGGGGAACCGAACTACCCATGGCGGAAGTTAGTGCTGGGGTGACAGAAGACACAATAGCAATATTAGGCGCTGAGAAAACAGCTGAAGAGGAAGAGACAGATGAACACTTCTTTTTGGAAGTGACGAAAGAGGAGATGGCAGAGGCGGTGGCCGAGGCGGCTTTGGTGCAGGGTTTTTTGGTCGAAGTGGTGGCGACGACGGCGATGGCCGTGCTGCTGGCGGCTTTGGTGCATGATTTTTTGGTCGAGGTGGTGGCGATCGCCGTGCTGCTGGCGGCTTTTTTGGTGCAGGATTTCTTGCTGGATGATGAGGCGATAATGACAGATGCAGATGCAGATGACGCGACCGGCGCGACAGAAGCTGAAGAGACAGAAAGAGCGGACGAAGTTGAAACAGCTTGAACGGCTGAGGAAACAACAACAACAGAAGAAGAAGATTCTACAACAGCAGCTGATGTAGATGAAGAAACGACTGACGAAGAGGAAACGACAGAAGAACTTGAGGGGGAAGAAGAATCTACTGACGTAGTTGCAGAAGAACTAGAACTTGGAGCAGCTCCGCCTGGACCCGCAACGTTGGTCGTTAGTGATCCGCTCTCGATGTACACGCCGCTGAAATAGTAATCTTCGGTGGAATCGGCTTGGCCGCTGACGGGGAGTTCGAGAACTCCCAAGTGCCAGTCAGCGCCGTTGGAGGAGGCGGATACGGAGACGGCGGGGACGGTTAGAGTGAGTGGGTCGGAACCTGTGGAGTGGTAAAATTCTACACTGCCTGCGCTGAAGTCCTATTTCCAGTGTTAGGCGAAGTCATATGACTACTTGGGAGAATAAACACTTACAATTCCATAAGCAACGTTGTGCCAGACACCAGCAGTCCAGTTAGTGCTCCAATGCGAGTTACCGCTAATGTCCCATCTCAACAAAGGATCTGAAGTTCCAGACTCTCCACTGATCCAGCCGGACTTCAGCTCGGTGAAATGGCTCTCGAAGAAGCAAATCTGATGTTCGCGGTAGATGCTCGGTGGGTTGGTGGCAGTGTGCATGATGCTGAAATGGTAGTAGACCTTTCCAGAAGCGATGGCAGCGGTCGTTTGGGGAATCAACTCGGTTCGACGCATGTTTTGCCCGTTCCAGTAGGAGGTGCTGTCGAGGGTGAGCTTGAGACCGGATGCGCTTCCACTATCGGCTGGGTTCTTGTAGCTGGAATCGAGAGCGAGGTAGGATCCGATGGCGCCGCTTCCGTGCTGAATTGCGTTGGTGTCAGTATTCCGTCCACCTCAGGTATCATAGCCCACTGCATGGGGAGGTCCAACTCACGATATAGTACTGGTATTTACCAACTTGGTTGCTCCACGACCATTTGCTCAGATCGGCAATCGACTCATCGTTGAATCGTCCATCCCACAAGATTGTGCTAGTTGCAGACCCAATGAGGGCTGCCAGAGCCATAGAGAAACGCATTTTGTCGAGTGATTTTTTTAACTTGGGAAAGAAGTACTTCAAGTACTGGATATAATAACCTACTAGGGTAATAAAAGAATGGAAATGGAAAGAGAATTTTTCAGAAAAGAGTGAAACGAACTGAATAGCACATGAAGCAAGATCGAAAGGACACAAGAAGAAGCGGGCAAACGAAACATTTATATCCTACCTCTACTTACCATGAACATGATGCCTGGAAGGTTCGTCGGAATAATTGTTGTTTTTGCCTCTCCTTCAATTTCCCAAATTAAAGGCAAAAAGGCTCCCAGGTCTAAGCTTAACCGCTCAGACTTGACGAAATGTCCGCTTCGGGGAATTTCGCTTCATGCCAATTGACCCAAATGGGGTCATATGAACATAACTCATGTATAAAAGTCGGTTTTATGAAGAATATATGAAGATATAAAGTGATGGGTATACTAGATTGAGAAGGTCATTAATGGCAGGACGGTCCGTAGATGAATTGGTTGTCTCATATTTAACGTTTGCTCCGGTTGGTTCGTCTGATGGAGAGTAGAATGACGGAAACCGGAAATGGTGGGAATCGTGAGCGTGCATGGGGCAAGGTAAGATCGAATGGCGATGGGATTTCTCTTGCGAGTAATAGATCCATAAACCCATAACCCCAGCCAAGGAAACAGGCCAGGCGCTGGATGTTTAGTTTCTGGTTTCTCGTTTTGCGTAAAAGGTGTCGTGATTCGTCTGTAAAGGGGTGACGGAAATCAAAGGAGCAGACAGTGCTTGCTTGTTCCGAGTTTGAGGCCATCCATACCCGCGTCTATGTCGTGATCCTCCTTGCCCCTTCTAATTCTCCCATTTGAAGAGCCTCAGTTCATCCCAATCTTGTGTTTCTCGCACAAGACTCCCCGCGTTTCCTTCCTGGCGCGACTCGCTCCCTCGCTCCCTCGCTCCTCCCCCTTAGCTGCCTACCTATTCATCCATTCAGTACTACCTACCAACTCACGATGCAATTCATCATCCACCACAGGAGATCGTCATCATCTTCATCCACCTGATCAGTCTCATTGTAACCTCATGAATGCCGGCTCTGAACCTGAGCTCACCGCGAATTCATCATCCATGTAACTTACCTAACGGCCACCTTGCCGCCGCAAATATCCTAAATACCCCCTTTCAACCAAGTCACCCATCGGACCGCCTACCCTCATCGCCATTTTTCCAAATCAATCGACCAATACGAGGTCATCAGCCCATCGCACGCTCCATCCTTCCTCGCAGAAAAACCAAACAACCTTAATATCCGTCAGATAAATTAAAGTCACCCTCGTCCCTCATCTTTTTGAAACATTTTGAGATCCGATGGCCCCGCTTGCTCGGTTGAGGTAGCCGCTCGGAAATGTGTGTGGATTGGGTGGAGGTGTGGCTGGGTGCTGGGGCAAGCGAGTGTGGCTAGTTAGCAGCAAACGGTCAAAGAGCATCGTATCCCAGTTCTATAAAACCACTGTCAAATTACCAAATCATGGAATCAATCAGAGCAGCCAACTTCTCGCAATGCATCATTCAGCACCGCGGTATTCTCTACATTGTGGAAAATCCTGTTGATGGCGACATTATACTCAGTTAAGGATCTAAGCTTTCCTACGAATCTCTCAAACAACGTGGTTTTGCCATTGCTCTAGATACTCCCCGTCATACTTTTCCGTATATTTTTAGCCATGTTCCGCGGTGTTAATGTCGAAATGTCCAATAGCCATCAACACAGGTCTCTCAAGTGAGAGCGTTTGTGTCAGCGAATCTCATGGGCAGGTGCGCAATTGGAGTTCCCGAAATGACGTACATCTTCACTCTAGAAATTGCAGTTCTCGTGAGGTCCAGGAGAAAGTAGATTCTTCGTTGCAGCACTTCCATCGTTTTTCTTGAGGAGCAACTGCAAGAGCGACGATGCAAATTCTTTAGACTTTGCTCACTCCGTATCTACTAGATAGGTCAGGTCACAAACAATCGCATCACCGCGCGAAAAGGACAAATACTTCCAAGAACTTTCTGGTGCTGTTGTACCTTGGTCGATTTGTTATTGAGTACCATGAATAATGAGATACAAGAAAGGTTATCGAGGGCGCGCGTATGGAATCCCTCACAGTAGCCACCGATAGCTCAGCTGTGCTGTAATCTTACAGTGTACAGTGCTTTATACAAGCCCGTTTCGTGACTTGACATCTCTCGGTTTGTCTTCCAAAGCTACCATGTTCTCATTCTTAACGCATAATATTCCAATGACTACCACTCTGAGGAGAGAAAGCAGCTACTTTCAATTTCCAAAACTTGACCCAGCTAGAAAGCAAGAGAGCCGAAACTATATTTGCAAGTGTTCGCCGAAGAACTATAATTTAGGGTGAGAAATTCCGTACTGTACGCACTGGAATGTGACGAGACGTGGTCCCAATTGGCGAAGCGTCAAGTTCTAGCATGGCAGAGATGCGCCTTGTTCTTGCTGCTGCTCTTCCAGAGTCTGAGGACAAGTTTCGTGTGTGGTTGAGGAATGTTTAACTTTCGCAGCGAATTGTGTTCATCATAATATTTTCATATGTACCAACTCGTATGTAGGTATGGTACGAGAATTCGTCGCAGCTGCTACTTCAAGAATGGTAGCTTCTTGAGCATCAGGGGCTCGAGGATACGAGACTTTGGCAGACGTGTGTTAAGAGGGTCGATGTTAGCTTGAATGTGCCTTTAGGTACAGCATCTGTTCTGTTCAAGATTCTAGTTGATGATATTCACGCCTGGAAAAACCACGCCAGGAAATTAATAAAGTCATGAATAAGCTTCATGTGACGGTAGGTCGAATAGATGTCCATATATCATGGCATTCTCAACATCAACCAACACCAATTAAGCATCTCAACCATCCCCATCACTCCCCCCACACCCCCCTACCAATCCCACCCCCTTTCCCTATACCCGTATCCCCCTCACCCAATCCCAAAATCTACCCCCTCGCCCTCCTCCACATAATCGCATGCGTCTCCCTTCCTAGCCCCTCCCCCCCTTCATACGCCTCCAAATCAACATCCATAACCGTCAACTCCTCAAACCCATATCTCTTATACAGCCCCAACCCGTATTTACTCGCTCCCAGCACCACCTGCGTTTTCCGCTCATCCGCTATCTTGAGCCCTTCTTCTAGTAACATGGTGCCGATCCCTCGCCGCTGGTACGAGGGATGGATTATTAGGATGTTGAGTTCTGGGATGGGTGTTAGTTGGTTGGTTGGCTGTGGTGGGTGGGTTTTGGTAAGGGAAAGAATGATGGTTTGGATGGAGGTTGAGAGAAGGGAAAGAAAAGAAGTAGGGAAAATAAAAGGGCAAAGGAGTAAGATATACATACTTATCCACGGTCTATCCCCACATTTACCAAACATACACTCATCACCTCTAACAAAAACATCCTCAAACAACTTCAAATTCCCCCCCGCACTTTCAATGCTCTCCTTCCACCCATTTCCTTTATCCTCCTCTTTCACTTCCTCCCCTTCCCCTTTCTTCTCCCCTTCCACTTTCTCCCCTTTCTCCACCCCCTCACTCCACGCCGCAAATCCCACAATCTTCCTCTTTCCCTTCCCCTCTCCTTCCTCATCACCGCCCTCCTCCTCATCAGCAACAGCAACAACAAATCTCCCCGCCTTAAGCTCCCCCATCTGTGCCGCCCGCTTCGCAAGCGACTCCGCGCTGCCTCGTCCGATGCGCCCGAATACCACGTCGCTGAAGACGTCGTGCTCGAAGGCGAGGTGTTCGAGGTGGGCGAGGGTGGGGAAATTATCGGCGGTGGCGGGATGGAGGGTTATTTTGGGGGGAGGGGAAGTCATTTTGTAGGGGTAGGGAAGATAGGGAATTGGTTGGGTGTGGGTGTGGGTGTGTGATTGAGGAGGAGTTGGTATGTGGATGTGGGTGTGAGTATGATGTAAATGAATTGAGCAATCAATCATATATACGATGTGGTAACCGAATAGGATGGCATGTATGAAATGGATCGAAAGAAAGATATAAGAGTTATTATATATAGGAAGACGTTGGCGACAATACTTCTGCTGTACGTGTCTATGCCTCCCCACTTACCAAAAGACGCCTCTTTCCATTTCATGTAACTCCACTGTAGAAATATGCAGGTAAATACCTGATGTAGAGTCTTTCGGCGAGCAACTTTGAGGCTGCTTGCCGTTACCGATTGGGCTCGGTCAGGGGTCCGCTAGAAAAATAAGCTTACCCATGTGGCGGGAGGGGTAGGGTCTGAAAGGGGAAGTCGATTGATGAAGCGTCTTACCTCATGATGCACCGAGTTTTTGATCTATGCTTTTCCATTTACTGATTTTTTTTCTTTCTTCATGCTCTCGTGAATGATGCAAAATGTTCAGCTCGTTTCGGCTACAAACGGACATTTTGGTCATCTCGCTATTCAGCTGACGATGCAATTGTATGTGCAAGCAAGCCACCTACTTAGCCAGTCGCACAGAGCTACAATATCAAGAAGCTACACGTATATAATCACTCCAACACCTTCCAATCCACACCAACGCCCCATTTCTCCCCCTCAACCACAACCTCCCAAACCGGTCCCTTAATCCCCACCACCTTACCCACCTCCACTCTCTTCCCCCTCTGCAACCCCACCCCCGCTCCCTCCCCAGCAAGTATAACCTTCACCCTCTCCAACCCATCAACCACCTTAGTCAAACCCTCACTCCCACTCCCACTCCCACTCTCCCTCCCCACCTGCCTCCCCCTCACCAAACTCATCCCCGCCCTCCCTCCCCCCGTAACCTCCTCAACCCGCACCCTCACCAACCACACCTCCTCCTTTACTTTCCCCCTCCCCGCGTGCGCCGGAAGCGCTGAATCCAGATTCATAAGCCAGTCGCGGACTTCGGCTGCCAGACCGCCGGGTATGTATTTCTGGCCTTTGCGATGGGGGGAGAATTGCTCAGGTAAGGGGTCGGTGGTTGAGTGGGATTGCTCGTCTGGGTCGGGGGGGCGGAAACGCGGGGGTTTGTGGAAGGGGTGTGCGATCGGGTTGCTGGGTTGTGGTGTGGATGTCGAGGCGGGGAGAGGGGTGGAGAGGAGGAATTTGGGTTTACTGGTGCTAGGAGGGAGAGTGTAGCGGGCTATGGGGGATGAGAGGATGGGGATTGGTGAGGATGCTATGTTCTCGTTCGTCACTTCGTCTTCATTGGTGCCGTATTCTGGTGATATTGGTGAAGGTGATATGCGTCGGCGCTTGGGTGCGCGTGTATCTATCTCATAACCATCATCTGTATCTACTTCAGATAATTCAACATCTGTATGCGGCTCATCTTGCTCAATCGAACCGTAAACACCATCGGGTAAATCGTCGGACGGGTCCTCAGATGGATCTTCTATGCTTTCGTACGATTTAAGTCTCGGTCGCGCGGGCGTCACGTAACGCGCAACGGCAGGAGTTGACGAAGATACATTCTGCGTCGCAGTCGGCCTGGGAGTGGAAGAGAGGGTAAATCGAGGGGTGGCATTGAATTGTTGAGTTGCGCCTGGGCGGGATGTAGATTCGTGCGCGAGCTGGGATCTTGGTGGGGGAGGCTGCTTCTTAATCACGAACCGATGGGGAGATGGTGTCTGTGTAAATCATATTAGATCAAGAACTGGCCTGAAATAGAGAACTTACCTACCGCTGGAGGAGGAGGCATTGTGGAAGCGTCATTTCTCCGTGGCTGATGGATAGCTCGGTGGCTTGAAGGAGGGGATGAGTAAGCAGGAATTCCTACGATCTCCCTCCCTCGGATCGGATCTCGAATCGTTCACTTTATCCCCACCTTCCACCTTCCTGTACTCTTACATCCACTCGATTGGACACACATTGGCCGCTTCCACCATACTATTGGGTAATAGTCCTCCTTCAGATATCACGAATCACGATGGATCCAACCTCGCATTTTTATTGAAAAGTCGGGCGAGATCTGGAAAAGATGGCATTTTGCTGCACAAACACGGCGAGTCGATGTTGTTGATGTCATCATGCTTGTCAAACTAATGGACGGGGAACTTATCCAAGAAAGTCAGGGACCCCGCGCTGATCTAGAACCGAAGGGGTCTAAGGGTCTTGCATCCTCTCGAACTTGACTATGGATTTTGTTTTTGCTTATGAATAGCACATCCTCTTTCTCGAGTGATATTCTGGTAGGATTTCGAAGTCGAGGAGATTTACTATTTGTTGGCGAGAGTTTCATAGCTACAAATAGATTCCTTCACTTGTTCGCCCGTCACGATGCCCAACCCTCCTTCGAAGCCAGGGGATACGTCCATCTTCCCTCTCTTGACCAAGAAACATGAGATTGTGCTCTTTTCAAGCACAGCCATTGCGCTCTATGGCTACGATCAAGGTATGTTGCATTCAATCAAAGCTTCAATGTCTCAACTGGTCATACACAAGGCGTGCATTAGACTGACCTAAACATCCAAGGAATGATGTCTCTGATCAACACCAACAACTCCTACCTCAGCACCATGCAAATTCCCAAAGAATCTCCAATCGTCGGTATCATCGTCTCAGTATACTATCTCGGCTGTGCCATCGGCGCCGTAATAGCCTCCTGGTTTGCCGATAGAGAAGGACGCAAGCCATCTATATTCGCCTGTCTTGCCACAACATCATTCGGCAACATCCTTATGTTCATTTCCGGTCTCTCTATGAACGGTTCATCTCCTTGGAACGGTGGCGCTATAGGATGCATGCTCGCTGGACGAGTCATCATGGGTCTGGGAGTTGGAGGTATAGATGCAACGATCCCGGTTTACAGTAGTGAACTTTCCTCAGATGGTGCTCGTGGAAGAGCATTGGCCCAGGAATTCCAGATGAATATCTTTGGGTTGCTCATGGCGTATGCTATTAATCTAGGAGTGACGATTGGGTTGGGGAAAGATAATCAGTGGGCGTGGAGAACACCTATTATTGTTATGCAGATATTCCCAGTCCTGCTCATGTCATTCATAAGTCAACTTCCTGAAACACCCAGAGTACGTATCCTATTTCTCAAGCATAGAAAAAGCAGGCGAATTTGTGGAATGTCTCCAGCTATTCATTGTACTGGATATGGACGGTCTCACTAAACCAGTGTCTCGGAGTATTTGGGATAGTCTGGGTGGTGATTTTGTCCATTGACATCAACATCGACATGTTCCCTCCACACTGAAGAATCCATTCCCCTCAACTCCTCTCCAAGAACAAATTACTAAAACCCTAAACAGTGGCTCATGAGCCAAGAACGCTCCGACGACGCCAAACGCGCCCTCGAAAAAGTCTACGGCAGCAAAGAAGCCGAATCCAAATACGCCGACCTCGTGGAATCCTCCAAACAAGCCAGCTCCGAAACCATAACCTACACGGACATGCTCCTCCCCGGACGCTCTCAATTCCACCCTACCACCATAACCATCATGGGCCAAATAAACCAAGCCCTCACCGGCTATGGCGCCGTCTCCGTGTACGGCCCGCAGATCTTCGAGCTCCTCGGCTTCTCCACCACCAAAGCTGAGTTCCTCACCCTCGGCAACTACATCTCCTACTGCCTCATGATGACCTTCGCCTGGCTCTCCATCGACGTCTACGGCCGGCGCAAGCTGCTCCTCCTCGGCTCCATCGGGCTCTCGCTATCCTTCATCCTTCTCACCCTCTTCGGCGGCCTCGCCGCCAACTACCCTTCGATCCCCGACCTCGCCGTCGAGATCCCGGGGAGCATCACCCTCTTCTCCGCCACCGCCATCTTCGGCATCGGCTGGCTCGCCACCGTGTGGTTGATCCCGACGGAGATCTACCCGAACACGGCGCGCGCGCAGGGCAGCGCGATCAGCGTTATCGTATGGGGATTGGCGAATTTTGTCATCACGCTGCTGACGCCGATTGGGTTTAATGGGCTGAAGTACGGTCTGTTTGCGGTGTTTGCGCTGACGAATGTGATTGCGGGGATTTGGACTTGGAGGTACTTGCCGGAGAGCGGGGGGAGGAGCTTTGAGGAGAACCAGGGGTTTTTTGAGAGTGCGGGGAAGGAGGGGACGTGGGTGGTGCGGAAGGTGGAAGGGGGGATATTTTTGAAGATGCCCGGGAAGGAGGGGGAGGATGAGGAGGGACAGCAGGAGGGGGGTGAGAGGGAGCCGTTGTTGAGGAGGAGAGGGTAGAGGGGGGTTGGTGAGAGGGGTGGGAAATTGCATGGATGAGAATGAAAGAAAAAAGTAAGAAATGCACACAGATAGCGTATCAAAGGTTACATTTCCCCTCCCATCATATCATATCTCTACCCATTCAAATCAAGAACAGACAAAGCAAAATGGATGACCTTCCCAACTCATCACCTCACCTCATCACATCTATCAAACTCCAACATATATCTAAATATTCTTTCCAATTCACTACACCTACTAAATAAATCTATATAAACCTATACACTCAAACCACAAACCACCAACCACAAATATAAAAGCAACAGCAAAACAAAGTAAAATATAGCAAGAAAATCCCAATCTGTTATATATCCTGACCCCTTCCTTGTTCCTTTGCAAACTATCCATCCATCCATCCATCCATATCCTGCCACCCCACGACCTTTGCAATGAAGCCGTCCATCCCCACTTCCAATTTCCATGTGCTCGGGATGCCAACCAACTAACCAAACACCTGACCAGCCAAACTAATATCAAACTCCGGCTAGCTTTATGGCTGTGCGGGGGTGATATATTTTGGCGGTTTGTGTGTGGGTGGGTATTTATAAGTAGTTTGAAAGGAAAAGAAACGAAATCTCGCACGTGATCGTGTCGTTGTTGAGTCGCTCGGTGTGAGCGGTTGATGTCCTCTCCTCCATTTTTGTGGGTGTGTAGTGGAGGGAGGGGAAGTGAAGTGAAGGAGAAGAGAAAAGGTAAGGAGAAGTTGAGGTAGATATGAGATGAGTGTCGAAGAGAAGTGAAGAGAGTTGAAGAAAGGTGCAGAGAGGTGCAGAGAGGTGCAGAGAGGTGCAGAGAGCTAAAACGAAGCTCCTCTCTCTCTCTCGGTGAAGTAGTGAATGTAAGTAAAGGTAAATATGAGAGGATATGCGAGGAGAGAAAATGACAAACAGCGACCAAGCGAAATGACGTGATCTGATCTGATCCCGATGGTTAGATGCGACGGAGAGGAAAATTATTAAAAAATATATAGTATAAACAGGAATTTGAAATGAAAGAAAGAGAAGAGAAGGAAAGAACGAAGAAGCAAAAAAAACCCTCCCCCCAATCCCCCCTTCCTCCCAACCACCCCATCCCAACCTAAAAAGTAAACATCATCAACGCCGGATTCAGTACAACCGGCAGCATAAAATGGCTCACAACCACCGTACACAGCGGATAAATAGCGACAAAATCCGTAATACGCCAGTTCCAGGGGACCCACAGCGCCAACGTAACCATCATTAACGCACACGCGATGCAAAAGGCAAAGGTCCAGAAGAAGCGCTTCGCCAGCCGAGGCAGCTCTTTGAAGAAGGTTGTGTTTTCGGCTTCTTTGGCGGTGGCGCCCCACGACATGTCGATTTCGAAGAAGTGGCAGAGAAGCGATTGGGAGACGTGCATGCTGATGCCGCCGAGGAAGATGGTGAGGAGGAAGAGCCAGCGGAAGTTTGTGTAGACTGGGGGTGGTTAGTGGGGGGTTGGAGCGGGGGGATGGGGAGGAGGAGGGAGAGGGAAAGAAGGGAAACTTACGTGCACCGTAGAGTGTGTCCTCCTCAATTCTATATCTCAAAACCGCCAGCGAAATATTGCCCAGCGCCGAAAAGACCAAGATAAGCGAGAAATACACCTTGAAAGAATCAAGATAGTATTTATCGTACATACCATTATACCAACCCATGATAAAGTAGTTCGCGAGCGTTAGAATCCACGCCGCGCCAATAGCATAATAAGTGCCAATATACGCCATGATAGTAATCTTGGACGTCAGACGAATCGGCGAGAAGATGAATTTCTTAAACAGCGGCGTGAATGGACCGCGCGTGATCCACAGTCTGAAGGGATGGAAAAGCAGCTCGTTGCAGCCGTAGGCGTATTTTTCCCAGCGGGCAAGCTCGTCGTATACGGTGAGCGACACGCCTTCTTTGAAGCCGTCGCCGGTGTAGGCGCCGAGGCGGATGGTGTATTTGGCGATCTGCAGACGGAGGGACATGTCGAAGTCTTCGGAGACGTGAGATTCGGACCAGAATTTCTCGTAGCCGTCGTCATCTGTGTAGGAGACTTCTTGAATGGCAGACCAGCGGAGAATGGCGTTGTGGCCGACGAAGGGGGAGACGTCGCCATTTGCGACGGTGTATTTGATGGCCGTGTAGATGAGGTTAGTGAAGAAGGTGACGCTGAGAGAATGTTAGTTAGGCAGGAAGAAAAGGAAAAGAATATTTGAAAGGGAAGAAAGGTAAATAGGAAGCAGAAGAAGACATACCCTCGCTCAAAGAAACTGTTGGTGACTTGCATAACGCCAGAGTTATATTGAAGAATGCCAACTTCAGGCGACTGTTCCATCTCACTTGCAGCATCAAGAAGACAATCGGTAGGAACACGAGTGTCGGAATCAATCAACAAGATATAATCACCAATACGAATATTGCCCTCAGCCCAAGCACGACCTTCCTCAGCCGCAAGGACTTCAGCAAGACATCTATCATAACAACGATCCTCGTCTTCCTGTGACCAGCCCTGCGGACGATCGATTCCGACAAGACGATCCTCAACCTTGTTACTGATCATCAGAGCGTAGTTCATGTTCGAAGCTTTCTTGAACTTGCCGCGGCGGAGGAACGCTGTTTCGCCTTCTGCTGGGTTGGGATTGTGTTTGGGGCGCGCAACCCAGCCGATACTGTGCTCTTCGTAGAACTCGCGACGAGCTCTAGCCTCGTTCTCGGGGAGCAATTGCATACCATCATCGTTGATGAAGATGTTCGCCGTTCCACCCTGGAGTTCGTAGGTAGATATAGCAGCCTTAAGGGAAAGTACCGTAGGCATGATGACAGCCACTAGACCTTCTTTGTAAACTGGCATTTGGATAGTGACGTGAGGAAGAACAAGTATGTTTCGATTGATCTGTGGAGGGGCTATTCCTGAGTAGAATTTGGTGTTCATGTCCATCTGTCTGGTAGGTCCCATCATCTGGCAGAGATTGACGACAATGATTTGCATAAAGAAGAGCGAGACGAAGATTTGGCAGGGCGTGACAATGAGTAGTAACAATCTGACATAATTGCCATCAGCAGCAACTTCAAGGCCGAGATTGCGCCAACCTAAACCAAGAGCCGAGAAAAGTAATGCCAAGGTCAGGCCAACCATGATTGGATTAATGAGAATTGTCTTTCGTCGTGGCGGCTCTGCGCTCTCTAAATCCTTCTTGCCATCGACTTCTTCCGATCCCACTTGAACGGCATTCTTCTTCTCATCAACTATTTCCTCTTCACCTTCTGCCCAGATCATTTCCATCAAGGACCTCTCAAAATACTCGGCACGGTCCAGGACATGTTTAGCTTGGTCGTCCCAGACCAATAGAATTTGCAGGTCTTGGATGAAAGCGCCAAAGTGATGCTTCTGGCATCTGGGCAAATAGTCGACGCTGGGTAGGACCTGAAGACGAAGGTTTTCTGAAAGTGGAACATATTCAGACTCCTGACGGGCGAGGAAAATCTGGATCACTCGAGTGGTAACTGTCATAGCACACTATTCCAAGAATTAGCTGGAGCCGTATTAAGTTATGAGCAAATACATACTTTGACGTTCATTAGTTTGACAGCTTCAAACAGCCCCCCCGGATCCGTCTCCAGCTGGGTTGGAAAGCAAGTGAAGTTGCCTTTAGATTTCTTCAGTATGACACCTTCACCTGCTGCTCCACTTGCCCACATCTTTTCGAGTTGCTGTTGGTGGAGATAGCTGACCATAACGTCAGACTTGATATCCAAGACACTTTCCCTTGGGCCATTGCGGAAGTCGCCATCTGGGTACATTGAAGTTGGTCGAGATGGGTCTCCAGTTCCGGCCGATGCACCCGTTGAAGGTCTTTCATTGTTCCCTTCCTGCTGAGTCTGCGCCTTCTTCCGTGTAAGAAGACCTCCGAGGTTTTTCATGATTCCTGCCTTAAATTAAACGAGCGTGAGATGTATTAAAAAATAAATGTGGTGACCAAAGTAAACGAGGGTGTTGAAAGTTTTGGAAGTTTTGTTGAAGCTGAACCAAAGCGTGATTTATTCACAGAGGTAGAACCAAAGGCGAATTTTCTGTAAGCTGCGAGCTGCTATGGTTGAGCTGAGTGTAACAAAACAAATGAGGATGAGGAAGGAGCATTATGTATGCGATCAGACATGAAGCTATGGTGAAGTAGCGTAGAAGAGCTTTGCAAAAAAGGATCATCGAGGTTAACAGGCAACTACGGATAGACATTGACTGTACCTTGGACGTCAAGACACAAGCCACTAAACATGGGCAGGACCAGTGGTTCGCCGACAGCGAGACCGTCAAAGGTTGGCATTCAAATGCCCGAGGCTACCAAGAGAAAGACATTTGGATAAATTAAGTTTAACGCTGTCAGAGATGCCAATCCAAGCAAGCCACTCAGAGTTTAGAGATATGGGTAGCTGCTGTGCTAATGTAGCCGCACAGAATGAAAACCTATGCTGGCTGAAAAGCAATTGCACGAACATGGTATATGAACAATTTAGCAAAGATAAAAGATAGACAAACACCATGCAAAAGATACTGGCTCGGGTACGACTAGCCCTAGTTTGGACCAGAACATACCATGTATGGACGAGGCCGCTCTTGATGCTGTGTGACTGCACGAACCCGTCGACTACTGTAGGCAAGGTACTGCGCTGGAACTTGGAAGCCGACGGCGGTGCAAGCAAGCAGGCTACGGCCGATCTATGCTTGATCTATCGAAATTGCGCAAGCTAGACAGAATTCTATCCCGGGGATCACTTTTGTTCGTCGGTTGTGGCCAAATTCTCAAGCTAGTGTGCAGCGCTTGAGGAGGGCCAGATGTCGCTGGGTCGAAATGTAGTTGAGAAAAAGGTTTTAACAAAAATAATTCTGGCTCCGAGCGACGATGATCGACAGGGCTAAGGAGAGTATTCCCCTGGCTAAGTATGAGTCTATCATAGGAACGGGTCGAAAGGTGGCCCCCGGTGGCATCGAGATGTGGATTTCGGCATTGCCATTGACCTCGATATTGATATTGATTACACTTCCCAGATAGCCATTCTCGAGTCTGCCAGAACCGCCAACGATGACAGAATGAGCATTCTTACCCTTCTGATTAGATAGAATACAACCATTCAACTCCGTGCAGGTCAGTGATCACGCAGTATTGTCAGTCCATCGCCAGCCCGTCGCACCTAGGCACTGTAGACCTGCGCGCCGGTTTTCCAGGAAATCGCACGACGTCCACCAATGCATGCCATACCGTCATGCATAAGTGGTTCGAAGACCAGAAGTGGTGGAACGATAAAAATTGCTGCACGCTCTTCCAAACAATCATTCTCGCCCAATGGTTGACTGATCAGAGACATCAAAGTAGGACGTTCCATCCATACGAAGCTTGTACCACGGAATGCAACATCGTGGGTTCTGTACATTTGACAATCCCGCATTCTGGGAATTCACAGAATCTGGACGTCAGTAGAACGACAGGAAGAACCTCGCGGGATGCATCTGAGCCATGCCCATATGGTTATCGGTGCTGATCTAGAGAATGATAAGATGGGACCGGTCGCAAAGTCACTCTTCTAGTGCCTTAGAGAAATGGTTTCTGAAACGGCGCACAAGCATTCAGTCACTTATTGAATGAGTGCGTCTGGCTAAATTTGATAACAAGATCGATATCGCCGCGCCAAGGAGAATTAATTAATTGATCGTTATATATTTCAGTGTCGTTGTGTTTCTCGTTTGAACGTTATTATTGTCGTTTGAACGCAAGCTGAACGAACGGTTGTGGCTGACGAGAAGATATGGTTCGGAAAAACCCCCAAGAGCGCCGTGTGTAGCCTCGGGTTCTGTTGAGCAGCAGCCTCTAGATTGATGCACTATAGATTATAGATTATAGATTGTGTTTTATGAATTATAGATTATTTCAGCTGCATTCCCGAAATCCATGATATCAGTGTAACCCGTGCAGAGTGCTGCCATGGTGCACATGATATTGGATGTGGAAGAAAAATACGAGAGACGGCTAGAAAAGTCAGTACTGTGTAGCCCGAGCCTAGCAAGCTTCTTTCGGTTGTTCGAACTGCTTGAGGTATGTAGTAGTTTATGACCTAGAAGTCCAACCGGGCCCATTCATACTTTTCCCGGAAAGGTAGTGAACCTAGACCTGTGCGTTACCCGTGGATGAGTTCTTGAAATCATTTTTCTGGTTGAGAATGATGTGAGGCTGAAAAATCATGGTCCTAGATGAGTTTTCTGTCCTCCTATCGACCCTTGGTACCCAATGTAAGAACTTTGCTCGACACAGACCTGGAGCCCTCGAAAAGAAAGTACATGATTGTGCTTGAGTATTGGCCTCCGTGATGCAAGCAGCATATAATCAAGCAGAATACTAGCAGATGAGCAGCAGTTTCGGAAGGAAATGCTTCTCGTATGCACTGTCCTTAGTTTTGCAGTATCTTAATGTAGCTGCATGTAAGTCGGGACGCATAGATCAACATGGCCAAAGCATGAAGCTATATTGGTCGATTCTATTCTGGGTAATCCCCGCATCCTTGGACGAATAGATTGGAAAACCTTTGACAACTTTCATCCCTTGTCAAGATAAGTCGTGCGGTTATGTCGAAGACACGGAAATGTACGAAGGGCTCTATCACACCTGTGCACGTCGCTGTACTCAACCTCGATAGATAGATGCAGTCTACGTAGCGCAATGATATCACCTATCACAGTCTGGCATGCTAGAACAGACGAGAAATTTGCAATGAATGACCCCGGTCTTCTCCAGACCACAAAGCTTGTATCGCTATCTAAACTGGAAAAAAGAAGCATTGTCTATCAAGGACACATACCAATTCTGCCCTCGACCGCTCCACGTGCTCCTCACAGCCTTCAGCGTCCACATGTTTGGCGAGGTACATATCGTTGCGTCGGGTCTTCCACGCTGCGGTCCTATGTTGTGAAATCGACGACGCTTTAGGGTCTCGGTTTGATGCAGCATGCCGCTCGGATCAAGGCGAGAAAGAAGCATGGCGATCTTCGGAACTTACTGCATGCTTATCATTTGGTAGGAAGTAGATTTCCAATCCAAGTGCACAAAATATCGGCAAGTTCGTTAGTGCACTGAAAGATGGGTTTGATCAGCATCCTGTAGTACAGAATGTATACCAGTTATCTGCAATGTTGCGATAGGAGACCTGTGCTCGAAGACGTGAAGCTGCACCTTCTCCTCAAATTGTTCGACATGCGTGTTTACATTCTGATAATCCAAACAGGAGATCTCAGAGGCTATCCCAACCTTCCATGCGGTTGATCCATTGATCAAGTTGACAAGCTCACTTGACCGCTTGCATGCGTTCTGGATGGCAACAACCTTATGTGGTTGCTGCTCCCTAATTTGTCTAGCATATCGTATATGCATAAGTCATCAGGAGAAGACATACCGTTTTATAAAATGTTTACTTTCAACACCTGCGCCCGGTGCAAGATAAATATCCTTGTTGATAATTCTGCTGTTCTTGATCATTTCTGGCTGATACATACGGTATCTTTCCTGAGATGGCATCCACAGCGTTTGTGGAAGACCCAAAGTGCTTCCTACGAACTCAAAGCCCGTTTGTTCCGATTCCAATATTACCTTGCGCTGAATCTGCTAACCCTTTGAGATCAGAGACTACATTCCTCGTCGTTCTCGCTTTCAAGGGCAACTCAAAGCTTAAGAGGTGATCGCAAATAAATCATAAGCATACTGCTTTACTATTTCAAACATCTTGCTCGGAGTCCGACCAAAAGCTTAGCGACTCCTAAAAGCTTTGCATATGCGAACTCGCCGATCTCGTCAAATTGGGACGACCGAGAATAGGTGAAGCAAGAGTATTGCATTGGCTACCATATATCTCTTTCCTGTTATCGAGCCGATATGGGAATTTGGAAGCTTGCAAGTCCAGGTGAGACCACGTGAGTAGCCAGCAACCATGGCGACGCCATCGCTGGGTTTTCGAAGGGCCTCCACCAGCTCGATGTCGTTTGATCACATAAGCACCATATGAATGTGACCAAGAGTGACATAAGGATAAGATGATGCCAAGATATGCGAATCGAATTGAGTAGAGGACGCTCAGCCATACAAGCCATACAGAATCCGTCGCACAATTTCATGGCCAATAGCCAGTTTTGGTCTTCACGTAGCATTGAGAGGCTTCATATTGAGCTTCTAGTCGCCAAAATCCGTAATCAACGTCTTAACCTTCTCATGAACGTTTATCAATTTCCCCTGAGTTCATTTTAACTGCAATGAGTTGTGGATCCCTATAATTGATGTCTCATTGCAGTTCCTCGGTCGGGAATCGAATTGGAGACGTATTGAAGTATTGGCTACCGAATTCGACCCAGACTTGTCCGGATGATTGGGCTAGTCCTGGAGCCTACCCCACAATGATCTGATGTCTCACGCCCCAGTATCGAGATCAAGACTTGCAGGGTTCGGAGTATGTGGAGTGAAATATCCCAACAGCGATAGAGCTGAGGTGGCTGCAGGAATCTTTCCGAGTTTGTGCCTGTATCACCCCAAGCTCGCATGGGCAATATAAATTGTACCACGCAAATACCATGCTCCTAGTATAATGGTGCTTCGATACGACCTTGGAAATATTGGGACCGGGATCCGAATCTGCCGCGAAATCGGTTGGGGCTCTGAGCATCGATCGTATCGTATAGAGGGCTTCGGACTTTGCGGGAAGCATTGAGCTGATCAAACCGGAATTCACCATCTGACAGTACACAGACGTAGCATTATTGCCAATGAGTTATCGCGAGCGGTTAGCTGACAAGGGATCTCGGACGGAAGTGGGCATAGAAGTTTGAACGAATGAAACCCATACCGACAAATCACATGATAAATTTTGATTTGGCATAGAGCAAAGCGGTTGTGTTACCGGGTGCGAGCTGGCCGAATGCGGAAGATATTCAGAAGACATTCAGAAGACATTCAGAAGACATTCAGAAGATTCAAAAGTCTTCTAGGTCTTCTACTGGAGGTCTTCTAGGTCTTCTGGGTCTTCTAGGACCCTTGAGGCGAATGGTAACCCCGCCGAGTCCGCCACCGCCAAACCCCCCTGGTTTCAGGGTCGTGAAAGCCAAAACGGGATACACCAATGGAAAGATTCCGCGAGTAATGATGGTGGGATGGGGGCCACATCTAGCAGACAGGAAAAGGTATGGTTGGCCGAAGCGGATGGGATAATCGAAGATCCAACAGTATAACGGTTACCTTATGCTGTGCATGGTGTGTAGATGGTGTGTAGATGGTGCGTAGATGGTGTGTGTGTGTGCTTGTGTGTATGCTTGTGTGTGGTATTGTGGTGTTGTGGTTTTGCGGTGAAGGGAGAGAAAGATCAGACGGTGTAGAAAAGGAAGCCGAAAAGTCGTTTCTTTGTTCGTCGGTCCCAGGTCAATTCAATTCTCCTGATTCAATCCAATCATTTCGGTGGGCACATGACTGATCATCGACCTTTGACAAGCTTGCTCCAAGGAGGTTAGGTGTTGCTTGTTGTTTGCCGTTTGCTGTTTGCTGTTTGCTATTGGCTATTTGTTATTTGTTGTTTATCTTTTTCCTCTCGCCTGTGTCTTCTCATTTTGGAGAGACAAGACGACGAGATCAATCAATAACCTTACTCACAACTTCCAAGTCGCTACCCACGCCATCCCACGCCATCCCACCCCACCCCACACTACCGATATTGCTGTTACCCCCCTGTCCCTCACCATACCAGACAAGCACCTCCGTACGGAGTATTGGCAATTGAAGAGTGGAATAAAAGCTTCATAGTCGTGTCGATTCGACGCAAAAGGGCTGTCCGTCTTTGTGGAGTCCGGAAGTCAAGCTTACCAGACTATACGTACGTACGGCTCCTTTGCAACCTTCCAGCAAGGTAAAGTGTTCTAGCAGTACTTCGTAAACGGAAGAGTGGAATAAATAGAAAAAGTTCTAAGTTTTGAGTGGGTACAGGCCATACATCATCAATCAGCTATAAAACATCTTCGCTGACGATTTCCCGGACGTGGTACAACCTCCAGAGTACTTTTCCAAAAGCTTGCCCACATTGTAAAAAGCACACGACTCATAAGCAAACCTCTATTGACTACTGTTTTTTGCCGGGAAGAGTGAAACCATTCACTTATTCTGATCCGGAGCGTCAAGCACACTTCGAACCGCCAATCCTACCCAGCTCCAAAATCCTAATCTTCGGCCACTTTCTTTCTACTTTAAGCCCGCACACCCCCATTCTCACCCCGCCAGCCTCCGTTGGAACATCAAACTTCACAGATAAAAGCATCAGCTGTCGCCACCTCTGCGGATCAAAAACTAGGAAGTTTACCTTCTTGCTTTGAACAATAGAATGAGCTCGCCATTGAGAAAGCACCGCGTTTCTAACGAAATTGATCCATTCTCCGCCGCCCACATCTACTACAGCAATGACACAAACGAGAAATCTCTTCGACAATTCAGAACCCGCACATACTCGCAGAATCAGGGAACAGTCCAGACTCCGGCCATATACGACCTGAAGAAGCCTATGAGAAGAGGAAGCCATGGTAGGTTTTCTACCCACCCGTTCCTGCACCGCTCGTCATTTTTCACCGACTAACACAACCCAGATGAAATCAGCTTGTATGGACGAAAATTCTTGGTCAACGTCAATTCCACATTAGAGGCTCTGCAGAAGCAGGAGGACACGGATAATAATCATCAGATTACTATTGAGGATATTGGTCCGAAGGTGGGCACTTCTAGCATGCTTCTATGCTCTTACCAACTGCTGACAACTCTCAAACAAGGTTCTTCCTCTAGGTACTGCTACATCGAACGGTTTCCGAAGATATGATATCCGTGGGACATACATGCTGTCGAACCTTCTGCAGGAGTTGTATCTTGCAAAAGAAAATGGTCGAGAGCAGATTATCCTAGACGAATCTCGTCTCAACGAGAACCCCGTCAACAGACTTTCTCGATTAATAAAGGATTCTTTCTGGGAGGGACTCACTCGACGAATTGATGGCTCTGTAATCGAAATTGCGGGACGTGATCCTAAAGACTGGACCGATGATCCCCGACCACGAATCTATGTACCCAAAGGGGCGCCAGAACAGCATGCATACTACACACAGGTGGCTAAGGATAGACCGGAGATTCGACTGGATGTCTGCTGGTTGCCGGATGAGATTACCCCAGAAATCGTCCGTGATATGAATGCAAAGCCCGGACTTCTAGCGGTTGAGATGGAGGAAGTTGTAGACCCAGAGACTGGGGAGAAGACGCTCAAAGGTCTGCCATTTGTTGTTCCGGGTGGTCGATTCAACGAACTTTACGGATGGGATAGCTACATGGAATCGTTGGGCTTGATTGTCAATGATAAAGTGCATCTGGCAAAGTCAATGGTTCAAAACTTCTGTTTTTGTATCAAGCACTATGGCAAAATCCTCAATGCTACGAGATCATATTACTTGTTGCGCTCCCAGCCGCCATTCCTCACGGATATGGCCCTTCGAGTTTTCGACAAGATCAAGCATGAAGCCGGTGCGTTGGACTTCTTGAAGACGGCAATCCTTGCCGCCATCAAGGAATACCACAGCGTTTGGATGGCCGAGCCTAGACTTGATCCGGTCACTGGTTTGTCCAGATATCGTCCCGGAGGTCTTGGTGTGCCGCCCGAGACCGAAGCATCTCACTTTGAGCACTTGCTGGAGCCATATGCTAAGAAGTACAAGATGAGTTTCAAAGAATTCGTTCATGCGTACAATCACGGTGAAGTCGTGGAGCCCGACCTCGACGAATATTTCTTGCACGATCGAGCAGTTCGTGAATCAGGACATGATACCTCGTACCGCTTGGAAAAGGTCTGTGCTAATCTGGCGACCATTGATCTGAATTCTCTTCTCTACAAGTATGAGAAAGATATCGCGTATGTGATCCGCACTTTCTTCCACGAAAAGCTCGAAATTCCGGCCGAATTCTGTGTTGGCGACATGAAACCTGGACAGCCACAAACATCTGCCGTATGGGACCGCAGAGCAAAGAGACGTAAGATGGCTATTGACAAGTACCTCTGGAACGCGGAGAAGGGCATGTACTTCGACTACGACACAGCAAAGCAGGAGCAATGCACGTACGAGAGTGCTACCACATTCTGGGCGATGTGGGCTGGTGTTGCTTCCCCTCAGCAAGCTGCGAGCCTTGTTTCAAACGCTCTCCCGAAGTTCGAAGCTGCAGGAGGTCTGCTCTCCGGAACCGAGGAATCTCGTGGTGCGGTTGGAATCGACCGACCCAATCGACAGTGGGATTATCCTTACGGATGGGCTCCTCAGCAAATGCTAGCCTGGACCGGTTTACAAAGATACGGCTACCAGGACGAAGCTGAGCGACTATCTTATAAGTGGTTGTTCATGATCACTACGGCGTTTGTGGACTACAACGGTGTGGTAGTCGAGAAATATGATGTCACAAGAACTGTTGATCCTCATAAGGTTGATGCAGAGTATGGCAATCAAGGGTTGGATTTCAAGGGTGTCGCAAAGGAAGGGTAAGTTAACAATGCCATTTGTTTACTTGAGTTCAAACTAACAAATTCAGGTTCGGATGGGTCAATGCCAGTTACGTTTACGGACTTCAAATAACCAACGCCCACATGCGACGAGCATTGGGGACGTTGACACCTTACGATCAATACAAAAAAGCAACAGAAGGTCTCTGACGAGATGACTCTGAGCACCCTCGATCAAGTTACGGACTGTGATTCAATTCGACATATAGTACCATGGATTGGAGGTTTTATGCTTTAACGACGCTTGCAATTTTGCTCTATACCCGAATGATTAATATGATGATGAGTATCGGGAGATGCTCTTTGATTTGTAACCTGCATCTTATGATGGACTTTCTTTGCGATGCATCTTCCAGATAGACATTACTTCGGGTGTAGAATAAGGGAAAATGTTGAGTGGGAGGGAAGTGGAAATCGAAGTCGGAGTAGGAGTTTGACGCCTATTGTTTGATTGATGGGTTGGAACGGGGTGTGTTTGATATTGGTAGCGGAATTCAACATCTTTAAAGGTTGAAAGATAGCAGTTCTCTGTTTAGCTGTATATCACCAAAAAAATTATATAACTGTTCATTAATTCTGATGTCTAGGAAATAAGTGGGTGATGTGAATGAATATGTATGCGCATAAACTCATAGCCTGCCGCGACTTAAATTAGCAACATGTACAGTACGTACGATGCCTGACTCTCTATCTCATGCATGATTCATTCATACATGCCGAGCCGTACAAGCTCCTGATAACTCAATAGCAAGACAAACTCCGTAGATAGCATGAAGTTTGCGTTGCGGTCGATCACAAAGATGCGTATATCGGCTGCGGAAACCGGAGGATCTTGTGACTGGAAGTCAAAATACCGAGGCAATGTTCTTCCTATCCGGTTCGCGCGCGCAAATATTCTGCCCCTCGTTTTTTGTCTGAGATCCGACGTAATGGGAGGTGGGATTCACGTTCACATGCTAGACTAGTAAGTGGCTAGGTGAGATGGTGTTTTGGATGGGAATGGGGTTGAGCACATGTTAATGTTTACTTGGTAAGGTTGGCGTTTGAGTTGTGTTGTGTTGCGTTGTGTTTCTCTAGGAGCTGGGCATTGGCATTAGCATTGGGAACTGAACCGAGAGAACGCAATGAAAGAAAGGAGCACCGAAGCTGCACGATTCCAAGGAAAAAGAGAGCAGACGACCCTTTTTGTCGCCCTTTGCACTCAATCTTGGAGTTTCGCATCCGGAGCACCTCACAGCTGGAAAACACGACGCTAAACTTTCTTTCCCCAGTTTTCGTCAACATGACCAATCACGGCACTCAGCTGGTCTCGCTCCCTTTGAGCCGAACTGGGGAAAGCTCCTTCTTTCCTTTCAATGATCCGAGGGTAGGTCATCTTCAAATGCTTGTGGCCTGGGCGGGCAAGCAGCTGTTTGACCTTCCCTCGTGCGTGTGGGATTTTCGTGTCTTGTCCCGCTAGCCCGGATGTTACGTGCGGGAAAGTTCTTATATTGTGAGGTTTCCCTCTCGTGAGTGAGTGAGTGCATTTATTCTCTTGATTTTTGAGGGTTTCCGCTTTGGGTTTTATATTACATTCCTGTGAGAAGCCGAGGCGAAGAAGAAGGTTTTATACATATTTGTGGATTGGAACGGAAAGGGCAGACTTGCCAGCTTTAACATCATATCATAATCATCGTCGTCATTGTCGTCGTCGTCGTCGTTGATTTTTCGGTTTTATTATAACTTCATACATCCAGACAAGATGGCAACAAACAAAATGGCCAATGTGGCAGTGGATCCTGAAGAGGAAGAGAGACTCTACATTCAAGAAGTCGAGGCAGTTAAGAAGTGGTGGGCGGACGAGAGATGGAGATATACCAAGAGACCTTTCACTGCTGAGCAGATTGTTGCTAAGAGGGGGAATCTGAAGATCGAGTATCCGAGTAATGCTCAATCGAAGAAGCTTTGGAAGATCTTGGAGGGGAGGTTCAAGGTATGTTTTCTTCTTTCATTCATGTTTTGGTTTGGTAGTATGAGATGAGATGAAATGGCATGCTAATTGGCGTCCGTGGTTATAGAATAAGGAGGCTTCGTATACATATGGATGCTTGGAGCCGACGATGGTTACTCAGATGGCGAAGTTCTTGGATACAGTTTATGTTTCTGGCTGGCAGTCATCGTCTACTGCATCTGCATCTGATGAACCTGGTCCGGATTTGGCTGATTACCCATACGTGAGTTTTCATTTCTTTATCCTGAGTTCTCAATAAACTAAAACATCCACAGACAACTGTCCCAAACAAAGTATCTCACCTCTTCATGGCCCAACTATTCCACGACCGCAAACAACGAGAAGAACGCGTCATGACAGCATCGAAAGCAGACCGTGCAAAGCTAGCCAACATCGACTATCTACGCCCTATCATCGCTGATGCCGATACAGGTCATGGTGGTTTGACTGCTGTGATGAAGTTGACAAAGCTCTTCATCGAGAAAGGAGCTGCTGGTATCCATATTGAGGATCAAGCTCCTGGTACCAAGAAGTGTGGACATATGGCTGGAAAGGTTTTGGTGCCGATTAGTGAACATATCAATCGACTTGTTGCTATCCGTGCACAGGCTGATATTATGGGTGAGTTTTATATTTCCGTTCACCATGCACCCTCCAACCCACCATAACTAACACCCCCAGGCTCCGACCTCCTCGCCATCGCCCGCACCGACGCCGAAGCCGCCACCCTAATAAGCACCACCATCGACCCCCGCGACCACGCCTTCATCCTCGGCAGCACCAACGCCTCCCTCCCCGCGCTCAACGACCTCCTAATCGCCGGCATCGAAGCCGGCAAAACCGGTCCCGAACTCCAAGCCATCGAAGATTCCTGGACCAGCAGCGCCAACCTGCAACTCTTCTCCGACGCTGTCATCTCCAGCATAAACGCGGGTCCCTTCTCCAACAAACAGAGTCTCATCTCCGAGTTCCTCACCAAATCCAAGGGCAAAAGTAACAGCGAAGCGAGAGCTATCGCACGAGGTATCACCGGCGTGGATATTCACTGGGATTGGGACGCGCCGAGAACGAGAGAGGGTTATTATAGGATACAGGGTGGTACCGATTGTGCGGTTAATAGAGCGGTGGCGTATGCGCCGTATGCGGATGCGATCTGGATGGAGAGTAAGTTGCCGGATTATAAACAGGCGGAGGAGTTTGCGAAGGGGGTGCATGCTGTGTATCCGGAGATGAAGTGAGTTTTTCTTTTATTTTGCTTTCATGCTTTTACATATACTATCCCCTTCCCCACATATCTCATTCCCATTCCCCTTTCCCAACCGCTCACCCCACCTCTCTCCTCCACCCTCCAAGACCTCACCCCCCACAACCTCCCCCCCTCACAAACCCCCACTAACCCCCCTTCCCAGACTCGCCTACAACCTCTCCCCCTCCTTCAACTGGCGCACCGCCATGTCGGCCTCAGACCAACAAACCTACATCCAACGACTCAGCAGCCTCGGGTACTGCTGGCAATTCATCACGCTCGCAGGCCTGCACACCACGGCGCTGATCTCGCATTCCTTCGCGAAAGCGTATTCTGAGAAAGGCATGCGTGCGTATGGGGAGATGGTCCAGGAACCAGAGATGGAGAGTGGTGTCGATGTGGTCAAGCATCAGAAGTGGTCGGGCGCCGGGTATGTCGATGAGCTGCTGAAGATGGTGCAGGGAGGCGTGAGTAGTACGAGTGCGATGGGGAAGGGGGTTACGGAGGAGCAGTTTCATTAGGTGCGGGGAGTGGATGGGAGGGGGAGGGGGGAGATATGGTTAGGTTATAAGGGAGTAAAGAGAAGAGAAGAGAAGGGAGTGTGAAATTGTATCGTATCGTATCGTACAACTAAGTACAGTAACTTACTGCGAAAGCAAACGTAGTAAAACTTACCAAAGAGATTTTATCCGTTGTTCATCCAGTGTACGAGACAAATATAAATTTGTTGTCTTCCCATTCCTGCATTACCTCCTTCCCCTTCCGCTCTTACAAATTTTCAACTTCTCCGCCCGTTTGAACCTTTTACAATACCAAGTAACTGCTCGACAAAGGAAGTAGGCATAGTTGGAGACATATATACAATGAAGGCAGCTTTGGTACATGAGATATTGATAATGATACTGACGAGTAACCGTCCTATCGATTGATTCTATCTTGGAACTATATCTATTGTATATATAGTTATGAGTTAATCCAAATACTAAATACATATTCATTACAAATATATATATGTATCTTAGAATTCTAGGTATCCTAGATATGTGCCGTATATGTATCCTAGAATCCTAGGTGTCTTAAATTGTACTGTACTGCCTTGTATTATACGTCCTAGTCCAGTCCAGCACACACAAAATCTCGTGCTTTTTATTTTGGATTCCGAACCCCTCGCCTTGCCGTTCCCTACAGTATCAATATGCTTTAGGAAGGTTTGCCTGCACATTTTACTTTTACTTTACTTTTTTTCTTGCCTTTCTTGCCTTTCTTAGTTATAGCAGTTTGTTTATCAGGGCTTTTCTTCCACTCCACTCCACCCCCCCTCATTCACTCAACCACCTCCCCCCGCCCCGGCACAACCCTCCAACACCACCCACACCAACTCCTCGCCCTCCCCTCCTTCTCCCTAACCAACACCCTCCCCCACTCCCCCCTCTCCTCCTCCCACTCCGGCACGCAAGCCCCCACCCTCACCATCCTCACCCGTTTTTTCTTCACCACGCCCCCTATGCCCTCTATCTCATGTCTGGCGTAGCCCGGTCCCCTCATTGCTGTCCCTTGCCCCGATCCCACCCCGGGCGACGCACTCCCCGAAATCGAAGACTCGTAGTCCCGCGCATCTTCCGCGTCGCAGTCGGTCTCGTGCTCGACTTCGATGGCTGCTAGACAGGCGGCGCCGCGGCCGCATGGGACTCCGCGGTTGCCTTCACCGATGCCGACACCGAGGCCGCCGAGGGAGGGGAGGTAGCGTGTGCGCCATTTCCAGATGGACTCGTATTCTTTGTTTGCGGAGAGGACTGGGTGGGAGGAGAGATTGTTAGTGGATTGGTTGTGAGGGAGGAGGATGTGATGATGTGATATGGGGACAGGTGGGTAGGGGAGTAGGCAAGTTGAGGTCATTTAAGAACTGCGAATTCTGGGGAAGTAGATATACTCACGAGAACGTCCGCATGGCTGGCATAGCCAAACGCCAGCCGTGGGACAAGAACAAATAGCACGTTTAATAGTGTCAGGACCAAGTGTAGGAGTTGGTTCTGGTGTCGTAGATGACGCAAAAGAAGAGGAGGAAGAATGTGATGCAGGCGTATATAAAGACGGATTGATCAAAGCAGCAAGCGGAGCTTTCGAACAAGTTTTGCAAATTCGGCGATGACGGTGGAGGAGGTCGACGGATGAGGGTGATTTTATCGTACAATTCTGTAGCACAGCAGCCCAAATATTAACATCTCCTCAAGCATATAAAACATTGGAATCATGGACGGGAATAAAAATACATACTCTACAAACCACTCTACTACACCTCCGACACTCTCCCACCATGTCCCTCGCACAATCACCCACCTTCCCCGAGCCATGCGCAGCGCTTCCGCTCTCCACAAAATACCAATCTGCAGCACGAGCTCGATATCGAAACGTATTTTCTGGATCTAATTCCACATCTTCGTTTTCGCAGTGGAGTGTAGAGACAAGGAGTTGTGAGCGGAATTGCAGGAGGTTGACGCGGATTTGCCGGCAGGTGTGGGAGAGCGCGTCAAGGGTGTTGAGGTCGATGTGCGATGCGATTGAAGTTATGATGCTAGTGATAGGGTATAGTCAGCTTGGGTGTGCGGAATATGGTGGGGGTTGATAGTTGGAATAAGACTTACGGATAACAGCCCAAAGCTTCGGTGCATGCGTTTTTATTTGGATTCTCTCGTCCTTCCTCAGCACCGATTCGTACGATTCCTGCATTATCGTCCCCGAATCCGCCCCAGACCGGTTTTTGGAACCCTCGATGCAATTGCTCTGGTGGTTCCTGTTCGTCTTCCAAATCTACAAAGACAACCATTTTGCTGTGCTGATGATGAGGATACTCGCTAGGAATGAATGATGGTGGTTTGTTGGAGAAGTCTTTCTTGGCTATGGATGCCGAGTGAAGCTGCCCATGCTATCGATTGGCATTAATTGATGTATGTAGGATAGAAGGAACTAGGAGTAAGTCGAGAACGAATGATTAATAGTAAATAATGTCCAAAAGCAAGGGCAAAGGCGAAGACAAAAGGAAGAAAGAAGTCGAGGTCCGGTCCGAAGTAGTGTGGTGTATTAAGTCGAAGTAGTAAGTAGAAAGGCGGGGAGAATGAATCCCTGAAAGGAAGAGGGGTGATGATGGATACAATTTGGTTATGGAATTCCTCGCTGACGTATCCCCTCCCAACTGACTAAGTAACGGTGCCGGTATGATGTGACGATTGAGTAAAAGGCCAATCTAGTCCATACCTCTCCTCTTCACCTAGTGTTTACCTAGCTGCGATCCGTACATTTACATTGCCGCAGCGGACGTAGGAGACCTGCAGAAGTGGAGGCTTTCGATAACGAGATAAGATTGGTGGACGAGTGGGGTCAAAGGATATGCAATGCAGGGGTAGAAATGGTACTGCGCGTTCGGACATGAAGTAATAGTTTCGTGTTTTTATGTAAGTCTCAACCAAGAAATGCCTCATCTACAAGTCGTTTCTCCTTTCTATTGTTCAAGGAGATTTAGAGAATACCGACGGAAAACTGTTGAGTATGTCTTATATATGGCTCGTGCTTAAGGTCGTAGTGCGTGATAATTGGGCTCCAGGGCCGCGTTACAATCATCTCCTTCCCTAGTCTTGTATGATAGGATTCGTGGATTAACGATTTCATCTGCACAGGTTAAGTGTTCACAGCTGAGATGATGGCCACCCTTCTCCTCAACAATATCAACAGCCAGACCACACTCAGATAGGATGCAAAGGTATATCAGCGAGCAACAAAATCAAGACACAACAGCTTAGCATCAATATCATGAATTCCTCTTCCTGCCCCGATATACAGCCAGCCTATGCTATACCATCTACTCCAAGTTAACCGACGCCTATGCTCTAAAACAACAGTGGCACTATTCAAAACCAAACCAAATGATTCCCGCCTCCTACTCAAACTTCCCTTTCCCAAAAAGCCCACCCACCACCTTTCGCCTACCCTCTACCCCCTTAAACTTCTTCTGTTCCCTCCTCCTCTCATTCTTCTCAATTGCCGCTCTCCTCTCACTCTCCCTCGCAAAATAATTCACTCCACTATTCTTACTCGCCCCCTTTCTGATTCCCTCTCCCTCCTTCCCCCCCGCCATCCTCTCTGTAGTCGACATCCCGCCCACACTCGAAGTCGACACAATACTACTATTGGTCGTAGCCTTTCTCAACAAAGGTGGGACCTTGAAGCCTGGCGCTGACGACGGCGCTGCGAAAGCTAGACGCTCATTGTTCGATAGGTTGCTTGAATTTGCGCGTTTCAGTGAGATTCGGTCGATGATGGATACATCTGTTCGACGGATGGCGAATGGATCGCGGTTTTCTTTATTCTTTTGTTCGGGACCGCCTTCGATTACGAGATCGTCGTCAGATCCAGAGTCGGAGTCTAAGGAGGTGACCATAGCGTTAGGCTCTTCTATCAGACTTGACACCGATTGTCGAATTTCTGCTAGATTGGATGGTTTCTTGGATGCGTTGGTTCGTCGCAGGTGGGGTGGTGGTCGAACATAATCTGCATCGTCGGATCGCTTGCGCTTTGGTGGCCCCATTACTTCCTTGTCCTGGCCTGGTTCTTGCTGGGTGTCATCGGTTTGTGTTTGAGACTGTGATTCAGAAGTCTCTTCGTCATTTTCCGCAAAGTCATCCAAGAAACCCATCTCGTCATCGCTACCCCTATCTTCAATTGCACGAAGGAAAGCTTGCTTCTTTGGGTTCTCAGCGATCTTTCCAATTCGCTCATCGGCCAACAGAGCTTTCCGCATCTTGGCGAACCCGGCTCGCTTGCGACGTTGTCGTGCTTCTCCACCATCGTCCGAGTCCGAAAGATCATAATCTGCTCCTCGCTTGCGTCGTAGCATCCCTTTGGAAATATCTTTGTAGAGCTTCTCGATTTGCTTCTCGTCATTTGCTCTTTCGCGATCACTAAGGTTGTTAGTAAGAAAATATGACTGCCATAAAAGGAACCTACGCATAGAATCGAGCAAGCTCATTTTCATCGATATCCTTCTTTTCGTCGTCGATCATCTCTTTGACGAAAGCATCCTCTTCCCCACCACTCTCATCATCACTAGCCCCGCCGAGTCCTGCATACTCATCTTCGGACTCCTCAGCCTGTTCATTGACCATGTTCTTCGCATCACTCTTCTTCTTGTCAAAGTCATCCACGACCTTTGCCTTTTTCTTCTTGGAAGCTTTGCGCATGACATCAAAGGCATTAGATGATATACCGAACTCTTCATCCTCGTCAACATTCTCTTGAACTGGATCTAAGCCCTCTTCGTCGTCCGAGAAAGTAGCAACCTGGGCACGACGACGAAGTTTGCCTTTCTTTTTCATGACAGGACTTTCCAATATAGCCTCAAATGCTGCCTGGTCCATTTGAGAACTAACTCTGACAGTACCAACAGTCGAAGGAGGGTCCACGAATCGACCTTTGATAGGGGTCATCATTTGGAAGCCACCATCCTGTGTGAGTGGAAAGTCAGACATCTGTGTCGAGGGCTGGTTGTCGAGCAAGCTATCAAATCCATTGATCTGCGACTGATCAAACGAGATCTGAATCCCTTGTGTGTCATTACTGTTCATTTGTGATTCCTGAACTTGGGTTTGGCTATCCATGACCATGTCCTGGGATTCTTCCTCCGACATTGTCGGTACGAATGGCAGAAGCTCTGGTGCTGCATTGCGTTTTCGCAAGAATGAAGGAGAACCATCGTTCATCTCTAATGGCTGAGAAGCCTGAGTTGGTACTTCCAGATCTTGACTGTCATCCATAGTTCCCGCGAATATCTGAGTTAGACCAAGCCCTGCAGGTCCCGCAACAGTCACACCTGGTATGAAAGTCCTTTTCGCAGAACGAAGAACTGAAGTAGGCATAGCTGGGGAATCGGTTCGTGGGTCTGTAGGGGACCTTGTACGAGGGGCTTTGGGTGTCTGCTTCACGATGTCCTCTTCATCCTCATCATCAGAGATGACCTTTGCAACACGTGACCTACGAGAGTTCTGGTGTACGGGTAGAAGTTCATCTTCATCATCTCCTAGATCCATAGGCTCTTTGGGGTCTTCCTTAATGGATAAATCTGTTTCGGAATCCTCTGCGTCCTCGCCTGCCTCGTTGTCGAACATAGGATTCGGAGTCTCGTCCTCATCCGCCTCCTCACCTTCTTCGCTGTCCTCATTTTCCGAGTCCTCGTGTTCGTCGTCTTCGGAACCCAGCCCAGCAGCTTCTTCCTCCGGAGCTTGGTCCTCCTCCCAGTCCTCGTCATCACTACTGTCACCCAGAGGATCCTCCTCGCCATTGATCTTCCGCTCTTTCTTGGCAGCAGCCTTTTCGCGCGCTTTAATCTCTTCTCCTTCTTGACGAGCTTTTGCTAATAGATCGTCAACTTCTGCCATTTCTTTTGCTCGCTCCTCGGCAGTTTGTACAATTATGCCTCGATCTCTCAAAGCCTGAAGTCGCTCCTCTCTTTCGCGGGTCGCTTGTTGCCTAGCTCGTAGCTGTAGGTTTATTTGCAGATCTCTCGCTGTCATTGAAGGCTTTTGATTACGACCAGAGTTCTGCTTCCCGGGTGATGTGAGATGCGCGAGCATGCGAAGTGCGACCATAGAGTGAGGCTCCTTAGCTTGCTTGGCTGGGATTCGCTCGAAGATCGCATCTAGCTTTGCATTGCGTTTCGACGCCTTAACGCTTACAATCTCGATGTCACTGTCGGAATCGTCTAATTCAGATGCAGGACTTATTCCTTTTCCACGTCGGATTTGGATAGGTCGCTGTTTAAGTAGTGAAGACTTTTCCTCGGAAACTTCTTGAGCAGGTTCTACATCGACAGCCTTTCCTTTGCCTTTATCCATCCTTGACGGCGGCGAGGATGGTAAGTTCTCGATTGCATCCTCAAGTGTTGGTAGCTCTTCAGTCTCCGCAATCACAGTTGCGCCTTTGAATTGAGGTAACTCGCTGGCTCCTTGCTTCTCTGAATCCTCGGCTTCAGGGGGAGGGGACGAAGGAGGTGTGTCCCGCATTTCAGTATCGGGTGGCTGAGCCGAGCTTGAGCTTGGAGGCCTGACAGGATCGGAAGATACAACATCAGAAACTGGTTGTTTGTAGTTGAACTTAGCAAACAAACTTTCCTTCGTTATCTTCTTTTTGGTCTTAGCCTGATGGGCCAGTTGCATGTTTCTGCTCATTCGTTGAGTCTCCCTATGCATTTCCTCGATGGCCTTCTTGCTCGCTTTACGGGTAGGCCGTACTTGCTGAGTAAGTCGTCGTCCGCCTTCATCCTCGCTGTCATCATTATCATCTGCTTCAACCAATGCTGCCTGTCGTCGCCGCTCAGCAACCTTCTCAGCTTTTTCCCGCTTTGCTTGTTCCTCTCTTTCGCGACGCTCCTGGCGCTTCTTTTCTACCAATTCTTGAAAACGTTTGTTAGACGGTGAGGTCGGATTAAGTGGTAGATCATCGGAGTCCGAAGCATTGCCCGGAGTGGCAGATCTGGGCGCGTCTGGCGTCACGAATAATCCTGGGGAATAAGAGGCTTTTTGAGGACTTGACTTCGGTGTCTCACGAGGCGGCGTTCGACTCTTTCGTTTGCGGGATACAAATGGAGTATCACTATCATCGGTGTTTCTATCCTCGTCTGTGGCCGCTGGCACCTCCGTCGTGGTTGTCTTCTGAAGCAATTTCCTGACTCTATCCCGTGGATTGTTCGCAGCAGGCTCCCCGTCATCATTCCCAATCGCGGCTTTCATTCGTGAAGCCAAGCGCCCTTTGGGTTTCGTTATTATCTCCTCATCGTCGTCCGAGCTTTGTGATGCCACATCCTCTCGGTCTTCCTCGTTGTCCTTGGTGGATTGTGATTTCTTGGCTGCAATTTCCTGGTTCGAAGACGCAGCTTTCTTTAATCTAGACATGAGGCTTTGCCTTGCGTTTCCCGGAATTATTTCATCGTCAGAGCTGTCTAATGCAGCAAGCATTGCGTTGACCTTTGATCTTGGGGTCAATTCCATGGCTACGCCGGCCTCCACTGGGGAGGATTCTCGAGATGAAGCCATTGTATTAATTGGAAATGTAATTAAAACAGCGACAAACTCATAAAAAACTTGAATGGAAAATGGCCACGACCGCAACACAAGCAGGTAATTGTAAAGTTGTTTTGTGCATTAAACAAGGTAGTAAGTAAGAAGTACTTACACGGAGAGGTGGAGCTCTGCTAAATGGGAAAACGCGTACAGAGGAATACTGCACGCGAAGCGCGTCAAGCAAGGGTAGTCCACTTATTATTCTCACACCCCACAATTAGTCCAGAGCATCTTCAAAGTGGATGCGATACGTCTTCGGTGATATCGATGCTCTCATGACCATTTTTTAATTCGTAAGCTTCTGATGTTGTGAACCGTTCTATGTCTTGATATATGGGGTGTCCTCCGTCTTCATATATTTCTTTTCCGGATGGAAACCTCATTTTGTTCACGTAATTTTCATTTTCGACAGAATTTCCACTCAAAACGACCGGCCAGAATTTCAAAACGTCTTCCAGTGAAGGATCGAAACGTCACTTTTAGTCGGGCATTCTCCTACACTACTTTTATGGTGTAGTCAGCATGACTATCCTACAGCAGCTCAAGACGAGGTCTGTTAATAATGTCGCTGTGTTAAGAAGATCTCCCTTGTCCGAGCTCTCGGGTGCTTTTGGTGACCTTGGAACTCTGCTTCCACTTATGATTGCGCTAGCTGTCAATCATTCAATATCACTCTCGACAACCTTAGTCTTCTCTGGATTGTGGAACATTTTGACTGGTGTTGCCTTTGGAATTCCTCTACCTGTGCAACCTATGAAGGTGAGAAATGAATACATTCTAATAAATGTTCAGTTGACTGACAAAATCGCAGGCTATTGCTGCAGTAGCTATATCAAGGAAATTTTCCGTGGAGGAAACAGTTTCTGCTGGTTACACAGTTGCCGGGGTGGTTCTTTTCCTAAGTGTCACCGGTTTGCTTCGATGGTTCACTAACCTCATCCCGACTCCTGTTGTCAAAGGGATCCAAGTTGGCGCCGGATTATCACTCATCTTGTCGGCTGGGTCAAGCCTGCTTCAACCACTTGGCTGGACAGCACCAAACGCAGGCGATAACCTTCTATGGGCCATCTTTGCCTTCGTTACACTATTACTTGCACAGAAATATCCGAAACTTCCCTATGCTCTAGCTATCTTTATCTTTGGACTTCTATTGTCAGTTTACATTGGCGGGCCTGCTTCTCTGCCGTCGTTGAGTCTATGGCATCCCAGTGTTTACATCCCCTCGCCGGCTTCTTTCAAAACCGGTGCACTGGATGCAGGACTTGGCCAGATTCCTCTTACAACCTTGAATTCTGTCATAGCAGTCAACTTCTTGGCATCCGACCTCTTGCCAAACGTTCCGGCACCCGGCGTCACTTCGATTGGCATTAGCGTGGCACTCATGAATCTCATTGGCGGTTGGTTCGGTGCTATGCCTGTCTGCCATGGTTCTGGTGGTCTCGCTGCACAATACCGATTTGGTGCTCGTAGTGGAGCCAGTATCATTATTCTTGGCGCTTTGAAGATGATGCTAGGATTCTTCTTTGGTGAGACGTTGGTTAGTCTCCTACGCGAGTATCCCAAAAGCCTCCTCGGTATTCTGGTTCTGGCGGCTGGCTTGGAGCTTGCAAAAGTAGGTGAGAGCCTAAACTATGGTGCGCGGGATCTATGGGACATCTCCGAGTCTAGTATAGGCTCGGACTCAGCTCAGCCACAGATAATCAAGAGACACAGGGAGCTGTCTGACGAAGAAAGAAAAGAACGATGGACTGTCATGTTCATGACGATTGGGTTCTTACTAGCCTTCAAGAATGATGGTGTAGGCTTTTTGGCTGGTATGATTTGCCATGGATTCAATCAGTCTTCCAAGTTGTGGAGTAGTTGGCAAGGATGGAGGAGTAGACTCGATCGAAAGTTTAGAAGTGAGGAAGAACAATTGCTTTCAGCATAGATCATAGAGCAGAGAATTTCATACGATAAAGAGGCCGTGGTTCACTGTCGATATTCTCTTTACTCATATAAGTATATAACTCTTGTAATCTATTGATATGATGTCACAAAATTCGAGTTGTTAGGACTACTTTGAATTTCCACATGGGCAGTAATATACAGAATAATGTGAGTGTTTAGCCTACATTACCACGAGTAGTACTGCCTTTGTGCAGTCACAGGTCTGTTTGGTAGCTGTACCCAAACCTTCTTGTTTTTGGCCTTCTTCTCTCGTTCTTCGTGAAGTCTAATACGAGTAGCTTCTTCCTTCAATACGATAGAGAGACCTTCAAAATATTAGCTTCTTGCATACTTGGCCAGGAGTGGTTGAGATACATACTAGTTGTCCTGTGCAACAAGATACCTATTTTCCCCCTAGCCCTGAAATCATACGACTTTTGGTACAAACCCTTTCCACACCAAGCCTCGTCCACATACAAGGTGGTAGGATCTTGAACCTTGACCCTCTTCCCGTCCTTTGTCACAATGGTTTTTGGCGCGAAACTTTTCCCCTCTTCCATACCCAAGCCCATACCTCTCTTAGCAATAGCCTCATTCCTTGCATGCTCAAGATGCTCTTTGACATCCTTCGCGACCTTCTTCCTCGAGAATCTCATCTGGATGATGGCATCATCTACCGTTTTCCCCGCAATTTGCTTGGCGATAGGAACCAGTTTCTTAACAGAGGTCTTGAAATCATGACTCTTCGCCAGCAGCATTCTTTCCTGTCTCTTTAATGCCTGTGTCTTTGACAATCGCCCTCTCTTTTTAACTTCTTGTATCACCTTCCTACGCTGCCACTGTATACGGTTTCTCGGTTGGGGATCTAACGTGGCAGCCATGGTATATGGATTCCTAGGAATAGCTCTTTTGGCTTGGTCATATTTTCCCTTTTCACCAGCGACTTCTTCATCCTCGAAAATAGACGATGATGCGAGACCTCCACGTTGCGTAGCCCGCCGCCTCTCTGCGCGCTTCTTGAGAAATTCTTCCGTCAATGGATTTTTTCCTCCCTTATCAGGTCTGAAATAATTCATCGCCTTAGTGAAGGAATCTTGTAATGGAAAATATGTTCGTCGTTGTGCATATGATGGGACGAGGAAGGTAAATGGCGGATGTGGTTTGGTGAGTGGTGCAGCTATATGTCAATCAGCATTTGCACGTACTTGGTATTATCGTGCCTATACTAACCAGCCCTTAGCAGGCGCCGTGACGGGAGGTTGAGACTCATCTTGAGAATGAGTAGATGCTGCTGCCAACTACCGAATCTCCATGCACATCAAAATAATTGGAAGTTCTTAGCTCGCCAATTTAGTGCTGCTGCTTTAAATGCTGGAAATGCGGGCACCTGGTTCCGAAACTGGATCTCTTGCTAGATATTTCGTAATTACTTTGGCATTTCATGTAATTCAATCTGCTGATTTTTGAACCAAGTTGATAAACTGAACCCATATGACAAAAATCACACCATAACTACCCCACCCCAATTGCTGTTCATAGACTACACGAGCAACTTTTACAAAGAAATGGTAATTACGATATCACGTGCCTCCAAATCCTAAGCGGCGACATAATTCCGTGGTGGGTCTCAAATTGTTCCAGATTGTGTACTCGTATTTCATGACATTGGTGCCAACCACTCGTGCCAGCCTTCACAATCGGTAGTTTCCTATTAAAACCCATTCCATCTCTTGTGTTGACACCTCGAGATGCTGCTCGGGTTTTCTCCCAATAACGACAAGAGAACTCCAGCGTGAAGTAGTCCGGAGACAGCCTTTGTTTTATCAAAGATGAGTGAACCTATTGGCGAAGATGCTTGGCTGGCGCTCGTTGATGAGGCTAGCAGGAGTGCCAGAGATTTGGAGCAGCGCATCGAAGTCGTCGAATTGTACAAACGCGCTTTAGCAGCGGAACCATGGAGCAACACTCTCTGGGTGGCGTATTGCGAATGGCTTTTGTCACTATACACAGATTGTCGAGACCCAGATGCAGGATGGCCGGAAGAGGAGCAACAGCTGGGACAAGAGCTATTCTCATTGCAGACGGCGCAACAAGTTTGGCAGGAGGGCGCGGCAGCTACACAATACCGAATCAACGACAGTCATGAATTATGGAACCGCTGGATCACAATCGAACTAGAAGAGCTTGCCAAATCTCCTAATCGTGCCGGCGTCGAGCGCGTCCGCAAGATCTTCCTCGACCGATTGCAGACGCCACATGCTACATGGGACGAAACTTCGCAGATGTTCTCAACCTTCATTACCAGATATGATGAGCCTTCCTGGGAATCAACAATGGTACAAGTTACGCAACTCGCCACACCTGCAAAATATCTATACGGGCAGCGCGAGGAGCATGAGCTGAAGCTCCAACAAGCTATCGCATCTGGTAACAAGGAAACTGCCGCGTCCGTTATGAAGGAATATTTAGAATGGGAGACCTTTCAGCCGTTGAAAAAGCCAAAAAAGGGCATGCCAAATAGTCCTCCGATCTTAACGGTGGCTCTGTACGAACGCGCACTATCTTCTACAATTCTTGGTCAGGATCCTGGTACTTGGGAAGATTATCTTGGTTTCATTTTTTCCAGTTATGCTGCGAACCCACAGGCTCAATTAGGCAGCCCACTTAACATCGCGCAACGTGCTACTGCTCATTGCCCTTGGTCTGGAATGCTCTGGGCTCGTTATATTCTTCTGGCGGAAACTGAAAACTTACCTTTCTCTACAATCGAACAGATAAAACATGCGGCTACAAGTGCTGGTGTGCTAGATCGCGATGGAATGGACGGGGTCATAGAGGTTTACATTGCGTGGTGTGGATATCTTAGACGCCGTACAATGTTCAAGTCCCATGAAGATGAAGCATACGATATGGCCGATGTCGGCTTACCTGCAGCACTTGAGAGCGTTCAGGATTGGGGTCAAAGGCTCTATGGAAAGAGAGATTATGCAGGTGACCACCTGTTCCGGATCGAGCGTATTCTGATCCAGTATTTCACCGACAAAGGTGCAATTGACGAAGCCCGGGAATGGTGGAAACGTCTAGTAAAGACAAATCAGAAGAACTATGAGTTCTGGCAACAGTACTACTTCTGGGAGATGTCTGTGCGAAACCCAACTACCCCTCCAACCCTAGCTTCTGCTGTATTGTTGCAAGCCGTTCGTACCAAGGATCTAGATTGGCCCGAGAAAATGATGGAAGTCTATATTCGACATTGCAACAATTATGAAGATGCAAAAACACTGATGGCAGCTAAAGATACCGTTCGCAGACAATCAAAGAGCGTGGCTAAACGTCGAGAAAGAGAGGCAGCCGAGCAAGCGGCAATGTATAATCAACAACAGCCAGATGTTATTACGCCGGATCCGACAGTTGGTGATTCTCCTTCTGGAAATACGAAGAGGAAGCGTGAGTCGACCTCCGAAGATGCTGATGGTAACACCCACAAGAAGATCAAAAATGAGCAACCGGTAGCTGATCCAGAGGCCTTGCGGCAACAGCATTTGACAAGGGACCGCGAGAATACGACCGTCATAGTCAGCAATCTACCCCCCACGGTTACTCAAACCAAGGTCAGACAGTATTTTAGAGAGTACGGGCATATCAATAGTTTGACCCTTAAGACGGAAGCCGACAACCTCTCTTCGACATGCTTGATTGAATTTCGCTCCCACGACGACGTCCTGTCGGCTTTCCTTCGAGACCGCAAATATTTCGGTGACAAGCAAATTCGAGTGGAATCTGGTACCGGTTTGACTCTTTATGTGACGAACTACCCTCCTACTGCTGATGAAAATTACATGCACAAGCTTTTCAAGGACTGCGGCGAAATCTTCAGTATCCGATGGCCAAGTCTCAAGTATAATACTCATCGTCGATTCTGCTATGTCACGTTCCGCAATGCTCAGGCTGCTGTAGCCGCTACGCAGCTTGATGGAACGCTGCTCGACAACAAGTACAAGCTCATCGCCAAATATTCTGACCCTGCCAACAAAAAAAAACGTGAAGGTGCTGCAGCAGAAGGCCGAGAACTCCATGTAACTAGCTTAGACTCAAGCTTGACGGAGGATGACCTGAAAGGGGTGTTCTCCAAATATGGCAAGGTTGAAACTGTTAGACTGCTGAGAACGGCCAAGGGCGAGAGCAAGGGTGCGGGTTTTGTTGTCTTTGAAAAGAAAGATGATGCTACAGCTGCGCTTGAACTGGATAAAACTAAGTTGAAGTCATCTGTCTTGCACGTTGAATTGACTCAAGTGAAGAACTACAAGCCTATTGCGACTAGCGTTGGAGGGAAAGCTTCTTCAGCATCACCGGCTCCAGAAGATGGAGCCTCAGCGATGTCGACTTCCCCAGCTCCAGATGGTTCCCATACAAACACGCTTGCGCTACATGCGCCATCCAAGTCAGAAGGGCCTGGCCGAACGATTGCCTTACTCAACGTACCCGACACAGTCAACGACGCCAGAATCCGTGCGATCGCCGAACCATTTGGTACGATAGTCAAGCTCGTCTTGCGCCCAGACCATTCAGGTGCCATTATCGAGTACGAAGATGTTGCGTCCGCAGGCAAAGCTTCTCTGGGTCTCGAAAACCACGAGATTGCGCCTGGCCGAAAACTGAGAACTGGTGGATTAAAGGATCTCTTTGCTCAGAGTGGTGAAATCAAGACTGATCGGATCCAGATTGGTCAAGGCAACAAGAAGAATAACACTGCCAGCACCAACTTAATGCAACCCAGTATACCGGTGAGAAGACCCGGTGGACGGGGTGGTCTGGGACAGAAAAGAGGATTGGGATACCCTGGGGCAAAATCCGGTGCGTCGGATTCGAAATCGAATGTGAACGGAAATGAAGATGGAGGTGATAAGAAGCCATTGAAGAGCAATGCTGATTTTAAAGCTATGTTTTTGAGTAACGGGAAGGAATGATGTTGTGGCGCGAGAGAGGATGCAAATTATTGCTTGCTAGTAGCTATAATGAGTATGAGAGAGGTAGGGGGGAAATGAAAAGCTAATTTTTTGCTTCGATATTGATGTTTATTGGGTTTTTGAATTGCAAGCAATTGAGAGATGTGCATAGCATGAAGTAGAAGTACAAAGGAAAATGTTTCATATTGATTGGCAAGTATACACATCATTAAGCAATCTGAGACTTGCTAATCGCAGTTATCTCCTGACAGAGCTATTCCATCCGTCTACTCATTCCTAGGTATCATAAATCAAAACCCGAAGTACGCCCATCATTCATTCATTCATTCACTCATGCTCATCCCTTCCCTATCAACCCTACCACCGCCCTAAACCACACTCCCCGGCTCCAACCCCCTCTCCCTCCCCTTCCTCTTAATCTTCTCCACCAACCCCTCTTCCTCCTCCCCAACCCCCACCCCCATCGCCTCCACCTCCCTATCATGCACCCCCTTCACACTCCTCAACGCCCCAAACTTATACCCCGCAAACACCGCCCCACAAACCACCATCACCACGCCCGTCACAATCGCCGTCGTCCGCGCCGTCACCGACCAGTGGCCCCCCTGCTGGCTATACACCGCCACCAGCGTGCTCATCAGCCCCGTGGCCCCGTTCAGCGCGCCCGGGAGAAAGATCTTGTTGAGCAGCCAGACGAAGTTTCTCCGGTGTTTGAACCACAGGAAACATAGCCCGATGGTCCCGATCAGGCAGCAGAAGGAGGCGATGTATACCAGCTTGATGTTTTTTATCGTGCTGAGGATCCGCGTTTCGGCGGCGGAGGTGGGGGAGGAGGTGGAGGGCGTGAGGCTGCTGAGGGAGGTGAATGTTCCGGGGAAGATTACGAAGCCGGCGAGGAGGATCCCTTGTGGGGGATTAGTTGTGGGGTGGGAGAGAAGAGAAGATGGGGATGGGACGTACAGTTGAAGAAGGCAACGTATATATTATGCATACGTGGAATATCATCCAGACTAAGAAGCATATTCATATACCTCGTCTGAACGCTATTCTGGCGATTCAGCCCCGTCGGACGTGCTCGACTTGGCGTGCCATTGGGTATAGTTGTTCCCGTTGAGGGCTTCAATGCATGGTGGAAGGGATTGAACGGATGATGAGCCTTTTTCGGTTTTGAGGGAGTGGGCTTTTGTGTTTGGAATTTGGAGGTAATGGTAGTAGTCGTTGCACCGCGATTCGTTCTGCCATCACCGGTGTATGTTTCTTTGGGTGGGTCTATAAGAGTATGCGCTCTACCCATATTGCAGTATAGATCGCATAGGATTGGACTGGGTTGGAATTTTTGGATCACTCAAATGTCTTAGATTGAACAATTGCGCGGGAAGGGAAACATGGGGCTTATTAAACAGTGTCAGTTAAGAACCATAGTTATGCTAGATATGTAGAAAAGACATATTACAGGAAAGCAACTGTATGGACAACAGAGCGAGTCATTACATCAGGATTGCCGAGATGGAAGATCAAGTTTCTAAGATTGAAGGTAATGATACTTAATCGAGAGTCCCTGCCACATGGTGTCCAGATATATTTGAAGTACTGCCACAATTTCTGTATCTCTTCACTTATCTGTGCCCAATCGTGACTTTAGCTGGGGAAGGACAAAAGTCGTGGTGTGGGGTGGTCGCCGCAACATGATTGGTTCCCGAACCAGTTTATCCCTGGAAAATAATGCACGATGACGGCAAGAGATAGACGGCTCCACAAGGGGTCTACTTGAGCGCAACCAGAATTTGCAAAAGCACCCGTGGCACCAAACTTGATCTTCAGGCTCAGGGGAAAAAACTTGATATCGGACGCAATTGTTCCGTGCAGGTTCCATTCTCGGCGCGATAATTCTTGCCGAAGTTGCACCCTTGAAAGGCTCCGGCGCAAGATAATATAATTCTGTGGTGGCTTAGTGCTCAACTGGATGGCAATCAAAAGAAGTTGTGTATCGACAATCATATGCTCAATTACTCGTGCTATCAAAATCTTGGACAACAATCAGGAACGCTTGTCCTAAAAGGTCCGGTAATTTTACCAATCCAACGCCAACGCTATGCAAAACAAATCTCTTTCCGCCTATTGTATTCCAGCCAAAAGCAAATCTAGCATACCCTTGGTCTGCATTGCCTGTTCTGATCTTTCCACTTCTTGTCTTACACGTCTATGCAGCAGCTTGAATTGGCGTTCCAAATCCGGAGAATCTGCAGTATACTCGGAGTATAGATCCATGAGTAACATAGCAGCGTCAACACAGACAGGCACATATCGCGGGTCGGTCAGATGTTTCGAGACCCAGTCAAAAATTGGTTGTATCGAAGCTTCATCGCGTTTTTCGAATGCTGCTCGCATAGCGCTTCGGTGTCGCAAGGCTGTGAGAAGGGTAAGAACAGTGACTGATGGAAGCCGTTTCTCAAGAACGTGATCTAATGCCTGCGGGTATCTTCCGCGCCGTAAGTCTGTCTCCCATTGTGGCTCCTTCTTCCTTGACCGTGGGCGACCCTCAATTATAACATCCGCTCCTTCTCCCACGAAATCCAACCCTCTATTCTTTTTCACCTCCCCGCTTGTAAGCTTCCTTTTCTTGTTCTTCTTATCGTATTCGTCCAAGGTGCCATCAATCAATGCTTGCATCTCCTTCGCCCTTTCACGCTCCTTAATTTTCTGCTGTCCTGACAATCGCGTTTTGATAGACATCACGCCGTTTTGCATGCCCACCACCAAATGCTTGTCTTCTCGATTGGCCCCAGAACTGATAACGTTGACGGAAAGAATGGGTGCAGGGTATTTTGATCCAGCTACCACATTCCATCCTGAGGTCTCGAATACCTTTACGTGACCATCCAATCCTCCACTCACCAATCTTGTAGCATTGGAGGCTAAACATAACGAGGTAACGGTCTTTTGGTGATTCTTGATTATGTGTAAAGGCTTTCCTGCTACCAAATCGAGCACTGAAATCTGGTTATCGGCAGAAGCAAGCACTGTTGTCCCTGATGGCATTGGCAAGACTGATTCAACGGGTGCAGCATGCTTGAAAATCATAGCTGCCCTATTTGGTACTCGGGGATCCCATAGCCTGACAGTCTCATCATAACTTCCGGTCAAAATCATGTTTGACATGGTCCCAGGCATGAATGATCCGCTTCTAACATAATCTGTGTGTCCAACAAACGTAGTTGTGCTCTCTTGACTTGGGAGGTCCCATAGTTTAACAGTTCGGTCATCGCTAGTACTCATGAGAGTAGTCAACTCGGTCGGCGAAAATTTTGTTGTCCAGACTGGCTGTTTATGCTCATCCCATGTCTTCAATATGGCTCTGGAATTGACATCGAACACTTGTATCTTTCCCGTCTCATCACCTGCCACCATGACACGTCCATCCTGTCGAATTTCTCCGCTATGCGCGACATCCGAAAATCGAGTGATAGTTTTAACTAATTTTCGAGTTCGTATCGAGAATATCTGAAGTCGAGTTCCGGTAGTCGCACAGAAGTAATCGTTGGTGGAAGGCAGTAGAGGGTTCGTTGGCGGAGGGGGAAACGAGATGTGAGTTATGGGATAGTTTGTCGGCGATGGGATGAGTTGCTGTGAACGGAACGTCTTCCAATATCGCTGCTCAGGTGTAGTTGGCGATGGACCAGTGGGCAGCTTGACCACCGGCAGAGCAGTTCTTGGCGCAGCCATCTTGTAATGAATGGACGTAATTGAATGTTGCCGCAATGAGAGAGAAGTTCGCGATGCGCTTCTAAGAAAAAAAATAAAAAAGTATACAAGGGTATTTTTCCCGACCATTGAGCTAGGCAATATGTAGCTAGAGCAGGTTAAAGTTGCCGGTTCGGGGATACTTGCCTTGAGTCCCGATATTCAACCTCATGTGGTATTGAAATCGATGCAAAATCCATTATTTCACATGGTAACCATCTCTCACGGTTTGAATCTTCTCTCTTGTTTTCTTAATGAGTTTCCCCTTTGTAAGTCTCGCTCTAGAGTACCCTCGCTTGTTTCTATCTCTCCCTTTTACCCAGATCGGGAATCCACCGTAGCAGCAGTCAAGAACCTCCTCCACCTGGCTCGTTTCCTAGTGGGAATCCATAGGTCCCGGTTAGTTCCTCTCGAGGACTTCATCACACCAATCTTCAAACACTGCACCCCATACGTCTCTACCTTTGTATCTGCCGAGGTCTTCTGGCCAGGCTCTCACGGCACTTCTTAGAATTTCCAAGCTCTCCTTGTCGTCCAACAGGTCTGTAAGCGGTGTCATATACGTACGTACCATGAATACAATCGCTTTAGTTCTGGGCAATCGCCTGAGAGTCTGACGCTCAGCTCTGATATGTAGCTCTTCAACTCGTGGACGTTCCACTACAGATTCAGGAAATGCTTGTTGTTGAAAAAGTGTGGAGCCAGTCTGAATGAAATAAGTGTCTCTCTCCATAGAACAGGCAGCACTGAGCGCGGATAAGCCCCTAAGTCATGTTAGCATGGCAAAACCATTTGGGATTGGATTGACCTTTTTACTCGTTTTCCCAGCTTCTTCTGCCAACCGGGAACGAGCTTATGGATTTTGTGGATTGGCCAGCCGATACGTTCTCTGAGATCCCATCCGGCTGGAGCCATGGTGAAACTTGCACGTCTAAATGTTCAGTATCGGAGTTATGTCTGGACAAAACGATGAGGCTGCTTACAGACGATATTCGTCGTCCTTTCCCTTTACCAACAGATTGATATCTTCCATCACCAGACATGCCGCAATCTCCAGCGGATTCCTATCCCAGGGCTTCACCACCCTCACCCGCTCATCCATGATCGCATTGTATATATACGCCTCATCTTCCCGTCGGAAATATTCCGGATATCTTCCAAGTAAGAAGTGTACCACGGTTTCTAAGAGCTCCTCGCAGACATCATCCATACCTGGAAGAATCTGCATCACACCTTCTCTGTTAGTTGACAGTAAGTCCCGTCGAAACTGCTGTTCCGGTAGATATAGGCTATCCACTAACAACCAATCTTGATCTTCCATCTTGCGGAGTGCCATCATCATATGATAGGGTCCGGCTTTCCATGGTCTCCAATGTCGGGGTTTATTTGCGACAATATTGGTCAATGGAAGCCGTTTGGCCCGCTTTGGAGTGGTGGAACGTGCGAATCGAACGACGAGGAAGTATACGAAGGCAACAGCGAAGACACTGGCTAGCCAAAGCATGATGCGTATGGAGTATTGAGACGTAAATGGAGGTGCGTTCTCACTCAAGCTTTTATCGTTGGTCGCATAGAGCGTAGAATATACACGGATAAGAATGATTCTGCGGCCCATTATATATCGCCGACTCTATTCTAATGATGATGTTGCTAATCATTCACCGAATATACCATTCACAAATATGCAGCTTTCACAAACTCAAAATAGGAAGCCTCCGTGACTGCAATTAGGGAAGCAGAGTTCCGGCATTGTCACTGCCTCTATCGTTCGATTAGCAGCTCGTACCTGCCTCTGCAGGGCAGAAAACCCGGCCGATCTGGGACAATATGTTGTACCTGATTACGGTTATCAAGCGAATATCCTAAAGAACCTAACACTTTATAATATTTTCACCCGGAAGTCTTTTGAGTGTTGTTGTCGGCCTGTTGTTTTATGCACCGGAGAACCTGCCACAAAAGCCATGTTTGTCCAAAACAAGAAGCAACGATCGGACAACGAGACAACGAACTCTCTTTCCACTACGATGCATTCACAATCTTTCTTGCTCCGCACACATTGTTGAAAACGATATCAATCACTACTTCTACGCTACGCATAAGGTACTTCAGCTTTATCCACTTTCACTCTCTCTATCAATTATGTCTGTTAACCGCCAATGTCTCTGCGCCCAGACATGTGCCTGTAACCTACCACAATACATACCTCATACTGGCCTAGCTGACTCACAAACTCACTTCTGAAGCTCTGTCCAAAACCGCATGTTTTCGAATCATAGAAGATTCCTGTCTCAAATGTAGGTGCGAGTCAATGTCAGAGAGGGAACTCGTCCAAATGTCGCTTTGTACTACATACGTTGTGATCAATTTTGAATCCTTGGCAAAACCACGTGCCTGGTCATTTTATCCTATGGACCTCACCTTGCATACCCCATCCTCGCATCTTACTCTTCATTTTTTCTTTCGAACTCTACTAAACACTTCAACCCAACAATATAGGTCAACACCATTCACCATACAGCTTACTTTCTAGCTTACTCTAGCTCGATATGCAAGCCGCGATGATATATACATCTCTCAAGCCCTACCAAACCAGACTTATACGTCTCAGAGGATATAAAGGATCGCCCGACTTCCCTATTGAATATAATATTTATACGGTTTATATTATTTATCCAGACTTCGAAGGCCTCGAGCTTCGTTCAGCCTCTGGCGAGGATGACTGTTTGATTGAATATGATACTCTATCTTATATCTGGGGTGTGAGAGAGAACGAATAGATTATTAATTATGATAGTATTGACTTCCCTATCACCGATAATCTCTTCAATATACTACAAGCTATCCGTTATTCAGGTAATCAAGCTTGATATCTATAGATTAATACAATCTGTATCAACCAAAGCAACGATAATGAAAAGAGCTATCAAGTGCGACATATACTTATTATTTATCAAAAAGCCTATAAAGTTATTGCCTAGCTGGGTATTTTGTTATTAGAAACTCAGAAGAGCGTTGAGGTTACTATAACAAAAGCCGCCGTAATCATTAGAATAGACAGGTATATACTAGTTACAAAAATTGATAACTTCTGGACTACTTATGTAGGCTTGATGTCTTTGTATACTAGGCTTTGCTTTAGAAGAATATAGGTCCAGCAAGAGGTCTTCAGTACTCGACGATTGATCCTCCAAATTAGAACTTTTTCATTCGAGTAGTTCTCACTACTATCTCAGCCCAGTTTCTTAGCTACAGGGAATCGTTATTTACAGGCTCATATTCAACCCAATAATAATAAGGATTCCAAGACAGATGAGATATCGATTATCGTAGTTCCAGAATGTTTCTCTGAACAGATATATGCTATAGAGGAGCTTTACAGATCTCGACAAGTTGAACGAGGTCCAGATCCACTTTCACACTAGTAGGCCTAGTGTTGAGCTGAAGTGCAAATATATAGTTTGGGATTGGTTTGCAAGGTTCAACTGGGTGAGATTCGATATACATTTGTAGTGATGAGTTGATAAGATAATTGGTAACATAAATAGTAGGATATACACTGGGTGTGGATGGCTAATATCCAAGTTCGATCCCATCCTCCGCCATATCGTAGCACTCCTCTACTCCATATAATATCCTCTGCAATCGTACTACTCATAAACGATCACATCCCTCAATCCTATCTGTCTCAGACCAAACCCCAAAAGCGGTAAGCTACACTGGCCAAAATACCAGAAGAAGCAACCGAAACGTAACCCCCTCTGTCCATAACTCCTCTCCTTGACGAAAAATGAAAAGAATCAGACACCTCAACACCAAACACCGAATAGCTAAGGAAGAAGTAAACACCGCGATCATATGCCGTTTCCATTTACATGCATGCACACTCCTCATCAACATCGACACCGAGGCAAACCACTAACTCCAACTCCTACGTCAACACCAACGCAAACACCAACACCTACCCGAACATCTCCTCATTCCCAGACTCATTCCCAAACCTCGCAAGAAATGCCCGACAGAAAAACATACACTCGAAAGAACAGAACGCCCTCTACTACAACCAAACAAGTAAGCAAGCAAGACCATCCACCTCCAGTGTCCGAACCCCATCTCTCGGTTTGAGAAGAATGAGGCGATGAAGGAGGAAAAAAGATATATATAAGACAGGGATAGAACAGTAACGATGACAGAAAAAGATAAAGATAAAGACGGAGTAAGTGAAAATACAGGTATAAGTAAAACAGGAGAGAAGAGAAGAAATTAGCAACCTCGCAACCAGCCAGCCGCCCACCAATCTGAGAAACATCCCATAAATATTCTTCAGATGAGATTCCTATGACACACCAAACACCCAGAAACCCCGATCTGAACGAGAAACAAGAAACCCGAAAATAAACTCCGGACCGGATATGCCCAAACAAGCAGGATTCAGGAATAAGTAAGATATATCGAAACAAGAAGGGGAGGAAGTATAGAGTAATAAAAAACATAGAAGTAAGTAGAAGTAGAAGTAGATGAGGGAAAGAAAGTAGCACAACTAATCTGTCTGTCGTTTCTTTGTTGCATTGCAACAAATGTTTTTGTTTTTTTGGCAGAAGCAAAGAAAAATAAAACAAGAGCGAGTATATCAGGTATAAGAAAAGGGGAAAGAAGAGGAAGAAGTAAAGCAGGGAAGAACAGACAAGAGTCGAATAACCCGTCTTCGAAAGACCACCAGCAAAGAAGAAAAGAAAAGAAAAGAGATGCAGTAAGTAAAACGCCATTCTTTCCAACGCCCCCAGAATACTAACGATCCGCCTCTCTACTCCAACACCTAAAAGACAGGAAACCCACACCCTAGCGCCATGTTAATGTCAACGACACCAACACGATTTTATACCAAGCACTTAGCCGCACGCTCGAAAAGTCCACCATCGCATCGCTCAATACCCCGATTCATACGTCGCCCACCCCGTTCCCGCATCCACCTCATAAGTCTGTGTCTGCGGCGCACAAACCGGACACGGATAGCTCGAGCCATCTTCATTTTCGATCCACATCCCCACGCACAAATTACAAATCTTCCGCTCCTCCGTATCCGCATCCGCATACGCCGCGCTCGAGCTCGACTCGCCCACGCTAGCATACTGCGTACTCTGCAGCTGCTCCTGCTCCTGCGCCTGTCTCCTCCGCTCCCTCGCCTCCACTCTCTCCACCGCACAATCCTCATTACAAGTACCGCATCGGTAACCATCCGTCTTGACATACACTCTCAGCAAGCACTTTTTGCAGCGCCACCAGCGCAGATCCATGCGGCGTTCCTCGAGCCAGGCCTGTTGCGCCTCTTGCCATTTGCGTGTGTCTCGTGCGTTCTTGCCCTGCTTGGCGGATCCCATATCCTCTTTGTGGAAGTCCTTCAGATGGTCGCGGTAGTGGTCTTTGCGCGTAAACGGATCCGTGTGCCGCGTGCATGGCGGATAATCGCATGGGAAACTGCTCTTTTGGTCCGCGTCGGCGTGGACTTGGCGGTAGTGGCGCTCGAGGTCGGCGGGCCGCCCGAAGCGCTTGCCCGGGCAGCGGACGGGGAATTGGCAGGGGTAGATGCCTTTGGGAACATTGCTGTGCGGTTGAGTTCAGTACTGGTATGATGTAGGGTTATATGCCGCTTACCTTGGTGGGTCAAGAAAGACTCGTGAGGGAGTGTTGTCGTAGACCACAAGTCCGGGAAGTAGTTCCAAGTATGGTTCCCTGCCCTTGGGTACGATGAACTTGTATAGTTTCCATAAGTCGGTATTGGGAGTCCAGCCAAGGCTCAAGGGTGTCCATTTGACAATACTCTGTTGGGTAGGCGCACTTTGCTCGTAAGTCGATGGACGTGTCGTATAGTTGTCATATGTCGTCGGCGTGTACTCGGCTTCATCCTGGTAGGATAGTTGAGATTGTTGAGGAGACTCATAGTCATAGGACATTGACGGGCTGCTAGATAGCGGCGTGTAATAGGTACCAGAAGAACAAGATTGACTACTGGCGTTGCTCTGGTCAGAATAGTTCATTCTTCGATCCATGGACCACCCTCCCATTGTTGCTGGTATCGAAGTTGATCCAGGATAGAGCTTGTCTTGCTCCTGGTATAACCTTGGGCGTGAGTCTTGGTATGATGGAGGCGAATACATCATATGTTTGCTGGGATGGTTCTGTGTGCCTCTTCCCGAGTATTAGTCTTAATCCTTCCTTGAAAGATTGAACCGGCAGTGACCATATGGTTGCTAAAGGTGCGGGAGATCGACATTATGAAACAGGAACTTACAAACTGAAAGAAAAATTTAACAAAAGAGACTTGATTTATCTTAATTTATTGCAAAACGGCTATACTTAAGTTTAATAGAAATGATGCTTGAGGATTGTCATGAAGATCTTCTACGCCAAAGGAATTATGTGAGACTTTATGAATTGTAGATGATAAGGCTGTAATAGACCGTAGTTCCAAACATGAATTTCCTCGCTGCCAATAAATGCGAGAGAAGTTTGAAGGTATCACGATTGGCTGATAAGATTGGGCGGAGGTCGATGAACCATACTGAGACTTGTCACTTCCCCGCTGCATCGACGGCTTGGTCAAGCGAACGTGCACTTTCCAGCCTCAGAACGGTTTGAATGGGCAAGAGGTGCGCTATGGGTACTCCCGCCTGCATGGAAGGATTGACAAAGAGGCTTTGCAGATTACTCGATGCACGTCTAGCTCGATGAAGACACCGAGCGCATGATGTGACTCGTTGGCGAAGAAGGTCAGCAACCGAGTGCCTGTGATGTTTCGAGGAATTTAGCCAGGTATGGCTCTGACCGTTCTATTGAGCCTTCTATCTAAGAGTGGCACGGCAGGCGAAGGAGCTATGACCGGACGACTTTTGTCTTGGGTAACTAAAACCGCCAGCCTCATCGGGGCGGACCATTGCTTAACCAGGACGAGTGGTTCGGATGGTCAAGACTAACCGGGAAGGCAGGAGGCAGACAAAGAGGCATATGTTTCTGAATGTTCCGTGATAGCTCATATGCGCAGCAAGGCATAGAAGTCTATGATATGAATCTTGATCCTGGATGGAGGGGCATTGTCCTTGGTAGCTAGCTGGGTCGTATCGTGCAGTGGTAATTATCGTGGGTTGGTCTGGTTTGTTCTGGTTTGTTCTGGTGTGCTGCTGGTGAAGACATCGGGCGTTGGGACAGCGAACGTGAAGCTACTGTGAAGTTCATGTCGTAAGAGAAGATTCGTCGTAAAAAAAGGAAATGTATTCCCGAACCTAATCAGGGCAACCGGCGGTTCTATATCATCGACCTGAAGCTGACCGCTTTTCCATGCTGAATTACATCTTGGTGTGCGATGGAATGGACCTTCGTATCCAATAGAAATGAGTGCGGGTTGTGAGGCTTCCAAGTCGGAATCCTGTAAGATACAAATGTATCATTAGGCAGCAAAGTATTGGACCAAACGGGAAGGAACGACCGCCTTCTTTTGCCTTCTTTCCGCCTTACCTCACTAAACTGCATGCACAGGAAGGCGCTCGACTGTGTGCAGTACGCAGCATGTTTTTCGATGGAATGGTGTCAGTGAAAACCGTTTGAGGCTGTTCAGAACCGATGCAACGCTTCTCGAAGGTCTGCTAATTGACAGCGCAGTGTTTTGGGCATTTTGCATACGACGAACAAATTGATCGCATGTGAACGAAACGGGAGGTTCGGCAAAGCGATGACTCTAGTCCACACCGAAGAACCATGCATAAGCTTACGCAGATAGCTCCCTCTCGCTGGCCTGGGCCGACACAAGGTATTTGGCCTGGAGGTGTGTCTGAGAAAGTGAACTGTCGCGGAGATCAGCATTGTATTTTCGCGCAAGAATTATCGTCAAGGACGAGGAAACGCGTAGGGATAGATAGACTTGTAGTCTCGGACATCCAATCATCGTGTACTTCGCTGTGGTTCGCCAGTCGGCCGTGGGTCGCGTGCAACCAACCGCGCGGGGTCCACGAGTAAGATTGGGTAGCAGAAGGTCGGCGCAGTAGGCATAGTAGGCACACAAAACGCAGCCAGCGCTTCCTCTCTCTCAGGGATCCTGGAGGGAAAAGAGCTTACATCGTCCTGTGTTATATATTGCTCACGTTCGATCCAGACGTTGGGCAGCTGTTTTACATGTTGCTTGCTTAAATTATTGCTGCCCAATTTTTCTTGTCATTTGACGGTACACGAAAACTGCAGGTCATCTACCGTAGCCCATTTGCACAAAGCTGCCAATTGCACTTGAGCATCCAGCCCGGACGGAAGCATTCATTGACGAATTGGGAATAAGAGCGATTTCTACCTTCGGATTTATGACAGTTTCCTGCTATTCGTTCGCCTCAAATCATTGTAGATCATCAATTGGACATCGGCCGAAATCTCCAAAGCCCGAATGTTGAGTAGAGAAAACCAGACAGGTCCTGTAAGACCTCTCATTCTCTCGCGCTTTATACGATTGCGTACCACGTTCACATCAATACTACACACTTTTACGGGAAAGGGGCATCGTTGCGGGAAGACAACAAACATCATCTGAATGAATCAGACGAGCAAAATTGTTTGCTATTGAGACGACTAAGGTCATTTCATGCAGCCAGACAGATACTGGTTGAGCAACCACCATGCGCCAACCTATCCTCCAACCAAAGATACCATAGTGCGCCAGAGCATTATACTACATCATCCTCAAGGAATTTATAAATGAACTTGAAGTCTGCTTTCCTTCGGTTCATCCTATAGATAATTGGTTAGCGGATGCCATAGCAATAGGTAAAGGTGTCCGTGATCAAAGGAAAGTAGGAAGGGGCACATGATAAAGCTGTGGTGGTGGAAAAGAAGGAATCTTACCATGTACTCTCATAATCAAAGAAGCGATATGTTCCTTGTTCAAACTCTTCAGTGATCGTCTTTGGTTCCTCATGTCGTTGAAACCACGTCTGATACTGCTTGTGAAAGCGCCAACTCTGCTCTTTCAGTGATCTAGCTGCAAGATATTGTTGGTATGTGGACTGCTTATAATAGAATATGTAGAACAGCGTATCAGGATCTATACGGCTGTACAGTCGAGGATCTTCCAGTATAGGATTCACTTCTTGTGGATAGTAGGATGGCGTGTTAATCGGCATTTCTGGTTTGTAATTTCGGAATACTGTAACATCTGACATGTTTGGCCCACTAGCTTGCGAGGCCGCCAACATTCTTTGTGACGCAGGAGATAATGGATCCGGAGGACTCTTTTGGATGACTTCAAACGACTGAAGCATATCCTGGAACCCAGAAGGTAGGTGATATACCGATTCTGTAGTTTCTGGAGCGAGGGTTTTGACACCATTCGAGACACCATTCGAATATGGCACATTCGCTTGTGACGGGGCAGCTTGTAATAACATCTTGTTAGCTTTTGATTGAAGCGAGATATCAGACAACAAACCTTTCTTCCCTTCCGCTGCTTCGGACACGACAGGGGCTTTTCCCGACGATGCCCGAGAAGCATTAGGTCTTGCGCTTTCTACCCTCTCAAGCGATTGGGATATATTTGCACTACCCGGTACAGCGCTTGACTGGCTTAAAGCAGGTGACTTCGTTTGCGCGCTTGATGGAGTTTCTACAGCTGGAACACTAGACTTCGTCACTGGTGTCTGGTTCACACTTGCGGCCTGGGAATGAATGGTTGATGGGGATGCTGTCACACTTGGTCTACGTCCAGTATGTCCAGATATTGGTGGGTGGCTTGCAGGAGACGCAGTGGCCGACGCAGCTTCCGGTGGTGGTGGCAAGGGAGCTAGACCCACACTGCTCTTGTCGCTAGCCGCCGCCGCCGCTGCCGCCGATGCATACTTAAGAGTCTCCCCTGGAGCACGCGTGGGCACTGCCGCAGGTTTCATATTCGCTGGACCTCCGTTTGTCGTCGAATGGCTTGACAACGGAGTATGTAAAGTCGCCATACCTGGAAGAGGGCTTTTCAGCTGTGTGGACGGCCTTCGTGCCGCCGAAGGTTCGGATGTCGATCCAGACTTCGCTTTACCAGGCAGACTATTCGACCGCGCGTCTGCATCAGGAGCATCCTCTTGTATTGATTGTGTGTCTTGTGACGATACTCGGTCATTATCATTATTCATGCCGTAGTTGTCCTCCTCCTCGTCGAGGTTCAGGTCGTCGTACATTTCATCGTCCTCTATGAAATCATCGTTCATGCCATCCGACACATAGTATTTTATTGATTCCTCAAGGTCCTTTACTTGTTCGACTTCCACATTGCCGTTTTCCAAACATCGTTTAATGAGCTCAAGTCTGCCTTGGTGGAACTTATGCCGTTCCGTTAACCTCTCGATCTCTGCTATCCTGTCTGCCTTCACGCTGTGGTTCTTGCCCTTCTTCATGGTTGCCTGTATCGATTCTTGTTCGGCTTCTAGGGTTTCGATCTGACGCTCTAGTTCCTCCACCATGTTGCCCAGGAAATCACCAGTTTCCATTTTTGCGCGCTCCTTGGGATCCAGTTTCGCCGCAGCCGACAGCCCCTCCTTCGAGTACGCTTTCGTCTTCATAGCCTTCTCGACTGCCTTAAATTTCTCCATTTGCTGTATGCAATTTAGCTCATCGCACAATAAATCAATAGGTGCCGCCCTACAGTCTCAATCAATTTTCGATGGTCTAACAGAGGCCCCTTATCCTTTATGTCATTACTTGCGGCCCATGTCTTGATCTGATCGCGAAGCCTCTGCAGCTTCTTGATCTCTCTCTTGAGGTTGTCCTCCAGCTTTTCTTTCTGCGCTGCATTTGTGCATTGTTCGATCTTATCGTAGATCGACTCAAATTCTGCCACGCCTTCGACGACCTTCTTGAAGCATTTCTCGACTTCCTGCTGTAGCTTTCGTGCCGCCATCGTGTAATCGTGAGGGGTACGGAAGGGTGTATTTGAGGGTTGGTGCTTGGTGAATGCAATTGTGTACAAGGGGCTAGCTCTGTTCGACAAATGCCTGACCCCATGCGTATGGCAGAGGATAGTTTGTCTTTGGCACGTATTATGTTTGGTGAATGGTGATACAAGAGATCAAACAGACCGTCTTGTTTGCCGCAGCGAATCCGATTAATTGTTCGGTCGTGTGTCTGTTGAATTCCGGACGTTTCGAAAGTTGCGAGCTGCCCTCATGAGATCGCGGGAAGGTGGTGTTAGTAAACTGTAATTGGCCCTCGCTTGCACCTACCTGGCTCAGGCTCTGGCTCAGCTGCAGCGCAGCCGCAGCCTTAGGGAAAACGTGGGGAATGCAAATGATGCTTCACATAAAGACAAAGAAAAGAGTATGGTAATGTCAATTGCGTGCTTTTTTAATTTGAGATGTGTGCTTGGTTGGTTGTCTGAAGATGATTAATTTGGTCGACAGCATTACTTTTGCTACTAGACGTCTAAGATTGTGCTGCTGCGTGTCCGTCCCTGCTTCTTCATCCAATTTTGGTCAGCCATCGACTACAGAAACTTCGTACAGTAAGTAAGTACAGTGGATGCATCACCTAAAACTGTCGCTGTGTAGATCCCGTAGTAAGTAATCGGCACGCATCGAAGTGTTGCCGAAATGTGCTTCGAATTTTAAAGCACTTCTCCCCACTTGCGGACTTCGGGTGGGTTGTGGGCTAAATGATGAAATCCATGACAAGTTCTGTGCAGTATTCAAGCGCACAGAGACACAGACGAGACAGGTAATCCTCAGACTGTTGCAGTTCGACAACAGTGAGCATCATCTTGAGCTTCTCTTTTCAATCTTCAACCACTCGTCATGAAGGGCACGTAACTTTTCCATTTTCAACCCTTTCCTGGTCACTGACCTATTCTCAGCCATCTTGCAGCGTGTCCTATCTGCATCCGTCACTGTAGACAAGCAGTTGATGTCGTCCATTGGAAAAGGCATATTAGTCTTTGCCGCAGTGGCTCCAGGTGACACGGAAAAAGATGCCGAGACGTTGGCAGCAAAAGTCCTAAAGATACGTTTGTGGGACGATGAAAATGGCGGACGGGTATGGAGCAGGATTCCCTTTATTGTTGTACATGAGAAAGAGCGCATGGAAAGTTGAGCCGTTTATCCTAAGTCTAGGATAACGGCTCGTCCATCTTTCTGGGACACTGCAGGAAGACTTTAAGGGGGACGGAGCTTCCTAGATAATGACTTCTTCGAGCATTATAAGGCTCTATCAAGCTGACAAGTGCATCAGTGGAAGCACAATGTACAGGACATTAGTGGAGAAGTCCTCTGCGGTAATAATTCATGGCCATCGGTATTGGACCTACCCGTCTGACTTGATATCAGTCTCGCAATTTACGTTACTTGCTTCGACCAAGAAAGGTTCCAAGCCTGATTTCCATGGAGCTTTGGGAGGTGACCAAGCCAGAGAACTGTACCAGCTTTTTGTCACGAAGGTTGAACAAGGATATGCAGCTGACAAGGTCAAAGATGGTGTATTCCAAGCAATGATGGTACAGTGCTACACACCGCTCCGATGGGTAGTACATCTTCTAATGGACAATTAATCGCTAGGAAGTGGCTTTGGTCAATGATGGCCCGGTATGTTGCGTCTCCCTCTCCCATGGATGATGTCCACAAGTGTTCTATACTTTCCAACTAATCACCATAGGTAACACTTGAAATGTCGACGAGAGTAGAGGGGAAGGCTTGACGTGGGTTTCAAAGCGTATCGCAGGCTGGCTGTGCCCGTGGGTTGGTAGACCCCTCCCGAGGCCAAACAAGCGCTCAAGCAGTATCCTGATGGTTCAAGCAAGTAACCATATGCCAAACCCCCCCAGTAGCTAGCTCGTGTGCTCTAATAATAGACTAGACTTTAAGAAAAGATCCCTCTTACTCCTTCCAGGCAAACTTCCACTCAGCAAACAGCATGACTTGTCATACGTGAATAGCCTCAACTCCCATTTCGGTTAAGCGTGCTGTCGGAACCCACTAATGCCGACCCCCACATTCCAACTCTGATACGAGAATCTTCCATTTGCTGCGGGCTCTGAATTCAATAAGAGGGCGCAAATTGTTCCAAAAAGAAATTATCTGGTAGTAATATCTGACTGAACCTTTACGACTTTACTTCATATTATACGAGTAACAATATACACTCTTTCTCCTTTCCAATCGCAACTTCAAAACCCTCAGCAAAGATGGCTGCAGAAGGAACCCAAGCTCAACCCCGCAGTCGAGTGTTCTTCGACATCTCGATTGGCAAAGTTCCGCAAGGTCGAGTTACCTTTGAGTTATACAATGATATTACACCAAAGACTGCAGAGAACTTCCGCGCCCTCTGCACCGGCGAGAAGGGCGCCGGCAAAGCTGGCAAGCCTCTTCACTACAAGGGATCTGGCTTCCACCGTGTGATCAAACAATTCATGATCCAAGGTGGTGACTTTACTGCTGGGAACGGAACTGGTGGTGAGAGTATCTACGGCACAAAGTTCGACGACGAGAACTTTGAGAAGAAGCACGAGAAGCCTTTCTTACTTTCTATGGCCAATGCTGGTCCAGGTATGTTAAACAATGGCCCTTCCATCTCCGCAATTGACTAACAAACCGCCCCTCTCACCAGGTACCAATGGATCGCAGTTCTTCATCACAACTGTCCCAACCCCCCATCTCGACGGCAAGCATGTCGTATTCGGCGAGGTCTTGAGCGGAAAGTCGATTGTCCGAAAGATTGAGAACATGCCAACCCAACCAGGCGATAAACCAAACAAAGATGTAACCATCACCGACTGCGGCGAGCTCACGGGTGAAGAAGCCGAGAACGCTGATCAGAAAACACCTGATGCCACTGGCGATCCATACGAAGGTACTTCACCCTCCAAGATATCATCTTTCTTCTCCTGCTTCAAGAAATAGTCAACATACGCCCAGTCCAACTCTTGTCGCCCGCTAATTCTTCTGTTTCTCTCTTGCTATCTTGTCACCCTGTCTCTTTTGCTTTTCCCTTGTTACTTTTTGTTTTCACCAATTTCTTGGATCTCGATTTCCTTCTGCATTAATACTCTCACTCTTTTCATCTTTTAAAAAACAAGATTATTAACATTGATCTCTCTTTTCTCCCCAAAGACTTCCCCGAGGACAACACTACTCCGCCCAGCGCCGCCGAAACCGTCAAAATAGTTACCGACCTCAAAACGTTCGGCAACACCGCCTTCAAATCCGACAATCTCCCCCTCGCCCTCGACAAATACGAAAAAGGTCTCCGATACCTAAACGAAGAACCCGACCTAACCTCCGCCCCAGCCGAAACCTCATCTACCCTCTCCTCCCTACGCTTTACCCTCAACAGCAACTCCGCTCTCCTGCACAACAAACTGAAGAACTTCTCCGATGCAGAAAAATCCGCGAGCGCCGCGCTCGACGTCACAGGTGTGAGCGATGCCGACAAAGCAAAGGCGTTATATCGACGCGCTATTGCTTACGTGGGACTGAAAGATGAAGACGGCGCGCTGAAGGATCTGGAGGAGGCGAATAAGTTGGTTCCCGGCGATGCGGCGGTCGTGAAGGAGTTGGCGGCTGTGAAGAAGAATGCGGCGGATAGGGCGAAGAAAGAGAAGGCTGCTTATAGCAAGTTTTTCTCTTGATATACTATTTCCATGATGGAGGATGAGTATTACAAAACTAGTGCCGAGGAATGTAGCAAGGGAAAAGAATGCCGATTGATTGGTTGGTTGTTTCGTTGATGGTTGGACAATTAATTGCTTGCTTGCTTAATAGACTTTGCAAATAGCAATGGACGACAAACCCCCTACGAACAACCTCAGGAGAATCTTAGATACCCAGATTCCAGAGACGATGAGATTAAAAAAAGAAGCATGACATGAACCAACTTACATATTTTACCAAGTTTTTCTACATCCAGATGACAATAATTATACGTAAAATAGATTTTCCGTTCAGTAATATAATGTAAATGTGTAAATGTATGGTATTGTATAGTGTTATAGCATGTGTGATAATATGACATTCATTCATTGTGCGACGGCTATGCACTCTTTGTGCCCCTCTCATTTCCCCGCTTTTCTTTTCTTCCCCATTGCTCTTCTATTTCCTGTTGTCATGTCGTCTCGTGAACCGCTTCGCCTGCGTTCATCTTCTCCTTTCTTTCTGCTGTTAGGCAGTTTGGCGGTTTCAACTGTGCTTCTTGTCTCTGTCTCTGTGTTCATATATCTTTGATATTCTTTCTCGATCCATCCATATATCCATCCGTTCATTGATTCCCCTTCCTCTCTTTTCCACCATTCTCCTCCTCCTCCTCACCACCCGTTCCATCCTCTCTCCCTTTCCCTTGCCCTTCCTCCCACACCACTCCCTCCCCCATCTTGATCCCCGCTCCCCTGTATATATATAAAGCCATGTACCAAGTAACATAAGTAAGGTAAAGTAAAGTAAGGTACTGTATGTATAACTCAAAAACACATATACTCGTCGCTGAACACAGCATCAAAGAAACAGAGAGAAAAATATGTGGATAAAACTCATCATGCAACATGCAACGTCATCATCGTGATCCAAGACCGACCGGCCGATAGACAAACACTATTTACTCCTACACCTACACCTACTCCATTTCTACCCCGTTCTTCTCAATCCAAATGATATTTCGATTCCATCTTTTCTTCCCGGCCTTACTTAGTCTTGCTATCCCTCTCTTCCTTTCTTCGATGCTATACACCTTTCTATTCCTCCACCCCAAAAACGCATCTAGAACATTCCCCCATGGTTCCAGCCCGCCACAGTCGGACTTGTGATATCCTCTCTCTCACCCACCCCCAGCCCCGTATCCACGCTCATCCCCGCACTACCACCCCCCGTACTCCCCCCCGCACCACCAGCAGCGTCTACACCCATATTAACATTATCCGCACTACTCCCACTCCCCTGACTCTTCGGCTCTCTTTCTCTCTCACCCTTCTCCTTGCCCTTCCTCCTCAAGCCACCCAAAAAGCTCCGCGACTGCTTTTCATTCCGACTATGACCGAAGCCCTTCCCCGGCGGACTCGACGCCTGCAATTGTCCTCGATCCTGGCCACCACGATCCTGCGGTTGACCGGGTGATTCATAGGGCGGCTGATACGGTCTCTGGTACTTGGAGTCCTTCCCAAATGTCGCTTCCCAGAAGGTTTTTGTTTCTTTCTTATCTTTATCTTTATCCTTATCACGAATGATCCTTTCGCGCTCTCGCTCACTGCCACCACTACCCGCCGAGCCTGGTGCAAGGAGCTGCGTGGGGGTTTGCACGATAGAGCCACTAGTGCTGTTAGACATGGAGTAGTCGAGCCAGGTGGGAGTAAGAATAGGTTGGAGTTGTTGCTGGGCATTGCCATCTCGTTGCATATAATTCTGGATTTGCTGCTGCTGCTGTTGATACTGTGGAGCGGGAGAATTCTCACGAAGATATGCGCCTTGGAGACCTTCGACAATATCTTCGAATTGGAGAGAGACTTGATCGGCGCCCATACGATCGCCGTATTCTTCAGCTTTGAGTATGCATTCGTCGGTGCGTTTCTTGAGAGCTTGACATAGGTGGTTGAATTCGGCGAGGTCGCCTTCGAGATTTTGCGTCATGTGGTGGGTTGTTCCTTCGAGCCATAGTTTCACTAAATCGGCGAAACATCGAGCATGATCAATGAGGTATGGTAGGGATGGGAAGCCTTCTCTTGATGTAGGAGGTAATCGTGCGAGAATGGTGATGGGCGTGGAATAAGATGCAGGAACTGCAAATGTGGTGCGTTCGGCTGGAATAGCGCAAACTGCATCCAGGAAATCTTTGACTCCTTGTCGATGCTGATGAAGGAATTTGTTCATTGGCTCCATCCACGCTTCTTTTTGCCCAAAGCTCGACAAATTCGCCAAGGCTTGCAGACTCTTGGCAATCAAAGTAAATGTTCGTTGGGCCTTCACTTGAGGATGATCAGGCAGTAATCCGAAGAGCTTCGGATTAAGAATTGCCGGGCAAAAGAACCGCAAGAATATGAAACCAGAGACACTGGTATATGCGACGGTGCGAAGGAAATCCCCGTATCTATCTTCGGCCACGGCGCGAATGTATTTGAAGATTTGCCTAAGTTCTGGCGGACATCGAGTTGCGGAATCAGCGATCGACCGCCAGACATCGTTGGTCAGGTTAATCAGAGACGTCCAGTTCTTATCGAAAGCTTCGCTACTTTCAATCTTCGATGGATCGACCTCGCAATCGGGATTGATATTGTTTATTGTGCTTATCTGCTCGCCGAGGATCTCAGACAAGTACTCCTTACCGACACGTCTCATATGGAAATCCAGAGCCTGGGTAAGCAATGAGTTTCCGCGGAAAAGCAAGTTCGCCTCGGTATTCAAACTCTTGCCCATATCTCGAACTGATTTCTCACGATCCATCGACGCAAAGGATATCTCATTTGAACCAATTCTGCGACTCCACCTCTGGCGCTTGCTTGGAGCTTCCTTCCCGATACCGTCAATTTCGTCCTCGACCAGGGCCTTGAGCCATTCCGCACCGTTCCCTGAAACCTGGTAGATGTTCATTAATGTTTCTGACAGCTGTTTGAGATTATTAGGTACAACTTGAGCTATTTGTAATGTGAGCCCATTGTTGAAGTTATGTAATAGTTCAGAGATTGGTTGATAGTCGTTGGCAAGCAGTACCACAACTTCATCATGCCGTACTTTCATCAGCATCTCCCCAACTTGCTCTTGCTTGTCGTCCAATATCGGCCACCATGCCTCATTGTCCTTACCTCGCTCAAGCTTGTCGACAGGAATCTCAATCGCTCCGCAAACAATCTCGACTTGCTGGTCGCCTACATGAACGCTCGCACTAGTGAGAAATCCTTGTACAGTCATTTGTGATGTCTCCATGCGTTTTAGAACGATCGATAGCCTAGGTAGATAAGAGGGAAGGTCCGTAAACTCGCACTCTTCCCGCCAGAATGGATTCCTCGTTTCGAACTTGGTCATAGTTCGAGCACGCACTTCACCATCAAGCATGACCTCGGCGAAGTAATCGCCCAAGACCGCATCTGGCTCGGGCCGAACCGAGTGCCTACCATACTGTGGCACTTCCATCTTTGCCGTACCGGCTCGGCGAAACTTTGCTTCAATGATACGCATACTGAGGGATTTTTCAATTCGAAACATGTCATTAGTCGATGCGACTTGTTCCTCTGCATTCCCGTGATTCGCTTCTGCGCCACCTTCATCCTCCTGTAGATGTAGATCTGGCCCGTAGATTTCGGGTATGGTGAAAGCCCGCAGCAGACATGACCACACTTCGAAGACTAGACGAGATTCCAACGCTAGGTAAATGGGTCTAAAGATCGACAGATCTGTAGAGTTAGAAGTGTACTGTGGGAAAATCGCAATGCAGAATTCCTCGCCCAAAACTGATTTATCCAGCTTCTGTATTGCGCTGCGGGAAAGTTGTGGAAGCTGTACGACAGTGAGTAACACAGAATCATTCTCCGTAGAAATTTTGAGATCTCCATTATCTTGAAGTATGCATGACACCCTGCGCCACTGTTGACCGGAAGAGCGTAAATGCCGTGTAGAAGGTCTCGTTATGATAGCTTCCGGGGATAGTGGTGCTCCTTTGTCCCACAGCAGTAACTTAGCTACCTTGATAACATTCGAATCCCGATTACTGTACGAGGACCCTCTTCGATCAGGGCCTGATCGGCGTTCATCTTGCTGCATCATCACCGGTGACCTTAACGGGCCAGGCTGGAAAGATGCCAGCCTAACCTGTTGCCAGGAGAGAAAAGCTGCCAGCCAAGGGTCGAACTCCTGGGGGTTAGTGGGAAGAATGCGCAGATCTAACCCAAGGCTGGGATTCGACAACTCGAGACATCTAACTTGTCTTTCTAAGGAGTACATTATAGGCTGGACTCTACAGCCACGGAGATCTGTAGCAACAGCGATGTGGAAAGGACCTTTGTCATCGTCTTCATACATGAGAGAGCCTTTTGCGCCATCAATATAACACATTCCCTTATACCATGTCCCTTGATGAACGGTCTGATACTCTACTTCACCTCTCATACGACCACACAGGCTCTTCATTAAGTGCAATACTTTCTTTGTATCACCTGTAGTTACCGGAACCGGTAAGGAGTCCACGGATGGTACGTCGAAAAATGCTTGAAAAGGCGAATTTGGCCGGGAAGTTTTCTTCTGCAGCTGTCTACCGTTTCCCTTCTCCTTCTTCAGTGAGTTCGACTTCGACAATGTGTTTCTGCTAGGCGCAGAAGTATATCCAGCAGCTGTATTGTTATCGGGTCGCGGCTCAATATCGTGAAAGGAAGAAGAATTTGTGGAGTGTATGGACCCAATTCGCTGTCGATTCTTAGGAGCACCACGAGAGCCAGAACGTTGTCTCGTAGTAGCATCAACAGTGTAAGTTCGAGGTCGTGAGCGCAGACTCATTGAAGCGCTGGAGGTGGTGGGCTTATCGATCGATTCACTGCTGTATCCATCGTGAAATACAAGACCCTGTCGCCTTTCTCTCGGCTTCTCTCCACCAGGTATTGATCGCGGTGACGTTTGGACAGCCGAATGGAAGAGTCTAGGCGGTGTTTCTAGTATGCTTAGGCCATCGTCTGTTACCTCGTGAGGGTCGGGTGTAACTGTGCGAATAGTTGTGTCTAGGCCAGGACCCCGCGGTCGTCGCGGCTCACCCGGAGAGAACCTTCTCGCCAGAGTTTCGGCAGCATTGTTTCCCCAATCCTGCACAGCATTTTCTCTGCCATTTGTCCCATTATATTCTCTGGCGTCCATACCTGGAGTCAAGATGCTCAACCCACGATTCCTTCCCATGGAAGTTCCAATATAGCATGCCTGACCATCCAACCTTTCTCTGAAGGTGGCGGCCTAGGCAATGTTATGGTTTTTGACGTACTCCCGTAATCGAAACGTTATTTGTGCGACAGCATGCAGACGTTGAGGTCGAAGATTGCATGGGTACCGCGTCGAGTAATTCAAAATTGACGATCTCTCAAGACAAGTTGTGGCGGACGTGGGGAAGGTCTGAGATGTTGCGCAATTGTTGAAGCTTTTGCCAGCTTTTGTACCGCGCAAAAGGTAGTTGACAAACGGAACTGTGGTGTAGATCTTTTTTTTTTCTCTCTCGTTCTCTGCTTGTGGAGACAGAGCCCTTTTCAGCGTCTGCCTTTTTTACCGATGATATTGAATCCAATTCGAAGAAGAGGTCCCGTACGCCTTAGTTCTATGACTTCCCAATAGCGATTGCGAGATTCGACAGTTCTTCATCATCACTACTCATACCATATATAAACGATTGACCAAGATTCGTCGAATCTACTTTTGCGGGTCCATGTTCCCCTTTCAGTATAGAGACCGGGCCAGTCAAGGGTTGGTAGAGAGTTTTACTGGGCTCAAGAGCTGGGGGATCTCAGGAAATCACCAGGACCAGGCTTTAAGAAAGGTACAGGCCCGGAGGCTGAAGCTGCTGGAGCGAGAATAGCGTGCGGTATTGATGGATGCAAATGCAATGAGCTGTGGCTGCAAGAGGGTGGTACTGGTAGAAAGCGCAGAAAAACGTGGAACGGGTGCAATGGGTAGAAACGGTGGAATGCAGGATTAAGAGTGTGCGGAATTATGCTACGAGTAGTTCGTCCTCGGTGCTTTGTTTCTTTCGATGCTGTCCCGCCGTGTCTCCGCACGGTACTGAGGTTCGAAGAGAGCCAGAAAGCCAAAGAGCCAAAGAGCCAGATAGATGGCCAGTCAGCAGTCAGCCAGTCAGCCAGCCAGCCAGTATACAGTATCAGGCTGGATCCGAGAGCGGAAGAAGAAAGAAAGGGGTGATGTTCTAGTCCGTGGGTAATGATGTGTTGTGATGGATCTGATTTGTGGTGGAAAAGTACGGTCGTACAGTAGTGAGAGCTTAGTATGGGTAGACGAGATGACTTGGAGTCTTGGATGATGCGTTTGCGTTGGGGTGGATGGTGGGTGGTGGGTGGTGAAGAAGGATTAAAAGAATTTTTGTTCTACGGAGTACGAAGTACTGCAAGTTCTAAACTTCTAATGGATTGCGATCAACATTGACCATTGGCCATTTCCCAGCGATACCAGTAAGTAGGTGAACCGTCCACTTTTTTCTACCGTCAGTCTTTCTTTCTCCCAGGATCTCCTTCCATCAAGACTCCAGAGCAGTCCCTCCCTCCCAGGTCTGGGGGCCGTGGGAGCTCAGAGAGTCAGAGTCAGAGAGTCAGAGCACAAGTAAGGCACTTGCAGACATCCCTGCCACGAGCAGTGAACACCACATATTGACAAGGATCGAGCGGAGATAAAAGAAGGCCGAAAGAAAAAAGGAAGTGTTTGGGGAAATATCTCTGCACATCAAATCCAATCAGAGGAAATACCAGGTCGAAGGCTTGCTAAGATCTGACAGTTCTACGGAGCACAGTAATGGATCTCGATGGTGCTATCCGCTGTCTCTCCGGCCATCGTCACCAATTGCTACAAGAGTAAGTCGAGCTATAAAAAACAACCCTCCCTGCCTCTCTTCTCTGCTCTGCTGCAGCCAGGAACACAATTCGATGGAAAGCGACACCCGTCCGTCCGTCCTAACCTGCAATCCTACTCTAACTGACGGCGGCCCGCAGCGTCCCAAGCATCACGTACCCGTTAAAGAAGCAGAAGCCAAGAATTCCCGGGATTGACCTGGGCAGAGCATGGCCATTAGTGTCACCGCAGCTCAAACAGGCCGTCTTTCCGATCGATGGTTGTCTAAAAGCACACTTCTCTGTAACCTTACCTTGGCGCAATAGGGAAAGATAATATAAGTTAAGTTAAAGGGTTCATTTGTATTTGGTATTTACCCCTCGAAGGGTTTCGGCTATGCATGTAAACGCGAGTCCCTGTTGAACTTAGATTTTAGCTGGAGAAGAAATAGAAACGAAAGTGCTCCTCCCGTAAGAATGGAATGTTCAGGATGAGCTTCGAGAATAGAAATGTTGATCCATAATTCAAACGGCTACACATGAATAATGACCGAGGCGCGGCTGCAGGCTGCAGGCTGCCGATGTTCCTTTCGGATCATCAGCGCAACTCACGATCCGAAGATGCTAGATACTAATGCTGACCCGGCTTAGTTCTAGCTGGCTGCCTTTGAAACACGACATTCTAGTAAATCTAGAATCAAGATAGCACAACACTACGCGGCACGACACAGCTCAGCTCAGCTAAAGAAGTTCAATTACTCCACATAAGTCATCAACATATCGAATCTCCAAAGTCCGAAAGAAGTAAAAGATAAGGCTAATCCCAAACTCCTATACCGCTCCCTCATTCAACTATCAAGAAAAGCACCAGGCCGTGCCGCTTCCTGCTCCAGTCTGGCATCGCATCCTAACCCTAAAAAAAGACCCTGGATATACAGCAGTAATAGAATTGTAAACACCCACCCATCTAATAGAAACGAATTAAAATAACTTTCCCTGCAACAACCATGCCACTACTTGAATGCCGAATCCGGACCATCGGAGCTCACTGGGCTTAGGGGTAAGCTGCGTCCTCCACTCAAGTCACCGCTGCCAGTCTTCTGCAAAGCTTGGGTCATGGTCTCGATAGTTAATTCTCCACCACTGGCGGGCGAGTGAAGTGACGTTGGACTTGCCAGACCGCTGGGCTTTCGACCCGGTGAAAGCTCGACTCCCTTGATGGACGCCGATTTACTGGTCGGCGGCGAAGTACCGAATCCGAACGAGGATACTGGTGATCGGACGGGGGAAGGCGAGCGATTGATTCCTGGTGATGACAACGCACTCAGTCCCGCAATATAAATTGAATCTCTGTTGCCAGCATGCTCTGCATGTTCAGATTGCACAACATCAGCAAATGAAATGAAGCTCAATCTCCGAATATCTGTGTTGTCTAAGGAACCGTAATTGGATGCAGCGTCGTCTTTGTCCTGGTGTGCCGCCATATCATCTGTCCACGTTCCCGTTCCGGGTTCACTGCTCATCCCGGCCATGGATACTGCTGCTGGCTGATGAGCAGAGTGCATAATAATTTCCACCATATCCGGATCGATAGCATTATTGGTGATAGTCTGAGAAGAAGCATCCAAGACCGGTGGGATGTAGTCCTCTGTTTGTATATGTGAAGGGATTGCTGGCGAATTCGGTTGGATAGTGCTTTCCTGAACATCTCGTTCAAAGATTTGAGATCCTGCAGGCGATACAACACGCGGTGAAGACGAATATACCTTTCGATTCGGTGGTGATGCGGGATGTTGGTATGGATAACTCGATCGTGGAGGGGAACTTGGTGTCGATGTCTTTGCTCCAGGGCGCATAAGTGGCGGGCTGCCAATATTCATGGAGGCTCCTCCATCGTCCTTTTTCTTGCCTTTTGTTTTTTCATCCGCCTTCTTCCGGCCAAACCCAAACAGTCGTCTCTTTCCACTTTTTGATCCTCCATTCACTGAGTCTCCAACGTCGGCGTCAACATCGCTACCTTCCTCAGATTTGGAAGACGATTGCTTCGTTGGTACCGAGAATCCTTCACCTAGTAGAGGGGCCTTTGACGTGGTTATCGATTGCTGGCCAGTGGGGACTGGGGTATTCGCATGCAAAGTGCTTGATTCTGACGCGCTCATGTTGACGACTTAGAAGGTGTGGAGAAATCTTGTAGATATCGGATGGAGCGCGATAGAAGGAATCTTGTGTAAACTATTTGCGAGGTGTCAGAAAAGTCTGCACAAAATATGCGCTGTAAAACCGAGATCGCATAGCATGAGCGCTGCGTATGCGCCTTAATCAAACCAATACTTGGATGGTTGCAGACTTACGCGTGCGCAGCTTTGAACCTTTTCGATCGAATATGTATCAGCTTATTTCCCAACAGAATAAGATATCTTGGTCGCAAACTAACACAGAACGCGGCAAAGGAAGTTCGTGATTCAGCGATGGGGTAGTGGAAGTGATTGTGCACAATGCAAGTGGAATATAGGAAAGAAGAGGGGGAAATGGGGAAGTGGGTGAGTGGGTGAGTGGGTGGTGAGTGGGTGAGTCTTTACAAACACCAGACGAAAGAAGGCATGAGAGTACTAATAATAATAACAATAATAATGCTGGTAAGGTTACAGATATGGTATGCAATATTGGGCATTAAGGTGAATAATGATAATGAAGGATTCTTCCTACCTTCTACCTTTCGTAAGGCATAAGTAACACTGGTAGACGGATATGGAGAGTGATTACGGAGAGGGGAGGGTGACTCTTGTGGACTGTCCTTCGATGCTCCAATGCTTCACGACTCCAAGAGGGGGGAGAGGGTAAAGAGTAAGGGTAAAGAGTGGAAGGATTCAGATTCAGATTCAGTCAATGCATTCTGGGTAACACAGTACTAACACTGGCTCGCTGGTAACCTTATTCGTAACTTATTCCTTGTTAATTTTGGAAAATTGTTGGTCAATTCGTTCCCGTCACCAATGATTTCGCACGTTAATCTCCTGAAAACAACCTTGCACGCGCCTTGGAAGTCGCCTGACGACAAGAAGCTTTTCGGGTTCAAACTGTGGCTCGTGGCAGAAAGTTGGAGGGGAAAGCGGAAATGGCTGTGGCTTGACACGCGCTTAAGTCGGTGCGCCGCGTTACCGCCACAGATTAGTAAGTTAGATATTTTCGAGTTCAAACCATCGAAAGAAAAGAAGTTCTCGATCTTTTGCTTCGACGCCGAACTACGACCCCTCCAGCCGGATCCTTGCCATACCTTTTGCAATGGACTTGAGACTACTCCGAAGGCCAGTTGGTGATCTCTTCTCTACCAAATCCCAATGCCTGCTGTCTCTGAATACCCCCACTCGACGACATGAATCCTCATACAGACGCACGAAACAACGCCTGAACATTGCACCACATCCTCAGTTCGTCCCCTCAAAGGATGCGACACAAGACCACATCATCTTCAACCCGCCATCCTCGGCCCCATCCGTCATACACACACCTCTGAAATTCATTCCTAAAGACGACAAGAGGAGAAAGCTTCTGACTGTTACCGCAGAACGACTTGGTGCTATGTCAAATCGATTACCACCGCCAGCCTTCCAGAAAGAAATGAAATACAAGAGGCATCATCTGACCGAGGAAGATGTTGCAGAGATCAGGAGGTTGAGGACGACCGATCCTGAAAAATGGACAAGGGCGAAATTGGCTGCGAAATTCAATTGCTCGTCAATTTTCATTGGCATGATTGTGCAATCGACCCCAGAGAAGAGGGAACTGGAGAAGGCGAAGCTTGAGGCTATAAAGGCGAGATGGGGACCGATTAGGGCGGCGGCGAGGGAGGATAGACAGAGGAGGAAAGAATTGGCGAAGCGGGATGCATGAGGGGTGGTGCGGGGACGAACGGTCAGTTATCTCACGATTCGGCGAGTGGTTTCTGGGTGAAGGGGGAGCATACGCGGTTGCATCTATAAGCGGACTCGCGAAATCTCACTCGCTGTTCATCTTGTGTATGAATTGTTGACTCTCATGCTCAACTGGGCGTTTGCGCATATTGTAGGATTATGTAAAAAAGAGAGTTCGCCTGGAAATGAGGAAACTTTATTTTATCTCCTCAATACTCATCTCGTGCAACGGATGCTGTTGCTCAGAAGATCCGATACGACTAAAGTGTCGAGGTTGGTGGCTCTCCGGCTTGCTCTTTGCTGCAATTCAGCTCTGTGGTCACTTTTTGTTGGTCTAGCACTCCCCTTTGCTTCGATACTTCGGCCAGCAATGTATCTGATGCCTACATTCATACGAAATACGCAGTTCATTGTGTATGGCATCTCGAAAGCGTTGAGAGCTATGTAAAGAACCTTGAAGATGGTATTTTTATTCCTCTCTTGCTCGTGCTTTTCGCAAACCGTTCACTTCCCCACGTGCCACCTTTCCCCATAACAATACCTTGCTAGGGTTATGCCATCAGAGACCATCCTTCAAAATGTTTATCGGCTCTGCATTGGCTCGCACTCATGCATAAACTTGTTTAGTTTCTTTACAAGTTATGAGCATGACATACTGGTGATTAGAAGATATCTTGATGATCGCGGGAGGATCATGTTAAGGTCCAGACTCTTTTCCTCCTGTTCTCTTTCAGATTCACGATCCCGAGAATAAAAAGCTGCACAATCTACAGCAAGTGCCTGTGGCGATTAGTGCTTGCCGGAGTGAACTTGCAACTCCATGAAATCCCTAAGCATTCACCGGATACCGACATGGCTAACAACGTTCATAAATGAGCAAGAAGTTGATTGCAGCGAGCAAGACCCTTTATATGTCAGCCTCACCTGCTGTCATTCTCCGCTATTGCGCTTTAGTTTGCTGTTTCTAGCCTCTCTAAAACAGGAGACTGTGCCATACAGGCGCCTTTTCTGGATCCTCTGTTCTTCAATGGGCATCATCTGCATACTATCACCATGAAGTAAAGCTCGGGCTCCAATCCATATGCAGTCACATGTTTCCCCTACCCTTCCGTATCTGTCTACCACAAACGCAGATTCCCGACACGCATCACGGAGTTCCTTCGAACGCATGTGACGACACAGAGCCCGGCTTAGATGCAGTTTACATGGCATTCACGGTTGAGCGAAAGACTAGAACTTCACCAAAAACTACGCTTGGCGGAACTTGCTCGATGCAATGAAGCGAATCTGTGGACTTGTCGGAACAGTTGCCGCCAACCAGTTAACTGCTACTTGCCACGTGAATTGCCTTTGGAGGGAGAACATATTGGGAAATGATATCGGGATATCTACTAATGCGTGGTGGACTGGGTTTGGGTTGGAGCCACACGTGTAGTGATAATCACCAGAATTCAACACTTTTATCAGCTTGTATTACTTGCGGGAATGTTTTGGTGCTGTTTATTTCTTTGCTCGTTTTTCTTTGCTTTCCTTGTTCTTTTATATCTTATCTCATGTGATACTAATAATCTTTGCGTTACAATCATGCCGTTGTTGGGCTTTTCTGGTTGTACAAATCGACTGGAGTGATGGCGAAAATCTGCGGCGGGGACGTGAACTCAACCCCTTTTAGCATTGACGGTGAACGAAATGCTGGGGGAGGTATATTGTCTGGTGATTGATGTTTATATGTAGATATGGTTGAGTGATACGAGGAGTACATTCACGCTAGCTGCTCCAATGGAAGGCTGTCTTTTCATGACAACAATGCAGTCATAACTATTACAAATCATAATACTACTGCAGACAGTTTCAGCTATCTTTGTCTACCAGCTCTCAACTGTATAAACTTACATTCAGCACCTTTCTCTCCCAGAACATGTTAAAGCTGTCACCGCAAAAGCATCTACGGCCATCTTCATCGTTGGTTCCGGAGCAAAGAACGTTGACTGATTATATAGGACTTCTCCCAACTTCCTCTCCTTCTCCCCTCCGTTATCTACACACTGAAATGTATAAAGATATACACGGCCGCACAAACCTCCGCTAGATACAATAAATCCCCTCACACGCACCAAATAGATTATTCTGGATCAAATCCTTACCGAAATACTCCCCGACGACTCTCGAAGGATGTCAATCGCCTTCGCATCGTTGACCGTAAGCGACGCATGCATAATCGTCATGAACTCCGGTTCGCAGATAGCTAGCGAGCCGACGATCTCACCCTCAGAGTAAATGATACGCTGCATAGCTGCGATGAGACGGTCCTGAACGGCCGATTCTATGATCGGGTGGAAATGTTCAAATCAACGAAGTCTGAGACGATGTTCGCCGTGCTGCCTCTTCGAATGATGACAGTAGCAAATTCCTCCAGGCCGGACTTCTCTCGTCATGATACTTTGCAGGAGGCAAATGATGCGACTTGCAGCGAGAACGAGATCAACATATAGTTTAGCTCGGCAGGCGCACATTACGGGTGTTTGCTTTGCGTTGTTGTCGGCGGCTGCTTTGGTCCTTTCGTGGTCGAGACCAGTGATTTTTATATCAGGGAGAGCATCTATATCTGCGAAAGAGGACAATGGTGGCAACTGGTCCATTTGTGAGAACGCCTACAGCGCCATAGTCGCCGATGTTCTTGATGACTTGGTAGGCCCAAGCGATTCTGGATGTCCTGCAACGAGGGCAGCAGTCTCGCTTTCTTGTAGTGGAAGTTCCAGGTTTTGAGGGATAGTGCAATAAATTTCCTCATACGGACTGACTTTGAGATGGATTCTCCGAGCAACAGATTTCGTTTTCATATTGAGCTGTGCATGTAGGGCACAGTGGCAGTGTAAGTTGGCAGAAAATCCTTCAAAATGATTAAGCATGCACAGACACGTTTCCTCGTCGAGGAATAGTCTCTGTGAGCGTCTCAAAGTATTAGAAACTCAACCCATAACTGGACAGTTACTTCATATAGAATGGTAGTTTTTGCCGCGTCACTGCTAATCCCTCACTGTAAATGATATGGCAATATCTTTCAGCCGATTGCGGTTTCTAAACTGAATATCATTGAAAATATGACACTTATATTTTAATTACCCCGCTGTCCTCTGGGTGTTATCGTCGGCCAATGATTTTTGCGTCCAAGAGTCAGACTCCTGAGCCTCGAGCATTCAGAGGTGGCTTGAAAGCCGCCCATCGCATGTCCGCGTGGATCAGTGTGCGGAGTGCAGAACCATAACGCCAAGCTTCACAAGCTTCTTTGGCTGCTGAGTTCTTCGGTCTGGCGCTTCCAACGCCGATTTCGGTCGACCTGTGATGTGATCCGCCTTGCTGGTGAATGTGCGTGAGTGACAGCTATCAAAGTTTGACTTTATTGCTGATCACTTGAAGAGCCCACAGGCTAATTCAGAGGTGCCGTGAGCGAAACCGTATGTTGCATCCAATCCGCGACTCCTCATTGCATCCATTGTCAATCCTAATGGCTCTTTCGTTAGCTCGCTGAATTGCGCCATTCGTTTGTTCCTCCGCCCAGTTTTGTAAAATCCTGAATGCTACTGCTCCTGCGCGGAAAGATCGCGTGTTGCTGGTCATTGCCTATGCATGAATCTGATGCATGTAGTACTCAATGAAGACCAGAGAGTGACATACGAGAAGACCTTCACAGGAAAGACCGAAAGCTTATTACTCCTATCCTCGTGCACCACGACGTTTCGGAACGCAAAGGTTTTCGTCCCGAAAACTATGAAATGAATTCAAATGACACAGGGAATCACCCCTTTCTCAGGTTCTCCGACGGCCCATGACGGTGACGATGCGAACAGTTAATTCGCCATACGCCGAGATGTGGAAGGAAAACATTCTGTCGCTTTCGACTTCTTGCGGAATCGTTGGCTCCGTCGTCCGAAAGACACCAGGATCTCTCACACCACGAACCTCGGGTCTCAAAGTCATGATGGCGACCTATGCGTGATGCAATTTCGAATGAATTATACCTTGTCTGATAGATGAGGGGCGATTTCAGGATCCTAAGCTTGCGCCTGAGCTTCGTAAAATCTTTGTTGCCAGCCCGCCATATTCAGCATTCATCGAGCTTATGGAGATATTAGTATATGAGCCGTTACTTGGGCAAAACTACTACTGCATGTGGATTGGCCACTAGTCTGTTGGATCAGTCGAATCACTATGGATAAGGCATGCGTTGGGTCAGGTGGGTTGATTTCTCTACCTAAGTGGGAGGAATGAGGTATTTATGTTAGCCTTGTACTCACCACTTGTTACGGCATACCTGTATGGCCATACCAGTGATATTTCTATATTCTTAGGCTGCGAAATGGGTGCCCATGGGTGGGTAATTGCCATCTTCAACCCACCCATGGGTACCCCAACCCGGTGGGTAGGTTCGCAGCCTACATATTCTGTTAAAGACCCATATTCGACATCGCAGAAGAAGGTGCGCACGGTGCGATTAATGACGAAGGGTCGAAACCAAGAAAAGATATCGAGGCGGCTTGTTCGAACAGGTGTAGAAGTCTGTCGCCAGGACTGCTGTTGATGAAAGACATGGCAGTGAAGCAAAATGCTCCAGACGAGAAGTATAATGACGATTCAACGCTGGGAATTCGTGCTTGGATTCATTGGCCAAGGACCAAGATGTGAGAGTTCAACTGGGCTGAACATCAGAACATGGTGGTCTTTCCTTTGAGTTTGGTTTTCAAGATTTCTTTTACATGAAAGGGACTTCTGTTCACCAGCGAATCAGAATAGTCACCAGATATACACAAAGGATGTCAACATATGATGTTAAGAGTATTCACGTCGTTTGCATTGAACAGGAGCAGTATTCTTTGTCTTGTCCATAAATCTTCAATCCCTTTTGTATGTCAATTGAGCCATGACACCTTTTGTCTCTAAGGACAAGTTGGACAACCACATAACAAAAGCTTTGTTATGCCTATAACTCGTCTGGAATATTCCTATCTGAAATCCATCGTTAGCATTCCAATTAGCCATCAAATCACAGAACAACGAGTAGCTCCATTCACCAAGCACACTATCGTTCTCCGGCAGTAGACACTCAGCACCAAGTTCCACTGTAAAGGAAATACATTACCTGACAGATAAATGTGTCTTAGGTACTCTATCGGATTCGTTGGATGTAGCCATCAGTTCGATAGGAGAAGATCCTGTGTTAAAAGTCAGCGTGGCCGTCTAAGTCTTCAGTGCTCGGACTGGAAAGTCTTGGATTTCGGCGCAATGAAGACCATATGTCCTACATGCTTTGATCTACCGGATATTCCTGGCAAGCCCACTACAGTCTTTTACCCAGAATGCAGGGAATCTTTTTTCCGCGAAGCATGCCGTGACATCAGTCCAGATGAGAGAGCTCAGTTGGAGTTAGAAGTGGAAAAGCTGAACCGTCGAAGCGAAGGAATATTAGCAACAAGCCGTGGTCATCCTTCGTACTATGAACAGTGGGAACTACAAGGTCATAATGTTGCGGGGCATCTCGAATATCTACTAGATAAAGTTTTGTTACCTCATTTCTGGCTTAAAACAATTGAGGGCTCTCAACCGTTGGTTCAAACTAGAGCTTTAATCAAATTGCTCTCGCATGCTCACACGTTGGCTAAGGCAGATGTTTCTATCATCGGCACGATGGATCATGATCGAGAATTAGCTGTGGCGGTTGGTGCTCCAGCTACTACCTATTATGAGCTTCTAAGACCCACTGATGTCGAAGGAGTATGCGAAACCTGTAAGCAACCTTTCGGAATGGCGCCTGTCAAATTCAGTTGTGGCCATATATTCGACAAACATTGCTTGAACTTCCGATTCAATATGCCCAAGATAGGTCAAATGTCATGTCCATTGGGATGCGACAAAAAGGAGAAAGTTGACATGAAGCGCGGAACTCCAATTCCGGAATGGCTTTTGACAATAATTGGACCGCCACCTGGTGTAGACGACCCTAATCCGGACGGAGCAAGGCTGCAAGGGTCAATCATACTTAACCCATGACTGAAGCGTAGCCGCATCGCAGTATTTTTCATGGTGCAGATGATTTCACAGGTCGGCCACAATCCGATCATTTAGTAAGTATTCTGTTTGCAATGAAACGACTTCCTGCAATGTGTTGAGCCAGGCCAAGTTGTATTGAAGTAACAAACCTCTCTTAGTTAGAAAATATTATTTATCGTTTATTTTATCCGAGTTTACTAAAAAGTGTTGAAGTGAAGTATGAAGTGAACAGATGTATATATAGTATATGGATAGCTGTGTAGATAAACTCGAATCTGTGTTAGGTATTGACGGAAAAGGGGCGTGCATTACCCCGCATCGAGAAAGTAATTTCTCGGTAGTAGCAGGGGTGGTGAGGTGGGGGTTGGCTCGAAGCTTATTGGTGAGTTAAGACGTCAGCTTAAAATATTGCTGACCCTTTTCTGAAGTACTTTCGAGGAACTCGTGCATACGACATTCTCCTTTCTGATAGTAATGCCTACTACAAATTTCCCGGTTGACTGCAGCCTAGAGACGCGTTCGCAATATTTATGCCGTCCGATACTTATACTATGAGTGGGTGAACTTTTTATCAATTGCAAATAGCCGGTATTCAGCTTACTGTACGTCAACGAGGAAGGCAGAACTTTGTAAAATTATGATCATAGCCCGAAATCCGACTGCCTGGAGGACAACCAAGCCGGTCTGCTCTTCTAACCCAGACAGATAAACACAACTCTCGGAGGATACTATCACTTCTGGTGCCTAGAGGCACTCTGACGTCAATCCTGAACCCGAATTCTAGATTTAGACGTGATATTTGATGCCTTAATTCGAGTCGATAACCCTTTAAATTCAGCAAGAAACCAATTGCCACGAAGAAGCGAATTCACAACAACCCAATCCGATCTTCAACCCAAGTAACACCACAAAGGCGATCTCTCTATCACAAGCAAATTATTATGGATGTTCACTCAGGCCTTATGCCTCTGGGATCGAGAGACGTCAATAGAACCGCCTACGTGGACGACAGTAATTTTGGACCATTTCTCAGGGCTCCCGACACAAACACATTCGACTTCACGCTTCTATTCGAAGAAACAATCCTTTCCATCGGGCCCTCCGTTTTTTTGCTGATATTGATACCTCCGAGGGTTCTACACTTGTGGAAGTTACCTCGTAAACTATTTGGTGGTCATCTTTTGACAACCAAGATTGTAAGCGTCCTAGTTTATTCATGGCAATCGAGTGCTAACTAAGTAGACTCTTCTTGTCATCTTCAGTATTTTGCAAATTGCCAATGTCGTTGAAGTATCTCAATCATCACTACAGACTCGCGCGTCGCTAGCCGCAGCTCTGCTTTTACTGTTAGCCACGTTGGGAATCTGTATTTTATCATACTTCGAACATATCAAGAATATCCGACCAAGCTCAATAATCAGTGCTTACCTACTTCTTACATTACCTTTTGACGGTGCGCAGCTACGAACTAGATGGCTGCGGGGAGATAATATAACTGGAAATGGTGTAGCCTCAGCTGTTCTGGCTCTCAAGTTTCTGGTTTTTATCTCTGAAGCAACAGAAAAGAGAGGCGTATTGTTTGCGCCTTATGCTTATCTTTCTCCCGAGGCGACCAGCGGGCTGGTTTCTCGCAGTCTTTTCTGGTGGCTGAACCCACTCTTTCGACTCGGCTTTCGAGGTACAGTCAATGACGGTGGTCTATTTGCCGCTGATGGTGACCTGCTGTCGAGAGCTTGTAAGAGCAGGTTCGCACGGCATTGGGAGAATCGTGTGTCTTCTCTTCTCACTGCCTTGTCACTTAAAAGCTGACAAGGTACACAGGCACGAAGTATCCCGAAAAGCACACTCTAGTCTGGGTAATGTTGCGAGCCATGTTGAAACCTCTAACAGCATCTATCCTGCCACGGCTGGCGTTAACATTCTTTAAATTCATGCAGCCGTTACTTATCAAAAGAATAACTGAGCTTGCTAGTGATAAAAACTCAGAGTCGGCTAACAGAAACGGATGGGGTCTAACAGCTGCGACTGGACTCGTATTCATTGGCTCGGCCATTACTAGTGCAACTTACCAACATAAGGCAAACAGAATGGTAACTATGGTCAGAGGCTCGCTTGTGGGTGCTATTTATGCACAAACTCTTGATCTGTCAATCACGAGCCTGGATGAGTCAGCTGCGGTTACTCTGATGTCTTCAGATATCGAAAGGATATGCGTTGCTCTCCAACCGATCCACACTCTGTGGTCGAGTCCTATCGAGATAGGCTTGGCAATCTGGCTGCTGCAGCAAGAGGTTGGTATTGCTCTCCTGGGGCCCCTATTCATAACAGCCATAGCAATGTCTGGCCCATTTCTCATTTCAAAGCATCTGGGCAGCGCCCAGATGATTTGGATGGAAAAAATTCAGACCAGAGTCGATGCTACCGCAAAGATGCTTCAAGCAATGAAAGGAGTCAAGATGCTTGGTCTTAGCTCGAAAATGTCCAGAACTATCTTTCTACTTCGATCGGAGGAAATCCTCAAGTCCCTGAAGATGAGGAAACTGTTTATTGGTATGATTGCCTTCGGCAATGTGTCTACTATCTTTGCTCCCGGGGCTGCTTTCATAATCTATGTCATTGTGGCTTCCGTCAATGGGCAAACACTCAATGTCTCCTCAGCTTTCACCGCACTGTCACTTATCACCCTGCTGGTTGCACCTATTCGTGCCATTGTATTCGCAATTCCCCCGCTACGAGCAGCTGTTGGCTGCTTCGATCGAATTGAGACATTCATCATGTCAACTACTAGAAGGGATCATCGAATGTTATTCCCACGAGCACAAGGTCAATCAAGGGGCATTCTTGGGCTGGATAGATTTTCTGGGAGCACAGCCACTGGGCCTGATATTGAGCTGCAACCCATCACACCAAGAATGAATGCAAGCAGTTCTTCGGCAGTCATCAGCGTTAGGAACTTGACACTTTCTTGGTCCAGCGCGGATAGGCCGGTTATTGCTGATGTTTCTTTCGATATCCAACCTGGGAATCTAACGATGATCGTAGGTCCCGTAGCCTCTGGTAAATCTAGTCTTCTACGAGGTCTTCTGGGGGAAATTCCATCATCAAAAGGAAACGTCTACAATGACTTAGCGCACGCTGCATTCGTTGATCAGGCCCCATGGATTCAGAACTGCAGTATTCGCGACAACATTGTCGGAGTACGAGATTTCGAGCCTGAATGGTATGCATCGGTCGTTCACGCTTGCGCGTTTGATACGGACATCGAATCACTTCCAGAAGGTGACGGTACAAACGCCGGCTCGGCAGGTTCTGCACTTTCTGGAGGTCAAAAGCTGCGTATAGTAAGTTACGTGCTCTTTACTACATATCTACAACTTCTAAATTTGAACAGGCACTCGCAAGAGCTGTTTATTCGCGGCATCAAATCTTGATCTTAGATGACGTTTTCAGCGGCCTTGATACCATAAGTGAGGGTCGGGTATTCTCTCGCCTACTTGGAAGGAGCGGACTGCTCCGCCGACTAGGTACATCTGTCATACTAGTCACACACGCGGCTCACCGTCTATCCTACGCTGATCATATTATCGCTCTTAGTGCTGAAGGCACGGTCTCAGAGCAAGGAAATTTCCAAGATCTTCTTGCGAACAATGGGTACATTTCTGGACTTACAGCACGACACATATCAGAAACAGACGCCCGGGAAGAAGCACTTCCTGTGAAAGCAAAGGTAGATGACGACACGCCCAGACGAAATGCTGCAGCCGATGTCCATCGTCCTGTTGGAGATTGGTCGACCTACAAATATTATTTTTCGAGCCTCGGGCGCCGGAATCTTATAGTATGGGCAGGATTGATGCTGGCTTACTCAATGCTTTTACAATTTCCAGGTGAGTGTGCTCCCAAACTCGTTCGAACATATGCTAAAGATGATTAGATCTCTGGATTAAGTTCTGGACGAGTGCGATTGCTACACATGGTAATTCGGTCAACGGTCGCTACTTGGGCATACTGGTTGCTGTAGAGTGCACTGCTATGGTCACGCTCATGGTCCTAGCTGGCATGCTCTTAATAAAGATGATACCTCACTCGGCAACCTATCTTCATGAGCAACTCCTTGGGACAGTCGAAAACGCGCCGTTGTCATTTCTCACTTCTACGGACACCGGAGAGATTGTGAACAGATTTAGCCAAGATTTGTCTGTAATCGACTCCGAACTTCCAATTGCTGGCCTGGTAGTAGCGAACAACGTCTTCATCGGCATAATACAGGCAATTCTCATTTGCATTTCAGCATCGTATTTCTCCATTACTGTACCATTTGTGTTAATCGCAATGTACTTGTTGCAAAAGTTTTATCTGCGCACATCACGTCAGATCCGGCTAATGGACCTAGAAATGAAAGCACCACTCTACAGCAACTTCTTAGAAACTCTAAGCGGTTTGGTTACAATCCGAGCATTTGGATGGACCGCAGACATGGAGAAGAAAAATATGAATCTTCTAGATACATCTCAACGACCCTTCTACCTTCTATACTGCATTCAGGTATGGCTAATGTTGGTTATCGACCTACTAGTAGCTGGTCTGGCTGTCATTTTGGTGGCACTGATCGTGAAATTACGGCACAATACTGATGATGGTTTCGTTGGGTTGGCTCTTGTGAATATCATGTCCTTTAATATGACTCTATCTGCAGTCATCATACACTGGACGGCCACCGAGACTTCACTGGGTGCTATCTCCAGAATCAAGTCTTTTGTGCGTAACACCAGCTCAGAACATCGTCCCGAAGAATGCCGACAAGTACCCCAGAACTGGCCATCGAAGGGTGAAATTCTTGTCTCGGATATCTCGGCGTCTTATGCGTTAGATCAATCTCCCTCTCTCTGCAATATCAGTCTCTCCGTCAATGCTGGTCAGAAAATTGGAGTTTGCGGACCTTCTGGCGCAGGTAAATCATCATTTGTGGCTCTCCTTTTGCACATGATGGAGGTTAGCCAAGGTTCAATTACAATCGACGGTGCTGAAATGCTAACGATCCCTCGCAATGTGCTCCGGGAGCGTTTAACCGTCATACCTCAAGAACCGGTTTTTATCAAGGGCACTATAAGAGAAAATCTGGATACCCTCGGCCTTGCAAACAACGATGTAGCTGCCGAGGCAGTCCTCAGGAAAGTTGGATTATGGTCGATTGTCACTAATGCCGGCGGCTTGGACGTGCCTCTAGAAGCCGAAGAATTACTGTCCCATGGTCAAAGACAGTTGTTTTGTCTAGCGCGAGCCATGCTGAGACGATCCAAAATTCTAATTATCGACGAGGCGACAGCTAGTGTGGACCTGCAAACTGATGAGCTCATGCAGCAAATCATACTAGACCATTTTGCTGACTGCACTATAATAGCTGTCGCCCACAGATTACAAACCATAAGGCACTTCCACAAAATTGCGGTGTTCGAAAATGGACGAATTGTAGAGTTTGGTGAGCCGGATGCGCTGCTCGCGGATGAAGGGAGTAAGTTCAAGGCTTTGTGGGACTCGTGACGCATTGAAACGACACGGGATACTGGTATATGGGATTCGATAGGATAAAGTTAGTGATTGTTCTATTTTTCGAACGCGTCAGGACGTGCATTGCACTGCACAATTCTAAGGCCGGGACGGCAGCGTCTGTGCTGTGATGCAGTACCATCAATCACAAATTCACCTATCTGATTTACCAAATACATAGCTTTCTATTCTCTCCGTCTAGATGTTTCAACTCAAGTGTCAAAGTGACTATATTCAGTCGTGGCGCCAATTCGATTTATCATCGCATTTACCTCCCCTTTATAAATGAGCAAATCAAGAACCTTTCCCAATTTTACAAGCAGTAATGTACAATGCTGTTTCGGTTCCTACTCTTCCTCTGAAGGTTCCTAGAATGGGATCATCTCCATCTTGAAAACCCGATATCCCACATTCACCAACAGCTTCTTTCGCCTCCCTTTCGTACAAAGCAGATTTCCGATCCTTCTACCCATGAAAGTATGTTCCACTCCCTCTTGCGCAATCACCATCTCCATCAAACATATCTGGTCTCTTCTCGAAGCCCTGTGGTAGGATTGTACCCACGAAGACATATCCACCTGGTGTGCGACCCAGTAGGCCTACTACCCCGTGACCACGCTCACCTCCTCACGCTGAAAGTGAAAGAGAGAAAATACGGCAAATGCAGCATCGTATGAAACTTCACGATTGAAGTGGAGTATGTTCACCAATTGAAATATGCCGTTTCGGAACTTGTTTCTTGCTCAATCTAATCATAACTGGGTAGAAATCGCTGCCATGGAGCTTGCGACTGCTCTGCATAGGATGCCTGAATACCGATACCACTGCCTGTATCAATTAAGTTCGCCGGCTGGAACAAGAAGAAGAATGTTTGGTTCTGGTAGTACTGTAGTCGCTTCAATCACCGTGTGTTTGCATTTTAAGTAACGAAAATCATGCCACCACCGCTTGACAATCAAAGAAACTGATCTCTTACCCTCATATAGATTCAAAATCACTATACATAGCATCCACCTAGTTAGACCGTCAGACAACAACCTCCGTCTAGCTTTTGTACCATAAATTCACAGAGCATGGATACACTCCAGCAGACCAAACTCTCCAATCACTTCTCTATCCTATATGGCATATCCCCAAGCATCTGAAGTAACCTCCAATATATCGACGAGGAACTTTTCCTAGGCTCGGCCACTACTCAAGTCATTTGAGCCCAAGAATGGTTAGTTGGGTTGATCGGAAGTGATTCATCTCTGGCACTTGCACATTCTTCCATTAAGCCAGCTTGCTGATCGTCAGAAAATGCAAAGACATTTTCCCAACGGGATAAAGCTTTCCGAAAGGGTTCATTAGGACTTTGCCACACTTGCGATACGTCATATTTTAAAGATCTATAGAAAAACATCTAATGAGCTCCTTGACTCCGAATGGTGTAATTAAACAGAGGGATTATTATATTTAAATGTGAAGAAATCCTTTGTTCGACCAATTAAAGCATCACGTTTATTTAATCCGCGAATTGGTTACCAAATCGCCGAGATCCATGTAGTAGAAGAATTATTACCGTCCTGACATCATCTTGACGACTCAAAAAAACCATTCACTACTTCATCCACGTTCCTTTTGGACCACCTTGGGCCATCCCCGATACTAACAGCCTTATACTTCAAACGCTCTACCAGATCACGTGTATCTCTTACTCGATCCTCTTCTCCCCATCCTGTAACCATCGTTGGCGCAAATCTCCTCGGATCACTGCTGCCTCGTCCCAATCCAATGGGCAACCTCCTAACACTGGTTGAATCAAGTGCCAACCTCCACCTATCTGTCAAATAGCACTCCATTTCCCATGAACTCAAATAGTCGCTTTCCCGTTCCCCTTCGCTTTCGAGGTCCGTCTTGATCAGTGCTTTAATTTCATCATCCGAAATATCTTCTTGTCGGCCATCCTGTGGAATATTGGGGTGCGGATAAGCGGTAATGGTGTCAATCCGATCACCGCCTCCAAGCATCAGATCTACGACTCCACCAATAACAGTCATTGCTCTGGCGCGACGACCGTACCGGAGCTTGTGCCGAAAGAAATAAGCCGCAGCTTCGGCATAGCCAGGCTCGCCGCGAATAACGCGAAAAGCAAATACTATGGTATCAAAGTATAGATGTGCGGAGAAACTGTCACGACCAGCGAGGATGTATGGGACAACGCTAAGGTTAGGACCTTGTTGTGCCCATGGTGGAAGATGATAATGTTGTGGCCATTGATGAATACCGCCATAGAATGTGTAATCTGGAAGAGTTGAGATTGTTTGATATTGGAATTGAGGGGCTGTAGATGACGAATAGATATATTGGGTTTCATCTTGATGCTGCGTTTCTCGAGGAGCATGCGACTGTGGAGGCACTGGCGTAGGTAGCGACGTAGAAAAATTGGTGGCATATTCCTGGCGACTCTGAAAGCTGGCGAGACTATCACTAGGATCGCTCTCGAAGTTTTGTAATCCGTATTCAGCTGCTAAGGAATCACTGCCCACCTGCGTTCGCATATCTGAACTGCCAAGCTTCAGAGAACCACCTTCGGGTACTCCATGATCGATGCTGGTCTTTTCATCCATTTCATTGGATTCCGATGCCGACATATTTTCGTCCTCTCCTTGTGCTGCCTTTCTTCCCAGCTCGAGGAACCTCTCCATGCCACTCTTCAGCACCTCTGTCGCTTCTATCGACGCTCCCGGCAAATTAAGTATATGGTCACTAACATCCACGAACACATTGCTCATTCCTTCTACTATCGCCTCCAGTTCTTTGATTCGGTTCTCTCGAAACTTGGCATGGTTTTCTTTCCGAATGCGGAAAGCCTTTTGTGCACGCCGCACCCGCGACCGTTGAAGCTACATCTAATTAGTAAGGTGGCAAGAAAAGAAGCTTGCCCAGTATGAGCGTAAATGGCAATAATTAGTAGTAGAAATATCGGATCTGTACAGTACATCGATGGTTGGATTTTGTGACGGTGGTTTCGTTGGACGACCTCGACGTCTAGGTCCCGTGGTATTATCTGCAGCAAGGGTTGGCTGCGGTGGAGGTAAGGAAGATGGCCGAGGAGGCTCCATTGTTATGTGAGACGAAGTTGTGATTAAGTACCGGAAACCACCCTATTCAAGTGCAATTGTATGTATTCTCAAACAAAGTATTTATAAGGCTTGAATTCCCTCATAACTTATGTGATCCCAATATTCATGAGTAAGGGAGTGTGGCTTGCACTTCTTACGCAACAATAAGTCGGATTTGTAAGCTGACGAATTTGTAATTTCTCAGCAAAATCTAAGTTTCACCGTTGGGTTAGATATGGAAAACTGCTTTTCGAATCAGGGCGTATGATACCGAATATGCGACAGTGTTGGTTTTGTTTCTCCGAGGCTTCAGTCTGTTGCCAGTCTTCGGACTCTGATGGGACCAACTACATTTTCAAGATCCACCCCCAAATTCCCCTCAAGGACGACGCCCTTCTGAAGAATATCCAGAACGCCATTGTCCCGCATCGTGGATAAAATCTGTCGGATGATCGGCATAGTCTCCCTCCATGAAGATAGTCCAGCTGCCTCGAGGTCGTCTGTTGTGAGAGCTCGAGCAACTTCCGATGGGCAAAACGTTTTGGGTGGCTCGCGTTTCCCAAGAAAGTGGTTGATGTGACCTTCAATTGTCTTTTGAAAATCCGTTCTCCCCGACATAATTAGTGTAACTAAGTCTATGTCAAATTTTAGAAATGTGATATTGCTCCACCGAAGACTTTGGAGGGATGCAGGTCACACCTTTTAGGTGACAGCATCGATTACGCCGTTCGCATGACTAATCACGACTTTGGTGGGGGCGGGGGCGGGGAATCATAAACCAGCATCGACCAGCTCCCCGCATCATGGTTTCATGGAGGGACTCAGCGGACGTATGCAGCTCAGTGCGATTCTGATTTCGGAGAGGAAAAGAAAAGATAACGTTTGGTGTTTCTAGATTTATTCGAACAGAAGGACTATGATTGCGCTACTGAAACAATATCCATTGGACTTCCTACTGCACATACTGATATTAGGCATGAAAGGCCTACCGGTTACGTTACTTCGGTAAGGCGTATATGAAAATCTCTGCTACATTGGTTTCGGCTTCGACTGGCCATTGGATTACGATATAATACATGTGATTCTTTGAAGTGGAAGGGGATTTAATTTGATATTAATTTGGTATGTTTAGCAATTAGCACTCGCTTTCTACTGTAGTACTGATTACGAGAGAACCTCTCGCCTACCCTTATTTCTCATCGACTCTAGATTTTTCAACATACAAAGTAATAGGAGGAAATATACGTGTTTATTACTTACCATGGATTTATGAGAGTTTTAAAGGGAGATAGATTGCCATGCACCGAACATCCCAACGAGCGGGCGAGTAGACGAATCCATAGTAACTTTGAGAGCCTAAGTAGGACAATTATGGGCCTATATGACAAGGATTTTCTTGATCAACAAATAGAATTTAAAGCATAGCAAGAGCATTGGTGCTTGCTATACTGTGCTGATCTCTATATATACGATGGGGTCCCTCGGTCTCTTCGGTTTGGAAAAAACATACTGATGATCCGCCGATCTAAGGTATAGGCTCTCAGTGCAAAAAAGATATTTGGACAATGAAAATATTATAATACGAGTCTTGAGGACTTTTGTTCAATAATACCCTAAACATATTTGACATTTTAGGGCTTCTACGTAATTAGCTTCGATATATTGTCCCAAATCGGCCTGTTTTTTTCTACTTCGAAGAGTCGGCATCGCGCTGTAGTGTCGATGGATGCTGAAGAGCTAATAATGAAATACACGTAGCTAGTACTGGTACTGTACAGGAGTAGATGCGGTTGATATAGCACTATTTCCGTGCTATTCATCTCAGTAGCTACTCCTCCAAAGCAGAGACATAAGCAGCTTCGTCCCGTTCTGAGCCAAAACTGTACACGGTGCCAGTACACCAGAATCCATCCCGAGGGAATCAACGACAACTGTGCGGGTCCAAACTCTGCAGTACTGGTGAGGATTCCAACCCCACCATTATGTTTTACAGGTGGCGGTCTCACCCCTCACATAGGGGAGTTTGGTCTCTAAGCACCAAAACTGTGCTGAGTAGTCTTTTTTTCCCCGGTAGAATTAAGATTTGAAGACTGTAAAAGTTCGAGGTTGAATAGATATCCTTAAATTCAATGAAACTCTTTATACTTAAAATCCCTTTCTTATAGAAGTTAGGAAAATCTGAGAATAAAAGTATTGATGCTCCATTCCCACCATGTCTTAGTGATTCGGTGAGGTTTCGCTTAGTATGCAGGGACTACTGTACGCTCTACCAGGTGCCCCTATCCACACTTCACTCTACCCGACTAACACTACATGCCTTTTCCACTTCATTCCCATATGCTGTATCAACCCATCACGGTAGATTAGTGGAACATAGACGCAGTAATTGGGCTGCATGATGCTCGATTGCTCTGAGGTCAAATTGCGGGACAGAGGGAACGGGGAAAGAGCTGGCCGAAGGGACTTGTGATTCAAAGCTTATTTTAACAACTCTTGTAAATTGGTATAGTAGTTTCATGGGTTGCCTACCTATTTTCCAAAAAAAAAAATAAGTTTCCTGTGGGTATTTCAGCTAGGCAGACATTACCAGGAAGTATATAAGGTAATTTGGTGGAGCTAACTTCTTATACAGACGGTCAGCTGACTTAGGCTGCAGCATTACTGATGTTTCTTAATATGAAGCTTCATGCTCAACTCAAATAGTATCTCACTTCTTGCCAAAATCCATTGTTCAATCCACTGTCTAAATCTTCAACAGAAAGGAGCCTTGCACTGAGATTGAATCGAAGTTAACGTCAATCATCATTTTGAAGAAACTGCGATACCGGAGAAGCTCGCTAGTTTCTAAAAAAAATGCAACTCCAGACTTTCGACCCTGAAGGAGACCTGCTCTTAGTTCTTTCTCGTGTGTCAGATGAGGAAATCACTCAGAATTACGAAAACCAAGACAACGAAAACACCGACGATGACACCGGAAAGACACTTAAGCCCATGCAGGAGCTCTACTCGGCAGAGGAAATCCGTATGCTTGTTTCCTCAAAACATATGAAACTTGCTTCACCGGTCTTCAAAGCTATGCTTCGAGAAGATTACTTCAAAGAAGGCCTAGAACTTGGTTCTACAGGCAAGGCCGAAATATCCCTTCCTGATGATGATCCTGATGCTTTTGCCATATTGTTGAACATTATCCATGGTCGCACTAGGCAGGTACCTCGTGATGTGGATCTAGATCTTTTGTCTAGGATTTCTACCCTTGTGGACAAGTATCAATTACATGAGGTTGTAGAGATAATGTCTGATCGGTGGATCGCTTTGCTCGAATCAGATATACCGGAGGAATTCACCGATGATCTTCAGGCATGGCTTAGCATATCCTGGGTCTTCGAAAAACCTCGTATCTTCCGAGAAGTTACCAAGATTGCAGAACGGCAAAGCCGTGGTAGGGTCGGTGAAGATCGTGATGACATCCCAATCCCTGGTCGTGTACTTGGTAAGTTACCTTTTCTCCGAATAGCTCAATACAAATAAGTAACTTTCTCCGCAGATGCCATACAGGAACGTAGGTTAACGGCCATTGCTGATGCGTACTCCATAGTTGCATCATTGATAAATAATGGGAAGCATCATTGCACAGCGCCGCGGAGGAATCCATATGACTGTAGTGCCATGATTTTGGGAACCTTACTCCAAAGCTCCGTGGCATTAGGAATATTCCCTGTGCCTGATCTCCATGATACCGATTTGACATTCGACTCCGTGATCAGCCTGATTCGAAAGGTTCATGTTGTTTCTCTTTGCGATAGTATATCGCCCTTCAAAGGTTTTGAGTATCATCACTGGTCAACTCATGGCGTCAAACAAGCTATTGATACTCAGTTGATGGATCTTGAAAAGCGTTTGTGTGGCTTGGAACTTGATGTTTTCAAGAAGGGCAAGAAGATCCAAACTGCTTCAACAGATTCTTCGAGTGATGAACCACAACCTCTCAGCTTGACCATGACACAATTGGCAGAAAGTATCTAATGGCAGTACATCATGCATTGATATGTATGGTATGAGCCAGTAGCCACTTTGGAAGGAGGAGTCGCTTCAACACTTGTACTCAATTTCCACTAGTACTGAAATCAATGAGGAGTAGGAAAGCACCCTTTATGTGTCGGTCCAATTTGGGTATCCCCTTCGGGTGTCTTTAACCGGCACGCTTCCCCCACCTTTTGAGTTTGCAACTAGATGCACAAAATGCAACCAGCGCATGTTCAACTCAGAATCACCAGTTTGTCAAGCATGTTATCATATGGTAAACCAATTGTATATGCCTCATATACACGTCTACAAGAGCTCCGACTCTTCCCTTTCAGCACAGCTTTCATACCATGAGCTCAATATAGTACACTTAGACGAAATTATTGGGAGGAAGTTTTATTTTTGGACAAGTGCGAAATTGTGAAGCAGAATCCACTCATATAAGCCATAATTGACACTCCTCAGGAGTGGCGTCACTTTTGGGTTCACAGAAATACAGCAATGCATATGATCAGTACTAAAACATACCACGCTTCACCTTTCAAATCCAAATGCTCTTCCACTATATCATGCTAAACTGCTAGTTCCATTGCCAAATGCATTGTGCCATTGTTCAAACTTTCCTGTGGACAACCCCTCGATTCTCTGACCAATTCCGTATCTTTCCTATTTTATCAATCTCTCCCAGCTTTATTATTTGCCATTGGCAGCGAAAATCGCTGATCCTGCAGTATACTTTCTATATCAATACCATTGGGGTTATTTAGTCTAGACTTCTACCAGTTCACCATTCAGTTGTTTCGCGGCTTTTGCCAGTCCATCCCATCCAGCAGCGTAGATACTCTGCCACTATATTATCTTCGCGGCACGCAATCACAACCTTTAACTCATTTAAATTGGCTTTTGAAGATGTCCTCTGAAAATCTCATCATCGAGACAGACGGCGATCTGCTTCTAATCTTCACAAGACGTGTCCAGAAGAAGGATGCCATCGCAGTTGATGGTGTACTTGGGAAGAGAAAAACGTATTGAACCCTTCTTGCGATCCTGGGGAACGGATACTAACGGCTTGATAGCCCTCATGATACCTCAGATACAGTCACCATGCTTGTCTCATCAAAGCATATGGCTTCAGCATCTTCAGTTTTCAAGATCATGATCGAAGATAAGATGCAGGAAGTCTCTGAGACAAGCAAGAAAGCGAAAATTGAACTTCTACTTCCCCGTGAAGACCCCACTCTATTTGTGATCATAGCAAATATCATACATGGACAGAATAAGACTGTGCCGGAGAAGGTTGACTATAAGTTGCTCGTATCTTTGGGTTTCGTAACAAAGACATACAAGCTCCAAGAGTGTCTTCGATTCGCTGCAATATCCTGGATAAACAATCTGTACCCCAAGGGCTTAGGAAAATTTCCCGATTGGGTGCCCGGATGCAGCAAGGAAGCAGTTCGCATAATTTTTCTTGTATGAATGTTTGGCATGCGGGATACATTCATGTTGTATACCAAGATTGCAATCCTTCACAGCGATGGGAACTTCGAGTTTCCCCTTCCGCCAGGCTCTCGCCGTCTACCTGCTATTGTTGGTATGAATTTCTCAGTGTCATTAGGATGAAATCAATGGCTGACATTAATTAGCTGCCATGCAGAAAGCACGCTTACAAGTCTTCAACGACCTTTTCGCTGCTCTGCGTAGTTTTCATATGCGCGGCACCGAGGTCATCTCCTACTGCCAAACCACTCCAAAAGACACATGCGACTTCACGACTGCTGGCTCCTTCATGAAGAGCTGCGCTCGCCATGTCGCTTGGCCATTGCCCAATCCACCATACAAAGGTCTTCGAGCCAAAACTGTTATTGAGAACATCTTGAAGACCGGAATCCAATCAAGATGCAAAAAATCTAACCCGGATTCTAAGGATTGTATCAATGATCAGATGTTCGAGAAGATGATAGAGGTGCAGATCAAAGTCATTGAGTCGAGGATCTCGGGTTTGGATATTGATATCCTTTCTGACGATGAGGTTGTCCTTTCTGAGTCTGACAGTGAGGTTGTCTCGTCTGGCGATGAGACAGGTTCGCCGTAGGAGCTAGCTCTTGCCGATCTTATTCTTGAATCTTGATATCTGGTCTCATACTTCTAGGAACGCTCGAGAGAGGGCCAAACCTAGACTATCATTCGATACGCCTACTGATATTTCCTAACAATGATCGCGAGAACTAGTCGCATTTCCAAGAAAATCTACCTCGTCATAACAACCTTTGTCACGCTCACCACGAGACGCATACCCCTAGCAAGACTATACATTTCATCCGAAGGTCCCCGCGCATCATATCTTCTTACTAAATAGACAACTTAGCAAAAGCAATTTCATATGCGACATATATCTTTTAAACTTAGGCTCTCTCCCCATATCATACAACCCCTTCTGTGCCAGCTGAGACTTTCATAACTGAATACACCTCTTGCTCTACTCACCCAGAACAACAGTCTACAAAACCCCAGCAATCTGCCACTCTATCTATACTGCCATCGCCCATGTCACGAAAAGGAGGGTGAATACTCGTAGATCGATCGGCTAACTAATATTCCACCCCCACCCTGATATGCAAAACCTGCGGCCATGTCTCCCCTAATGTGTACATCCAACAATCGTGTAGACACAACCTCACAAATTTCATCACAAGTTTGCATCGTAGATTGAATGATAAACTTAAAATTCATGTCCTTACATTTGAAGATTTGGTATCTATCTATCATTGTTTTCAAATATGAGTCTTAGGCAGCTCTGAAGACTTTGCGCGCCACGCACCAATCTCCCCGGGCCCCAGCTTGGTCGACGAGTCCAAGCATGGTCTTCCGCTCCTTTACAACAATTCCAACTCATGCATTCTTCCCCATTAAACTATTTACTCTCTGCCCTTCTCGGGGCCAATGGTCATCCAAATTATCCAGCGCTAGCATATCATAATCTCATAATTGCATAGCCCATTTGGTATTCCTAATCTTTCCTCAATGTATACATCAACTTCCAATCAGAGGAGTCGAGCTACTCTGTCCTTTCAAATGTGATGACGAACCCTTAAAGAGTGATTGCCAAACGAACGCCTCCCCTAACAGCATATTGATATCTGTTTCCGTCCAATCACGTGTAGGTAGGGCTTGGAGAAACATCATAATTTCTTGAAAATCCATTTTTAAGAGCTTGGACGACCATTTTACGAGAAATGCGAGGCATACGTAGAGGTGGAATTCAGAAAAGCCTTGCTCCTCAGCCTGTCTAGTGTTTTAGTATTGAGCCGCATGAAAGGGTTTGCTTACTAACCATATACGTATCCCACATCCTGATCGTATTCCTGACACTAATTTCTCTCATCAGAAGACAGTTCATCCACCGGAAACTGAACTGTATAAACTCCACGCCCTCAGCTTGGAAATGTTTCGCTAAGGGTTCGTCGATTCTCGTCGTCAGATCTCGGAGAGATGCCACTTGGCGTTGAATACCTGGCTGCGCAAATATGTAATTATCCTGAATACCATCCAAAAGTTTCGTCAAACACCAAAATGAATCCGCCTCGACTGCATCTAAAACTGCTTTGGGCAGTTGTCCCGGATCCATACCACTTTCTACATCCGAGTCTGCAATGTAGGTCCCTAGGAAAACTTGCCAGAATGGGGTGACGAGATCATTGATTCCTTGTACATATCCACTTGCGGGATGCCGGACGGCCCACACGTATAAGATTCTTTCTAAAGATCGCTGTGTTGCTTCGTAACCATAAAGTTCCAAATGAGGATTCGTTCGCGGCACATCAATACTTATTTGATGCCAGATGGCTTCATCAAGTCCCCTAGCTTTGCCGGTGGGTGTGGAACTAGTACCTCCTCTCTCGAATGCCTGCCGTACACCGTCTAAATATTCCTTCCGTTTCCGTTCTAGTGTCCCAACGCGCCTCTCACTGCTAGTAGGTAGATATCCGAGTAATAATTGCCAGGTCATGGCGCGAACTTCTTCTGGTATGCCGTTCCATGAAGCATCTCTAAGATCGGATAACGGTATTGAAGTGGCTTGTAATATCTTTTTAAATTTGTTTATTCTTGATATTCGGGACCCATGAGCTTCTATTTCCTTGGGGGTTGCGTTTGGAGGTATTGCGGGATGGTGTATAAGGTGAAGAGAGTTTGCCGGGTCTCGAAGGATTTCCTTGTACTGCGGTCGCAATATCTTTCCTTCACTCTTCTTTGCAATAGGGTAACTTGGCGCTGGCCTTTCAATAGCAATGTCTGCACTGTTGGATAGTCTCCTCGATCCCTGCCCCATTGCATTCGCCCCAAAGCTCGAGCGCCATGGTGAAAGAGTGCCGTCGTCAGTCGCAGGAGTGTTCTTCAGACGACTCTGGTTCTTCCGTTTCATACTCGATATACTCGGAAGACCAAAGTCATCCCCATCATCGTTCTCATATCCATACTCCTCGTCATCATCTTCCTCGTCATCTGCAGCCCAATCATTGTTCGTATTCGAGAGAAAGTCTGTGTATGATCGTCGTGGGGGTGGTGGGGAAATCCCTGCTGAGCCGCGCCCTTGCGAAGGGGTTTCACTTCGGTGCCTGTGGGAGGATCCAGAGGGAGGGGTTTTGGGACGTGTTGGATTAGCCAGTGATCTGGTAGACATTAGCGCATTACTTGCGTTGCAGCACGGGGAGACTCGCAAGCTATCAAACTTCAGGATGTCGGCATGAGAGTATCCAGCTCCTACAACGAGTCCCGGCTCACTACCCTGCTTCTTGGGCGATGTTTCGCGACGACCAGTAGATACCCGGGCTCTCCAGAATGGCGACGATGATCTGTATGCGAGTTAGAAGGAGAGCAAAGCTTTAGGACCGCACTTTGAAGCTTCCAGGAAAGCGAAGACGAAAGCCCGAACGGATCAGTTGTAGACATACTCAGCTCGTTCTATAAGCAATTCCTAAAGGTCAGCTACTTTTCATAGCACTGGGCGCGCAATACCATTGAGCATGCAAACAGATGCGCACAAGCAGATCTTGAGAATTAATGCGAGTGGTTGAACTGACCAACCTGAACCATCTCCTGCAGAAAGTAGCTCGAGTCAGTCCATGGCATTTCATGAAACTTGCAGAATGGGATATTGCATACCTGTTGAACTGGCTTCTTACTGCCATTTGAGGAAGAAAACATCTTCACAGTTCTTCATAGAGAAATACCAACCCTTATGAACGTATTATTCATTCCTTGGGTGTATGCGATTATTGTAGTTGTTCTGATGTCTTTACTGCTGTGCGATTGCATTGTTTGGGCGGCGCGGCATCAGGCGGGGCTTCCCCGCTAGCTTCAATCTTGGTGCGCTATCACTAGCGCCTAAAATCTACCTAGCTAGTAGGTTACCAATTTATTGGGGAGAGGTCCTGCAAGCAACCTAGAGATTGAACTCCTTTTGATCATTCACATCGTCACTTTGTAAAACAACGACTTTATTTCTTCTCCATCGACTTCTCGCGTCTCTTCCAACTCTTCCCTCTTCAAGTAGAAACTTCATTTACTAATCAATACAATTGAGAGAACGAAGCGCCCTTACTGCATCTGCGCAGGGCTCAGAATCGCGGCTTCAGGCTGTATCCAACTTACAATACCACAGAACCAAAACTCAAGGCATCATGACCGAACCAGAGAACTTCGAGGAGGACCTGTTTGCAGATCTGTAAGTATCACCCTACGTTGCGACGCATTCTTTCGTTGTGTCGATCAAAGCTCCTTGAGGTCTTCTGGCGGTCGCACACCGTCAATTTCCTTCGTGCATCGCGAACAGTTCAGCTAATCCATCCTACTAGGTACACCGAAGATGACAGCACCGCAAAACCCGCCGAGACTGTAACTGAGAGCAATGTTCAACCAGCTGTTGTTGAGTCGAAGGTCGAACAGCCTGTCGAGGAAACTGAACACAACGGAGTTGGAGATGGCGATGAGCAGATGTATAATGGCGAACAAGATATGGATGATGAAATAGATTTCAATCTTGGTAATGGAAACGGTGGCGGAAATGGTAATAACGATAATGGCTATGATGCAACTTCGAATAATCACGAAGCACATGGACCTGGAATTAAGGAAGATGGGTAAGATTGCACGATTTTTTTTTTTCACATTTTCACTATCTCTCCACTGCTGCGTAGTGGCCGCGTAGCTTTTGTGCAAGTTTTGCTACATGCCACAATGCAAAGTGAACTATTGACGAAGTCGGCCCTTGGGATTTGGCACGAGGAGGAAATGCGGTCTGGGGTGTGCGGAGGTGGACAGCACTGTCGGGATGTGAGGCTTGGAATGGCTCTGATACTGGGGATGGCGGATTGATTTGGGAGCTGCATTGGTTTCACACAGTTGCTGGAAGTGCTTGAGCGCGCGATTCGATGTTGTGCTGTCTGGAAATCAAGCTTTCACTGTGGATGGAGGCCGCATGAAAGATCCAGAACGGGAAAAAGGATGGGACAAGCAGAGTCTTTTAATTGGAGATGGGTATACACCTCATACATTCGCCATCCAGAAGCGGCCATAGTCAAACCTACTACTACTACTACTACTACCACTACTACATAGCCTATTGTCGAGATATTCTTCATAGAGCAACAGAGGACACAGATAGGCCATAGCTCATAGGTCCGACGACAAGTACCTAGCATCACGATAGCAAAAGACACGATTGTTCTTGGATATCATATGCTGCCATGCTTCCCACCGTTATTGCATGATTTCCTTGGCAATATGTTAAGATGGATTTCTGGATGTGTGTGTTCTTCCTGGCATCCAAATCTTCGCTAGGAGCCCATCATATGGCGCACACGACATCCGATAGAACCCAATGCTCTTTTGCCTGCTCTCCAGCAGCCATCCAATTATATGCAGACGGGAGAAGGAATTGATGGATGGATGGAATCTACCTTGCCGAAATTTCGAAACCAACCCCAGAAACACTTCATTATTTGCCGAAGCATCCCAGCAGCAGCTACCTTTCTTGCCTATTGTCTTAATAGAGACCTTATGAGTGCTATGCTAATTGTCGACGTTTGTAGGAAAATGTTTATTGGTGGTTTGAACTGGGAGACAACAGATCGTAGGAACACCCATATGCTCTTCTGACATTACCAACATTTCTCGCACATGACTGACTTGCCCCAGAATCACTAAAAGAATACTTCTCCCAATTCGGCGAAGTACTAGAATGCACTGTCATGCGAGATGGAGCCTCCGGTCGCTCTCGTGGATTTGGATTTCTTACATTCAAAGATGCAAGAACAGTCAATATTGTGATGGTCAAGGAGCATTACCTTGACGGCAAAATCGTAAGACCAGATTTTCAAACTCAAACTAACTCCTCACGTTTCTATCCTTCCAAGTTTTCACCACAATCTCATTCTCATTCTTCATCCCGTTATCTGGCCCAGAACAAAAGCTCACATGAATACTTCAAGATCGATCCCAAGCGCGCCATCCCTAGAGATGAACAAGAACGTACGAGCAAGATCTTCGTCGGTGGTGTCAGCCAAGATGCTACTGAACAAGACTTTAAAGAGTACTTCATGCAATTTGGCCGAGTCGTCGACGCTACGCTCATGATGGACAAAGATACCGGACGTCCTCGCGGTTTCGGTTTCGTCACGTTCGATAGCGAAGCCGCTGTCGAAGCCTGTCTCAACTCCCCGCTTGAGATCCTCGGAAAACCCATCGAAGTCAAGAAAGCGCAACCCCGCGGCAACATGCGAGAAGAAGAAGAAGCCAGAGGCAATGGCCGCGGTGGTCGTTTCAAGAAAGGAGGCAATTTTAACGATGACTCGCAAAATGCGAATAACCAGCAGCAACAACAGCAGCAGCAGCAGCAAGGAAACCAGATGGCACCCGGTGGTATGACTCCCCAACTCATGGCTCAATACTGGCAACGAATGCAGCAATACTTCGCTCTCATGCAACAGCAAATGGCCATGGGTGGTGGACGTGGCGGCATGCCCGGCGGAATGCAAGGTATGAATCCAGCGATGATGGCGCAAATGGCACAGATGCAGCAAATGCAGCAAATGCAACAGCAAATGGGCGGCGGAGCAGGAGCCCGTAGCCAGAGCCCTCAATCACCTGGCGCTGCAATGGCCGGCATGAACCCCGCGATGATGCAGCAAATGCAGCAGATGCAAATGCAACAAATGCAAGCCATGGGCGGCGGCGGCGGCGGCGGCGGGAACTATGTTGCGGGTGGAGGAAGCAATCCCGGGGGACGCATGGGTACGCCTGGCTATAACGCGTACGAGCAGCAGATGTTCGAGCAGCAGAAATACGAACAGCAGCAGATGCGGAGAGCGCAGAGAGATCAATCGGGGTATGGAGGACAGGGACAGGGTGGCTATGGTATGGGAGGACCGACGAGTTGGGAGGGCATGTACGATGATGTTCCACAGCCGGGTAGCGGAGGTGGAGGAGGTGGAGGCAGAGGTGGATTTGGTGGCGGGAGAGGCGGCGGAGGTAGTGGTGGTAGTCAGAGGGGCAGCGTACCGCCGGGGCCGCAAAGCGCACCGCCTGCGAATGCGCCGACGGGTCCGAAGAATGCGGGGAAGCCGGGCGCGAACTACAGGGGTGGGGGACGAGGTGGCTCGAGGGGATTCCATCCTTATGCTAGGGGTTGAGGTGGTTGAGATCTGGGATTTCGGGGTTTTTGGTGCGCTGCTCCACGCCGCTGCTTGTGGAGACGGCTGCGAGCTGTTATCTTTCATGATGGCTCTTTCATCCAGCCTTTTCTGCTGAGCCAGCCGTCTCTTCACACCACCTCGATCTCCACTTCGCACAGCCTCAGCAACCTCAATCTCTTTCTCCATCCCCTCCCATCTACCGATCAATTCACCCCAAGTCTCTCTTTCCTATATACACAACGAAGGTCAAAACCGGAATACCTAATGCCAACCTCTCCCTATCTACCCATTTTCCTGCTCAAAATTCCTCAGTCTACTTTCTCTTCATTTGCCAAAAGGGGCGCAATTTTTTCTTTTCTTTTCCATTCCTCATTCGTGGTCGTTGGGCAAGGCAAGGCAAGGCAAGCTGCAGATGGATGGATGGACTGATGGATGGATAGGGGTAACTTATGCCCGAAGCAAATGATAGGAAGGGAACGTACTACGTCTAAATTGAAACATGCAAAAATTTGTACATTACTTTACTTTACGTTACCCTCCGTTGAGATAAAAAAAATTCGAATTTAGCGTTTGGGATTGAGGATTGATGTATGCAGAGGATTATGCGTGTGGCTATTGAGTAAGTGGGTGAGTGAGCAAAATGGGAGTTTGGTATGATTTTAAAACTATTAAAGATGTGTGTGAGTTGAGTCGATTTACATGATATGTATCTCCAGCTCACTCGGTATCCTCTCCACCTCCAGCCCATTCAAAAGATACAATACCCATCCATCATCGTCCATCTATAACTTCGTAAACCCCCCAGCCGGCGGCTGCAACCAATTCCTCTCATCATAAACCCACCCCTCCGCCCCCTCAATCACATGAAACGTATAGATGATCCTCCCCTTACTACTCGTATTCCTCTCGCTCTTATGCAGCAAATTCCCATGAATCAGAACCAGATCCCCGGCCTTGACTTCCCCCAACTCATACTTATCCTCCTCGTCTTTCCCCTCCCCATCCCCCTCCCCCCTCTCCAACCCCCGCGGCCACCTCTCCCCCTCATTCCCCACAAACTCGGTCCCCGCCCCGTCCCTCCGCCTCACAAACCGCCTCTCCACCGCACTCCAGCGATGGCTCCCCGGCCAGAAACTCAAACACCCGTTCTCGCGCGTCGCGTCCTCGAGCGCGTACCAGAAGCCGACGGCGCTCGGCGGGTCCGTGTATAGGAACGTGGAGTCTTGGTGTGGCGGGACGGCGCCTCCGATTTCGGGGTTCTTGCAGATGATCATGGATTGTAGGATTTGCGGGAATTGGAAGCCGAGGGCACGGGCGATGGCGGAGGGGGAGTGCGCGGTTGGTGAGGAGGAGGAGGAGGGGTGCGAGATGGAGGCGAATGGTGGGGAGAGCGTGTGGAGGCTGTGGCCGATTTTGTTGATGGAGAGGTTTTTGGGTTTGAGGAGTTCGCCGGTGGGAGAGAGAGCGTCTGTGAGATGAGGTTAGTTTTTGGATGTTTATATGTTTGAATCATTGAATCCCATGGCAAATCTCATCATCGAGTCCACTATTGTCGTTCTGCCTTTCCCTCTCCGAACCCCCCATCTTCCTCTCCCTTCCCCCCCTCTCCTCCCACCCCCCTCATCCCCCTCTCCCCCCAAAAAAAAACTCCCATCTCAAACTTACCCTCCTCAAAAAAAAACCTAACCTTATCCCCACTCTCCAAAAAGTACCTATCCCCCACATGCGCACCGCCGTCCTTCCCGCCCTCCTCCCCCGTCGTGAACCTCGTCATCGGATGATCCTCCAAACTAAAGCCCTCCAGCATATCCCTCGTCTCCTTGAGCAGCTCCGCCACCTTCTCTTTCGCCAATGCGCCGGGGATAATCAGGTAGCCGTCGCGGTTGAACGTGGAGAGCTGGTCGGGCGTTAGGCCGGAGGACGTGGTGGTTGATGGCATGCTGGTTAGTAGAAGATGAGTGGAGATTGAGGAATTGGTGCGTAAGGAAAGGTGGTTGTTGAGAGTAAAGTTAGAGATGTAAGGATGCTGTGAGGTGAGAGATGGGCGGAATCCGCTTATCGCTATCTGTGAGCTATGAAGTTAGTTGAAGCTACCCCTCCACTCCCTCCACCGATAAGCCGAAGCCGAACCCTAGGCCATACCTCAAGCCATGAATTCCAGTCTACATATGTCCTACAGCACTAGTCCTTCTTAATGTCATCTTTCCCAAAAAGAAATATCAAAATATCTATCTATCCTATAACCCCCAAACAATCCCTAATCACAAACAACATCACAAAGAATATCCCTTTGCCTTTCTTCTCACCTCAACCAACAACCCCACTTCAAATCCCCAAATAAAAACTCTCTCTCCCTTCTTCACAACAACAATCCCACATTGCCCCTCCCCATAAAGAACATCAAAATGATAAAATAAATTGCTGACTATGAGGTTCGAACTCATGCATCTTTCGATAGTGGTGTGAAGTCAGTATCCTATTAGATAGGACGCACTTAAAACCACCGCCATAACCACTCGGCCAAATCAGCGTTTGATACGCGTGTTGCGCTTATCCAGATAGCGGGATTGAACGTAAGGCTTTATATAAATATTGATACGACTGCTTGGGGATGTGTAATGTAAATAAGGAGAGCGTAAGCGAGGACTAGCGTGCTGGGTATTTGTTCTTCCTACTGTACATATAGCTCGTGGACAAATCTCGCAGTCACTGTATATCTCTACCGGAATATGATGATTATTATTCAAAATGCATATCAATTCTCGTATACGCATTTCACATCTTAGACTCATTTCATCTCATCTACATCTCATCTCATCTACATCTCATCTCATCTCGTTATCACATGCTAAGCATTACTTTCTCCCCTTCCCCCTTCTTGCTCCCACCATCTCATACTTCATTCCCCATTTTTCATCACCGTAACCATCACCATCTACCACAATTCTCTCCCAGCCAGCCATCCCATCTCAACTCTATCCTCCCAATCCAATCTCACCATATCCAAGCCCCGCCTGTCTCCTTTCTCTTCAACTAAATCCCAAACAAAATAACCTCCAACCATTCCACCATCTAGTTCCGCGTGTTTCCTTACCATTCCCTCTACCCACCCACCCAATGAAATAAAGCAACCGATCAAGCAAGAAAAAACTCCCAACCGAAACCATCTACAAACAACATATTGAAAAAGCCTCCCTCACCCAAGCTAGAATATTTTCCCAGCTCCCCCAACCATCCATTCTTCCTTCATATACCAACCACCATTATAGAAAAGAATGCAGGCGAATAAACCCCTCATCGCCCCAAACGCGCTGCGCTTCTTTCTCCCAAAACCTTTCTATTATCACATATAACGAAAAAAGATTGTGTCTCCAAGAATGACTCATGTTACACAGAAAAAACAAAACATTACCACCCATCCTTTTAATACCCTCTTCTCCTACCCCTCCCACTTCCCAAATCAATATTCTTCATCTCCTCCAACAACGCCCACGCATCACCTCCTCCAGGAGCACCACCTCTGGATCCCGGCGCCGGTAATCCCATCGGAACTTTAGCCGGCAAAGGTGGACCGACCGGACCTCGATATCCGCCTCCACCCGGACTACTTCCATAAGCATAATTCTGCGGGGGATAATTCTCATTCGCATGTTCCGCCGTTGCAGGTCGTTGCGGGCTTCTCGCCGATGGATAGTTGGGATCTTGGTAGATGGGAACGGCAGGGCTGGAATGATAAGCTGGCTGAGCTGACATCCGATTGGCTTTCTTCTGAAGTTTACGCCCTGTGGTAGGGGGAGGCTGATCCGGTATTCCGCCACTGAAATAAATGGGTGACGTGATCGCCATGGACTGCGGGCGACCAGCCTGTCGATACGCGAGTTTGCGTGTGGTAGGTGCTGGTTGTTGAGCGGGCGGAGGACGGTAATTGCGGTCAGGCATCTGAGAAGCGTATTTGGGACCCTTTTGCTCAAGAAGCGGAGCATAATTAGACTCAGGAATATGATCACTAGGATCAATCTCCCTGCCATCGTGCGTAATAATCTTAGCGTCCGGGTCCTCCTTCTCATAAGCAGCACTAAGAGAACCTGCAGACTTTGATCCTGTCAAATTGGGATTGAAGACATCGTAGGAATCCGGACCGAAGGCGATACCGGATAACCTTCTCGCTTCGGGAGCCGGACTGACTGATTTCCTCATGACTGACGGATTAGGAGACGTTCCTCTACGAGTCATACCCGGATTTGGCGATACAGCTTTCCTGTTCATGGATGGGTTAGGAGACACACCCCTTCGATTGACAGGAGGATTAGGTGACACCGCCCTCCGATTCATCGATGGATTTGGAGAAACTCCTCTAGGCTTAACCGGCACCATGGCCGTCGAGTATGAACCCTGTCCATCATACTGAGCACCCGATGGCGAATAAGGCACCACCGCCGCAGCATCATGATAGGATAATGGAGATGGCTGAGGCTGCTGGTATTGCGGTCGCTCTTGATGCCTCCCACGCTGCGAACTCTGACTATAGCTGGCTCGCTTCTCATGATAGATGCGATCCGAAATCTCTTTAGCAATCATCGGATCCATTCCTGGCACCAAAGTTGGTGGCATTTCAGGTAAACCATAATCACCACCTGTATCATTCAGAGATTGACTTCTATCATGACGGCCCGGCGGCAGTCCACTGTATGATGTTCTCGATGACACCGAACCAGCATCTCTGAACGAAGACATGGAGCTAGAAGGTGCATAGCCTAACGAGCTATTTGAATACCCATGACTTGGAACAGTGGAAATGCTATTCCGACTAGGTCGCGTTCTCAAATTTAACGGCGCCGGAGATGTAAGGGTGTCATACCTCTCAGGGTGTTGTTGTGGTTGTACCGGTTGCTGTGATGGGAAAGCGCTGGGTGCAGTACCCCGATGGGTCAGAGCATAGCCACTAGGTGCTGGAGTAGGAGGAGCATCCTCAACTGTTGGCTGCATTGACTCATAACTACCATTAAATCTCGCATCATATGAATTCTGACGACGGGGGTCTCGCTGATACGATTGCCCATTTGCGGGATGTCGAAGTGGATCGTCGTTCTTTATAGGACTGTAGGCCTGGTAATTCGAAGATGGAGGTTGGCTATATGCCTGCATTGCATGACGTTGCATATCGTCAATGGAAGTATCGTAAGGATTGGTGTTTCCCCTGCTCACCGGCCTACCGTGAATTGCTTTTGGTTGTGCAATAGGCGCAGAACTCGCATGCTTACGCGCATGCACTGGAGGAGGTGGTGGTGGCCCAGGGCTCAACGGGAGATCATAAGGATCTGGCTGCGGAGCTCCATAACCAATCCTTCTAGGACCGTAATTATCGTGAGGATCAAAACTCTCCTGCTGGGATGGGTATCGTGCCATGTCTTGGCTTTGGTCATAATCATTTCGGGCCATTTGGTCATACATATCGTACATATCGTTGTTCGCCATTGGCTGAGAGCTCGGCGGTGCAGCTATCATGCCTGGTGATGTGCCATATCCATTGGCTCCAGGGCTAACATCATACTCTTGCTGAGGAGGATACCGGTTGGAGGGGGTGTTGTACTCAACTCTCTGGAGAGGTGAATGATCGGAGATGTACCCATTATTTTGATAACCACGCTGTGGCGTGTGTACTTGCTCTTGGGGCATGCCCGGACTGTGATATCCACGCTGCGGCTGGGCCTGCTCAACAACCGGACTTGGATACCCACGGGGCGATGGCAGAGGTTGATCCTGAATCACAGGAGGATTCTGATAACCTCTGGGTGGAGTCTGAGAAAGGTCCTGCATACCATTGGGAGACACCGGATATCCTTGAGGTGGTGTCTGCATGTGATCTGGAATGGCTGTTGGTGTGTTTTGATAGCCCCGAGGCGGAGTTTGAACATGGTCAGGTATGGCAGTCGGAGGTTCTCGATACCCACGCGGTGGATTTTGAACATGGTCGGCTACAGACGGTGGTTGATATCCTCGCGGGGGTGTTTGTGTTTGTATTGGTTCGGGTTGTGGAGATGCAGCCGGCGCAGGAGCTCCAGTGATGGGATCGGATGGCAGAGGCCGTCGCTTTACAGCCTTCAATTGTCTCGGTCCACCAACACCGGTTCCACTGACACTTCCGGTCCCACTTCCACTTACACTTCCAAGATCGTGCACAAATGTTGATACGGGTATGGCAGACGTTTGTTTTGGTTCCTTCTTTTCTGGCTTCTCTGGTTTAGGTCTATGGTCGTAGTATGTGATCTCGATTCTGATCTCTCCCGCATATTTCCCTTTGCAGTTCAGACTATGCCAAATATCACTTTGTCCACCACCTGGAATAATCACTTCTTGTAAATTAACCCAAGTCTCCCCAATCAAATCCGTCCGTTTATCGTCATTGAATACCGAAACCTTCAACTGATAGTAATCAGGCGAGTCGTGAACTGTAAATCGGAGCTCTTGGTCCCTACAGAGTCTCGTTAGAGAAGTGCCAACACAATCAACTGTGCAGAAAGCTACTTACCATCGCGGAGTTTGTCCACCTCTCTTGTCCGTCTCCGTCTTCTTTGCTTCCTTTCCCAATCGCGCCGCGCAGTACGGATCTTGCTTTCCAATCGTCTTTCGATTCGGTAAATTCTTCGCTCGATCAACAATCACCACCAAAGTACCAATCTCGGGCCCATCCACTGTCATGTCCGAGAAGATGCCGGCAGTATGCATGGTAGGCAACTTGGATTTCGTCGCCATGATGAAGGTGTCTGGAAAGAAAGGCGTGTGTTGTCAATGATAGATCAGTTTTGAGGTGAGATTAAGAAGTCGAATTGAGGTCAAGTTCAAGGTCAAGAAGGTCAAGGTTAAGTTCAAGGTCGACTAGTCGGTCTCAAGGTAAGGTAGGTTTTGTTGTTCTTTCGTCTACTCGGTAGGATAGCTGTGCATGCGTGAAGGTGTAGCTCTAGCTGAGCATTGTCGGAATTAATTGTTATGGAGAAGATATTGAAAGACTTCGTATTCGTCCTCGACTTCGATTTCGACTTCGACTTCGACTTCGGGTTGGGCTTCGAATTGGAAGTCTCAAAGGACGGTAGGTATTTTAGTTGGGATTAGTTAGCAGCATCAGAATGTCCGTACACCACAGACGGCATTGAGGACTTTCGAAATGTTGAAGAGACAAAATGGAAGGGAAATGATTCGAGAAAGAGGGAAATGAAAGCTGATTCGATCTGGCTGGAGCGGGTCTTTCTGCAGAGCAAAGTGTATATTGTGGATTTTGCGTGTTGCGACGTGCTACCTCCCTCTCAATGGCAGAGCTTCGACAAAGAGGGTGGCTGAAATCGTGGAGAAATAACGAAGGCTGGGCGAAATGGGCGAAAATTATCCCTGCCGGACAAGGTCTTTGGTGATTGATTGTTCGCAAAAATAAGGTACAAAGTACAAAGGTACATGGAAAACAAGCATGAAAATGGGCATTTCACTTGTACCGTACTCGGTCGGTGTTCCTGTCATTCGATTGTTGCTCTCTGGTTTCTATTAGTCTACTATTGCTTGCAGCTTCGTATGATGGAGATGAAAGGCAACGTCAAAGTCCAAAGTAAAAGTAAAATGTCAACCAAACGTAAAATTCGTTGTCTATGCCCCTCCCTCTAGAGTCCACTGACCATCTCATCTTGTCTCATATTTTCCGTTTCCACCTGGGGACGGACTCTGAGCTCGACTCACTTGCCAAGTTCAATCTGATCTAATCATCTACAAGTACGGAATACCAGTAAGGTCATATCGCAGATGACGAAAACCCGGGAAACTGCGCAGGGATAATTATGCCGCACTGCACAATACACACAGCAAAGCGCCAGGAAGCGCGAGCAGCGCAAGGTCGCAAGGTGCAGCACCCAAAATTAGAAAACACAATTGTCGATGTGCGCGGCGATTACGACTTTTCGCGTGGCTGGTGTGGCTTGGAGGGAAATAGCTCAATGCGGCTTAGGCAAGCCTTGCTCTTGCACAAAACTGGCGGAAACGGGAAATGGGAATGGGAATGGGAATGGGAATGGGAAAATCAAAACAAAAGAGTGGAGTTGTTTCTATGTTTCTATGTGTCTGTTATGCAGGTACCGGTTTTCTCACGAGACGATACTAGGCAAAAGCCAACCAGCCTTATGAGATCGGGTAGTTGCTGGTACGGATCTCATGATCTCATAGTACCATAATAACAGCTGTATTATCATCCGTTGTTCCATGCCGAATACCTGATAAAGTTGTTGCCCACTGCTCGGAATCGACAATTGAACAAATCGCGGATCCCCCATTTGGGTTTTCTTATTACTAAAGTAAATTAATTCGCAATCGGATCTTCCCGAAAACCCTGCATAAGCCCACTCTAAGTAAAGTTTTCGGATCGGCTGAACCTTGGAACCTTGGAACCAACCCAGCCTCACATCACTCCGACCACAACCTCCGTCTACCCAGCTGAACGAAATCAACAAAACCACCCACCTGATAAGCCCCAACCACCTACCTACCTGTTCCCCCATCGCCAGAAATGTACTCACTGGCTCCCTCCCCCACATCCACCACCATGAGCAGCGCCATGCCCGCCGCAGCCCTCTCGTCCGACGTCTCCGCGCCCTCCATCTTCCGCTACATCCTCGGCTTCCTGCTCATCGGCGTGGCCTGGGGCTTCACGACTCCGTTCATCCGCGCCGCCGCGCGCACGCATCAACCGCCCGCGCACCCCATCCTGCAGTCCCCGGGCGTGGCAAACAGCTTCGTGAAGAGGAAACTGTACGGCGCGTTTTTCGGCGTCGTCGATCTTTTGAGGAACCCGAGATATGCTATTCCGCTGGTGGTTAATTTGACGGGAAGTATTTGGTTCTTCTTGTTGATTGGACAGGCTGGTGAGTGGTTTGCTTATTTGATATGATGTCCTTGTTTTCCCTTCTTGCTTGGGAGAGAAAAGACGGCAGCTGAGGAGGGAGTGGACTAATCAATCAATTATCGACAGAATTGTCCCTAACCGTTCCCATCACAAACTCCCTTGCTTTCCTGTTCACAGTTCTCGGAGAATGGTGGGTAGAGAGGAAGGTGATCAGTCGTGGTGAGTTCCCTACCCATCTTTATAAAACAAACTGAAAGCTGATGAATGCGCGAGATACGTGGATTGGTATGATCCTATCATTATGTGGTATTGCTCTTTGCGTACAAAGCAAGACGGGGTGAATTAGCTCTGGTTGAACCAGATGAAGATGACTTTGGCACTACCCTGGTTGAAACGTGTGGGGTAAATTGTACTTGTGTAGTTTGGGGGTACTTCCGTATCTCAGCTTGACATTGGGGTGGATCTCTGTTCTTGGTTACGTACTACATTCAGCTGAGCTTGGTTCGGACTAAGTCCACATTAGTAAGGGTAGCACTCATCACCACGAATTATTTTCTCCAATCATATCATTTTGATGAACTTCGGTTTATAATTACTATTAGCAGAGCCAGCTCTATGCCCCAACTCTACTCTATCGTCTGTCTCGTACAAGAGGTAAAGAGACGACTGGACCACCAGGGTCAGTCAAATTCCAAAGTGAACGCCAATCCCATGCCAATGCCCTCCCAATTTTTTTTTTGAAGACATAATGAAAAACCGTAACCAATCCCACGCCTGTGCCAGCCATTCATACATTACTGTCGTTTCCTTATGAGACCGTTGCTCATACTCTCATCCATACGTCGTCCTCGACGTCCAACCTGAGTGATTCTGTTAGTACATCCATCTCTTTCTCTGAACTTCACGTTCACCCCTAGTTCACGCCCCCCTGAGATTCTCTCCCATTCCAGGAGTTCATAAGGCTGGAAAAGACGGAAGCTTCTCAACGTCTAGCCCTAAGCCATCTCTGCACATGCCGGAGGCTTGGGTCCTCTTGCAACCACCGACCCATGCCATAATCCGAATTTCTTAAATCCGAGTAGATAGCTTCGTCTGTGATTGCTACCAATTCCTAGTAAACCGTTCATGTCAGCCGTTGTCTTTAGAGGCCGCCCACTCACAAACGAGAGTAACTGAAACACCTAACAAAACCACGGCAAGAACCCTTGCACGTGGGGAAAACACGGGAGAGAAGTGGAGAATACTTACAGCTCGCAACTGCACATCGCACGCATTCAACTGTTCCGCGTGTCCCGTGTGTGGTCTCTCACCCTGCAAAACCTGGTCTCGGTAACTGATCCAACGTTGGGCAGCGGCCTGTCGGAGGTAAATTTTCTGGGCTTCGTGACGGCGGGAAAAAGCATCGAGGTGGACTCTAGTTCGTGTTAGCCGAGTCCCACGGTAATACTTCCAACCGCTCGGCTCTTCTCGAGCGTTATGAACCGAGTCGTGGAAAAACGTACTGTTGCAATTCCGCCTTAGCTTGCTCTTCCGCTCCACCTCTCACACGTGGGACGCGAGTTTCGGCAGCACAGTTCAGAATGTGTTGCCCGTCAAGTGAGCATTGCCGGAGCGCCGCCCAACCCTCGGTGTAGTAATCATCGAGATTAGAAGGTTCAGTCGGGGCGGCAGCGATGTAGTATTGGAGAGTGCGGAAATCGGAAAGAAGGTCTGCTACCCGAGCAGTTCGTTGGTCGTTTACTGGGCGTTGCATTAGTGAATGATGGGGTCAATGGGGTGCAATTGTGTGCCAATTGGAAGCTGAGGAGGAATATATTTTCCGAGACAATCATATTGTGTAGTGCGAAATAACGGTGACTTACATCCGTCCGACATAGTGTATGAGTTTGAAGAGAGAACCGGTGGAGATGCTTTGGTAGCTTGACCTGAGATGAATAGAAACGAAACGCGAGAGACTTGCTAAATGGAATCAAGTGGAGACAATGAAGCAAATGAAAGAGAGACTGTGCCGTTGATGTCTTGGAATAGTTGCCATCTCGGCCGTTTATATGAAGCTTTTCAAGATCGATCATGGTTGACGTTGTTGACATTGGAACATCTCGATGATTCAGTCTAGGAGCTCAAAGTGGCTGGCTAACGGGAGGAGCTCTCAGCCAGACAAGCCAATTCTCTGACTTCATTGGAAAATGGAGAATATTAGATGCCATTCGAGGTTACTCTCACGGTATGGAAAGCCATTTGTGTGCCCCACAGGCAATCCGGGAATTTTTCTGATATGGGTGTGCGAGCTCAAAGCTAGTTGGGAAACCCTACCTAGCTGTAGGATGTGTAGTATTGTAAGAGAGCATATGCATGGCGGCAATGGGTGATGCGGGCGGACATCAATCCAGATAGGCATGGGCTGGGATGCGTTGTGGGTTATGGGTTCAGATGAATCTTAGGGTGGGTTCAGATGGACGAGTTTGGATGTGGTACTAGGCAGTTAGTCGGGGATGGGATTGCTGGGTTGCTGGATTGCTGGATTGCTGCTGGTGTGTTGGTAGTCGCTAGTCACTAGCTGCTAATTGCGTGGGTAAGGTTGGCAAGGTGCATACAGACCAGGTGAATACTAGAGATGACAGTGTAATGAGCAGGTAGTGGACAGCGCAACCTCGCGCTCCTCGGTCGGTTGGCGGTAGAGCCGCTTCCTGGTTCCTCATCGCGTGGTCAACAGGCATGGTCGGCTTACACACCCAGTTCAGCATTCATATTAACCGACCCGTCGATCTAAGTCCACCACTCACTGCCCGCCAAAAACGCCAAAAACGCCAATGTAAGAATCCCATGTACAATCAGTGCTCAAAAGTTGACATTGCCCCCTGCGTTCTGGCACAGGCGGAACCAATAGCAGCTGCTGAATCTTGTCCACGACAGTGCAGGAGCTGAAGAAATGGTGGCATCTCACAAGCGGTGACTGCGCCTTTACCCTCCCTATGCTCTTGTTTTTACCGTATACGTCGGCCAAGCCCACAGGAGACATAATTTGGGATATCTTTTTGAACATAGCGGTCATCTAGCTTCCCAATGCATCTAGGTATTCCCAAATATACCCCATCGGCCCCCATCGAATTACTACTCTTGGTTCAATAATTCCCACTCCCTGTCTTATATTGGTTTGACATGTCTGCGTGTAGGGCTGCGGACTCAGTATGTCAATTGGCTTGGTCTGTTTACTCGTCCGTACCTGCGCACGCATGCACTCACACCTGCACCCTCCACCCTCCACCAATGCCACCCATCTACACTCCTGCATTCACCCATCTAGATATCCATTATATCATCATTACTGTGATCTGATTCAAGTGTGTTTTCAGTCAAGCCACAATACGGCTATGTTTCGTTCTTTTTTACCTCAAAAGCAATGCTACATTGAGGCTAAATGGACATGCAGTGTAATCATACTTCGGACATAGAGTGATGACACAAAGATGAGAAGAGCGTAGCTGCCTTCTCGCTTATCCCTCCTCGGCATCTAGTACAAGGTCTTATCACACATTAAGATTTCATCAGGAGCTGCCCATGGCGAATAGATACGCCGGTGTTGCCGAAAACGCTATTTGTGATTGTCTCTTCTGAAAATCTTGCCCATTTTTGTAATCATGATCGACCACTAGTCCTTCTCTGCAATTGCTTGCAACCTCTCATCGATCTCATCTTCTGTCAAAGCCCTAAACCCCGGGTCTGTTCCCTCCTTGCCGTCCTTTCTTGGGCCCCCAACAATGCCAATCTCCAGTTCGCCTTTCTTGAAGTCGACGCTGAGGACTGTGCTCAGAGTTGTGATGCCTAGTTCCACTACCTCCTCCCAGCTTCCTTCCGCACAATCCTTGTTCTTGAGCTTTTTCTCCAAATGATTGAATGCCTCTTGCTGTTTCGGACCCGACGCTGTTGCTTTGTAACCAGTGTAGTAACCTGCCGGGTCACATTTGTACAATTGGGGACCAAATTCAGAATCTAACGATATCAACGTGGTTGCAACACCATACGGTCTCATGTATGCCTAACCAAATCCCGAGTCAGCAAGATGTGCACAGTACCAATGCCAGATTGACTGGGCAATCGGATTAGGTAAGCTTACTCTTTGGGTATAGACCTGGCTGATATTGGCGATCCTCTTTGCCAGGGCATCACAAGGCATCTCGTATCCAAACTTATATCTGAACTCGGCGGCTTCACCAATAGCTCTTTGAACGGAGGCTCTTGCATCGGCAATGGAACCTGTCATGACGCATCCTACGGATGGCGACAATTGAAAAATGTGGGAAACGGATGACGGATCGATGAGCTTATCCTATATGAACCATCAATATATTAATTTGACCTTAAATAGAATCTGGGAGAGAGCGTCATACGGGAACCTTCTTTTGAGACAACACGACAGCGCAATCCTTTCCTCGGATGCCTACCGACATGATATTCGCGGCAGTGATAGCTTTGAATGCATATTCTATCCTCGTATGAACGCAGTTAGTATATAACCCGGTGCATGTGGTGTTGGATGGGAGTATCGATAGATCGTCAAGCTGAAGATCCTACGAATCCCATGGCTTTAGTTGATCTAAATGGGTATTTGCGTACCGACTTGGTATAGTCTTCCTTGATCAGAGAAGATCGTGATATGTCTATCGTAGCCTGCGCCGCCTGTTCAGAAGCTATGTTAGCTAGAGCTCTTTTCAAGCTTGTCGAGGTTGGCGCGAGGATGGACATACCCGACATCTTGAATTCGACAGCGAAAGGGTGTTTTTGGTATCTGCGAAGGAGGGCGGGGTGGTATCTCGAGAGCGACGTGACAGTCTCGAAGGCAACAGGTATCGTAGGTTTGGATGGAGGATGTTGATGTCGTTGAGTTCTTGCAGTTCAGACGTTCATGTACGGGTACCTTAGACCATTACACGCGGAGCTTGAAGCCTGGAACAACTAAAACGTAGAGGTAAGGTTGCCTCGTTGCTCTAGATTAAAGTAGCTTAGCGCCGGGACTAAAAGCGGCGGTTATCTTATCAATGAAAAAAGTCAAATGTCGAAGGTCAAGATTTCTATCGTGTTTCAATTGAGGTTGTTTTTGCTTGTTTTCTTTGGAATTGTCTACCAAGGCAGACCTTGCGACGTGTAAATCTCACTTCGTGCATCTGCAAGCTGCAGATTCTCAATATTTGCGAGCCTCTCACCATGACAGCCTCATCCCCCGCGAGTGGAGGTGCGCCACGAATCCCCTCATGGAAACGATTAGGCTTAAAATTGAAGTCGGCCCAAGATTCCCCAGATCAAATTCCTCAGCTTCCCTCCATTGAATCACCAAAAGCTACTGAAACACCAGATAAGAAAAGGCAGAGAGAACCCGAGCACGACCTATCCGTTAAGAAGCCGCGAAACTCAGATTCACTTCCTCCTGCAGAACCACGACCATCCATTATCGGCACAACGACACCTAGACTTTCACGAAAAAAATCAGTCACATTCACTCCAGAGACTAAATCACAGGACGGTGATAGCATAAAGCAATTATTTCTAGGCTGGGTTGCTGAACAGAAAGCGCAAGACGAATTCTACGCAAGCGTGACGAATCAAGCATTTGACACTCCGCTACCACCCAAAGTTGAAGAGCAATTCGATACTACACTTCCTGAAAGCGAGCGAAGAGTAAAGAGAGTCAAAAAGGCAAAGGCAGAACCAAATACCCAGAATGTTGGTGATGCGAAGCAGTCAAAGTCCAAGAAATCGGCAAAGAAGTCAAAAGTAACGAAACCTAACACCTCTCGTCCATTTCTTGCATACTTGAGGCACTATCACGAATCGCGCGATACGTGGAAATTCAACAAGAATCACCAAAATCACCTGCTGAAACACGCCTTTGATGTCAGCGTTATCCCATCTGATCACGCCCATCTACTTTACGAATACATTCGAAGTCTACAAGGTGGTGTAAGAACCAGACTTCGAGACGCTGCTCTAGCAATAAAGGTCAAAGATCAAGAAGACGGCGTTGAAGGATTTCCGGCAAATATGTCAGATAGAAACAAAAGACAGAGAGAATACGACGTGGCTATGGGTGAGTATGTTGCGACCATGACGGCCGCGGGTGCCTCATCCCATCTTGGGTATGAAGAAGGAGTACTCATGGGTTTATCGGACTCTGCAATGAGTGGAAGAGCAGCTAAACGAATGAGATCGGAGCAAATACTTGCAGAATTAGGGTCGTCGTCTTCTGATGATACAGCAGAAACACAAACCACGGAGACTGAATCTGTGGCCACAGATGGCGAGAAACGACTGCGGTTAAATGATGGCACTGCCCAAAAAGTTGGCCGGAGACGAAAACAACGAACACTTGCCGATGTTGACGACTCAAGCTCCTCTTCTGACTCAAGTAGTGACTCGGATGACAGCAGCTCGGAGGACGAATCATCAACACCTGGAGGTGCTTCCGGCAATTCTACCTCCAGTTCATCGAGTAGCTCCTCAGATTCAGATAGCGACGACGAAGAATCGCCTAGTGATGATTCAACAAGTAGCAGTGAAAGCGACGATACTGATGGGATTGCATAGTGAGGAAGTCTAGAACAGGGGACATAGGGGGTTGATTACCGCATGTATGTATTTTAGCATTCTAGCGACAAAAACATAAGGGAGTACTCCGGTACAACAGTGCAAGCAAGATGTTGTGACTTCGACTAGACTTATTTCTTGTGCTGTATCACGATGATGGGATTTGATACTCGTCTCAATTTTCTGCTTGGATGCCAGCCGTTTCCGCTGATGGTAGCAAGGTTACAATGTGGCTCTGGAGGACTGCCTGCCTGGGCTCCTTCGAGTTACAGAGAACTCGTTGGAGAAACACTCATAAACAAAGGCTATGGACCAAGTCGGGATCTGTGAATATTAGACCAATGATCACTTTTTCCATGCGAGATTTTTCTTATCAAAAACACCGCTTCATGCGCCTCATATGCAAGCACATCTAATTATGTGCGCGTGACAGCCTTAGAAGCTTCTAACGTTAGTTCAACCCTCCACTTCCTCCACTCGCTCCAGTGCTCGACATCCACTTTTCGTTGCCAACCAATCAAGGACCTTGAATGTATCAACTTCGAAGAATCCCATTGACCAAGCTACCAAGGTAGATATGCACGACGCCATCATTAGCTTCCATTTCATCCTGCGATGTACTGGTAAAGTTGTGAGATATATAAACAGTTGCTTTTCACCGCCCATCCAACGATATAATCCTGCATGAACCTGGTGAAGGCTGCGCGATACAGTATCCACGGAGTACTGCAACCGTACGAAGTACTGTGCTGTGTGCTGAGCTACGAACAGGAAGCTTGGATCAACACAATTGGAAGGAACGGAAACAGCTTGTTTAGGCAGGTAGCCGTGGCCGTGCTCACTTTTTTCTGTACACCTTTACCACTCACCACTCCCAACCCCTCATTCTACGAATTGTCCAAGGAAAATCTTTATCTCTTGCCAACACCATAATAATAATACGGGAATCCCTCCCCCGAAGTGTGCGGATTGTTTTAATCTTTTACGCGGGTGTACGAGGTTACCGTTGTTTGGGATTCAACGGCGAGGAGGATTCTAGGCACTGCTCTGTCTTCACAATGACGAGAGTTATTGTTTACAGCGCCGCTCTTGTGGCGTTTATCGCTGGTAAGGCATTTGCGCTTCTTCCTCTGCGACAGAGAATGATAAGACGGATTAATTGCTAACCATGGCCGTCGTCACTCACAGCAACGGCAATGACGTTCACCTCGATTTTCATTCCAGACTGGATAACGTGGGACGTCGCAACACCGGGCGGAGGCCATGTCACCAAGACGATTGGGCTTCACCGCAGCTACAACTCGCTGACGAATCGATACTCGCATTTCCCCCAAGACGAGGATTGTCGAGGCCCAGATAGAGGATTCTGTTCGATGTGGAGATCTGTAGGCTTCTTGATGTCGTTCGCGGCGGTTTTGGAGTTGGTTACACTGGTGGCTTATGTTGTGATCATACTGGGAGGAAAGCAAAAGAGGGAGACTGGATGGAAGGTCCTTTGCTTCATTTTGGTATTGGTTGGAGCGGTGCAGGCAGCGAGCATGAGTATTGTGGTATGTTGTATTGAGGGAGTGGATGTCGATGGGCAATGGCTAATGACTGGAAATTAGGCATACCTCTACGACAACGACGAACAGTTCTTCCCTGGTTGGAAGCTGGATAAGGGATGGATTCTTTGCACCGTTAGTTGGTGTATTGCTATTTTATCAGCTGCGTTCATCTCGATTTCTGCATACGCCTTCCCTCCGGAAGCTGGCTACGAACTCATACCCAGTGAACGATATGGAGGTATCTCCGGATAACTTATTACGACTTGTCTACGAATCTAACATCTTAAATGTTCTCCATCGGCTTTTATATATCCAAGCAACATAGTGTGGTTCTTTGGAACGGTGATATGGGCGGGAATGGGTTTTTTTCTGCACGATTATGATGACGATGATATCTTGGGCTGGAGCATTTGGAGTGGCTGTATGAATGAATCTATGCGTATATGATTGATGGATTTCTAATGTAATGCATGCATGCATGCTCCAAGTTAGGGGAGTTGGAATGTTCAAACCACTTTTACTTCAAGTTCTCGGTCACAATTATTCTTGAATGTTTGGGGACATTACAGCTCGATCAATTTTCTCACTGCTTCATCGTGTGAGCCATTACATCACTTGCATGCCATCGGTGGACTGACGGCAGCTAGTGCTCAATCTAGTCAGAGTTAATCTTGAACTCTAACTGCTCGGCTTCCGGATCAGCTTCCGCCCTTTTGTCTACTCAATACGAAACCCTTTACAAACTCTTACTTGATACTAACATCACTATGGACATGATTATTGACATGATCCCGCAAAGCAAACTGCTCGGTCTGCCGTGTCTCCCTCTTCTCAACAACCAAGTCATGCACGTCACCAAATCGCGTCGTAAAATTTAGCCTCCGCGTTCAGCCCTTTCCTATACGTATACATGCTGTGGCGCTTTCTTTCCCCTTTCATCCCCTCTCACGCTACACAACATGTCAAATAGCGCAACCAAACTTATCCCTCCTTTTGAAGAAATAACCCAACGTCAGCGCTATGCCGAATCTCCCTTCAACATAGCCAGCCACCATCTTCGTTCTAGATACACGATCCCTAGCGTATGTCGTACAAACGGACAGCTACCTGCAAACCGAGAAGCCGCGGGCCGAGGCAATGGTGAAACATCATGTATGTAGGCAAAAGAGGCGAGAGCGAGATGCATGGCGAAGACAGCAGAGCCACCTGAAACTAGCAGGCAAGAGGGCGACTTGTGGAAAATTAGGAAGCGAGAGTTCAGCTCATCACTATGAATGGTGTGCATCGTGCTAAAAAGGAAACGAGGAGACCATTGAGTATCGTCAAATGCTCTCTCTTCATTGCTTGAAGCTAAGACCTGGTATTCATAACACATCACATCAACGCCCAGAATGCCTGCCCCCGTGTCTGCCATTCATTTCAGTCCGTACCATTCCATACCATACCATACCAAACCATATGATATTGACTTTATCAAAATACAAATACGCCCTTGCCTCCGCCACTCCACCAAGCACAGATCTATTTCTCCCTTCCACTGTCCCTCCCGCTCTCTTTGTCCCTATCCCCGTCCCTCTCCGGCCTCCTCTCCCTCCTCTCCTTTTCCTTCCCCTTACTCTTCCTCCTCACCCCCACATAAACATCATTGAAATTCATCACCACCCCCAAGAACCTCATATCCGTATCCGGCTGATACGCCAAATCGCCCAACAGCAGCGAGATACGCGTCTTGAATACCTGTCCTAGCGACTGCAGCCGTTCTGCCAGTAGAGGGAACTCTTCTTCTTCCGATTGCAAGCTGGAGAGATTGAGATTCAGCATATTCGGATTCGGAGTGGGCGCAGCCGAGTCGGGGAAATCGTCGAGGCGGGTGGCGGGTCGGGAGGTCGAGGTTGGGCGGGAGGATATCGAGGTGGATGGGTTTTGACGACGGGAGTATTCCGTTACGGAGTAGGAGTAGAGTCCATCGACAGCATCACGGTAGGATAGCATGAGGCGTAGGATTTCGCCGAGTTGGATCATGAAAGTGTTCTCGGCGTCTGCATCTACTGAATGTCTTTTCTTCGCGCCTAGCAATCCTTTATGTGTGATAGCGTTAAGATATTTAGTGTGCGCTCTGATAAGATCATCGAGCGTGCAGCCATCTTTGTGGATGGCGGCTTGCAGTTCATCCCATGAAGACTCAATGACTTCGAAAAGGATGTAGTACTGGAGTTGTGCGATAAAATGTATCATCTCTGCAAGAACACCGCGGGTTTGTTTCCAGGCCTGATGAAATGCTGGGTCAGTGGAGCCTTGGAGGACTCCTCGTGCACCGGTCATACATTTGCGCCAGGTAGTGGAGAGAGCGAATTCTACACGCTTTATGCGCCAGAGGAAATTGAAGACCTTAAGGTATTGACGATTGCCCCACTCGGTTACGACAACATCGACAGGAGCGTCAATTTTATACTCGAGAGTGAAGCAGTCCCAGCCAATGTCGCCGTGCGAGAGCTGCAGCATGCGAGCATCGAGACGTCGAAGAACTTCGGGAGAGTCATACTGCGCGTTGGAGCCACGGATGGCGTGCTCTAGTTGGGCAGTGAGTGTATGTCGATATTGCGCACCAGCTGGGCGATCCAGATTTGAGGAAAGAGACTCCATGAGTAATGCGATAAAATCTCCTTGTCCGAGGAGGATGTAGTTCTTGAGAGCTTTAAGATGCTCAAATAGATGGAATTTCTCCGCCATTAGGTGGATGAGTCGGGCCATTGTTGTTTTGTAAGCTTCGTCAATCCATGTTTCTAACGTCGCAGTGTCCCCGTAACGCAGCTCTTTAGATGCATCTTTCGAGTACGCCTCAACCCATTGAGAATCCCCACACCCATAGCGAATGAAATTCAAAGATTTTCCAATGAGGAAGACCTTTTGAGCAAAATCTTGAGTGATGATACTTGGTACCATATCTTCATTGAGCTTATATTTGTCTTCCCAGACACTGCTCGCACCACCCCTGTTCCTGCCATCCTGGTTTTCCTGGACGGCATTGGGATCTTGCTCAGACACAAAGAATTCGTGATATGGGTCCGACAACTCTCCGTCGTAGATCCAATGCCGAAGCATATCATAGAAAGGCCGAGTGACATGCACTAGTAAACGCTCCGCAAACGCCCCGACCATTGGGTCTCCATGTGAAGATGAGAATCCATGAATCAGCGTGATGAGCTGACCGCCCTTTTTACTTTTCGATTCCTCACTTATCAAACTCATCAAGCGAAGACCCATTGTAGCTTCACGTGTCCAAACTACACATCTTTTTAATGTCACGCCTGCCTTACCAATCCCCCCTCTAGGTTCTCGCTCGTCCAGCGACGAAAGAGCTCGGCGGATTTGACTTTCGAGCGTCGCAACCAGACCAAGATATGATCTAAGCTCCCTAGCTATCGCAGCTCGCAAGCTTTGGCCCAGTAAACCCCCCTCACTTGTTTGCACAAAAGAAGACAAGCTCCTGTAAAGCAATGATGGCTCAGCCAATGTGTGCAAGATGGAGATTATTGGTACTGGCAATGTTTCTGGTAGTTTGAGACTCGACTCAGAGTCAAAAGGTAAATTTGACGAAGATAGTCCTTGTAGTGTGAAGGGCAGGTCCCTCAGCAAGGCTGTTTCTGGTGGATCGATTTCGACATAGTTTTCCGCCAGCAAAGCCGTCTTCAAGGCAACTCCTTGTTGCGCCGGAGATGCTTTGGCAAATGCTTGCTCTTCTTCCTTTCGATCTCTTTGGCCACCTTCCCGTTCTGGTAATTTCTTCAGCCCAGCCGGCGCAAACGCATCGTCGAACTCCCGTTCGTCTCGCGATCCATAGCTTTGGGTGTCAAATGTGCCGTCTGTTTGGGGCTGCCGCCGCGAGTCTCTCAGAGGGGCTGCACTGGCTGTATCGTGAGGTTCAACGTCCTTGGTCGCTTTCTGCTTTTTTGCGGGACTCATGAAAGGGCTTGTTAAAGCTGGTGCTTGTGCTTGTGCTTGGTCTTGGTCTTGGTCTCCCAGCTGGTATAGAAAATAGAGTACTGCCCATTTTTGCTGTATAACGGGTATGGAGAGAAGTCTACTGTAAAGATTCGTAAATCGTAAGGCTTCGTTGGGGCTCGGATGTGCTTGAATTAATCGTTTCTTTATTAGGTCGGAAGCTTGATTTACATCCGCAACAACTGCAGGAGTTTTTGAACTACAAGTATGGTCCCCAAGTCAGCAATCCTCCTCCGTAACTTGTATTCTCAAAAGAATTACCTCTTCAAGATTTCTTTCACAAACTCTACGGCAGAAAGTTCTCTCTCCTCTGCAACGGCTGGATCCTCCCCTGGTATCTCAACTTGGAATCGGCGCACTAAGCTATCAATAGCATTGGCGATGCGGGTATTTCGTGTCGACATTTTTGCATTGTTGCGACAATCAAAAACCTTGCGAGCCCGTTCCCATGAAAGAAAACAAGACGGTCGTTAGAAATCCATGAAAATTGAGCGAGCGGACGCGTTATGAAGACAACCATACGCGATAATTATTTACTCTCTCCGGATTTGAGGGGACTCAGTCGTTATCACTAGGTTAACCTTATCCTAGACCTCCAGACTTTAAAAATAAGGCGATAAGGCACGGAGACACACTACACCCAACGTCACGAACAACTTCAACACGAATCGACCTTCTTTCAACCATCCATTATATCATCATATATAAGGATTTTATCCTCAAAATTATATCGCTGGGTTCCTCTTAGATTGCTGTTTTCATGGGCTATTGCATTATAAGGCTTGTCGCGCTGTGAAAGCGCGCTCGAGCGACCCTGTTTCCACCATGCCCGACATCGATCCTGCGGCTTTGAGTCGTCCTTCCGTGACAACAAAAAGCCCTACTCCTATCTTACCCTCGAAAGCACTCAGCGCGACGACTCCTGTTCAAAAATCATCAAAATCCAATCATGTTCCCCCACGCATCGACCTCGAGCCGTTGTATACGGCCCTCAAATCTGCCATTGGCGAGAATTGGGGGACCTATAAAGAGTCAATCAGTCTCTTTGTTATGGGTATGTGTTGAAAGCCATTGTTGTGTTGACGAGGCGATTATGACGGTCTTCTTTGCGCATTTGCTAATTCTTTGTCTGATAACAGGGCAAATGAATCAAACCGAACTTTCACATAGGATTGACCACTTTCTTTTGACGCCTTCTGGTGAAATCGAGCACCTTCACAATCAACTCATATCTGCTATTTATGCGAACACAACACGAGAAATGCCTGATACAGGCGTGGCGAGCTGGGTCAGTGCAAATGATAAGCCCACAACAGGAGCCGGAAGTAAGCCAGTCAGTGGAGATGCTGCGGAACAAAGACTCAAGACGGAGGTGATGCAATTGCCAAGTCGAGATCGAAGAAGACTGAAAGATCTTACGCAAAACGACGTGAGTCCACCGAGGAATCAGATTCTACTGGCGATTGCTAATCTGTTCATAGTTCGATCCCTTTGATGTCTTTGCGACTATGCTTGGCGAGCATCGAAAGCCACGTATTACTCGACAGCCGGAAGCTATTCCTGCTAGTGCTGGGGGCTTGAACAAAACGAGTGAGTATTCTCTGGATGAAAATCGGACGGTATCCTGTGCTTACACATCCTCAAAGATTGGGATCTGGAGATTCGGAAACGGTACACTCTACCTTTGGCTTCAGAATCCGGTGAATTTCCCGACACGACAACAATTGAATCACGGATGTTGCCAATTTGCTACGAAACTGGCTTGGTCTCCGGTCATGTGCAAGATGCTGCTCAGTTCATGTCTGTAGCCACAGAGACCTTTATCAAAGAAGTGCTTTCGCATATCTTCAGCAAGACGAGGAGTAATGGACCTGGCGCATTAGGAAGTGCCGGCACGGGAGGTGGTTCTGCATGGGTTCAGACGCACAAATATCGAAAACAACTTGAGAGGGAAGAAGAATCGTGGATGCGAAGTGAGGTCTTAAGAGATAAGAATGGCCTATTACCCACCGAGGCTAGGGCTGCAAGCGAGCGCGGGCCTCTGGGTATGGCTGATGTGCGAACGGCCTTAGAGATCAGTGATTGTGGCCTAGGACAAATGCCAGTTGTCGTGCAACAAATAATGTTTGGTTATCGCGAAGGTGAATTGGAGGACTGGAATGAATACTCCAGACTCGGACCTCAAGGAAGAATTCTTACGGAAGACGAAGATGGCGACATCGAAATGGGTGGTATCAGTATTAATGGTTTGACTAACGGGATAAAGACGCATGCGGTTGACGAGGTAATGACTGATGTTGATGAATGGGGTTGGGAGGGTAGTGAGTATCAAGATAGAGTTGGGTTGGATAGCGTACTGGATTCCTGCCTAGCTATCGGTGCATGAGGTGAGAAGAGCATATTCTTATTCGGATACGGGATCGATCTTATACTAGGGCATTGCAGGTGTTCCATGACCCTTTGGAGCTCTTTCGCGGTTTAGCATCGGCGCAACGGTTGGGGTGTATTTATGTATCAGAACATTGTATAAAGCCATCATAAAAGGGAGGTATATTGGTGAAGGGCGCCTTGGGTATGGACTTGGGATTCTGTACAGGACGATACCCTTATAGCTGATTTAGGCTAGTCATAGCATTGAATGAGGAAGTACTCAACTTGAAACGGTCCTGCACTCATCTTAACTTGGAATTGAGCTCGATGCTTGTATTTGACCACTTTCTTGGATTACAGGAGTTGCCTCGTGTTGAATCAAAGCTCTCTACGCAACCCAGCTAGCCCCTGTCCCTTCCACCCCACAATTCTGCCCCTCAGCCTTGTTTCGGCCTGCTCCCCTCCAAGATTGTCTAGATTCCACCTTGACGTGTTCAAGACCTCGCAAATATTCTCTTTGACCCAGAGATACTTTTTCTCACTTCACCCTTCCAGTCAACATATCCAGTCTTCATAATCTGCCGTCCAAAATGTCTATCGTCATCGACAAGATCATTGCACCCTCCCCAAACACTGAACGCGGTCGTCCTACACAACTGAGCTGCGATCCCAAAGGAGAGCGTATTGCGTATGCTGTGCGTATTTGACTATCGAAAGAGTTTTTATGCGCTGATGATGTACATAGTCTGGCAAATCTGTTTTTGTCCGCAACATTGATAATCCATCACTAAGCAAACAATACGTCTCCCACACGACCCAAACTACCGTTGCACGATTCTCTCCCTCTGGCTACTATGTTGCAAGTGGAGATGTATCAGGGTCTGTAAAAGTCTGGGATTCAATAGAAGGAGTTAATACAAAAGGAGAATACAACATCATATCTGGAAGAATCAACGATATCGCCTGGGATGGAGACTCGCAGCGCATCATTGCGGTCGGTGATGGGCGAGAACGTTACGGTCACTGTATAACTGCGGATACAGGAAACTCTGTTGGAGAGATCATTGGGCATTCTGGAATTATAAATACTGTTTCTATTCGCCAACAGCGACCTCTCCGTGCTGCTACTGGTAGCGACGATAGCACTTTAGTCTATTACCATGGAGCTCCCTTCAAGTTTAACAGCAAGCTGCAGGGCCTGCACAAGGGGTACATCTATGGAGTAGCATTCTCGCCGGATGGTAATCACCTTGTTAGTGTGGGCTCAGACAAAAAGATACAATTGTATGATGGGAAGACTGGTCTTACGGCTGCGGCTGCAAACTTTGGGGAAGGAGAACATAAGGGTACCGTTTTCGGTGTTTCGTGGTCTAAAGATTCGAGGAGGATTGTCACGGCGAGCGCGGATCAGACGGTCAAGCTGTGGGATATTGAAGCTGGAAAGGCTATTCAAACATGGCGGTTTGGGGAAGAAGGGAATGTTAGCATCCCTGACCATCAGGTCGGCGTGACTTGGCCTGCTCGCAACGATGGAATGGTCATTAGTCTTAGTTTGTCTGGGGATCTGAACTATTTGGCTGAAGGAACTGAGAAGCCCACTAAGGTTGTCCAAGGTCATGGGAAAGCTATTACTGCGATTGGCTCAAGCCAGACTGAGAAAGGACAAACACTGTGGACGGGCAGTTTCGATGGTAGAGTTTGCTCTTGGGATATTGGTACTGGTGTTGGATCTACTACTGAAGGATCATCGCATACAAACCAGGTCTCAAGCTGGGCAAGCTCGGGCGATAAATCTTACAGTGTTGGCTGGGACGACACTTTAAGAACTGTCGACGTCCCAGGAAATACGTTTCTTGGAGAGGCTGCGAAACTGAACGGACAGCCTAAGGGGATAGCATCCAGTGGAGATAAGCTATACATTGCCACTTCTAATGGTATTGATATTTTCTCCAAAAATAGTCTTGTTGATACAGTGGCTACCAAGGATTTCACACCAACCTCCATTGCAGCTTACGGATCAACCGTAGCCGTCGGAGACGATGCCAATGCAATCCATATATATACTGCGGATGGAAACAAACTATCCCCAAAAACGAAACTTACGAATTCTTCGGCACAAGTTACCGCTCTGGAATTTTCGCCTAAAGGAGATCTCCTCGCTGCAGGCAATTCGTCAGGAAAGATTTATGTTTATGATACAAGCAGCTGGCAAGTCAAAACAGACAGGTGGGGCGGTCATACTGCCCGGATAACCAGTATTGGTAAGTTGAACTACCCGATCACATTATCACTTGCTAACGTTTTCGTCCGTAGACTGGAACGAAGCGGGAACTCATGCCGTAAGTGGTGGGCTGGACACCAACGTCTTTGTGTGGAGTCTTGCATCACCAGGAAAGAGAGTGAAAGCCCCAAACGCCCACAAGGATGGCGTTGCTGGTGTTTGCTGGATTGACGGCGGAAAGAAGGTCGCTTCCGTGGGCGGTGATGCAGCTGTTAAGTTCTGGGCTGTCAGTGGGCTGGCATAGAGACTGGATACGAGAAAAGCAGAAGAGGAATTGGACGGAAGTTGTGCAATAGAACACTATGCGCTCCGTTGACGAATGATGAGACCGAGATATCAAAAAGCCATGCAATTTTGAGCGTGCGGCGAAAACATAGATTCTAGAGCAGGACCAAACAAACTTTCAAATGCTGTATATCTGTCATATCTATATCTCAAGTAACACCGTCTTCATGGTAATGCAACACACGCCGTAGGATGTTGTATAACGATTCGTGCCCATGTGCTCTACATGCAGCGTCCGTTTCACGTTGCCAACAAGCATTGTGTGGATGCACAGAGGGAAAGCTTAACGATATCTGAAATGCGAGACGCAGATTGGAGGCCTGCGCTATTTCAAGTGTCTGATATAGCGCCGAATCCCTTGTTGATCGGCCTTTGGAAGTGTGGAGGCCTCAACTCGGTTTGCACGACTTCTGGGGTGGTGGGAGTAAGGGTTTAATTGAATCACAGGACAAGAGTCGTATTGCTGATGGCTTGCACCAAAGTGCATCATTTGGAATGCGCAACTCGGAGATGAAGGCACGATTGCTGCCAACATGTATAGGTTATAAGGGCACCTAGGTTGAGATAGTTGTTGATGTGTGGATGGCGACGATAGCCGGATTGAAAAGCGCATGAAACATACCACGTGGGCAATAATATCCACATCCAGAGACATGCCTACAATGCCATTCCATCTTTTCCATATGCTCTTTGCACACCATAAACCGATTGTCGGTAGTACGGTACACGGTGTAACTTGCTAAATGACCATCTGCAGGAAGCACATAGGGTGTCGATCGCACCCGAAACCTGATTTCTGGTGTCCGAAAGATCTGTTGTAGACGTGTATGTACTGGCACGCGAGGTCATTAATCACTGCTATTTGGGTGATTTTATGATAGATTTAATGATAGATTTAATGATAGATTTAATGATAGAAGGACTATTAATAGCGGCGCTTTCGGAATAGATATGCGAGTTACTGTGACAAAGACGCGGAAGTGCAGAACCTTATGCTGAAATCCTGGGGAAAGCTTCATTAGTGCCGAATTGCGACCGCGCCCCATCCAACAAGCGCTTCCAACTCACTTAAAAAATGCATCGCAACAAAACACTCGAGCTATGAAACGGGAAAGTTAAAGTCACAATGAGTTCCTCTCCGTCGGGCTCGGAGGCTGCCGCATCGCCTTCAGGTAGAGACAGAGAGAGGAGGTTTTCCAAGTATGGCAAACGAGGGGTATGTTCTTGCATTCGTTCACTTTTCCTCACACGATCTGCAGCTTGAGGAGGCCAAAGCTGATTTGTTTGAATCCGCAACAGAAGCTCAGAAATGGGACGTTCATCATTCCAAACACCGGGGAGAGAGTTCGCAGACAGATCACACTGCGAGGTCCGTCGATGTTTGATGGACCTGCGCGATCATTTGCGCCCGATGAAGATCTTGGACCGCGGATTACGGAAGAGGAAACAGGCAGATTTCGGAGAACATGGACCAGTTGCGTCGAATCTTCAAAGGCCTTTGCGAATTGGATCAAGACGCCTACCGGTAAAGGAATATTGAAATGCTCATTGGCGTATACACTTGGCAGTCTGGCGACCTTCTCACCGTGGCTTGCGAATTTTCTAGGACATCAAGATGGAAAACATATGGTTGCGACAATTACGGTTTACTTTCACCCCGCGCGATCGTCGGGATCAATGATTGAGGCGGCGATATTAGGTATCTCAGCATTTCTATATGCGGTCTTCATTTCGGTGTCGAGCATGGCAGTTTCGGTATACTGCGAGACACAGTTGGGGTTGATAGAGCTTGGCCATGCTTTGATCTTGATCGTGTTCTGTGGTGGAGGGCTCGGTTTAATTGGATGGTTCAAACAAAAATACAACGCTCCACTTGTCAGTGTGGCTTGTAGTTTGGCAAGTTTGGCGATCATTACGGTCCTTACGAAAGAGAATGCCGTCCAGATAGGCGTTTTTGAGGATGATAAAATCGTCCAGGTCATGAAGATGGTCATTATGGGTATTATATCGACATCGATAGTCAGTTTACTGGTATACATGACTCCAAATTCCGCTTAATGGCATCGATCACTAACAAAGTCAAGGCATGGCCAATTTCCGCACGAGCAGAGCTTAGGGAAAGCATGATAAAAACTACCGACTCTTTCGGGGACATGCTCACTATGATCACCCGGGGGTTCCTTAGTGGATCCGAAGTCGATCTTCGTTCTTCCTCTTTCAACGAAGCTCAGAGCCGATATAAATCAGTTGCTGCTCAGCTTGCGAAGAACCTCAAAGAAGCAAAGCTTGAGCATTACGTCCTTGGCACTGAGAAAGAATATGCAATTGAGGCTAAATTAGTCAACTGTATGCAGACGCTTGCGCAATCTATTGGAGGACTTCGAAGTGCTGCATTGACGCAATTCACGCTGCTTAGAGAGAATGCGACAATGGGCGGTGCAACACCTATTGGATCGCACGGATTTCCCAATCAGCACGCATTCAATCAAAGTCGTCCAGTGAGTGGGAAATCCGATCGATTCGCGGTACTGACAGCCATTGAAGAGGCTTCGGAAGAAGGCAGTGATCCGGATACCGCCTCCGAAATACCGAAATTTCTTACCAGACAAGGAACAGAAACTAGTCTATCAAGTATAGTAATGCATACAGTTCGGACTCCATCAGAGATCTTTAGTCGCTTCATTGTGCATCTAGGTCCATCGATGAAGTCTTTGGCATATACCTTGTCACAGATCCTGGAGGAGCTTCCATTCGAAGAGGGCCCCAACTACCGCATCACAATCAACGAACACTTTACGACGAGCCTCACGGAAGCAGTGTAGGTGCCCATTTCTTGAGGCGTCAATGTAACCTGAAGCTGACTTCATACAGGAAACTCTACAGCAATGCTAGAGCCAACGCGCTGCAAGAGCTATACAAATCAAAGGAAATGGACAAAGCTCGCCCAGAGAGCATTGAGGCGGATTTTGAAGAAGTCGCTGCAAGTTGTGGTCATTTTAGTTTCAACCTGCAGGATTTCGCTACCGAGATGCAAAATTATTTGGAAATTTTAGAAGAACTCAAACAGGAAACCGAACGGCCGAAGCGTCGCTCATGGAAATGGGTGCTATTCTGGCGAAATCATAGAGACCAATCGAAAAGAGATGCGTTGAGTGATGACGAGCAAGAGGGCCTCATCTCTCGAGAACTAGGCGGTGAAATGCCGAAGGATATTACTGACATTATGACAAAGAGACTGGGCTACAGAAAGGTAGAGGTTGGTACCAAAATTGATGAGACCAAAGCTGGAAAGTTACGCGCAAAGGTAATGCGTATGCTGCGGTTCTTGGATCGTGACGACAGTATGTCCCTCAATTTTGATTATTCAATGGAATGTCTTATTAACCCTCTCTAGTACGGTTCGCCGTCAAGGTAGGCTTTGGAGCCGCACTTTACGCTCTATTTGCCTTTATACCTGAAACAAGACCGACATATCAGCATTACCGCGGAGAATGGGGATTGTTATCCTATATGTTGGTCTGCAGTATGACAATTGGAGCTTCGAACACAACTGGTTCAGCACGTTTCATTGGCACAGCTATAGGAGCAGTCATCGCTTGCTTCGTCTGGTTTATCTGTGCTGGCAATCCTTATGCACTAGCTTTCTGTGGATGGCTGGTCAGCTTACCTTGTTTCTACATCATTCTTGCTAAAGGGCAGGGACCTTTCGGTCGTTTCATCATGCTCACATACAACCTTTCCTGCTTGTATGCATATAGTTTATCCATAAAGGAAGGTCAAGATGACGATGATGAAGGTGGAGTAAGACCAATTATTACTGATATCGCACTTCATAGAGTCGTGGCTGTTCTTGCTGGTTGCCTTTGGGGTCTCATCATCACGAGAGTTGTATGGCCAATATCTGCAAGAAAGAAGTTTAAGGAAGGTTTGTCGCTTCTCTGGCTACGAATGGGTCTTGTATGGAAACGGGATCCCTTATCTGTGGTAACAGAAGACGGATCTTTCCAAGCGTACCTCAATTTGAAGGAAGAAGCCGAATTCCACAGATACATCGCACTTCTGGATAAGTTTCGAACTTCGGCACAGAGCGAGTTTGAGATTCGTGGTCCTTTCCCAGCAGCCGCTTACGGACGGATAATGGACTCTACAAATAAAATTATGGATGCTTTCCATGCTATGAATGTGGTCATTGAGAAAAATGCGGAGGCCAGCGAGGGAGAAGCCTTGTTGCTGAAGTTCACCGAAGAAGAGAGAGCACAAGTTTGTGCCAGGATAAGCCATTTGTTTCAAGGTTTGTGCAAAATCTGAAGCCCTTACAGCATTTCCCCAGCTAACCCATGGCAGTTATGGCATCCTCAATGAAGCTAGAATACCCCTTACTAGCCGACAATCTCCCCGGTACGGCTAACGCGCGAGACCGGCTTCTCGCAAAGATATTCCAATATCGAAAGAACGTGGCAGCCAGTAATCGCCGAAGCGGCGAAGATACGTCAATGGATGAAGATGCCGACGACGCACTTTCCGAGGGACTAATGATTACGCAGGCGGGGCTTCGTAGAAGATCAAGCTCGGGACTGGTCAAGGTTAAAGATGAGGATTATGAGATTTTGTATGCGTTTATTTTGGTTACGGGACAGTTGTCGGAGGAAATTGAGAAGGTGCAAAGAGAAGTGGAGGCTTTGTTTGGGGTGTTGGATGAGGGCGCTTTGGAATTGAGGTGAGTTGGATGTGGTGGAATTTTGTGATTGTGGGTATGCAAGAGAAAGGACATATCCGGTGATGGTTGGTGAGGTCTCGGATGGTATGTTATAGTTAAAATTGAGATGAGAGATGATGATTGAGGGACGAGACGGTTGACGATATATGGATTATGGGAAAGATCAGATGAGTGTTCCCCTGTACAAGCATGGAGTACGGTTAAAATATCACAGGAGGAGCATGGTGCATGTAGGATCTCAGGTTTGGCTGGGGCTGGTTGGTAAGGATTGGTTGGGCATCATATTATGAGCACAAATGAGTAATGAGATTCTTCTGCTTTGCCTCTCCGATTTGTAGGTTATTCGACAATTAATGTACATAGTATAGGTAATACAGTCTTTGAGAGGATTTGCAGGTACATCTCAACAGTCTAGATTGCTAAAGTGCATAACAGTCATATCATTATCATTTCCATCCTCCTCCTCTATCCCTATCCTATCCCACGTCTATTCACATTCCCATTCCTATTACTATACAGCAAAAGCATCACACTCTAAAATACCACCTCCCTAATCTTCCCCCCCTTCTCCCTAACATCATACTCCACCCATTTTGCCACCCCCCTCCTCCCCCGCGCAACCACACTCCCCGCATTCATAACATGACACCCCTCATACGTCAAGCAAAACGGCGCCGCATCCGTATCACACAGCACCAGCGCGCTCGGCAGCGGATAGAGACTCAGCGCATTAGCATAGTCCCAATGCAGCGGGCGAATCGACAGCGGAAACGGAGACAGGTATCCTTGATCTAAAATCGTCTTGGTAAGACGCCGAGCAGCGTGTGTGTCTGGGTCTATCTCATCTTCTGGGTCTGGTTCTGGGTTCGCTGCAGACATCGTCGTATCGCCTTCTTCATCTTCATCTTCTGTATTCTTCGAGCCAAGCGCAACGGCGGTTCTCCTGAGCCGGCCACTGATGTCGTCTCTGAAACATACAATCTCGCACCCCATCCCGAATAAACTCAATCGGCACGGATTACTCGTCCAAATAGCTTCTCCATCTCCTTTCTTCCCGCCCTCCTTCTCAACATCTGCGTTCGCGGTCGCGAACGCGCGCTTGATGCGGCTGGTGAACATCTCCGGGACGCCTTTCCGCGGCAGTGGCACGGCGGCCCCGGCGGAAAATGAGGACACCCATGCGTCGTTGTCGCCGGGGACGAACACAAATGTCGAGTTGGAGATGAGGGTAGGGAACTCGGAAAGCACGGCTGCGAGAGAGTCGAAGTATTCTTTGTACTCGATGGAGCCGCCGGAGCCGCCGCGGGCGAGGACAGCGTGCGAGACGAACGGGCCGAGGAGGATAAATGATATGGGGACGCAGCCGGGTGGCTCGGAGGCGTAGAGGGAGAGGATTTTCTTCAGGGCACGGAGAGTAAGCGGGGTGTCGAGGTGGAGGGAGCCAAGGATGATGACGCGGCCGCGAGAGGGAAGAGGTGGTTCATCTGGATCGGAGCTTGGGGGTGGTAGAGGCTGGAGGAGCTTTTGCTCGAGTCGTCGCATTTTGCTGCCGAGGGCGCGCTCGCTTCCTACGCCGAGGAAATCAACCCAGCCGAAGCCACCGCCGGCAGTGGTTTCGCCTTCACCGGCTGTGCCCAGCGTGACATGGCGACGCTCGGAGGGCGGGTGGCCGATGAAGAAGCCGATGAATTTACCGGATATGGTACCACCTACGCCACCGTTGCCGCCGAGGATAGAGGAGGAGTTCGTTTCGTCTTCTTCGTAGGTGCCGTCTACTAGGACGATCATTCCTGGTGCGAACCATGCGCCTTCTTTGGGGATGGAATGCGCATGGGTGAGGTCAAGCGCTATGCTGCCTGTTAGGTCGTTGATGGTGAGACTTCCGGTGGGGGAGATGGAGAGGAGTCCCAGAAGCATGTGTGTGCTGTGGTTGCGACCAAGGAGGTTGGCGATAGGGGTTAGTTTATAGGATTGTTGTTGAGTTGCGAGAGAGGATGCAGAGCGTTGGAGAGAAGCTTTGGCGGCTTGAAATGTGGGTGTTTGGAAGGACTCATTTCGGAGGAGTCTTTGGTGAATTACATTGTATCGGTTCTGGAAGAGAAGAGTCTTATGAGACGCGGGTGGAAACAATGATGGCTTGGAAGTATCTCTGTGTTAATATTAGAAGATGTTTTCCAGCGTAACAAAGGATTGCAACACACTTATCAAAATGCTTCTTCGCAACATTATAAACAAGTCTAGGTTGTTCATATGCATCAATAACCTTAAGCCACTTCCGTGGATCCCTCAACCCATCCTCATCCTCCTCATCCTCAACCTCTAGATTCGAAAGACCCAAACTTGACTGACTGTCCTCTCTCGCAACATTACTTGGCCGTAACCCAAGTCTCGTCCTCGTCACTTCGCCATGTTGTGATGACCCTAAGGAAAGACTATTTTGCCGACTCAATTCCCTTCCTGTCACAATCCGGCCTCCACTCATACTTCCTTCCAAATGCTTCAGAATCTCTTTTAATTCCGATCCCTCTCCATCAACGATCACTCCAGCACTCCTGTTCTTCCAGCTTTTCGCTACCTCCTCCAAAACTCGTTCTGCAAGCCCTTCTTCGCGCCATCCTGTCCCACAATGTTTCCCGATAAATGTAGCAAGTACTTGTAACGCCGACGATGTCAACGTCAAACTATGCTTCTTTGTAAAAGTCCTGAACGCCAAAGGTCTTAAAGTCGCAGGAGGCAGGAGAATCGGCAGGATACTTGCCTTCGGTGCGGCGGCTCCGGCAGCATTGAAAGGCTTTATGGGATGTACTGGGGTTGCGAAAGCTGGGGATGAGGAGGGTATTGGGTTCAGATTGTTCGCGGGTGTAGCAGGCGGTCGGAATAGTAGAGCTGCCTTTGGTTTCTCTGTATGATTCGGTCGACTCATATTTCCAGTCAATTTCTGTCTGTCGTTTTCGTTAAACTCATAGAACTTCTTCAATCAATTCGTGCTCATACAATGCATATCACACCCGAAGTCTAGACAGTAAGACGCGTTATTGACGCGTAAAAGTTAAAGTGGTTTTCTGTTGTCGCGTGCAACGGACCCCTGTAAATTCAGCCTTTGGACTCCACCACAGCTCCAAAAGCAAAGGTCTTAGCTTTTAGCTTGTCGCAAAACTTATTTACTTTTCCCTCAGTCACGGTTTCAACAATTGGATTGTTGATTATCGTTCGTTCACTATCCATCGAGAAGGCTTCTTGTTCGGGAATTGGTGTGATTACGAGACTGCGCTTCCATCAATTCAGCATCAATTTTGTCTGTCGGCCTGAACAATCACAGTAATCAGCCCACCTTAACAACCCTCATACAAACAAACAGGCAAACAGCTCTCAATTCCTCTCAATTCCTCTCAGTTCCTCTCAATCCGTCCGAAAAAACCCAAAAATGGCCGATTCTAATCCCGCTCCGGCTTCCACTTCCGCACCCTCTCACCTAAATAACGAAGAGTATCTCTCATCCCGCGTAACTCTCGCCGACTACTGCGCACGCGGAACCGCTTCCTTCGCCCAGAAACACTACGAAGAAGCCGTCGACCACTATGCAAAGGCTGCCGAGCTGCAGGCCGAGATCAATGGCGAAATGGCCATCGAGAATGCCGAGATTCTGTTCCTTTACGGACGAGCTCTCTTCAAAGTAGCTCAAGCGAGCAGCAATGTCCTTGGAGGAAAGGCTAGCTCTGGGGACAAGCCGAAGAAGGCGAAGAAGGAGAAAGCGGTAAAAGAGGAGAATGGGAATGCGGAAAAGGTGATTGAGGAGGCTGTTACGGCGATTGCGAATGGAAGAGGGGAGAACAAGAAGGAAGAGGGTGCGGATGCGAAGAAACCTCTATTTACATTCACTGGGGATGAGAATTTCGAGGATTCTGAAGATGAGGAGGAAGAAGGGGGAGAGGATGATGAGGATGAGGACAATGACGATCTTGCAGCTTCATTCGAGGTTCTTGATCTTGCGCGGCTGTTGTTCACTCGAAGATTGGAGCAACCGGATGAGAGTGAGGGGAAAGGAAAGGAAAAAGAAAAGGAAGCGGATGACTCGCCAATGACTAGACATATCAAGGAGAGACTGGCAGATACACATGATCTACTTGGAGAGATCTCGCTCGAGAATGAAAGGTACACTTAATACACCCAAACCCACCAACGGCCTCATTATATCCTAACAACCTACAGATTCCCCGCAGCCATTGCTGACTTCCGCTCCGCACTCACTCTCAAGAAAACGCTCTTTCCTGAAGAATCCTCCGAAATCAGCGAAGCTCACTTCAAGCTCTCCCTCGCGCTTGAATTCGCCTCCATAACCCACACGTCGGAAGACGCCGAGGGAGAAAACGACCCCTCAGCAGGAGCCGACGCCCAAATCAACCAACCCATGCGCGACGAAGCCGTCAAGGAACTGGAGCTTGCCATCCAGAGCACCAAGCTAAAGTTACAGAATACGGAGATCGAGTTGGCTAGTACGAGTTCGCCGGATGATAATGATGTTACGCGAGAGAAGATCAAGGATGTTAAGGGGTTGATTGCGGATATGGAACAAAGGGTATATTTACTTTCCTAATTACCCATTCGTTTTTGTCCTTTCTATATGCTAACCTAGTTCCTCAACAGCTTAAAGAACTTCGCGCCCCCCCAGTCGACCTGCAATCTATCCTTGGCACAGGCACCTCTGTCCCAGCCGGTTCAGGCAGCATGTTAAACGAATCCAGCACAGCAGTCGAGGAAGCCAAAAAGAAAGCCACCGACCTCACCAACCTTGTTCGACACAAGAAGAAGCCCACGGAGGGTGAAAATGTAGATGCGAGTGCAAGCGGGACAGATAAGAAAAGGAAGGCAGAAGACGATGTAGAAGTTGATGGCGGCAGTGATTCGGGAAAAAAGGCCCGAGTCGAGGAAGCGGAAGCGGATGTGGTTGCGGAATAAATTGACGAGAAAACGAAAGGCATTTGAAATGCACGGTGATGCCAATATGAATGTCAAATTAAGGATAGCAAATTGAAATGGTTGATCAGCTGGCGTATATGGAAGGGAAGGATAGGATTGGAATCGAAGGTGGATGAAAAGGATATGATCAGATCTTTGCAGCCCTACTCTTATTTACATAGTAAGATACCAATCAACTGTCCTGCTTTGCTTGTACTAGACGAAAACAAATTGCTTGCAACGTAAGTAATGGCATGAACGGAAATACTCATGAGTCCGGTGAGTAAACATACGGATGAGTAGCAACTTATACCTATGCCAGTTTCCTTAACCCCCTAAACCGGTCTGCCCTTTCAGATCCTATCTGCTTCTTTGTCTTTAACCAAGACTGGTACTCTACAGAATTCTTACCCTGTTAGGCAGTTTCTGGCTGTCACTAGCTGGAGAAACTGTTTTTGTTTAGCCAAGACTGATACTCTGCAGAATCCTGAAGCTACTGCCCAGTTCCGGATTGTTGCATCCCAAGGTAGTCGTTCTGTGGAGAGCGTAATCAGTTGGTGTGAGCCATTCGAGAATGGTTTCATGCTCGACAATGTTGGCTATGGAAAGTACACCTATAGCTAGCGAAAACAACTTGTATAAGTAGTGGTGAATCGAACATGAACTCCAATTACAGGGCGCAATAATGCCACCGGAACCCCTCTTTGTCGAGCCGAAGCAAAGACTGTAGACTAGGATTCTATCGACTAAACCCGTTCTCCTATTACTTGCGTGGCGCATCAATCAACTTGATGAGCCAGATGAAGCCAACTATGCTGGATTGAACGAGGACTTTCTTGTCTGATTAGGCCACCGCCCCGTGTTTGTGATCACGTTCTACGCCCTACAAGATGAGGAGTCGTGAGTCGGTCTGCAAACGAGATAGCTGAATGGTTGATTACACTTAATTTTGTGAAGTACAATCGTGTCTCCTTTCCAGTCTTGCTAACCGTACCTCGCAGACTTACTGACAGGCAGTGACAGCGATGGGGGAAAAGGTGACTCAGAAACTGAATCGACAGCATATATATCTATCCACAGCGGACAAACTTCGACTTCATGGAAGAAAAGTGAATCAAAAAGTCGAGTGAAAGTGATATGGCTGACTGCGAATATCGTACATACCTTCAGTTGCTTTGAACAGTGTGATGCCTCTATAAGAATAAGAGCTTAAATCTGGATTATATACAGTGCATTTGCACTCGCGGGGTTTAACTTCTGGTGCGGGGTAGGACTCGAGGCAGAGCTGCTTGTTGATTCACTGATGCTTCAGTCAATACGATCTGCAGTCACTTCTACCTCAGCACACACCCAGGTGCTGTGACGATCTTGAGGAAGGAGATGTACGTATAACTGACCACATATATCTCACCGAAAAGAGCAATAAATTCAGCTATGTCGAAGACAACAGCACATCTATGTTTTTGCACAAGGATAAAGAACAAGGCTGAGAAAGATACCAATACGAAAGTAGAGACCGGCTATCTGACAGCGGAGAGAGAAAGATGGCAATGCTCTGAGAATTGAGAATTGACAAGGGAAGGTGCTCGATGATGAATGATATAAGATCTCGTCCAAGTGACAGCAGAGAGGTATCTTCGAGAGTGTCGATCGATTTAGTAATACCAGAAGCGCTACAAATTACTTTCTGCTTAGAGGCATGCGTGATCTACTTTCGAACTAAATCCCAAAAGGTTCAGCGGATGATCGATTCTGATGATCGCAGCTCTGAAAAAAATCGCAGCTTTTAAGGTACCAGACACGCTTTGTGAAGAGTGAATGAGTAGACTTCAAAAAAGGGGGTCCCCTCTCAGGATAACAAGGGCAACCTCGTCTGATTTCCAGCTGTACAGAAGAGAAGATAACATAAGAACCCAATTCCAATATTTTCACGCCAACACAGCCTCAACAGATGAAAAACAGCTCCCAAGTAAATAGTATATGAAGTTATTCCGCCAACTAGCTAGGGAACTTCAACTCCATAACCCCCTTCGCGAAACTCGGATCCACCACCTCCCCATCTTGCACCACTACAATCTCACCTCTTGCAGCTAGTCTCCGTGCAGCTTGTCTGCATCTTTCTCTTGTTCGTTTAGGTTCTATTTTCCTCGCCCTCGCAGTATCATTTCCCTTGCCGTCTCCGTCCCTACTCTCTCCTCCCCCCATCTCCTCCAAAACCGCGCCCTCCGCCTCTTCACACGTCACCGCCGCCGCGCGTCCGCGAGTCAGCCTTCTGCTCCGCAGAAGTGAGAGAATCTTACTCTCGAATAATGTGTCGAGGGAATTGGGTTTGATTTTATGGGACCGGCAGGCGTCGGAGCAGTAGGTTATCGTAGACCAATTTTTCTAAAGGGAAAAAAGAGATGTGTTAGCTCTATCATATAATGGTTGTACCAGCCCGGGTGTGCGGCGGGTCTGGAATGAAAAATGCGCTGTGATGTTGAGTACTGGACACAGAACAGGGAAGAAGTACTGTAATGGAGTGTTACGCAAATGTCTACTAGACTTTTAGAGATAGATACAGAAAGCGAAACGGAATCGATGTGTGTGCAACTCCAATCTACGACCTGCGCAGGGACTGACAGATTGCGGTGACATTCATTCAAATTATACGGATAAAAAAGACTTCTTCCCTATCCCCTTACTATGCATCAAACGTCGCAAGCCATCATCCCATCTTCTCCTGATCCCAAGACTTCTCAGCCCAGCCGCGTTCAGCCCTACACGTACACCTGCGCCTGGACTCCCGATTCAGCATCAACCGCTCTCTCCTCCCTCCCCACGCTTGAAACATCGAATCAAAACAGGCAAGCTACTCGATCTCGCCCACTCATCCACTTACCTCCCATTTCTTCCTCCACGTTATCTTCCTCCCACACACCCTACACATCCTCACCAATCGATCCATCCCCTTCCTCTTGTCGTTCTCTCCCTCTATCCTATCCTATCTCTCTCCCGCTCCCCTCACCCCAACTCAGGTGATCACCCACGCAAAACCGATGCGCTGTCCACGTGCCCGGCTGACCCCAACCTGTACTCTGTATGCGTGGGGGTCACCTCCCTCCCAACCCCAACCCAACGGCAGTACCCCTTTTTTAATTAAAGGTGGGTGTCGCAACACAACACAACACAACACAACACGAAACAGCACAGCACAGCACAGAACACAGTAAGATGAGATCAGCTGGGTACCTGCGGAGGCTCCCTCCGTTGCGCGGGCACGGGCGTGAGATTGGAAACGTGGTCCTATGAGACGGGGTATTTGATTTATGGGAGAGAGAATGGAGGAAGTGGGCGTGAGGACGGGCTGATTTTGTGGGGCTGTTGAGAGGGAGGGAAAGGCGTTTTGCTTTCGGGGTTTGCTTTGAGAGTTTGGTTCGGGGCTTTGTTAAATTTAGGGTCTTGTATGTTTCTATATCTACTGGTGGGTTTAGGGTTGAAGGACTGTAAGATCAGATATTCTGCAGTGACTGTGCAGATTTGCTTCGTTTGTACATACATCCCATCGGCCTCCCTTAATAAACCACTGTACTATAATCCATCCATACTCTATCGTACACATGGCATTCCTCAAATTCCTCAGATTATCCCTTCCCTTGTCTTCAGCTTATTTTCTTCTCTCTTTCCTTCTTCCAGTTCATGCGGTGCGGTGCGGTGCGGTGCGGGGTGCACGGAAAATCATGATGATGACGATATTTCCTTTGCGCCACACCACACCACACTACACCACACCACACCACACTATTTGAGAGGGGAAAACGGGTTTGATGTGAATTTGCTTTCGGCACGCGAGTAAATGAATAGATGCCAGAAGAGTTCTAGTTCCCGGAGTGCTTCATTTACATCCCCTAAGCCGAGGCGAAGAATATACAGAAGAGCGAATAAGAGTCATCTAACCTTACTGTACTGTACAGTACATGTACAACATACACCGATTTGTGGAAAAGACGAGATGAGATGAGATGGGATGGGATGAGATGGGATGAGATTCTCCAGGCATGACCCAGGTCAATCAATACCTGTTTTTATCATTCTATACGGTATCAGCAGCATATTATCCCATCAGACAGGCAGGGAGGATCCAATTGTGTGGTTGCTGGGTAGTGGAGGGCCAGATTGCGTGTGACAGAGTATGAGTTCCTTCCTCTTACGAGTACACGTTGGAGAGGAGAAGGGGGAAAAAAGCATTCGAATGATGACAGGCCGGTCTGACAGGAGGAAGAAGATGGCATTTCTCCGAACCCGCTGCTCGTTTTTTGCTTTTCCATTCCTATTACCATTTAGCCCTTCCTTCTTCCTTTCCATCTGTCCATCCAATCCCCATTTCTACTTCAGCAGTCCGTCTAAGCTAGCAAATTCTTCCAAAAGAAAATAAAAAAGAACAAGTCGACCCGACCCGTCTCACCTCACAAGGCAGATTCTAACCTTTTCTCCTCATCCCCCCTCGCCTACTAACCAACTTACCCGTCTGTCCGTCATCCTCTGCTTATTTTTTTCCTCTCGATTCCGATGACGAAATATCACCGACCAGGATTCGCCTCGACGCCTGCCTTTTCCTCTCACTCGGTCGGTCGCTTAACGCACATCGAGACGGAATCGAAGATCCTAACACACACACATACATTGTCCGTCCGCTCGCATGCAGCCTTGTGTCGCATACGCACACGCACAGGTGCGATGGGATTTTCGCTTTTCCCATCACCGTTGGCACCCGTACCTGGTTCTAAGAATATGTACATGTCCATACATGTTATGTCCGTGTTGGAGGATGCATTGCGGTCGGTATCCAACGCTAAATGATCCTGTCCCATCGATATACGTAGATATTCGCATTCGCACAGTGGGCAGAGAGAGGTTTGTACTATGTAGGTAGGGATAGACTGTACCTTTTTCTAAACGGTGACGAGAGTGGACCCGAGGTTGATTCTAGAACGTTGGGAAAATTGGATCGGGGCGGCTTGGGTAAGTAAGTAGGCCGTTTGCAGCTTTTGTCGGGTCTATACCCTGTGAGGGATAAGATACCCGCTTAGGATTAGGTAGGCGGTTAGAACTTACTTGCAGAGGAGAATGGGAATGGACTGGTGCTGGCTTGGTTTCATGTTGGACAAGCTGCTTGGCGGATTGTTCTGATCGTTGTAAGTTATCGGTGCAAGAAATTTACTTGTACAATTGTGGTTTTGGGCTAGTAAATTGCAGAGAGAGATGGAGAGATGTATCGGTGGTTTATGTCAGGAAGATGCATGGAATTGAGATTAAGTTTATGTATTTGAATAGGGCTGAGTGACTATATGTGTATATGTACCTGGGAGGTGCCACTCGAAGGACTGTCGTGCTGTGTGCCGACTTATATCCTCATATCCAAAGTCTGGTCTTTTCCGACAACTGACTACCCGGATATTGCACCTACCTTGCAGCCACAATCCGTCTTGTAAACACGTCTTCCAAATCCAGTAGACGTCTACCGGAAGAGAACTAGCTGTCCGTTTGGTTATCGTTTTGGCCAAGTTTGCGCTGTGTAGCTTTCGAGATCTTGCCCGGTATAGCTCTCTGATAAGTTATTTGTCGAATAGTACCCTTTTCATGAGCCCTATGCCCATGAGTGCAACGACCCATTGGTAACGTCTCCCTCGACGATCATGCAGATCAAGTCCAGCTCTTAGATTGTGCGAACGTGCAATACAGAGTGCTACTATATCATTTCGCTTCCTGGAGGTAAATCGTGTAGACAGAAACATCTGAGAAACACCCCGTGCAACTATGTGTGTCTGCAGGAAGACACTCACGAGAATCAGTCTTACCTGTAACTGAAATAGTGTAGCCTGTAAGACCACCGAACTGCCTTTCTAGGGCCCGGGTTTTGGTAGACATCCGTATGCTAAGCCTGGTGAGTGAGGACTTCGCACATGTTTGTGTATGGCGCTGTGAAGGTACCGCAATCCACGTTGAGGACGAAGAAGGCATTGACCCTTGATGATACTGGCCTCAAAGGATAAGACAAGTGCTGACTATCTTTCGCCTTGATCAAAACCATCAACGGCCTCTGTGAGGGTTAGATTCGGTGGCCAATACAACAAGTATATCGTATAGGCAGGTCCCTTGGTAGGCCGGAGAAGAATTGACAATTTCTTGTTCATATTGACGTTGGAGACACGGCCAGACCCACGGTCCTAACAAGGCGCCCAATCGATATTGGTTCGATTGAAACATTTCCCACGCCATATTGTGCCGGCCATTGCTGTAGCAGTCGCCAGCTCATGTTGTGATTGCTGGAAGGTGATAGGCTATAGATATGCATCCGGTTATTTCTCATTTGAAGTTTTTACAGATATTAATGATGAAATGACGACAGGCCACTTGTAGATTCGTCCATCCGGCCTGAGCCGGTGTCGTTAGGTAGTCATCGGATAGGGACTCACCAATGAAGCATACATTCATGAAGCGTTGCTAGAATCATGTGTCCTATGTCTCCTAGTCGTGCCAATTACAGTATCCATCGAGAAAAAACAGACGGCGAGCGGCCGGACAAACAGCGTCAGCGTCTGAAGGAACGCCAACCCGCGCCCGCGTGGATAAGGACCAAGAAAAGAAAAGAATTTTACGCTCCGTATGGCACTTTACCCAAAGAGACTGTTCTTTTTCCATCGTGGCCCCAGGCATTACCATGTCCAGCTTACTCCATTCCGTATAGCAAGGTACATTTCCGCGGGCCACAGCCAATCAGCCAGCTTACCTCGCTGCCCCAGCCAAATTCACCACCCTCACCCATTTTTCGCATCTAACAACGCAACACACATTACTTCATACGACGTAACTTAAGGCAAAACCTTCAAGCGGATGTGGATTGGGAGCCTTGTCCATACCTTTCCACCCTTCCTCCTCCTCTCCAGAGTGTCCGAAATACCGGTACGCTTGCTCGTGCTCGCTCATGCTCGTGCCCAATGCTCCTCTTTGCTTCTCCTCTTTGACCTTTCCCTCCTTTGGACAAACCTACCTTCAATGGATGACATTCTCTTCGAAGATCTTCCGTCGCCCTTACAAACACTGCTCAGGAAAACCCCCCAATTAATAATGAAAATTCCTGGCTGCCAATTTTAAGGTTCTGCTGGCACAAAAAGAGGTCGTTCGGATCCGTCTCCCATTCGCTACAGCCGTACACTCAATAGTAGTGCACCACTTGTTACTGCTCGTTGTGCCTACCTCTAACTTTTGTTACGTCGTACTTATCGAAACCAAGAAAGTAAGTTACGATGGACGACAACCTACAGACGAGATCCGCAGAGATGCGTGAGACACCATCACCGTCACCATCACCATTACCATCACCATTACCATCCCCATCCCCGTCACCATTAGAATCCGCGACCCCGTCACCAAATCCTGACCAGAAACCTGCAACATCGACACCGTCAATAACATCAACAACAACACCACCACCTCCTCCTTCAACCACCGCCGCCACCAGCAACTCCAGACGACCACACGAATCATCGACTAGACCTTCTATCAAACGAATACAAACAAACAGAATATCCTCCGCATCGAATTCTCCAGCAGCCTCACGAGAGTCTTCGCCAGTTAGACCCTTGTTAAGAACGACTTCGGCTGCTCGTGCAGGTACACGATCACGAAAGAACAGTCAAGACATTAGCCCCTCACGTTCAGCCAGCGCGCATAATCCACCATCTGCCGCTGCCATACAACGATTGCTGTCAGGTCAAACAATTCCTCCACTCAACCACGTCGCATCCGATCCCTCGATTAAAGCACCAATACCTCAAAAGCCGCTAGTAACCAGTGAAGTCAGGGACGGTCCACGTTGGCCCATATCCCCTCGACTTCGCTCACCTCCTCCCCCAAGACAAAATAGCATCTTATCACCGCGTAGAGCCGAACAAGACCCGCTGGCGATCAATGTGCAAAGAACGTCTCCTTCCGCGGACCAACAAACGGAACTTAGACCCATTGGAGACAGCGAAACAGAAGAAACCTTGTTAGCACCAGGAATGAGAACACCTGCGAGGGGGGTTAGTGGAGGCAGTTCTACACTCGAGACTGTTCAAGAGATCAGTCAACCCAATACCCCAGCTCTAGGACTCGATGGCGCAACCGACACATCACCTAACGGCGTTCCAGGGTTGGCGACAGATAACTACTCAGTTGAAGGTTCTTCCCACGAGACTCTTCGGGCTAGACCCAGCGTCGTGACCAATGAGAGCGGAAGCGATAGTGGTGGGAAGGGCGAAATTAAGATGAAGAATACTACTCCCACAACCAGCCGAGCTATGGGACCTCCCAAATCGTTTGCTCCATCAGTTATAGTAGGGCGAGGCAAAGCATCCGGCGAAGGTTTGGCAAGAAACATGACCGTTGAGACGGAAACTGTCAGCTCTATCCCACAGGTCGCTGTTGGTACAGGTGTGGGTGGTTTGGGCAACAGCGGAAGTTTACGTGCCAAGCAAAGTACGGAAACTATCCGACCTAGGAAAGAGAAGAAGAAGGCTCGGAAGGCCCCATCGGTAACTTCTGGAACGGGTGAGCAATTAAATCTACGATTCAGGCTTCATCACCACCATTCTATCCGGTCTATATCAGATGCATATTCCGCTTGGTCTCCCGACAAGGCGCGTGGGCAAGGTCTCTCGCCGCCTCGTAGGAGCAGTGACTCAGCGAGTCCCGAGCGGCCGGTTTCTCAATTATCATCACGTAGACCTAGTCTCAATCTTTACAGTGTAAGTGTTATGCTAACGAGACACCCAACAGCTTCCTCAAAGGCAGATATCTTCGAAGCTAAAGTCGCGAGCGCGGTGGACGAAGCGAATTCATCCGACTCCGAAGAGACTTTTGTGTATGAATCAAATCCACCAGAAGCGGAAAGACCTCGACGATTCCACCATTCTCGAACCCCCAGTGCAACTTCCATGGCGAGCCAAATAGATGCGAGAAACGGAGTACGGTCAATGATGGATGCTTCGCACAGTGTAGCCATGAAGAAGAGTATGAAGTTCGTGAACTCTTACAATAGTGCAGGTCCAGAAATGTCCACTGAAGATGATGGGAAGGGCACAGCTCGGAGTAACGCTGGTATGGGGAGGGGGACAACACATCATCATCACTTCAGCCGTTGGGGCAGAAATGGAGGAAACGGTCATCCATCACTTTTTGATAATGAATCTCCCTTCCCGAACGCGGCGAAATCAAAGTTTTCTAATACTAGTCGACAAGGATCTAGACCTACAAGCCCGAGGGTTTTGAACTCAAGGGTAGCTGGAGTCGGAAACGGAAAGAAGACATCTCCTATCGCTGCTAATTACGACCTTGATGATGCGGCGGATGACGAAAGAACACCACTCATTCCAGCATCGGTACGTTCAGCTCGATCGAGCCGTTTACGTCGGACAGGCGCTGTATCACTGCGCCAAATGGAGCATCAGAGACAGGAGCGTTCTGTCTTGGGTCGGTTTGCAGGATGCTTGGTTCTATCAGTCATGGTACTACTCGTCATTTCCGGCGCGATTGGATTTATGTTTGCTACCACCCAACCACTTTCAAACGTCAAGGTCTTAGCACTGAAGAACATCCTGGCAAGCGAGCAGGACGTCATCCTTGATATGCAAGTTATAGCACAGAACCCCAATTTGGTTGCTGTCACCGTGGAATCGATGGATATGGTAATCTTTGCCAAATCAAAGTACGCCGGGACAGACTCAGAATGGTGGGCACAACCTCCCAAAACTATAGGAAGACGTAGTGCGAAAATTCGACGGGATGATCCCATCAATGACCCTCCTATCGATCATGATCCCAACACAAATCCAAATTTGGAGATCGGACACGTGTACGAATTCGAAAGTCCCCTGATATTTGAGGGGTCGCCATTTCAACATGCTTCATCTATCTCTTTGGGTGAAATACGGATACTGAAGCCTGGAAATCAAACCGAACCACGAGGCTCTGAAAGATGGGGAAGAGTCCTTCAACATGAATTCGAACTCATTGTACGCGGTACATTACGATACACACTACCACTAAGTTCGAAAGCGAGGAGTGTAGGAATAGAGGGTAGAGCAACAGTCAAACCGAACGCTGCCGATCAGGATCCAGATAATGTGCATATAATCGGTGGATTCGATCGTGTTTAACGGAGGAAAGACTGGTTTTGTTACAGCATTGTGGTGATTCAACCACCACCATTCATTTCATTTTCTTATATCATCTTTTGCTTACAAGTTCTGTAAATTGAGCGGTAACGTCACAATCATATCACAAAAGATCATAGCGAAGGCGCTTTTTATGGGGCTTTTACGGCAGGCAAAGGCGAATGATGATTTTCGCATTGCAACACAGGATGGGCTTTTCTTTTTTTTTCTTTCTTGTTACTTTTTTGGATGAATCAAAACAGAATCACTGGACTTTTGCGCCAAGGAAATCGGAATCATGGTCTTCTTCCGTTTCTCCCTGGTGCATATTAATCAAAGATCTCATTCTTGTCAATTCATTTTCTGTTCATCACAGGAGAGTGCTTCACTTGACGATTACCTTCAACATACCTCTCCTTTTTCTCTGTTTTCTTGCTTGATTTGGAGAATGGGGCTACGAAACATGGAGTTTGGGGCATCTCGGGTTGTTTTCCTTTTCAATTCTTCTTGTTCGGAATGGGGGCGGAAAAAAATGATATCACTCACACATATAGATGGCACTGGGACCGTTTTTTTTTTTCTTGCAGAAGAAATACTTTTTACTTTTTTCCCTTCAACTTTACGTTCCTTTTAACAACTTTTTTCTTTTGTTTGAAAACTGATAGATTCGGCTCGGGAATGCAATTATATCCGTGGTAGATTCTTTGACAACGGGCTTTTATGAGGGAAGAGGGGAGGATGGATGAATGGATGGATAGAAATGAAATGATACGAGATGATTGCATTGGAGGCTCCGTTCTTCAATTCGAATGACAGACGGGAAATGATGAAGAAGCATTCAGCTTTTGTAGATTATTATGATGATGATGAACCTTTGACGGCCTGATTGATGTATGCATGCTGGAGGGGAAATTGGAGTGTGTGAGTAGAGGAGGGGAAAAAGTTTGAGGATGGGATGGAGGGGAGAGGGGATAAATGGATCATCGAGATGGGGATTGGTGTATGAGGAGGGGAAAAGTTGAGGAGTTTTTGTACATATGTGGGAGTGAAAAGCCAAGCAAGTAAGCTTTGGACGAATGATTGTTGCGCGAGAGATGGAGTTGGGAGTTGGAGAGGAGAGTTGAGTCGAGCGTTGATGGATTGATATGATACCTACTTAGATGCGAGCGAGGAGATGGGGGTAGATGAATGAATGGAGTTACACCCTTTGTGGTACAGTGAAGGGATGGAAATGCATCTTGAGTGAGTTGAGTGAGTTGAGTGAGTGAGCGGATCCTGTGCCGATATCGGTGATCTATTATATACTTCTTTGTAGAAAGAAGGTGTAATTTCTTACTCGAAGAGGTTGAAGACGACGCATATATGAATGAGCCTTTCAATCTTGAAATGGTTATAAGAATCCCGTTTATGTTCTTTTGAGAACGAAGGTTGGTGGCAATGGTGGAAACGATTTAGTTATTGTGTAGACGGCAGACCTTTATATTGAGTCTCAAACTATCTATTGTAATGGAACCTCAGCGGTATAAACAGATTTCTATGGGTTTGGTCGGTTATATTATAAGAGAAATTGGATAAGGGGAGTAAAAACTAATAAGTATTTCAGGAACAAGTCGGCGTCATCATAACAGAAGCAAAACATAAAAGAAGGACAAATAATTAATATCTACAAGGAATTAGAGACTTCACCACGAACTCTCTGAGTCTATCTCTTCTTTCACCTCCCAACAGACAACATCCTAAATATGTGGCAAGGAGTCCACCCACTTCAAAGTCTTATAAACATCCGGATTCTGACCCCGGAAAGCAAGTACATCTTCCAGCAAAAGATACGTCCGCGAGATGACATACGCAGCACCACATAACAGTGCCGGTAAAAGCACCTTCAACGGCATCGTCAACGATGGATCTGCATTGGGGGAAATATTCGAGAGTCCCCGAATCAGTCTTTTTCCCCGCCCCTTGCAAGAATTCCCTCCCGGTTCATAAATCGCACCGCTACGTTTACTTGCTTCGAATCGCTCGCATGCATTCCTTTTCACATCCGGGAACCAATGAAGCAGGATCTCGTGATACATCCCGCCGATTCCGATCACAGCTACGAGTATGCATGAGCAGGCCCTCCATGCTTGCCGCTCCAATGGGCTGGGAAAGTCGAAGTTCCAGGCGATGAGATTGGTGCCCCAGGATAGGAGGCCGGAGACAGCAAGGATTCCCATGCCGATGGAGGATGCAGATGGGAAGTTGTCGTCGCGGCGCCAGGGGATAGGTCGTGCTGGATTGTTGCGCATCAGGAATAGCGCGGATAGTAGGTTCAGACAATATCGCTACGCGACTTCGTAATATGTTCGTTCGGGCTTCAGAAAGTCGAGAGGGGTGTCGTACCAGTCTATTTCAGTGTGTGATACGCCTGCCCTTGCGTACATTTCTGCTATCGTAACATCGAGCTCGATGACTCTTCGCGTTTCGATGTCCGTAGGCTTGTGCAGCCACAGTAGGGAAACCCCAATCGTCGTAATGATGAAACCGATGGTTGTAAGTTCCAGCGTGGTAATAGCAAGACGCTGCACTCCCCGCGCAATGCAGCTTATCAAGAACCACAGTATCTGCACTATGGCATAGATGCGCACCAATGCATTCTTTTTATTTTTGTCGTCAATCTCGCGTTTGTCGAGGACAAGCTGGGTTGAAATAACAGGCTCCTTGATCCATTCCTCGTCGATCAAGTAGATGATTTCGTTCGCGTCAAGCGGCCATGTGACGCCGTCTTTGGTTCGTATAACGAAGCCGCCCATGTCGGCATAGAATGCGTGAGTCATGGACCAATTTCGGATTCCGCGTTGCTGGAAGTTCAGACATGACTTGCGCGCAGACTCCCACTGTCTGATGGTGAGTAGGAGCAGAAAATCGGGCCCGAGGATACACAATCCTGCCAGTTTGAGCTTCCGGTAGACTTTTGCCCAGGTGCTTTCTCTATAAGGACCGATGTTGACGCATAAGACGGACCAAATGCAGATGAAAATGGTGAAGGTGCAGGAGAATACTATGTCCATTGTGCCCCTGTGATCAGGAGAATCCGTCCAGCCCTGTAGTAGGGTAGTTTGGGTTGTGTTATTCGACATGTTTAATCTTTACGGCGGGGTAGGGAAAACACAGGAAGCGAGAGAATGAGAAGGCTGTATATATCCAACGCTTATCGGAATAGTATGTAGCAATATTAGGAAGAAGCCTGTCTATCTTGGACTCTTGGGTGAGGTCCTATGGATGGATATGAGATGTACTGTAGTTTTACAACATAGGAAAGCTCTGACTCTCAGAGCGAATGATGATATACAATGGCCCATAAAGCCGGAACTAGAACCTCCGTGTGGGCCACATCTTCCATAGGCTTATAGGAGGTAATTTCCTACAGGATATAAAATGGGGTCATGATCTATCTGAGGGCCAGTTTCCTGGAGAGCTATAGTAGATATATTTGTGGTGGACACTATCGTATATTCTACGAAGCAAAGGGCAATTGGTGGCACCAGCGAGGTTTTAGGTAGTGGTGACAGAGAGATTAGGTGGCGCCAGTATAGCTCACTTGAGCGTATTCCTTTATACGATAGTGTCCATCTGTTGAACCTTTCGTAAAAGATGAAATTAAAAGGCTTTCGGATAGGTGTGGGGTGTGATAGTTCTCTTAATCGTGTATAGCTACACATAGATCATCTCTCGAGCAAACCAACGCCTGAGGATATCGAAGATGCATTGAAGAGCTTACCCCTGAATGAAGGATAAGATATAATGTATAGCCAAGCGATGGAAAGAATTAACAAGCAAATGAAGGACCATCGAGCACTCGCAAAAAAGGTTCTGGCTTGGATTCTCCACGTAAAACAGCCTTTCAGCACTGCAGAGGTCCAGCACGGCGTCGTTATTAGGGACAGAATAGTAGAACTGAAGGAGAAGTTGTTGAAGGTCTTATTCTGACTGTGCTGAGTTAGTCACAATTGACGAGCAAAGAAAAGCAATATGGCTGGGTAGATGCCGATCATCGAAACTTGGAACACGATTCCATCAGAACTCATATCACACTTCGTCCACTTTGTCCATTCTATGTCACCAGAAGGTCCAGAACACATCCAACTGCTCATTTCTCCCGGGCGGAGTGTGCTGAGCATGTATATTATGTTACCGATGAGAAACCACCTCAACTGGGTTTTCCACCACGTCCAAGTCTCTCCTTGAATCATGTTCATCCGCAGTCTTGTAGAGCGAGCAATTGAGACGCGTCTGGTCTGGTCTGGTCTGGTCGCGCGAGAATCGTAAACATACTGAAGTTGAATCATGAGGTGCTCTGGTGAAGATACATCGATTTCTATCATTTTCACGAAGATTGCCCATCAAGGAGAAATATCTTGGCAGGGATAAAAATAGACTGAGATGGGGCTAGTCTGGCGGTCGATTATTTGCTTGTAAACATGTCACCACACCACAACACACAGGCAGGTAGAAGTTGCAAGTGCAAAGTCTAATCAACACGTTACTTCATGCGATATTGATTCAAGACTGCAAGCTTTGCAACCAAAGTCTAAACCATCGCAAAACACACATGTCCTCAGCTACATTTCCCGAGACCAGCAACAGTAATGGAAGCGCGTCCGAGCTACCATATGATTGCACACCGCAACCACTACAAGCGCATGAACTCACTGAGTCTCGGTCTTTGCTCTTGAATCCTTATACGGATGGATTCGATTTTATTTACCCGGGTCAATGGACGGAGCGGGGTATTTTGAATTTTCCCGGTCTTCAGTCGGCTTCTGGAGAATGCAGTAATGTAACGAATGAGGATGGTTTCACTCAGCAGTGCGAAGGTCCCGTCGCCGCTGCACATGATTTATTTTCTCCTGGACTACCAGCAATAGACCTTGCTCTTCCGAATGGTGATCATACTATTCTACAGGCGGGGGATTATACTGGCTTTGGAGAGGAAGACTTCAGTGTCGTCGCGACGATACCCGACATCCAATTTCCCGACCCCTTCGACATCAGTCAGTTGTACCATCTCGACCCTCTACTCTTAGAACAACCATTCTCCACCGCCAGTACCAACTTCGATGTATTCTCAATCCCTAGCTTTGACGAACAAGAAAGCCTCTTCTCCACCTCCACAAACCTCAACACCGACCCTTCCGCCACCTCCGTTATGGATGACATATCAGACACCATCTCCACCGTATCTAGCACCCAAACCGAAACTTGGCGCAGCCTCTCCCCTAGTCGAAAACGAATTCCCCAATCGCCTACCCCATCCGTGCGCTCCTCGTCGACACACCACCGCACTGGTCGGCGTGGAGACACCGGCCGTCGAAAACGTGATCGGTATTTCTGCACCCGCTGCACCATCTTCCCTCAAGGCTGGAAACTCGCCGAAGATCTCCGCAAGCACAACAAGGGCCATCATACCGAGCTGGGATTCTACTGCGCCTCTGGTGTTTCGATCTCCTGCGAGTTTTGGAGCTCCGAGAAAAATCGCTATATCGAGCATCTACTGAAAGAGCATGCGGGATCCAAAACCGTCGAGAGGATAGTCGCGCGGTATTATGTGGAGGAGGGGATTGTGGCTACAGGGACGACTGAGAAGAGGTATAGGTGTCGGGTAGAGGGGTGTGGGAAGGTGTTCAAATGGGAGGAGAGGGGCAGGAGAGATGCTCACGAGAAGAACGAGAAAGCGCATGATAGGAGGAGTGCGGCAGAGAGGAAGAGGGCTGATGGGCTGATTCCGTGTCCGAATGCATATCTGGGGTGTCTGAAGAAATTTACCAGAGCTGATTCGAAGAAGAAACACGTGGAGGGGAGGTGTGAGTTTGACCCGATCAATCCCAAGAAGGTGGAAAGGAAGGGTGACGCCGTGGAGGATATGGATGAGAGGCCACTTCAAGATATGTCCTCTAACTTAGAGGGTAATGGGAACTCGCTATCAGACGTGGGTTCAGACACATTTGTGGACTGGGATTTACTACGGGCTGCTGGACTTAGCAGGTACGACAATAGATGAGTCCTATCATAGAAACAAGCGCCAGCCAGGCCATTCGGTCTGAGTCTGCAAACATTTGGTGGCATGGCTTCCAACTCAACTTGCCGGACCTCGGAACAATGGTTCCACATCCTGGAATGCTTATTCCCTAGCAAGAGGCCGCTTTAATTGTACATAGAATTGCACAACAATAATACTCGACACCCTATTTTGTGCATATGCACATATAGAATATACTTCAACCAAGACCCGCGGGAAGTCAATTAAAGATAGGATGAACGAATGCATTGTTTAGTAGCAACGATTGACAGATATTGCAACCTAGAGTTTAATTACTGCGACTGACTGCCAGTTACTGCAACTACAATGATTCTGGCTACAATCGTATAATCTATTCTTTCATATATTTCCGAGACAAGCAAAATGCAGGTCAAATGCAAGTCGATAAGATGCCCGCCCGTATCGCCCTTCCCTTTCTTCCTATCGATTGAGATGATTTTCCCTATCGATTATCAACTATCGATAGTTATCGACAATCGACAATCGACAATCAACTATCAAAATCTCCCCGTACCGTAACTTGGACCTGCGTGTGCGTGCACATGCGCACTGATTTTTCTCCATCCCCAGCAACCCTGCGTAGCGGCGTGGTTAGTGATGTGATCCGCACGGCTTGGAGCATTACTGTATTTATCGTCTTATTACTCGATTTCGCGGGTTTAGGATTTCGAAATTGGGGGTTTGGTTACAGTAGATGAATAGTAGATGAATATTCAATGCGCTGCTGCGCTGCATGCTGCGAGCGAGAGGGATGGTGTGAACTCCTGAATGAGATCTCGCGAACCTAAACGGGTTGCTGCTACTGTACAGAACCAGTGAGGTGAATCCTAACTCAACCCCTTATTACTGACTGTAGAGTACAGAGTATTACTACTGTATGTGGAGAAAATGATGATTGTAACCTTGTCAGAAATCTTTTTCGTTCGGGCGGGTCTTCCGGATCGTTTTTTGGAGTAAAATGGCTCGGAGTTGCAGATCGAAAAGGGGATAAACCGTTCCAGGCAGTGCCCTTGATGATTTCATGAGTCTTTTCTTGTCTCTCGATGCCTAACTTATCTATCTCTGTTGCGGTTGTTTACTTGGAGGGTTTGTTTTGATGTCAACAAACACGTCGATGGATTGGGGTAGAAAGTAAATAGAGGGCTTTGAGTGCTGGTGCTGGGAGTACTTTTCCTTCGTCTTCTGTCTGCGTCGTCGATTTCCTTGATCATCACCCGTTCGGCTTCTATAGCGAGCATGGAAAGATGGAGTCGCAAGTAGGTTTGTAGAAAGAAGAATACAGTAATGATGCTGCTGCTCGTGATATGCACATAAGAAAAACCTACGTGGCACAAGAATCGAAGCGCTCACCTTTCTTCGGTCTTGTCTTACCTGCATGGAGGGGAACCCATATTGACCGCTCCCAGCCTCTTAGAAACGGTCTCCTCGAACCCCTTGAAGTTTGTTCGTCCTTCGTACTTGTACTTCGTATGGGACAAAGAGTATTTCGAGTAACTTACAGAGGACAGGACAGGACAAAGTACACGCCGTATGGCACAGTGCATATGCTGTATGCAAGTTTTGCGACAAGCACACGTTTTGGTGGTGGCAGACTTGGAGCGGGTGGATTGGTGTGGGTTTTTTAGCCTTTTAGCTCGGGTCGGTCGACGAGGTACTTGTACTAAGTAAGTTGTATGCAGCCACGGCAGCCTGCCCTAAAGCTAAAGATCCAAGGTTCAAGGTATTCTCTGCCCAGTTCTCTCGCTCTGCACTTCGGCTGGATCCGCCTTTTCTACTGTGCCAGAAAAATAGGCCAGATTGGATGTTATGATTGGCGTATTTATTTATCCTGATCCGTGCTTTACGCGTTTCTGATTTCTCATTGGCCGGATTGGCCTGTTTTTGTTGATGGCCAAACAAACAGCGCTTGCCAACGGAATTCACGAAACCCACGAAACCCAACTAGAAATGCATAGAAGGGTGGATTTTGCCCAGTTTGAAACGGTCAAATTCAGAATCTTGAAACGAGCTGGAAGGTATCTGCTGCACTCTCCTGCCTCTACTTGTGCAGTGTACATGTGTCGTAGAACAGTAGATATACTCAATAATAAATGTGCACGTTGAGTGGCTGGAGGAGGCGAGGAACCCATTTATTTACACATTTGCATATTTACATGCTGCCTGTATCGACTGTCTCAGACGCGTCGAGATTTTTGCAATTAAGCGAAACGGGCAAGAACGCGACTTTGACCTGTACCGAGTAAACAATTGATCCGAAGGTACTAGGTGGAAGGTGGAAGGTACCCCCCAGAGTCTTCCTAGTTCCCAAGTCGCCCAAAAGTACCTAAGACTCCGCCCCCATTTGTCGCATCACACCCATCCCATCCGCCCATCCACGCATCATCCCATCTCCCATCTCACCAAGTTAATCCTTTAAGCAACAAGACAGCCACGCCAGCCCTTCCGCTTCCCACATATCTCCATTTTCTAATAATCCGAAAATAATACACTAACGACCTTTCCAACTCATCCACCTTTTCCTCCCAGTTTCGACAAAATACCGCCAACTTCGCCAGAACATAACGAAACTGCTGAGGAACTACTATTTGGTCGAAGAGGGGTCCGGCGCGAAAATAAGTAGAGTCCGAGAAGGAGAGAACCAAGGACCCGAGAAGGAGAGAGTCGAAATTCGAGACTACCTATAGAAAGCGCGAACCCTTCCATTCCATTCAACGGCACATACCTCACTTGCGCTTGCCCTGGACGCTACAATTCTCGATCTCGAACGCCTTCGAAGTAGACAGGAAGGAAGGCGAAGATAATGACGTGACTTCCTTTTCGATATACCCTCAGTTTCCATTCCCACCACAACGCTTGCAATCTAGTTCGTCGCACTTGCCTTCTACCTCCCATTAACGGCCTCTTCGAACGAATCTCCTAAGCCTCAGACATCTCATCGTCGATCCGATCTCTTACGAAACATACACACCTTCCTCCGACGCATTCCTCGAATCTTTACCAAAAGGTCCTTACCTACATTCCGATTGATTCAATAGACCACTCCGTTTTTGAACCAGAAATTGTTCCTTTCTGAAGTAGACTATCAACATCCAACATCAACAATAACATCCAAGAACTTGGGTTAGCTGGGTTCAAGTTCCATATCTTCTTGATCTTTCTGCATGCGCCTACTTGCGACAATCCGCGACGAACATCTCTGGGAGAACGAAAAAAAGTGAATTTCTATTTCTGCAACAATCACAATCACCACATAAGCTCTTCCATGTCGAAAGAGAGATAATATCCGAGACACGGCCAGAACGAGATACATCCACCCCATACCTCATTTACAAGCGTCCAGTCGCCACATTCCAACCAACACATTCACCATGTCGTACTCCAATAGTGGCGGAGGCACTCTTACTATGCCATCTCCTACACATGTACACCATGTTGATGTTACCTCAGCCGTGAGATCTCTACGACGTTCTCTGTCGCGCTCGCCATCCAAATTCCGACTGGTTACAAAGTCACCAAGCCCATCACCGAAATCACCTCTATCTCCATCGCCAATATCGCCATCGAAGCGCGCATCCGCATACCCTGCTATATTTACAAGCGGCAACACACCGCATACCCCATCACCACTTGCTGTGCCATTTCCTCCCAGCGCAAGGTTGGCGCTTCGATCGTCGTCGCGAGCCAAAACTGCACCTGCGCGACAAACAACTCGACTGCGAACATCGCCGCGGAGTCCTATGAAGAGGGCATTAAGTCAGACGATAGACACTGGAAACGCGACGCCAACGCCTCTGGGATTTATTGGTGGACAAGAAAATTTCGGAAGCAGCAGTCCTGTCGAGCGCACAAGTCCTGAGAAACTTCCTAGGATGCAGCTCAACTTGGACGCTAATGCACCTGTCAATCAGGCCTTATCGCGATTAGGTGGGGATGGCACTAATGAAAGTAATATGTCTTCAACTACCTCGAGTCCGTTGAAACGTAGCGACACAATCATGAGTCTCGACCAAGCAAGCCTAGGAAGCCCGGTCGCAAAACGCAGGAGTCTCCATGGATCGGCAAATTTTGGTCACGACTTCAACGTTTTCGATCTGAGTCCTACCCCACCGTCGCAATTCGACGTCCACAGTGATTTGAACCACGAATATGAATTATCTGCAACAGTGGTCAGCTCCGAGAATACTGCTTCTCCTTTTACCTCGACACCTAGACGATCCTCTTCCTTACGAAAATCGACACTCCTACAGCGAAACGGCGAAAAGACCTCTTGGGGTCGGAGGCATGCTGCTCAGCTCCTTGCTGCCCAGCAAGCGCAACAACAAGCTCAGGATATTGCTAGCCCTAGCAAACAAAAGCATCGTCCCAGGCTGTCGTCAGATCAATTTATGCCACCAATGGGCCGCGATAGCCCATTCAGCTCTCAAAGCAACCTTCCAAATGCATCAATGCATATGGTTAACCAACCTGCGCCACAACATCCCACCCACCAGCCTCACCCCCTCTCCAGAACTATGACCACCTCTTCATCTAGCTCAAGCATCCCGGATGAATCTCCAACTCACATCCCAGTCAATTTTGGTGGTAATCCGAAGCCAAAGATCGACTTCTCAAAATCTCTTCCTGCTGGAGCTCTCCGACCTTTTAACTTGGATGCCCCAAATGACTTTTCCACTCCTAAGAATTTCAAATCTGTCAAGCCTCTGCCTGCTGCTTTCATGTCTACTGGTCTGATATCGAAAGTTAACCGAAGGCCGGAAGAAGTTCAGCTGCTTCGTGGAAATACCAAAAATGTTCCTGATACGCCATGCAAGAAGCAAACCAACATCTTCGGCACATATCCAGCCGCAGTACCTACAAGTGCCATTGCGAAGGCTAGACAAATCCGACACTCATTTGGCACCCCATCTACACCATTCAATCCCCATGGTAATCCAGCGATTGGTACCTTCGGCAAAGGTAACGGAGTTTTCGGCAGCGGTTTCGGGCAAAGAAAGTTGCAACGACGAGGGAGCTTCCTAAGTATCAATGGTGACGAGGAAGATTCACCAGATTCAAAGGGCGATGGTCAAATTAGTGACTTTGACCTACCACCAACTCCGACCAAACAGGTTCCTAGCTTTGCACACTTCCAGAGTGGCAGCCCTACAGGCCATAGATCGAATCCCGCCTCGGTATCGGCAGTGGGATATAGCTTAGGAAAATTACCAAGATCAAGCAGTAAGTTGAACCTTTCTACAAGCCCTGGCGAGCAGGAAGCGGAAGACAGTGATACGTCTATGGACATCAGCGACTCTCCTACTCCTGCGGCTGCCGGGTTTTCTTTCAGTAATTCTATTTCTGTTCCATCCTTTTCCAGGTCTCGAGCAATGCGGGGCCACAATATGCAATCTCCTTCGCCATTAATGGCTAGGTCTCTTACTACTTCCTTTTTGAGTCCTTCCAGGAAACCGGGCTTTGCTAAAATTAGTCACGTGGCTCCAGCCAGTCCACTGGAGCGTGTAGATTTCATCGAGAGGCTGTCACCATGCACACCTCAGGACAGCATGTTACCGCCTGACCCCAGTGGTCTCTCGATCTCGAACCATCGGGATGGGCAGGCCTTCCCCTTTGGTGCCAACAGTGCTCCTGTTCTACCCCCAGCCACTCCGACAACCGGACGAGATTACTTTGGCAAATCCAGTACGACTCCCGTCGGTAGCTTCCCGCCAAGAGATGTCGACGAGTCTCTTGTGTCAAGGTTCGAAAAGGTTGAGATGATTGGGACGGGAGAGTTCTCTCAAGTATACCGAGTTAGCCAGTCAGCGGAAAGAGCGTCATCATTCCTCTTTGGTGGCTCTACCGATTCACCCATGACGGGTCGGACACCGCCTACACCTCAGCCCCCGCGAATTTTTGCAGTTAAGAAGTCAAGACAACCTTACCAGGGTCTCAAGGACCGGGCTCGAAAGCTTAAGGAAGTTGAAGTCATTAGGGCACTAGGTCAAGCTGAGAACATTGTTCACTATGTTGACTTTTGGGAAGAGAAGAATTACTTGTATATCCAAACGGAATTTTGCGAAGAGGGCAGTCTCGACATCTTCCTTTACCAGGTCGGTCGGAAAGGACGTGTGGATGATTTCAGGATCTGGAAAATCTTACTGGAAATTGGACAGGTGAGTACCCCAGCACATATTACTTGTGGGCCATCTAACATGTTTGTAGGGTCTCAAACATATCCATGATTCTGGATTCATTCATCTCGACATTAAGCCTGCTAACATCATGATCACTTTCGAAGGAGTTTTGAAGATAGGAGATTTTGGTATGGCTACCTCTTGGCCAGCCTCTGATGCAATCGAGGGAGAAGGAGATCGTGAATACATTGGTCCCGAGATTCTCCTTGGACAATATGATAAACCAGCAGATGTCTTTGCCCTTGGCATGGTGATTTTCGAGATCGCAACAAATGTCTACCTACCGGAGAACGGTGTTTCTTGGCAACGTCTCCGATCAGGAGATATGAGCGAAGCCCCCAGCTTGACTTGGAGTGAAGCCAGCAGCATGCCTCGTGATGCTAATGGTATCCCAATCGTACCTAGCGATGATTCAATGACAAGCGATGATGAGTTTGAGCCGGACTTTGGCTCGCCAATCGCCGCTAGCCGGAAACGATTTACCTCATCAAGCAAATCTTTCGCCCATGATCCAAGTAATCTCTTCGGTTCAAGACGAGGCGAGCTCGAGCAAGCACCAGCATTCATGAGAGATCCGGATCACGAATACACGTTGGACAATCTTGTACGATGGATGATCTCACCACGTCCTCAAGATCGCCCAACTATCCACCAAGTCCTCGAGTCTGATGGTCTTCGTTGGGTCGGTGATAGACGTCGGGCCGGTGCTACAGTCTTCGAAGGAAACTGGGGCCCGGCAGATGAAGTCTTGGCAGACGATGCTGAGATGATGGATGTTTAAATCTTTTAGGATCTTTGCTCCCGAAGATCGCTGTTAACAATATTCGCCAATACTCGCTCGATCCTGGATAGGGACTGAACGAGAGTTGGATGGAACACCGGATTTGAATTTCATTTATGGTGTTTTTACGGCGTTGGCAGGATATATCCATGGTTTTAGTAGCGACGCTCCGACTTTATGACACCCTTTTCTATCTATACGATTCACGATTTGACTCCTCTGGCCTAATGACCTTACGCTTCCTGTATATACTATCTTGATAACGACCTTTCGAACCTTTTACGCATTTTCACGAGAATCACAAAAACCAGCATTTACATCATACTCTGCATTCGATCGACGCCGAATACAAAAAATAAAAAGAAGAGAGAAGGGAGAATGGGAGAGAAGGAGGGATATAATAGCCTGTAGGAGTCATTGAGCAAGGAAGTTACTGAACGATTATCATGTTGAGATTATTATGAAAAAGAGATAAGAAAGAAAGAAAGAATGCGATTTGCTTTTCTTTTTGCTCTTAAAAACATGTTTTGTGTTTTTTTACGTCAAAAAACTTCCTGGTAAAGGGTACCTTCTGAAGATATATCAGGCGGATAAGGGGATTTTGTTTTTTATGAAGGAGGAAAGAGAAAGAGAGAAGGAAAGAAAGAGTTCCAGTATCTAATCGGTGTTTGCTTGTAGGCTTAACCATGTTTTGGGGGCTTTGTATTAGCTATGTTGTTTTACTTTTTGGTCTTGGACTTGTTTGATTGCTGAAGGTGGTGGTGTTTTGTTGGAGTACTAAGTATGAGATCGATCTACCGTGGTCGGGTCTTGAATGCAAGGTGGGATGGGATGGGGTGAGAGCTTTGATGTTTTGGAGCGGGGGGGAGGGAGTTATTTCTTTTGTTGTTGCTGCCCTGAGCGTATGGAGTTTGAGGGTGAAGATGAGGAGGGAGAGGGGCAGATTTGCGGTTTTGATTGTAAGGAATGGGAAGGTTTGATTGGGAGGTGGGAGGGGGAGGGTATAATTTAATACTACCGTGTGGTTTTCATTTGTTTGGTTGTGTGTGTACGGGGGGTGGAGGTATTGTGTAGTGTAGATATAGAGGATGGATGGATGGATGCAATGAATAAGGAGGACTTGACCTAGCCTTGCTGGTGAAGAAGAAGAAGATGAAGAATTGCTTCGGGCTTGTGGTTTGGCTTAAGATGAAATGAAACCAAATACAATCAAATGAAATCAAATGAAACAAAGTGCAAAGAAAGAATTGTTTAATGAATGCTCTTGTGCGGAGTGATTGCTCTTGCCCTTATGTTTGTTGGAGTTAGTTGATCAGATGGTTTGGGCTGGGCTGTGTGTTAAGGGGGCCGACGCCATGGGCGTCGGTCGATACACTGGATGGATGGTTGCCTGGTGAAAATTATCAATTTCTTGGCCGTGGGACTGGGGCTCTAGGTTGAGATTTGGGAGTTTTTGTTGAGTTTGTGGAAGCCTGGGTTGGGAGAGGGAAGTAGATGGAGTGAGGTGTGGTATATATATGTTTGGTTTGGAGCTTGGGTGAGTTGGGGGGGGTTTCTTTTTTTTTCAGATTATCATTGTCTTTCATTGGAAATACAAAACATTCGGGATAATTTTTTAAAAACGAGAAATTTTCGGTTCAGTTCAATTTAATATGTCCACCGCATCTGATAAAAAGAATATGTCTGATAAAAAGAACAAGAAAAAAGCAATGGAAGAGCAGCTGAGGGCAAAGGAGAGGGCTTATAGTAAGTTGTCCGGTTGTGGATGAGAGATGGAGAGTTGACTTCAGTTAAACTAATACTCATACTCTAGGATCCAACAGGAGCTCAAACTCCAAGACTACTCAGGACTGGGCTGAAAATCATAGTACACCGCGCTCGGGGAGTAGTGATGCTGCGACTTCTACTAAGGCGCCTTCGTCGCGGGGATCGAGAGGTGGGACGGCGTTGGAGGAAGATGGGGGGCTGACGTGGGGGAGCGATACGGATGCGGAAAGTAAGGGGAAGTCGTCGCGGGGGAAGACGGCCGTGAGGGGCTCGGTATCTGGGAAGGGGGTCGTCTGTTGCTGCTTCAGATAGGGGGCCGAGTGAGACGAGTTATCCTACATCGAGGAAAAGTACACAGGCTTCTCATTCTGCGGTATCATCGCAGGTGAGTGGTACTGGTCGTGCGTCGAAGTCGGGTACGGCGTCAAATGCATCTTCTGCTGCGTCGAATTCGGCTTATCCTGCGTCAAATGCATCGCATGATGCGTCGGATTCGCCTTATGGTGTGCCGAACTCGTCTCATGCTGCGTCAAATGCGCCGTCAGCTTCATCGAGAGACTCAAATACTACAGAAAAGATGTTTAACACCGCGACTTCGAGTCGTCACAGCACTAATGATGGATATGTATCTGACTCAAGTCATCGGAACCGAGAAAGTCGCGGTGGGGAATCAAAGTTATCGAATGCTAGCAGTAGGAGTAGTGTGAAGGGTGGGAATACGTCGAGGGGTGGTAGTGAAGTTTCTGATGTTCAGAGTCAGAATTCGAGTGCTAGCGGTCATAGCTCTGCAAAATCTTCTTCTGCTGCGTCGTCGAATAGCGATGCACCTTCATCTAGCCGGCACAGCACCAGTGCTGCTTCTTCGAGAGCCGGACGAGGAAATGCCGGAAGTCAGAGGATTTCTGCTGCTTCAAACCCGTCGAGGCGTAGTGAGAATGAAAGAGGGGATGGATATGGGAGTGATGCTTCTGAGGCGAGTAGGAGTACTGTGAAGGGTGGGAGTACCGTGAAGGGTGGGAGTATCAACAGTGGAGGAGACTCGGAAAGCGAGAGTTTAGGGGAAGCCTGGCAAATTGGAGAGGACAGTGGTAATGAGATAGAACAAAAACGTGCGAGTGGAAGAACGGAGAAGAAGGAAAGGAGAAAGCATGCACATCGAAGTGGGGAAGGGAGCCACAACCACAGTGGAGGAAAGGAAAAGGAACATCGCTTCAGTGTAAGAGAGATTGAGGATGGGACGAGGGGTGTAGAGATTGTGGATGTGAGGGTGCAGGTGAAGTTGAGGAGGGTTCCGAGAAAGAATTGAAGGGAACCTGGATACGAGGTTTGATGATTGATGGGGTCAAGGGGGCTTTGGATGATGAAAATATATATACATGGTGTTATTGGAGTTAGTGGTGTTTTTGACAAAATTTGAGAATTAGAAAATTTGATTTTGGTCATTGTCTGCTCATCGTTATTATCTGCGCTTGAAGTCGTCTATTCTGTGTCTATGTATGTCTCGTCTTTTGGTGCTAGATAATTTATACCTACATTGGCTTGTTGGCTTTCCCCTAAGCCATCATCTCCAGTGTAGCTGGAACCTCAACAACCGGGGGTCTCGTAAGTCGTTTCCGGAAAGGGTTGGATGTTAGAATATGACGGGTCGTGCTTTTGACATGATGGGCACATGTACATGTTGTTACACGCCTTTCTATTGACATCGACATCCGAACGAACAACGCCGACGCCGAATGAGCATGCCCCACTACCCCGCCATCTTATGGCTGAGTCACGCATCTGTGCAGTATAGATAACCAATCACCCCACTATTCCGATAACATCGTCGTGTCCATATCCTTCTTATAGCCGCCTTGCTCACACAAATATTCAAAAGCTCAGCATACAGCACCAAGCAAATCGAAATGGCAATCATCGAAGAAAAAACAGGCCAGGCGAGCCTTCCAACCCCAAATTCGACGGAATCCTTCTGGCACAGCGAGCCCTCTAAAGTCCTGCTTGGCCACAGAACAACATCGTTGTTGCCCTCGAAAGCAGATGTTGTTATCATTGGAAGCGGTATTGCGGGGTCTTCAGCCGCTCACTGGTTGAAGGAAAGTGATGCGGGGAAAGATCTTGAGGTTGTCATGCTTGAGGCTAGAGAGGCATGTTGGGGCGCGACTGGAAGAGTAAGTACTAAGCCTGCCCGATAAGGATGAAATGATGTCTAATATGTTCTTGATACATAGAACGGTGGTCATTGCCAACCACTTCTTTATCTATCGCCTCCAGAGGTTGGAGCTTTTGAGTTGAAAACGTATGAGAATATCAAATCTCTAGTCGAAGAGAATAACATCCAGTGTGATTGGAAATCACTAAATGCTTGTCACGCCTACATGAACGAAGAAGCATTCGTCTCCGCCATCAAAGGCGTCGAGCTCCTCAAAACCCAAGCCCCATCTCTTGGCCAGTACATTTCCGTCATCACCAAAGATTCCGTCAATCCATCCCTGTCCGATCTCCGCATACCCACAGCTGCCGGCGCCGTCACAACTACCAAAGCTGCTTCTCTCTGGCCCTACAAATTGGTCTCTTGGATCTTAGAACAGCTCCTCTCTCAAAATGATTCCACCACAGCTCCGAAATTCAACCTTCAGACAACCACACCCGTGACCCGTCTCCAGAAAACCACTTCCTCCGACTGGATCATCCACACCCCACGCGGCCAAATCCTAGCATCCAAAGTCCTCCTCACCACCAATGCATACACATCGCACCTCCTCCCCTCATTCAGCGACCTCATTGTACCGGTCCGCGGAGAAATGTCATCCCTCCTCCCACCCCCCTCTATGACCTCTTCCTCATCCGAGAACCCCCCTCTCGACTACTCATACGGTATCATCGGGCACGGCACGCAAAACGTCAACCGCGACGACTATCTAACTCAAAGACCATTTTCCTCCCAAAAAGGCGGCGAACTAATGTTCGGCGGCGGCCGCGCATTCGCCCTCTCAGCCGGCGTCGGCATCTCCGACGATTCGGTGATTGACCCCCCCGCAGCGGACTACCTCCGCCGCGAGCTGCCCATCGCGCTTGATCTGAAGAATGGACAGCAGGAATTAAAGGCGAGTTATGAGTGGAGCGGGATCATGGGGTTCAGTAGGGATAACTGGCCTTGGGTGGGGAGTGTGCCGGAGGAGCTGGGGGGTGGAAACGGCTTGTATGTTTGTGCGGGGTTTACGGGCCATGGGATGCCGACTACGAGGTTGAGTGCGAAGGCTGTGGTGGGGATGATGTTGGGGGAAGAGGAGGTGGATTTGCCGGTGCAGTATAGAGTTAGTCAGGAGAGGATAGATAGCGCGAGGTTGTTGGATGTGGTGAAGATTGCGGATGAGAAGGGTGCTTTCTTTTGAATGACGATTTTTTGAGTTGGATTTCTGGTGGTATCAAGCACGACAGCAGATATATGGAAAATAACTTCTGGAGGAATAACAATTGTCAAATTGCCATTTTCATTGCAACCTTTGATCATATACATCAGCCGTCCTTGTGGGCATTGCAAATCTCTCCCCGATCACAAAATCGGTATATTCTTCGCCCTATAATCCAACCACCTTGGACTAGTTCTCTTCTGCACAAACCCACTCCCCAAACTATTTTGCAAATCCTCAATCGCGCTCGCATACTTCACCAAATCCTTCTCACTCCACGCAGTCCCCATGAGCGCCAACCCAAACGGCATACCATCAACGGGACTTACCCCAGCCGGCAACGTAATCATCGGGTACCCTGCCTGTGCGGCAATCTGGTACGTTTGTCCCACATCAGGCGGCACCAGCAACGCATCTAGGTTCGATCCATTATTGAAAAGCGCAGCATCAATGCCGTCTTCGCGCGTCGTGCGGTGGCAGAATTCAAGTGCTTGCCAATACGTCTCGTTCATGACGCCGCCCGTGGCCAGGGAAGCGAGGAAGCCGTCTTGGCCGGAGGCGAACGCCGGATGCACGTTGGGTTCGCCACCCTCGGAGCCGACGTTGGCGATGTTGTACTGCACGATGTCTTCGACGGTGCGGATGTCGGTATTGTTGAGATTGGCGAGGTACGCGATTATGTCGTTGTAGAAATCTACTTTGACGTACGTGTATTCGGATTCGTTGGGATAGCCGCGCGTGCTGCCGTAGTCCCAGTCCCAGCCGTCTTGCGAGATGATGGTTTGCCAATAGGGGAGCTCGGTGCCGTTGATGATGGTTGCGCCTGCGGCTTCGATTTCGAAGATGAGATTGAGAAGTTGCTCTTGTTGGTCAGCGTTAGCAAACTTCCAGAAACTGAGCCAGGGGAGGCCAAATTTGGCGCCTTTCAATGCGCTTTTATCGGTGATAAATTGCGAGTAGCCTCCAGATGGGGTTTCTTGAGCAAGGGTGTAGTTATCCCGGGCATCAGGTCCGTAAATGCCGTCAAGACAGTAGGTTGCATCTCGCATTGTTTTCGCGATACAGCCGACGGTATCCTGGTTGTGTGACTCAGGTATGACACTGAACTTATTAGCTGTAGTACGGGGGGGATTGGAAGGAAGTAACGGTTTACGTACCCATCACGAGAAGTTAAGCCGACAGTTGGTTTGATACCGACAACGCCGTTTCGCTCAGCTGGGTTGATGACACTGCCATCAGTCTCGGTACCCAGTGCAAAACTCATCAAATTCGCACCAACAGCGGCAGCACTTCCAGATGAACTTCCTCCAGGAGTGACCGTTAGGTTGTACGGTGATCGACATTGTCCACCTCTCGCCGAATAGCCTTCAGAGTAAGAATTCGAGCGCATATCAGCCCATTCACTTAAAGTGCTATGACCCATCAGAATTGCTCCCGACTCTCGAAGTCTCTTCACGACGTGGGCATCACGAGGGACCACAGAACCAAGTAACATCCAGGAACCTGCAGTGGTCTCTAACTTGTCCTTGGTGGCAATATTCTTTTGGTTGTCAGTGACTGGGTAGAACAATAGGGAGTATAGAGAATGATCCAACGTACGTCCTTCACAAGGAATGGTATACCATGTAGTGGACCACGAAGATTGCCCTGCTTCCGTTCATAATCTAAAGCAGATGCGATTTGTAGAAATTCTGGGTTAATCTGCATGACAGACCTAACGGAGAGTTAGCTTGTGGAACGTACGACACAATTGATTGCTCTCACCTGATATATTCATCGGTTTGATAAATCCTCTCCAAGTAGCACATGACAATCTGTACCGAAGTCAATGTCCCATTTGACATAGCTGACTGTAGCTGGTCAATTGAAGCTTCCTCCAATTTGAAGCCATTGCACAATGGCATTGGGAATTGGCCACTATCAGCAAGACTGCCATTCTGAAGGACTGGAAAGTTATAAGGATAAGGATCTTCCAGCAGCTGCGCTTCTACGAAATCAGTAGCATTGAAGCTACGTTTCGGATACTTCGGACTGGCGACAGCTGAGCCTACCAATGTAGCTACTGCGACGAATGACTTGAGGAAAACCATTGGGCCAGCTTCAATCAAGAATCATTGGCGTGAGGTAGATGAAGGGGAGGCGGGCAAGTACATGCTCATAGGAATTGATGGCACAATTTATTGAAGACTGTCAGCCCGCATTGATAAGGCACGGCATGATTGGAGATTGTATTTGGTCTGCAGTGTCAATCTCACCCACTTTCGGCCTTGGACTGCATCGCAATGCCTGCATATCTAGCCCCTCAGGTACACACCGACCGTTGTAACTAGCCTAGAAAGGCGCACCATTTTTGCTGGGACAGCGTTAGAACAGGTGAAGAACTAAAAGGCCCATCTATGTCTGTCGAAGTCTATATCCCGCGCCGTCGCCGGTCGGGCCATGCCGGGCACCATCATAAGTGGACGGGCGTCGTATACATCTCCTAGAACCTAGAGATGAAGTAATGGAGAAGATAAGAACTTCGTAGTGCTAGGATCTACTCGTGCGGGTACCCTGTCAACGGCTCCCTCAAATTGGGGAGAGAGATAGCTCTTTGGGGACTGTTCATAGAACTTTAATCTGTCACAAGATAAGTTTCGAGCTCTCACAATTTTACTGACAAAAACAAATAAAACAACTGGGAAATAGATTTGTTTGAGGTTCCTGAATCCTCGAATGGCAGTCCTCGTTTTGTTGGAATCGGCGTCGGAAATTCTTTTTGCCGACGTCATGGCTGATTATTATCATTTTCAGGCACACAAAGAGCAGTAAGCAGTAAGCAGTCAGCTCAAAATCGTCGACATTCCACTCGAGGGCCAATGTCACTGAAGCCTTCAAACAGTTCTTGATACTTGAATCAAAATGAAGGCTATCATAGCTGTGCCAGTGACTCTGGCCATAGTCTATCGAGCGGGGTCGCATAAAAGGTTAACTCCCGCTGGTATTGTCGCAGCTGTGATCACGGCTGCCGCCCATGCCGTTCATCCATGGAACCTGCCTTTTGCGCTCTTGATGATCTTCTATCTGGCCGGTACGAGAGTCACAAAGGTTTGTATAGTGTTTCTTTCACTCCTTCCTCACTCCTTACTGACAGATATAGGTCAAGCATGACGTCAAAGCGAAATTGACTATGAATGCGAAGGGAGCTTCTGGAGGCGAAGGCGCGCGAACGCATGTCCAAGGTACCATAACTCACGAACTAGTGTTATACCAGTTATAGCTAACGGATACAGTGCTTTCGAACTCGATTGTCGCGTCTGTATTAACCCTCATGCACGCATATCAATTACATAACCGTACAGACGATCCATCGAATGCCTGCTTTTCCTGGGGCGGCGATTTATTGGTCGTGGGAATAGTAGCAAATTATGCTGCTGTAGCAGCAGATACTTTCAGCTCCGAGCTCGGCATATTATCAACAAGCAAGCCACGACTTATCACATCCCCAAGTCTACGACAAGTCCCACCAGGAACAAATGGAGGGGTAACTCTTGGCGGGCTCGTTGCGGGATTGCTTGGATCTTTGATCATAGTCACTACCTCCATAGCACTTCTACCCTTCTGCGGCTCGAAGGATGTCGGCAGCGAAGCTTGGACTTTTCTACAACGGCAACGCTTCACATTTGGCCTGACAATTTGGGGGGCTTTGGGTAGTCTTCTAGATAGCTTCCTGGGTGGATGGTTCCAAATGAGCGTTGTTGATACAAGGACTGGCCGCATTGTTGAGGGAGACGGGGGAAAGCGGGTAATAGTCGGATCAGATGGACCAAGCAGTATTCATTATGCAGTACGTGCTGCACTGGAGGAAAAACAACACATCGAGGGTGCCGAAAATATCGAGAGGTTCGAGGAGGAACTTGATGAGAAAATGGGAATGGACCCTAAGAAAGGACCTCGCAAGTCAAGTTTCAAGGAGGATAGACACAGCCGAAAGGTTGAGAATGGCTATTTGAATATCCTTGACAATAATGAGGTTAATTTCTTAATGGCCTTAAGTATGAGCCTTGGGGCTATGGCTATAGCAGGCTGGGTTTGGGAAGTTCCATTTTCAAGCATTTATACATTTTAGAATCTATTTGCTGCTAAACTTTAGGATTTCAGATTAATATTTGGCTGCCGCCATTTTAATACCTTTATGTTTTTAACCATTTAACATACTCAGATCTGCAAATCATAAATTACACCAAGTCCTATTCTCACCACAGGTGTGGTCTCGGCCAAACAATCTTCAATATCTGTTCTCCACTTGTGAAGTATTGCGCGTCACACTCATGGTGACCTAACGTCCCCAAACCCATATCCACCATGGTCTTCTCAAATATTCCAACTCTTCCACAACGCCCGCCATCTCCTGTCTCAATTCCCTTATCTGCGCTTCCCTTCTAAGACGCACATTTCGTTCACCCTGGAAAAGTTCGCGGTCCCTTTCCAATTCATGAATGCGCTGGCTAGCTTCGTCGAGTTGTGCAATGAGGTATTGAATGTGCAATGCCGTGTTCGTTGTAATTTCTGTCAGGCGGGAAGGTTCGGGTGGCGGCGCTGGTGCTGGCGAGGAAAAGCTTGGGGGTTGTGCCCCGGATTCTCGAGATCCGTGTGCGGAGCTCGGAGATGATGTTGAAATTGGACCTACGCCACCGTATTCAGAAGCAGGCCGATCTGATTTTCTTGGCAAGTCAGCGGAACCGTATCGTGGCGAGGTTGGCAGCGGGTAATCTTCTGGAAGCTGGGGGAGGGTGTCGCCGACTGGAGGCTCGAATGAGAATAAGGCTTGTTGCTCGGGACTCAAACGGTCATAATCAAAGTCATTGTCGAAGTCGATGGTATCGAAAATCCGCTGTCCCTCTGCATCCAATGGACGTACATACAGATGGGGTCGAAGTTTGACATCACCGTCGACGCGGTAGGGAGAGGCTCTGAGCTCCCGTGGACTAAATCCAAGACCTGCTCTATAACCATCCCGAGGTCTCGGAGCTTCTATACCAGTATCCGGATTCGCTGCCGCGATCCAAGCATTAAGATTCTCATCTTCCTCTCCCTGCCAATCCGCAGCTGCCGCTTTAAACTCCTCAAAAGCGACTCTCTGATCGCCGTTATAGTATCGGACTATCCCACGCCAGTACCTAGCTACAGCCACCAAATGCGGCGCCTCGTACAGTTCCTCCGCTTCATACACGGCCAAGTTCGCAGCTTCTTGCGCCGCGGCCGTGTCTCCGCTTCGGCAGCCGTGCAATGCGCGCTGGACGACCATGAACGTCAAATGGATCTCAATGCTGGAGATATTTGCTATAATCACTTCTTTTTCGAACTCGATGGTCTTTTGCACGTTCTCGGCATCGCTGGTTCGCGCGACGGAAAGCTGCAGCTTGGCTTCTGCCATTTCGCGGATGAGGTTCGCGATCATTTCGGATTGCTCGGTTGTTTCGCGTTTTTCCATATCGATTATTATAGCTTGTTGCTGGATTTCTCTGACAGCCTTTTCGATCTTCTTATTGGCCATTTCTAGTTCACGATTCGTTTTGTTGACTTCGTCATCCCTTTCGTCAACATCTTGAAGAAGTTGTCGAATAGTTTGCTCATACTTGTCTACCTCTTCAGACCACTGCCTTGCCTCTTCCTCCTGCTCCTCGATCTGGTTCTCCATCGCTTGGATAACTTCATCTTTTCCCTCTATTTCATCCAGCAGCTGCTGGGTTTTCTCTTGATCTGGCGTTAGTCTAGCAGCAGCGAGCTTTTGCCTCAATCGGCGGATTTGTTCATTTTTAACTTGTAGATCAGCCTGGCTGCTCTGCTCACTGATAGCAGACTGACGCGCTGCTTCTTTGGCCAGTTCCAGATCCTTCTGCACTTGTTCCACTTTATACTTTGCAGTGTCAAGTTGCCTCTTAAGTTGATCAATCAATTTAGCTTGAGCAGCTTCCCATGTTCCTCGCTGGTAGTTCCTCACGTCCTGCTCCAGCTCTTGAATCGCCCTCTCAGTTTTGACTTCAAGACCCTTATATTTCCCCTTCCATTCTTCAATCTCCTTATCACTGCGCTCTTTCTCCAGTTTCAGTTTCTCGAGTCTATTACTCAGCTGCTCATTGGGATCAACAAGGAGTTTGCTACCCGGTACGTTTTTATTATCACGAACCAAGGAATCGTTGTGCTTCTTTGTTAAGTCCTCATACGAGTTCCGTAATGCTGCGACCTCTTCATCACGGCTACGTTGTACATCCATCAGTTCCGCATTCTCCTTGACAAGTTTTGCCTCACGCTCTCTCCCGAGATCAATCAATCTTTGAAAAGCCTTGATATCACGCAGCTCAGCCTGAAGTTGGGACTCCTTTGCACTAGCCTCAGCTTTTGCAATGCCGGGTGAAGATCCCAAAGTTGCTTGGAGCCAGCGTGCGTTCTCCTTTTCTAATTCATTTCGGACACCGTGAAGTACCGCAGTCTCTCCCTCTCTGATCATAGGAAGAGATCCGGAGGCGAACTGAGCCCGGGCACTTTCAAATTTCTGCTGCGTGCGTGCAATCACCTCAGCGGGGTATGTGCCATCTTCAGCTGCTTTGTCGATGTCTGCTTGGCCTGCTAATACCTCTGCTTGTAGCTCTTCCTTTTGCTGTTGCGCGGATTTCTCGGCTAGGTTCGGTCCGGGCTCGTCGGACGTTGGCTCGCCTTGTAGGATGTGGCTGGGTGATAGTTCTGTTATGTCGTCTATTTCTTCAAGTGGTGCTTCGAATCCAGGGTCGAATTGGGCGGTGGGAGCTGCTGGTTTGCCTTTCTGGGTTTGGTTAGCTTTTCTACGTTATGTTGATGGGTATTTTTGCAGATTCTTACTCCGCTAGGGTCTGCCATATTGACCGGATTTCAGTGTGAACCAGATTGAACTGTATTGAACTGCTAGGTCTACTATCTTGTCGTGGTCTTCGACCTCGTCGATATCTTGTCGACTAAAAAGATACAAATGAGGAGCTTTTTTCTTTATGATGCAGAGAACTTAATTGCTGCTCATGTATGCGGTATTTATTATTCTCGCGCGGAGAACTTATCACAAAGAAGACGGGAAGAGTCCCCATTGCGAAGATCAAAGAAAAATGTGAGTAGTCGTTTAAATGGTTTGGGAACGGGAATTTTCTTTGTTATTTCTCAGTTGCGGGTCAATTTCAATGTGGATAATGGCACTTTCACCTGTTCGTTGATTTAGGCGTGCTGGTTAATTCATCCCTTAACGTTATGTAAAGGATATGGTCACTAGGTTCTTTGGTAGCATTTAGTGTTGATGTGATATTTCGTATTTAATTTCTTGAATAGCTTGTAAGAGTCAGAAAAACGGACAACTGATGATTGATGTTAGGAACAATTATTATTATCATTAAATAGCGGCATGGTTGGGCCGAGCCAGCTTTGTTTGTAGTATGAAATGTTCAACTTATGCCACGGCACAAACTTCCTCTGTACCCAACTCATACACTTCTCTTCGTCTCTTGTGCCCCCTCGCCATCCGCGCTTCTTCTCCTGCCCTCGCTTGCTCATTGATCCGCATCTGGACCTTCCTCGTCAAGCCCTCCACATCCACAGGGCAGCTCCTCGCACTTGCACCTCTCACTAACGCTGTCTTCGCTGCAGCCCATTCTCCCATCTCGTAAAAACAGAGGCCGCGATAGGCTTCAACTAGAGAAATTGCAAGGAAGAGATTCTTCTCCGATGCGAGTTGTAATGCGTAGTCTGCACATTGGAGCGCGCGCGCTGGCTCGGAATTGGCGAGAAGTGCGCATGCTCGGAGGAGGTGGAGGTTGATTTGTTTTCTGGACATGGTTGAGAATTTGATGGAAGGGAATAGTTTGGTCTACTAGGTTGGCGATGGCTGGAGAGTGGTGTATACTTGATGCGTGATATTCTGAAGTGGTGATGGTAAGAAAGTCCTCCGAAATAAATAGAGACGCCGGATTTTAGTAAACAAGAGATACGAATTGTTTGTGGCCGAACAAGACTTTGCGCAGCAAAATGCAGAAGGCAAACAAACAAAAGAAGACCGTTTATCCACAAACTTCTTTGACCTTGTGGTATTCAAAGAGTTTCATCAAAGAACAGAAGTCGGCGTGTCGCGGAGGAACACGATTATCAGACTCGCCGCAACATCGACGATGAGGTCAAATGAGCTGGCTATATTATCAGTTGTCTGTCGCCTTTGAACTTCGCTGTATTCTGAACTGACGCGTTGAAATGCCCAAATATGAGGAGCACTAGATTTAGTGTGGGAAAAAGAAATGGCTGAAACAAAATTGAGAACAAAGAAAAGGTGAATCGAAGCAATGACTTGTCAATGCCCAGTAACAACTTCATCTTGATTCCCCAGTAATCCACTTGGAATAGGGAAACGGAAGTTTCATCGCGAAAAAAGTACATTCAGAAGGGCGGATTAGTTCGCAAATATATAAGAAACAGAGATATGGAATTTTCCATTGCGGAAGATGAGAAATTGGGTTGATATAGGGTAACTAGTGCCAAGGAGACAGTGGCTGAGGGTAGTACTGTAATTTAGGCCCAAAGCCTTGTCTTCCGGGCTAGCTGTACAGCGTCCAGCGATAGCGTTAATCGTAAGAATAATATTGGTACTGTGACTGAAGGCTGTAGAATAGCCGGGCAAGAAAGTATCCATGTTAAGTTATGCTTGTAAACATGAACGCATTCTTTGAGCTTTCGAGATTGTAGTTTGCGAGTTTCATCTTCATTCTGTTGATACAAAGCTCGGTTTCAAGTACGAGCTGTTTCTAAAAGTACCGACGATAGCTCCAGACACCTAATCTATACCCACAGATACCACAAGATATGTTTGAAACACAATAAATCACCACTTGTTGTCAGACCTCACTCCCTTCACGTAATTGACCATCTCTTTCACTGGCGCCAAATGGTCCGTCGCACCACCAAACAAGATTCCCTTCCTCATCACCTCCCTGTAGTTCTTCCCTGGCGCTATTTTGCCCAGCACGTACTCTTGTCGCGTCTCCACGCGATCGGGCACTGGAATTGATCGTCCAACTACAGCTTCCATGCCCTGCCAGGCGAAAGTAATGGCTTCCTTCGCCCCCGCTGGCACACCCCCCTCGTCAAGCATCATGATCTTCGTGCGCGGATACTGCGCCTGCAGATACTTTGTGATATTTGGATTATATGCTCCGCCACCGCACATGAAGATCTCGTCAATCTCCTGGCTCGGAGCATATCGCCGATAGTGATCTACGATCGCTTGTGCGGTAATGCGTGTCACCGTCGCCACGATATCATCAGGGCTCATACCCAGCGCTTCGCCTTTCCGAATGATCTCGTCGGCCATGGTGTCGCGGAAAACCTCGCGCCCGGTCGTCTTCGGTGGGTCCAGCTTGAAGTATTTGAACTGCAGGAATTCGTCCACGAGATCTTGGTTCACCGTTCCTCTTGCGCCCATTTCACCGTCTTTGTCGTACTCTTTCTCTCCGTTGCTGTAATGCCGGACAACGGCGTCAATGAGAACGTTGCCTGGGCCAGTGTCGAAATCAAAATACTTGTCTGACATTTTACCGTCGCAGTCGGGAGGGATGAAGCATACGTTTGCAATGCCACCGATGTTTTGACATGCACGCAGCTTTGTGGGATGGTGTAGGAGCAAGGCGTCAAAAAAGGCAATGAGCGGCGCGCCCTGTCGTCCTGCAGCCTGATCGCTGACTCTGAAGTCCGTGACAGTTGTTATGCCCGTTCGCGAGGCAATGAAGGTACCCTCGGCCATCGTAAGCGCAGACTGTGTCTGGCCTTCTTCCGCCATCGATAGGAGCCATATAGTCTGCCCGTGGCTTCCGATGACATCTATGCTGCCCATCTCAACATCATACTCCTTGCAGAACTCTTTGACAGCAGAGGCGAATGTTTCACCAAGAAGGACGTTGACCTCGGAGAGTTCTTCGGGAGTTGTACGGTTGTGGTATATCATTTTCATGACGCGCTTCTTGATGGTTTGCTCCAAGGGGATCTCGCCATACTTGAGAAGCTCAAAGTGCATGGGTGAGGACGGAGAGTCTTGTTTGAAATGGCAGAGGGCGCAGTCGATGCCGTCCATTGAGGTACCGCTATTCAGCCCCAAGACTGTGAGGTCTAGTGCTTGAGAAGGCATTTGGCTGGCATGGCCATTGACTCCATTTTCCCCGTATGACGCCATGGTTGATATTGTTGTAAAAGAATTCTGTGCAACGTGAGTGTAGACAGGGAGTAAAAGCGTCTATTTATCCTTCTCAGCCCGGACCCTCGGCCTACACTCGGCAGTTTATCTTCGGATACCAGATTTGTAATCGCCTCAAGTGAAGATATCCGTTTTATTCCCGGGGATATGCGTTAGGTGAAGCTCTCATATTGATGCGGCGTTTCCTCTTAGGATCACACAGCCAATCACGGTGCTCACCTGTTAAACGCCTAAATGGTTAAACGGTTAAACGGCCTTCGCCGTCACACAAGGGACACAACACTATCCTATGATCGACACTAACTCCGCAAATCATGGAATCTGGGGCCCCAGACCATGCGAGATCTGGTACGACGCTACTAGTACCGTGCTGAATCCCTCCGCCTCGGTCATTATTCCCATTCCGAAGCTGCTCCGACGATGCTAAGACCGAGAGATGAACCGCAAAGGAGAAGTATAAAGTCTATGAAGAACCTCAGTAGAACCACCTCTCATTAGCACTACTTAACCCCTTCTCTGTTGCAGAGAGAATCTGAAACCTCCTTAGCCTGTCCGATCCACCATCATTGGTTGTAGGACGCCGATATGGGCATCCGAGACGCTTGGAAGAGGCTCTCGCCTCGGCAATTAAACATTGCCATTCAAGCATTTTCTCTGATCTCAATCTTCTTCGAGGGTTATGACCAGGGTGTCATGGGAGGTGTCAATGCATCTCCAGATTATGTTCGGGAAGTTAATATTGGAATGTACCCCAGCGGCCATGTCACAAACACCACCAAGCAAGGAGGTATAGTCAGCATCGTATGTCTGACGCTTTCCACCACTGAGAACCGAAGAAGGAGCTAACATCCATTCGTAGTATTATCTCGGAGCCATTGTAGGCTGTTTCATAGGAGGTTGGGCGGCAGATCGGATCGGGCGTATCAATGGTCTCTTCTTTGCTGCCATCTTCGCGCTAGTCGGAGGTGCACTGCAGACTGCTAGCCAAAGTGCTGCCTTCATTCTAGTCGCCCGTGTGATCACTGGACTTGGTACTGGCGCACTGACTGGCATCACACCCGTTCTCGTCGCGGAAACATCTCATGCTGACCATCGTGGTGGTTTTTTGGGGTACGTCTTCATTGCCAACTACCTTGGTATCTCCGTTGCCTACTGGATCTCATTCGGCCTTGCCTTTGTGGACGACGGCCTCTCAACGGTTCGGTGGCGATTCCTCCTGGCATTCCAGTGCCTCCCGGCGATCATTCTCCTCTGCGGCATCAGGCTTCTACCGGACTCTCCAAGATATCTGGCTTCAGTCGGAAGACTCAATGAAGCCAAAGAAGTTCTCGAGCACGTTCGCGGCTCTGACAATGAAGAGGTACAGAGAGAGTACCAAGAGATCTGCGCAGTTAGCGAAAACTCCAAGCCCACATCGCCTGTCGAGTTCATCAAGGTCTTGCTCGGACTCGATAAGTCTCTTGCTCCACACCTTGGCCGCCGGGCTTGGCTCTGCATCTGGCTGCAGATCATGGCTTCCTGGACAGGCATCACAGCGGTCACGGCTTATTCCCCTGTTCTTCTCAGCCAGGCAGGCTACTCTGAAGTCAAACAAAATGGTCTTGCTGGTGGACTTAACACCATCGGCATCGTCGGTACAATCATCTCGGCACAGATTGTTGATAGGCTTGGTCGCCGCAAGTGCCTCATCTGGGGCTCTTTTGGGCTCTTCATCGTCAACTTGATCGCCGCCTCGCTCTACGAAGCCTCACGGAGCGGCGCCGTAAACGCCTCCAGTATTGCTCCTGCCACCGTGACGATGCTGTTCCTGTTTAATTTGATCTACGCTGCGACATGGGGCACCGTCGCCTTCCTCATTCCCACCGAGATTTTCCCCCCAGAAATGCGGGCCCAAGGAAACGGCTTTGGCATTACCGGCTGGGCAATCGGCGTAGGATGGACTGTTCTGATCAACCCGATCATGTTCGGCTCTATAGGATCGCGGGCATACTTCCTGTTTGCGGGATTGAACTTGCTGTGGATACCCATCGTGTTCTTCTTCTACCCGGAAACCAAAGATCGCAGTTTGGAGAGTATAGATGCGATGTTCCGCTCCGCGAGGCCATTTTATAAGGATATGGAGAGGGCTTACGCGGCTAATGGAGATGTGCTGGCAACGCGAGGAGGTTTAGAGGAGTTGAAGATGAAGTGTAGTATGCAGATGGAGGAGAATGTGGAGATTTGAAGCTTGATGAGGATTGTATCTAATTTCAACGCCTTTGCTGAACGTTTTCATGAGCGTGACAGCTTTACAATTGGGTAATAATCCGGAAGGTTGATATGGTGCACGTACCGTGCTAAAAGTTTCTCGTGCACGGGCCACTTTACCCCAACCTCATCTTTCTAGCATGACGTGAGTTGATAAACAACATTATTATCCCGCCACGAGTGCTTCTGGCGCTTATCGATAATAATCAAAAGGTTCTTTGAGGCGCGAGCTGTCCCCTGCGACGCGCGGATATTTTATGAGAGTGAATGAAGCGGGTGCACTAAAGAAGTTGCAGCAGCTAAAATCCTTAAAAGTGATCCTGTCAGGTCCACATGGTTAGTACTGCGTTAGTTCTATGATATCAGACCCATCATTGGCTTCTAGTAGAGAGCCACGGCCTAGGCTTGGCTAAGGTAACATATATATCGTAAGTGATCGACTGTCTCAGCATTCTCCGTTCACTCGAACCTACTTGCCTCGACGGCACCAGCATGCACTGCTCCATACCGAGTATATGCAGACATCGCAATGCTTGGTGCCGCACCGCCACAATCGGAGTTTGACGCGCCGCGTCGGAAAGCTCGTCGAATCCCGAGAGCTTGCGACTTCTGCCATCGTCGAAGTATCCGCTGTCGCGTGAGTAGCACGGATCCAACCAAATGCCAGAACTGCGCCGACTTTGGGGAGCCATGCACGAATAATCGCCCTGCAAAGAAGAGAGGTGTGAGACCTCTTGCGGAGCGAGCCGGAGACAGTGCAGTGCCATCGACTGCCATAATCCCCGGGGGCATTGAGCAGCATATATCGGAAGCATGGAAAGCTCCTGCAATTGCACCGCAGGCTCTGGTGATGAATCTGGTTAAGGTATATTTCGAGGTCGTGTATCCGATATTTCCATTCTTCCATCAGCCGACGATACTAGGGCGGGTCTCTCGCGGCGAGTATCAGACGAACCGACCGCTATTTGCTGTGACGATGGCCATATGCGCACTTTCGTCTGCTAGAGCGAGAGATGGCGCTATTTTCTCAGGCCGGTGGGACCTATCATCGCTCAAGGACCCACCGTCTGAGAGTTTCTTCACTGCCGCGGAATCAGCTATTCCGAAAGGCGGTGCCGCGAATACCGACTTCAACTACATGCGTGCTTGCGCGCTGCTATCTATCACGGCTATCCAATATGGGCAGCCTCGCACGATGCATTATTATCTTGGCTTGTACTATACTTTCGTTGAGATTGACGGATTACATGACGAAGCGAATTGGCCCAAAGGGATTGGGATAGTCGAGACCGAAGAGCGCCGACGTCTCTTCTGGTCCATCTACACTCTTGACGTCTACACTTCGATCGTGTGGGCTAGAGTTGTACGATCGCGTGAAGCCCAATCAAACGTGGTGTACCCGACCGCGCTTGATGACAAGGAGATAAGTGATGCAGGCTACAGTCAGTCATCTGGCATCTCCCCGATGTCCTCTCTTCAGTCTCCGGGAGAATTATCGAATGTAGAGTCAGCTCGATGCTGGCTTTACGGGTGGAACTTCACCACCGACCTCTACCGCATTCTCGAGCACGTGTTAGATCAGTTCCGCAGACGGAGATCAGAGCATCGACTTAGCACCCCCATAGATGCCATCTTCGGAGACACTTCAGCACCAAGCTCTGCCGTTCTTGACTTCATCCTGACTGCGTACAAGAACCTGCCATCAAGATTCAAAGAGACTCCCCCAGCGGCCACAGACGAGGACCACCGACTGAATTTCCAAACCGCAAACATAGCCGCTACCATCCAACTCGTGCGAATTATGTTATTCGCTGCAGAAGACGCAACCGTCGAGCAGCGATGTCGTGTAGCTAGCGAACTCTTACAGGCCTTCTCGGACGTCCCAATCGTGTACCTACGGGCAATTAGCTCTCCATTACTACATCATCTCGCAGGTATCGGCTCCATTCTCGGCTCTGTTTTCGAGAACGGTCTTCCGGAGTCGGCGTATCAGCAAATACGCACCGTTCTCATGTCGTTGGTGCGGCTGCTGGCAGATCTGGAAGTGGGATTGTATTGCACGGCGGGCGCGAGTTCCCGGATTCGGACATTGGTGGAACGGATCGACGAGTCCATCAGGAACCAGCAGCAGCTTGCGGCGACGGCGGCTCAAACTGGGGAAGCGTACAGTGCAGGGTCGCGGTATGCTGCTGCTACTACCGTCCCTTCGTCTTATGTGGATGGTTCTTCGCCGCTGTTTCTTTTGCCGCCGGATATTCTTGATGATTGGTTCTGGGCGTTTGATTTTGCGCAAACTGGTGATTGAAAGGCTGGTTCTGAAGGAAGAATGAGATATCGATATCTTTGTTTTTCAATCTAGTTGTATTGTCTATATTAGGTACTCTGTTGGAACAAACGATTTAGGCTACTTACAATTAGATCAAATTCATTTTATAATTATAAACTTTCATCTGAATATCTCAAAGTATAATTATTAATCTAGTAAACTCGATTATCATAGACTTTCGCCCGGTTTGTGGTCACAAACTATAAATTCAGAGTTTAACTTTCTGAGCCAAAAGTGACGCAACTTCTTCTGATGAAGCGATTATCTGAGTCTCCGACTTCTCACAGATCTCGAAGCAATCATCTCCCAATACCACAACAAATATCTAACAGACCACCGTATCCAGCTTCATGATTGAGGTGGCTGAGCACTGAGGCGCATGAAAATACCGAACAAAACGGTACTGCTGCCGTTCCACAATCCCATTCGGAGCGTTTACCGATGCACAGGGCTACTTATGGTCGTCGCTCACGCTTTCCCTCGTGCTGAGACCCCGAGCGTACTTTTTTGCGGACAAATCTGGCGCTGGTCGTGGACTCATGGGTCAGACCAACCATACCAAGACGGTCTTTTGGCGACATGGGATGATCGCTGGCCGACGATTAAATGGGGTGCTGCCGACGTTCATCGATATCCTACCAATTAGTACCAAAGCGACCGAACCGCACGAACGGCGGGTAGACGAGCGCACCTGTACTCACTTTCATGTCGGTATCTTCGAAAAGCGAGAGCAGTTCGCGGACTAGAGTACCCGCAGCCAATAATAATCGGATATGCGATTGTTGTTGGCGTAATTTCCACGAGGGAAAAACAATCTGAAACGAGCCAAAGCAGAAGCCAGAGCCGGACTAAGACGGAGATCAGGGGCTTATTCTTTGGAAGGGACTCTTCGACCGAATTGTCGAATCAGCATGGGAGATTAACCGATCAGACCCATCAGAGATCCATAATTCAATATACTCACTACGATATCATCTCCACACAACCTGACTTCATCTAGAACCTCGCGGCGTTACTCCCAAATCTGATCAAAACGAAGAGGAGACATCTCTAGATATGGCCGTGAGGCTAGGATAAGGTGCTCTTGTATATCTCCGCCCCTGCTATTATTGTTTTGTCGCAATTAATCGCAGCTTCTAGGACCACTGACCCCCCACTGTCTTTCCACCGAGCAGGCATGTTTTTGGAGCTGTTGGAATTTGAGGTCTCGAAATGTCTTCTTTCGCCCCTCTGTAGTCAATGCTGGGCAATATAGAGGCTGTGGCTGCGTCAAGGGGACTCGTAATTCCCTATTCAAAAGGGTCGTCGTCGCCCACAATACTACAACTTTTTCGTACCTTTCGCTAACAACTTCTTCTCATCATTCTTTCTGGGAAAAGTTTGTCTATTCTACTTCATCGACGTCGAATCGTCTAGTCACTCTTTACATTTTCTGTTTGTTTTAATTTCTTAATCATGATTCAGCGAATCTTTTATTCCGCCACCTTGGCGCTTTCCTTCCTCAGCGAGGTTTCAGCAACAAATAAATATTCTTTGGTCGACAACTATGAAGGAGTCAACTTTTTCGAGATGTTCGATTTTTACACAGTAAGTACCTTTATCAAAATGACAATAGGGCAGCATCCAGCTCTGCTTTCGATCGGCATTAGGAACGCGCTAGTGCTTCGAGGATCAACTCCCCATGTCGGAAGGAAAGGTCTTAGTAGGATCTAATCAGTTTGTGAATATAGGGAAAGGATCCAACCAGCGGTTTTGTTTCATACACTTCCAAAGAAGTCGCCGAAAATCCGAACAGCGACCTTGGCGTGGCATTGGTTAAGACGAACGAGTACAACCAAAGTTATATGGGCGTAGATTATGTCAATGTTGTAACTACTGGCCGGCCCAGTGTCAGGATCCAGAGCAAAAAGACTTACACCCAAGCATTGATCATCGCTGATCTCGCACACATGCCTGCTAGCATCTGTGGAACATGGCCAGCCTTCTGGACCGTAAACACCACAAACTACCCCCAATACGGTGAAATAGATATCCTTGAGAATATCAACGAGAAAACAGTCAGCTTGCAAACTCTTCATACCGGAGATGGCTGCTATATTAGTGGGAATCAATACTCAACCCAGCTCACAGACAACATCACCTCATACAACTGCAATGACAAGGCAACATCAAGTATATTCGGAGCACAAGATTCCACTTCCGCATGTTCTGGTACTAACACCGACCCCAACTCTTACGGAACAACATTCAATGCTGCAGGTGGTGGAGTGTATGCTATGCAATGGACCAGCGAAGTCATCAGAATGTGGAACTTTGCAGCGGGCAGTATCCCAGCCGACATCACCGCTGGCACACCGGATCCTTCCACGTGGAAGACTCCATCTTTTACTACAGAGGGAGGAGTGTGCAACATTGATGAACTTTTCGCAAATCACCAAATCATATTCGACACTACCTTCTGTGGAGGTTACGCCGGACAAACTGGTTTCTGGCAAGAGACTACTTGCTACGATGCCACCAAGTATCCTACTTGCAACAGCTACGTCGCAGCAAACCCAGAAGCTTACAAAGAGGCATATTGGCTCATTAACAGTGTTAAGGTGTACCAAAATGCAACAGCCCCCGTCAGCACTACTGCTAGGTAAATTGAACAAAGAAACCTAAATTTCGAACCATACTGATAAGTTGATAGTGCCGCATCAACGATAGTGTCCGCACAACCTACTACCCAAGACACTTCAACAACTGCCACCCTCGAACCAAGCTCTGCTTCTAAAGCCAATGGTCTCTTAAACCCAGCCACATCCGAAGTTGCTTCCGTAGCCACATCTGTTCCATCTGTAGCCTCGTCAATCGTCTCGTCCGTCATCTCTTCCATTGCTCCACAGGAAACTAGCTCCAGCGCGATTTACTTAATTTCGGGTGAGACTACCGAAGCTGCATCTCAAAGCACATCTAGTCCGGTATATCTCATTTCGGGTCAGACCACCGAAGTTCCAGCGGAGAGCTCTGCAACCTTGAGTTCTCTTATTCCTGAAGAGACTTCAACTCAAGCCGCTGGCGTGGCATTCTCTCATACCACCTCGACTATCTATGGTACAAACACTCGCACGATCAGCAGCTGCAGTGCGGCTGCCACGATTTGTGATGAGCTCGGATCTGTCGTTACTGAAACCGTCATTCTATCAACAACTATCTGCCCTATCACTGCCACCGAAACTCCAGCCGTGGAAACTCAGCTAGCCGCCTCTTCGGGCGTGCAGCTGACAACGACAATCCATCAAGTAGTTACAAGCACAAAACTAGCATCCACCATTTATCGTACCGTCACAGTCTCCGGAGAAGGCTCGACTACAACCATTCTTCCCGAAGAAACCGCTCAAGCTACTAGCGTCGTTCCGGATACCATTGTTGGCAGCCCTGCTTCATCTCTCAGCCTGGTTGCAAGTTTGACCCAAGCAGCCTCGACCCCCGAGGATACCGCCACCAGCAGCGATGTTGTGATTCTCCAAACCGCCACCGTCATCCCAGTTGCCATGAATACTTCCACCCCCGAAGCTGCCTACATATGGAGCACAGCTACCAGCGAAGGAACCAGCACCGCCATCTCAAACCCCCTATCAAGTCCAATCGGCGCCATCGCTCAAGCATCTTCCGACGTTTCAGGCGAGACTGTGAACCCAACCGGTGCCTCATCCAGCCCGCTGTATCTCCTCTCCGGCCAAACCACCGCTCAACCAGCACCCGCCAACTCCTCCCCCGTTTCATCCGCCGCAGAATCCAGCACTATCTCCGCCCAAGGTCAAGAAATCCCATCCGCCATTTACTCCACCGCAACCCTCATTCCCACCCCCGCCGCTGCAACCTCAGCCAGCAGCTCCGCCCAAGGAATCTCCATCTCCACCCTCATTCCCCAATCCTCCTTCCCGGCAGCCACTACCCAAGCAACCTCCTTCATCACCCGCCCAGCCTCCTCCCAAACCACTTCCACCAGCCTCAGCCCATCCAACTCCACCTCCTCCACACCCACACCCACCCTCGCATCCGGCATCGCCTCCACAACCGGCACCGGAATCCTAGCCGAGACGGGCTCTACAGAGACATTCACGTTCGCCATGCCGAGCGCGTATAGCGCGACCGGGACATCCGATTCCGCGACCTCAGTCACCGCGTATCCGTACGTGAACTCTGGGGTGGGGAAAGTGAGCGCCAGGACGGGAATGGTTGTTAGTGTTGCTGCTGTTGTTCTGGGATTGTTGATATAGATACAGATGGTGTAGATAGACGGGCCATTTTAAATAGAGAAAGGGCAAGCGAAGAGGAGGAGGCGTTCTTGTAGATAGTTTTTTTCAGTTTAATACCCGTAGAGGTGGAGTTGCAGTGGTGTGTGTATGTATACATTTAAAGGTTCTAGAATAATGAGAATTTGAGATATCTCTTCATCTGTGTGTTCCAAGGATTTCGCGTTTTATTCGAGTCTATGCATCTATCTCGGTGCAACGCCGTCCTTTTCTACTTGGTTTTTTACTCACGGTGTTTTTAGTATGATTTCGTTTCCATTCTGGAGCGCAGGTGGATGAATGAATTATATATGTGGTCTGTACAGGCTTCATTCGATTCATATCCACGTTAAGACCATGTTGCAGAATACACTCCGTTAAATAAATATACACCCGCTTCCTCACTGTGCGGTTCTACCTTGGAATCTGAAGCTTGGTGAAGACCATAGACAACGTGGACTCATAATCTTTAGAATGGCAATAATCCACATGAGAATGGGTAAAACCTCCCGGAATATGTACAGAGCTACCACATGCCTAGTATTCACGGAATCGGGATATGCGAGCGCAAGCCAGAAAGCACGCTAACATCCCAATGTGTTATAGAAAAATTACACATTATACAATCCAGGCTAGCCCTCCATCAATGCTCATCAAGCTTTCAGCTCCCGCTCCGGCATCTGGATAACCATGTGGCCTTCCTCATGCTCATACATGCCTAGCGCCTCGATATCCTTCCACACGTTCGGATACAATTCTTTAGCCCATTCCTCGACCAAATCTTTCCTGTTCGAGCCCTGAATTGCATTGTATATGGTACCGATGCTGTATATTTCATTAGCTTCTGTTGAAAGTATGAATTGAGAAAAAATAAAGGAAGAACTCACGTTAACACATCAGGACCATATCCCACATCTTTCTCCATCCCTTCGACCAATTGCTTCACCTCATCCAATTTACCCTGGCCTGCCAGCGCCCCCGCATACGCAGCGTGAACTTCTCTCGTAATCTCGATCTCCATCCGCTTCATCTTATGCCAGATTTCCCTCGCCGGCTTGTCGCCAAAGGGTTTCTTCTGACACGCTTGGAAGACAATCTCTATACTTTTGTAGCTCGGTCCTTCGCGGGAATTCGTGATGTCGTCCCAAAAGTGCAAAGAACGGGATGCGTCATCGCACGCAGTATATGCAAGCATGAGGGAGTTATATAGACGTGTATTCGGCTCTATTGAGCTGTCCAGCTTGAACATGTTATGTACCATCGCAAGGGACTCTTCATCGGCACAGGACGCTATGCCGACAAAACAATCAATGTAAGTATCAAGGACTGGTCGCTTCGTTGGACTAATGTGTTGGCGCATGTGCCCGAAAACATGGCATGCCATATCTGATCTCTTCCTGGCAAAAAACTCGTTCATGATGCGTGTGCGGATGTCAATCTCCGTCTCATTGAAGATTTTCCAGATATAGGTATAAGCATCCCATACACGCCATACATCATTCTTCCGATCAAGACAGAACTCCAAGAATGCGTCTCGGATCCGAGTTCTTTCCGCAAGAGTATAATGATACACATTGACTTGTAGGAGATCTGTAACTTCATCAAGCTCGTTGCGGGCGAGATGCATCATACAAAGCGCTGACACGGTATCAGCTTCCAATCGCAGCTTGCGTTCATCGAGATCAGAGGTAATCGACACAATGCGGTCGTATGGAGCGTTCTGTGTCGCGCATAGAGCTCGAATGTATTTATTGATGACCGGGAGATCCTCATTATGCAAAATTTCTTCGCCTTGAAGGGCAAGGTACGAGGCTTGAGCCCCTGAAAGATCTCTTGCCTCAACACGATATTCCATCTGTAGAATGTACGTCCTTGCGTTAGGGCGGATATTGAACTTCTTTCCCAAAGAAAGATAACGCTCAGCAAGATAGGGATCGTCTTTGGACATAGCAAGCTCCACTAGACCATTAATAGTCTCGACATCCGGCCTCATGGATCCATTATTGGGATATCTAGAAAGCATAACGTTGATCATACGTTCAACATCCTCGACTCCTTTGCCCAGAGTGCCTGCCGCCCATTGAAATGTAACGTCCCAGGTCTCTTTCGAAGGCTCTGTTTCCAAAGCAGCCTTGAAAATAATCTTGGCCCAATCCTGCTGGTCATGCTTCGTGCAAAAGTGCATTAATTCACGCAACATAGCCGGGCTGGCGCCGAGGTTCAATTGTCCGATTTGAGAGAACCACGACTTGGCAGTGTCAACCTTACCCTTGGAAAGATAGAACTGGGTCAGCGCCTCTAAAGTGGCAGCTGAATGGGGTGTACCCAGGCTTTGCATCATTTCTACCGTTTTCAAGATCTCAGGCTCGTTGTCCTCACGCGCGAACCCTGATATGATGTAACGCCAAATGACCTGCAGGGCCCTGCGAACTTTGTACGCCTCTTTTTGTGGCCCCTTTAATGCTTCACTGAAAGCCGGGTACAGGGTTTGCAGAAGGTCTCTTGCCTCCGTAGGTTGACCTGCATCACAAAGTATTCTCAAGAATCTGTCCCGATGCATCAATAAAGCTCGGTCATGCTCTGACACCTCCTCAAGTCTCTTGTAAACCTCCCTTGCCAGCTCCAAGAAGTCATCCGTTTCGTCATTAGGAATAACCTTCAAAGCCTTTAACGCCGTCGTCAAATACGCACTATTTACCGGCTCGCCACAATCGTTCAGGTACCTGATAGTTCTCAAGCAGTGCTGCGCCTGAACATTATTGATAGCTTCTCCTGTCTCCACCTTATGGGAGATAAACCGGGCAAAAGCATCGGAAAGTTCTGCTGGATTCGGTGGTCGCGCGTGTATAGCTTCCATCAAGCTCAGATCAAGCATTTTCCGCAACCCAGGTTCCAATTCTGGTCCTTTTGGTTGCCGTGCCGGTTTCGCTGAGAAGCCGAACAAGTTCCTTCTCTGCGGTCGACCCCGAGCCATCGGATTCGTAACATATTGCAGATGTCGAAATGTGCTTTTGGAAGAGAAATGGTAAGCTCGACGAGGACATTCGAAAACGAGACCTTCGTTTGAGAGAAGCCGACGAAAGACTTTGCGGGTCAATTGTGAGCGCATATTTAGAGAAAAGAACCGCTATGTACAGAATCTAGTCAGAGGAGATATTAGTATTAGTACTGGAAGAGGCTGGCGACCATTTGGGAACATAAAACTCACTATATCAATTGATCATACTTGTCAGTGGCGTCAACGTACTTCAATTGGATTTTTGGAGCTCAAAAATGCTCGGTAACTCCCGCGGGGATATTTGGTGGGATGCTGAGTAATATTGCACCATCACGTGGGGTAACATTTGCCCGCCCCCCCCGCTCCCAAGTGCTTGAGCCGCCGCTTTGCGCGGGCAAGCGTTCAACCCGTGTCTACTTAGTGTATTTCGGTGCTCCAACACTCCACGTCTTTTCATACAAGACTTTGAAATTGCAGATATAACATCTATCTAATGATCCCAACCCCATAACCATCATCCAAACCACCCTATCAATATCGCCGGCCTATACCATGCATATCCCATCCATCCACCATCCCAATCCCTAATCTAATCCCTAGCCACCATCCCACCACCAGCATTGATACCAACGCCGAGCCACCACACCCAACGCCATATAGATGCGAAAGTGAATCTAACCTAGCAGACTTCACAACATTTCCGGTTCATCATCATCCTCCATTCCACCCTCTTCACTATCCCAATCCAGATTATTCGCCGCCTCTTCCGCCTTACGCTGAACCTCCGCCAAGCCACTCAGTTCCGTGATGTAGTCCTTTTCAGTCAACGCACGCTTAATAAACTCCCAGCCGTCTTGCTTGTACGCGTTTACGATTTTGGGTGAGCAGGCTGAGCAGCAATCGTAGGATGGGCCGCTGATTAGCATTGTTTTAAATTCTGCAAGGAAACCGCGGATCTGGTGTGGAACGAGGCCGAGAGCATGGTTTGGTGGATCGCGTTCAAACTGCAGGGAGCCGGACTGTTGATTGGGGGAAAGCTTGGGAGCTGGTGCAGCTGCTCGGAGAGGATGTTGGACAATAGACGTGAGTAGCTCGACGAGCTTCGCTGATGCTTCTGGTGCGACACCTGGCCGTGTTACTGTGCACTGTTGGTCGAGAGTCTGATCTTTTACAGACTGCAAACTGGTTAGTCTTCATACAGTAGGCAGGGTAGGAAACAATACTTACATCGGAAGGTGCTACCACATCATTACAGAAATAGCACCCGAGAGACGAGGATCCGCCATCTTCAGACGAAACACCATGTCGCATGACTACATAAGTATCGAATCCCAAAGCCGCATTCATGACAATCTTCCCAGCAGCCTTGCCCATCACTGTCGGTAACCATCTACTTTCTCTTGTGTCCATGAGCAAAAAGATTGCATCGTGATCCTCAATGAGCTTTTGTAGGATCTCAAAATCCATCTTGGTAGCAGCTTCGTCTGTAATTGGATGCCCAAGCATGGGGACAGACATAACATGACCCGTACTATCCACTCCCGAGTAGATCTCTTGAAGTGCTTCGGCAGCTCTGTAAGCTTTCTTGGCGCCTCCATCAAGGCAGTCTTTGAAGTCGAATAACGGTTGACGGACAGGGTTGGAAAAGGAAACCGAGGCGTTGTCAATGAACGTGATCTTGCGAACACCCCATCCCATGAGTAGTCGGGATACATAAGTACCAAGGGTTCCTGCACCGAGTAAAAGACATTTAGTATTCTTGATTGCATCCAGGTCCAAATCTGGAGCAATCCGCCATTTCATGAGCTTCAGATTTAGGTCGACGGCTTGGTCCGCTAACTGAATAGGATCCATGTATTGAGTGAGGTTGGTAACTTTCGCACTGAGTTTACCAAGGCTATTGCGCTCCCACCCAGTAACTTTGGGCATTTCCGAATCATTGCTATTATCCCAAGAAGGATCTCGTGTACTTTCCAAAACTAGAATTAAGCTCTGAGGGTCATGTCGTTTGGCGTGTGTGTCCCTGTAGCAAAGAATCTGGACCTTGTCTAGCTTGAACCTCCGTCGAATCAGGACTAACAGATTGCGAAGCATCCACCCAGGATTGTCGGGGTATGTAGACGGATCGACGAAAGAAACATATTGATCTTTCGGATCCACCTCGTTGAAAAATCCTGCCTCAAATTCTCGAAGCGAGCCAATGACCCATTTAAAGGGCAGCCCAGAACTTGACTCGTGTCCCTGAGTGTCAGGATTTTGACTCTCCTCCGAAGACAGATAGACCCTTTTCGCCAAAAAGAACCCATGTTCTCTCGTGTCGTGGCTGTACCTGAAAGTGCCCACCTCCTCCGCAAGCGCCGAAGTCTCCTCAGGAGTAAGCTTTGGCGGCTGATCGACACGCTTCCACACAGGTTCTGAGTGAAGCGCCGGGAAAGCGAACCAATAAGTAAAAGTATACTTTTTCAAGTTCGCGAATGACAATATCGTGAATGATGAGAGTAATGATGGAATAGAATATATAGTGCCATCGTTGATAGCATCCCATATCTAGCCTCCTGTTAGCGCCACCAAGTTCGAGAGAGCCAACTCTGAAAAGTCACCTGTTTTGCCGTGGTCTGCAACATTGCGGATTTGTCCATGTTCTTAAAATCCTCAATAGTATTGACGTTCTTTATCTTGCCCTCGGCACGAATGTGTCCAGCAGGTACACTGAACACTGATTAGTAGATAAACTCCAAATCGGCGGTGAACTCTCACTCATCACTCGTGAGAGCATTTCCTAGAACTCTCATGCGACAACTCTGATCTGGGCTTGCCGCAGCTCTTGGTTCGTAGAGACCCAGTACTGGACGAGCGGAATCGTCCAGCTTATCATGATCGATCTTCAGTGAAGAAAGTGCAGTATAGAACGGTAGCTCTATTTCCGAGCTGAAGGGAGCGAACTGGAGCGCCATGTCTAACCCGTTGTTTTCTTTTCTCCTCCACAAAGTGTTGAATAATTCCCGGACGGAAGAAAATCTTCTGGCAAGTTCACACGGGTCTCCGTCCCAAGGTCCTTCCTCGATTTGCGAAATATAACAGTCTTGTGGAAACTGGCCCGACTGATTGTGGAAGATAAGTATTGGTCAGCGATGGATTGTTTTTCTTTGAAGAATAAAAAGGATAGATTATCTACGTCTTGCACTTGTGTGAAAAGATAGACTCGAATGACTCTAAGCTCAATATACCTATCAGGTGGCTAATGATCAGGGTGAGGGATGAGAGTGTTGATATACGTTGGATGGAGTATAGTGGGGGGGCGGCTGATATGTAGCTGACAGGGGTTAAAGACTCACATGATCCTTCTCAATAGATTCAGTCAGCCGGATAAACTCCGGAAGATTGTGAATAGTTTCTCGGAATGCGGCCGCAGCCACGGCCGCTTTATTGCCATATTGACAAACCTTCCCGCTGCACATGCTCGAATATTGTAGTGATCGCAAGTTTGTTGGCCGGATTTGTAGGTTTTATATGTTGGAATAAGCTTAGCTAACATGCTTATTGGATTGTGCGGAGGTGAATATGGTGAATTACCAGCTACAGGAGTCCCCGACTAACTCTTCCGTATACAGGAATCTGTGCTGGCAAAAGTACAATTGCACAATACCTTGTCGACCACCATGGCTTCTCGCATCTTTATCTGCAACCAAACTCGAGCTCGAATCTCCATACAAATGGCGAAGCCGACCAATCTTTAACGTCCAATGGTGACGACACGACAGCTCTTGTCACAGCCCCAGAAAATGGCCTCCCCTCCCGCCAAAAGTCACCCTCCAATTCACACACCTTCCACAGCCCCGACGACCTCCTCGACTTCGTCACCAAGCGCTGGCGCGAACGCTGGGTAACAACCGACATCCACAACGAAGCCATCCTCGACAAGCTCTTCCGGCGCCCCTTCTTCATTCTCATCAGCGTCGACGCGCCCGTCTCCGTCCGCTGGAAACGGTACCAAACCCAGCGCACGCACACCCCGCAGTCATCCAGCCTCGAAGACTTTCTCCTCCGCTCCGATCTGCACCTCTACGACCCTGACCACGGCCTGCAATCGCTAATCTCGCGCGCCACGATCCGCCTCCTCAACACCTCCAGCAACCTCGCGCACCTATACGCCACGCTCGGCAAGCTGGACCTCACGAACGAAGACCGGCTGCGGCCCAGCTGGGACCAATACTTCATGCAACTAGCCGGCCTCGCCGCGCAGCGCAGCAACTGTATGAAGCGGCGGGTGGGCTGCGTTCTCGTGCGGGAAAAGCGCGTCATCAGCACCGGGTACAACGGCACCCCGCGGGGGCTCGTGAACTGCGGGGAAGGGGGCTGCGCGCGGTGCAACAGCGGGCAAAGCTCTGGGGTTGGGCTGGGCACATGTTTGTGTTTACATGCGGAGGAGAATGCCCTTTTGGAGGCCGGGAGGGATAGGGTGGGGGGGTCG